>CM045997.1:99370793-99970793 GCA_025175895.1 Wurfbainia villosa | reverse complement strand
AGGAAACCACCCTTTGGTCCTTTTGGTTATTCAAATTCATCCATCAAAATTGACCATTCCTTAAAATCTCTCATCATAATAAAATCTTCAATTCTTCTCTTCCAAGAATTGAAGCCTTCTCATCCGTATAGGGTGTAGGGCACCGGTGTGTTGATGTCCCATCCTAGTTGTTCTTGAACTTCCATCTTCACCCTCTAGCATGCTCCCTTAGTTGTTAAACTTCAAGAGCAACCTCGCTCTGATACCACTTGTAGGGGATCCTTGGAACGCTAGAGGGGGGGTGAATAGCTTGTTTTCATAGCGTGATGGATTTAGTTGGCGTTCGTCTCCACAAAACTCGTTATGCACAGTGGAATATAGATAATAGCAATAACAAGAAACAAGACAAACACACCACAACACAAGAATATAATGTGGTTCGGAACCGAACGGTTCATACTCCACGGATCGAGCTCTAGTGATGCACACGCAACCACTAATCACAAATACTCCTTCTCGACACAAGTCGGAGGCAGAGAAACCTCGTACAATAGTTTACAACAATAAACTAAATACAACAAGAAACTAATATGAAATACAATGCAATACAAGTAAAGAAAACACTTTACAAATGCATTTGGATTGCTTGTTTGTTGATCGCTTGAATCGTGGTTGAAGACCCTGATTTGCAGCAGCAAATCGCCTCAAGAACGTCCAAGAAATAGCTACTCCAACCCTCCTCCACGAGCTCCATTTAAAGCTTCTGCCTGGGCTGGAAAATGCCGATCAGTCGATTGCTCGGGACCATCAGTCGACTGATGTCACTGTTGTCATGAGACAACGGCTAGATCCACGCTGGAAAGATCTAACGGATCCCTCATCAGTCGATTGATAATGAACATCAGTCGATTGTTCGAGCCTCCACTCGATTGCTAACCCCGATCGAGTCGACTCTATTCTGTGCGAAATCGAGCACCGCCGATCGATCACAAGATCACCAACCGCTCGACCAATCGATTGATCGCTTCTTTTGGTAGTCGACTGCTAAGGCACTTCTCGAAGTCAAACCCTAATTGACTCACGTCAGTCGACTTCCACATGGCACCAGTCAACTGACACACCTCAAACATGAGGTTTTAACCCAAGTATGGTTCTCCCATACTTGCTAGACCACCCTTAGCCTAGACCTAAGCCTTCTAGCCATCTCCGTCATCCTCACACCTCTCGGATCCCTCCAAGTCATCCATGACTTATTCATCCATTGCGCTAGCCTTCAGGTGCTTCCATCGGCTATGTCATGCTAACAGTGTCTACACCGCCAAGGCACATTGGACTTACGTTGCCAAGACTCCGCTTGGACTTTACGCCGCCAACCATTGGACTTATGCTACCAAGACTCCCGCTTGTACTTTACGCCGCCAATATCAAACCCCTTGGACTTCTCAAATGCCAAGACTCAAGCTTGGACTTTACCTTGCCAACCCATGTTGGACTTTCCATGTCAAGTACTCAAGACTTGGACTTTCCATGCCAACCCATGTTTGACTTTCCATTGCCAAGACCCATGCTTGGACTTTCCCAAATGCCAAGTGTCCCACTTGGACTTTCCATGCCAAGTACTCAAGACTTGGACTTTCCCAAATGTCAAGTGTCTCACTTGGACTTTCCATGCTAAGTACCCATGACTTGGACTTTCCCATGACAATTACATTGTCATATGTTTTTGTCGAACATCAAAACATCTCTCGAGTCAAGCTCGAGTCCTGGTCAATCGTGACCTGGGCAGATTGCACCAACACATATTAAAGCTATTTCTTGATTAATGGGTTGGCTTTAACCTGGAGCATCGGCTTGTTAGACTCTCTCTAAGGTCGATGTGAAGGGAGGTGAAGTTGGGTGCTATGCATATGATGCATACTTGTTAATGAGTTAACAACCCGATGTATGTGTGAACATTCAATTAGTTGATAGCACATTGTGATAGTTGCATATATGTGATATGCAATCGGTATACTTGATACCTACCATTGTAGCTATGAATGACTTGTTGGACTCTCTCCAAGGTTGTTCATATCTATGTTGGATATCAGCCCATTCGGAGATGGACCTACGATCTCCCGAAGTGATTTTAGGATTTTAAAATTTGAAAAATGAATGAGATTTGTAAATGTATGTTGATGCATTTTTTCATCTTTTTCATATATGCTCGATTTTGTATTTCTAGGTTAATCGATTGATCATGATGTCTTTGAATTTGCGCTCTATTTTGGATTCGAATAAATTGACTGGACCTAACTTCTTGGACTAGCTTAGAAACTTGAGAATTGTTCTCAAGGCAGAAAAGCTCGCGTACGCTCTCGAAGAGCCTCTTCCCAACCACCCTAAGGACGATGCAACTCCAGACCAATTGTTTGCCTATCAGAAATATATGGCTGATTCTGAACTGGCGAATTGCATCATGCTAGCCACGATGGTACTTGAGCTGCAAAAGCAACATGAGCATATAGATGCTAATACTATATGTTAGAGATTTGACGGCGCTAGAGGGGGGGTGAATAGCGTTTCTCCCGTTCGTGGATAGAATTCGATCTCGTTCATGTCTACAATTTCGTTAGCGCAGTGGAATACAGATAATGATAACAATAATGAAATAGACAACAAGCTAACACAATGATATAACGTGGTTCGGAACCGCACGGTTCCTACTCCACGGATCGAGCTCTAAAGAGCCCTAGTGATGCACACGCACTCACTAATGATAAACACTCCTTCTCGACACATGTCGGAGGCGGAGAAACCCCGTACAAACGTTTACAACAATAAACGAAAGGAATACAAGCAATATACAATGTAAATACGAAATACAAGTAAAGAAAAGACTTTACAACACTTGTTTTGATTGCTTGAATGCTTGGTTGCTTGCTTGCACTTGGAGACCTAATTTGCAGCAACAAATCGCCCCAATAGCCCTCAAGAACTGATACCAAAATCCTCCATCACGAGCTCCTTATAAAGCTTCAACCTGTGCTGGAAAAGGTCGATCAGTCGACTGATCGGGACCATTAGTCGACTGATCACACTGTTGCTGTGAGATAACAATGTAATCCACACTGAAAAAATCCAACGGCTAGGACATCAGTCGACTGATCATGAACATCAGTCGACTGATGAGCCATCACTCGACTGCTCGTCTCAGCAGTCGAGTGAGACTCCATTCTGTGGCCGAAAATCCGAGCATCAGTCGACTGATCACATGATCAGTCGACTGCCTAACAGTGGCAGTCGACTGCTAGGCCACTTCCCGCAGTCAAACCCTAGTTGACTTGGTCCAGTCGACTGCCACATGGCATCAGTCGACTGACACACCTCAACCATGAGGTTTTGACCCAAGTATGGTTCCCCCATACTTGCTAGACCACCCTTAGCCTAGACCTAAGCCTTCTAACTACCTCCATCAGCCTCACGCCTCTCGGATCCCTCCAAGTCGTCCATGACTTGTTCATCCATCGCGCTAGCCTTCAGGTGCTTCCATCGGCTATGTCATGCTAACGGTGTCTACACCGCCAAGGCACATTGGACTTATGCCGCCAAGACTCCACTTGGACTTTACGCCGCCAACCATTGGACTTATGCTGCCAAGACTACCGCTTGGACTTTACGCCGCCAATATCAATCCCCTTGGACTTCTAATGCCAACCCATGTTGGACTTTCCATGCCAAGACCATGCTTGGACTTTCTATGCCAAGACCATGCTTGGACTTTTCCAAATGCCAAGACCATGCTTGGACTTTCTCTTGCCAACCCATGTTGGACTTTTACATTGCCAAGACCATGCTTGGACTTTCCTTGACAATTACATTGTCATATGTTTTTGTCGAAACATTAAAACACATCAAAACATCACTCGAGCCAAACTCGAGTCCTGGTCAATCGTGACCTGGGCCGATTGCACCAACAATCTCCCCCTTTTTGATGTTTGACAAAAACTAGACAAATTATTGAGTTAGAACACTAACTCAAATCCCTTACCAATTATCCCAAATTGGTAAATACTCTCCAAATTTTCTCCCCCAAATATTCTCCCTCTTTTTGACTAACATCAAAAAGGTTTTCTCTCCAAGGAGGTCAACGTCTCATGTCTCAATGAGATCTTACAATCTCTCCCTTGGTCTTAAAAATACTTAGGATGCCTACCATCTTCCTAGTGATAAGTCCCATATCACTTAAGAGAGGCAATCCTATTCACTCTCCCAATTTCCAAATTGGGTCTCTCAAAAGTCCCATCAATTTCCCAATTGATGTCATATTCTCCCAATAACTTCTCCTCTTGAAGGAGAAAAACACATCCATCATCCCAAGATGGATATCTCCCCCTAAAGGCTTGCTCCCCCTTGACCATTGCACCAACAATGTCCTTGGGAGGTCCCTAAGCCAATAGGAACTCTAAGCCATCAAAATTGAGGTTAGAAATTCAACATAGAACTCTCCAACACCTTAAAATTGATACAAACCCTAAATACCTCTCCTAATCCATATCCAATGGATTTTCACCCTTCATCATGCTTCCCAAAGCATATCCTAGGGTTAGGAGTGATTAGGGACCATAACCGTAGCTGAAATCGGGTCAAACAACCTTGTTTACTCCCGAACAAATCGAATGATCGAGTGATTCAGAAAATCACCGGCACCTCCATCATCGATCATTGCCACTATGAGCGGCGATCGATAATCAAAATCCGATTTTCAGTTATCAGAAATAAATTTCAGAAAATCATAAATAATTATACGTATATCGAAAAATCACGAAATTTGATACGTATATTACTCATCACACATACAATCGGTGAAAAATTTTGGAAAAATATTTTTACCATCGAAATAGGAGATTGATACAAAATCCAAAAGTGATTAAAAACTTTAAAGTTTAAGCTCACTTTGTATCAATCTTATCAATGGTGATTGCTATCAAAAGATAGGCTTCACCAAGGTTTTTCAAAATGATTTTAAAATGTTTTCAAAACCTTATTTTGGATCATATTCCTTGGGCTCTATGTACATGACTTGTACACATGCTCTCCCAATGATCCACATGTTGAGTTAAAATGAGTTTGGGTTCAACTAGATGCAACAACTATGCACCTTGAACTTAACTCATATCCTAGCATCTCACGTGTATCTAGGGTGTATAAATACACATACATGTCAATGTGATGTGAGATGTGGGTCTTGTTCTTTCTAATCTAGGGTTTCATGCATTTTCCAAAGGCAACTCTACTTGATTCCCTTATAAATGAGACTCCAAGTCATGCCATAGTCCTTATATCAATTTTAATCAATTAAATGCATGAAATGATCATGGCATAATAATAGCAATAATTAAGTATGACCAATGATCATGATGTCATGGCATAATATGAAATAAAAAAAAACACATGACATTTATCCTTAATCCCTAAGCATCCTCATGACATATAAATGATAGAACATAAACATGATGTCATGTCATGGCATATGGCAAACAAATCATGGCAAGTAAAAAGTATAGGTATAAGTATACCTAAATTTTAATATTAATTGCCATTTGATATAATTAATTATATATTGCCATATTATCACTAATCTTCCTAGTGTGCCAAAAACTCAAAAATGGCAAACTAATCTCTAAAACTAAATTGTGCCAATTTAATCATTTTAACAAACTTCTCAAATAATATTGGCACATCCTAAAATCTTTTAGGATTAAAGCTCAAATGTATTTTCAAGGTAACCATAACCTTGAAAATATCCTAAAGTGCTACCTTTACCATGGTTGAGTTAACTACTCATCCAATCAAGGTTGACACACCCTAAACCCACCTAGTGTGAATCAATCACGCTCTTAGGAACCCAAAACCAATTTGAGCTCCTAGGGTTAATTAGGTATTCCTTAGGGATAACCTCCCTAGATACCTTCCTAATGACCCTCCTAGGCTTAGAAGCCTTGGTCATTGTGGTCTTGCCATGGTTAACCTTAGGGATTGCCTCCCTAATAACCCTTTTAGTGGCCACCCTAGGGTTCCTAGAAACCGTAGCCACTAGGCACAACCCTTGATCAACTCTAGGGATGACTTCCCTATTGACCTTAGTCTTCCTAGACCTAGTTAGTGTTCCATAGTCAAATGGAACACTATGGTAAGTCACCTTAGGCTTAGGTTTGTGACCCAAACCTTGCTTGCCCTTGGTTGACTTTTGACTCTTAGGTCCTAGGTGTTGACTTTGACTTTTGGACCTAGAAGTTTGACTAATTGACCCTTGCATTTGATTTTGCATAACCTTAAGGGTCTTTTCAAGTTTTTCAAGCCTTGACCTCAAGACTTGATTTTCCTTTTCTAATTGCCCAATTTTAGAATTTTGATTTAAATTTTGGGCATTGGGCTTCCTAGGCATATGCCTAGTCCATTTAGGGTTAAAACCTAGATGTTCTTGTATTTTCTTAATAGATTTCCTAGGTATGATTTTTCTAGGGACATTAGTCCCAAATTTCTCCTTATTCTTAAGGTGAACATTCTTAGCTCCTAAACAAATATGTTTGTTATTTCTAGCATGCTCTTTATGATACATAGCAAAACTATTAAAATTATTCCTAGCATGCTTCTTATCCCTAGAAATTGAAGGTGCATTAATAAATTTTACCTTAGGGTTTGCCTTGGAGGCTCCCCCTACTTGTGTTGCTCCTTCTTGCCCTTTCTTCTTTCCCCTTGGACATTGACTCCGATAATGTCCCTTTGAGTTGCACTTGAAGAATATAATATGCTCCTTGCTCTTTTGACATGAGGGACCGACATCCTTGGCCTTTGGTGCCGGTGGAGCTTTCCTAACCTTCTTTGGGCACTTGCTCTTGTAGTGCCCATACTCCCTACACTCAAAGCACATTATATGATTTTTATTTGAAAATAAAGTGTTTGAGTTACCTAGGGTGTTGGTAGGTGCCGGAGTTGAATTTTGAGCTTCCTCATCTTGATCGGATGTTGAAGGCTCTTCTTGAGGTTGCTCCGGTGTAGAGGATGGTCTCTCCTCCTCAATCCTAGAAGTAGATGCTTCTTCCACCTCTTCTACTTCTTCTTTCTCCGATCCAGAAGTTGACTCCATCTCAACTTCCGATTCCTCACTTTCACTTGAGGATGAACTCTCCTCATGGAGTCTTGCCAACTTTCTCCATAGCTCCTTGACATACATGTAATCCCCTAGCTTGCACAAAACATCATTAGGAATTAAATCTTCCAAAAGTTTCGTTACCTTAATTTCGGTCTTGAGCTTTTGACGTTGCTCTTGGGTCCACTTTTTCAATTTTAGGACATTCCCCTTCTTATCCCTAGGGGGTTCAAGGCCTTCAATGAGGATGAACCAATCCTCTATGTTCATCATCAAGAATGTTTCCATTCTTGCTCTCCACGCCGGAAAATCTTCTGGATCATATGGAGGTGGAGTGTTGATATCCCATCCAAGCTTGTCTTGGAATTCCATCTTCACCCTCTAGCCTTTTGTCTTAGCTCTGGGCGGTTAGTCCGTAGAAGAGCCCCGGGCTCTGATATCACTTGTTAGAGATTTGACGGCGCTAGAGGGGGGTGAATAGCGTTTCGCCCATTCGTGGATAAAATTCAATCTCGTTCGTGTCTACAATTTTGTTAGCGCAGCGGAATACAGATAATGATAACAATAACGAAATAGACAACAAGCTAACACAATGATATAACGTGGTTCGGAATCGCACGGTTCCTACTCCACGGATCGAGCTCTAAAGAGCCCTAGTGATGCACACACACTCACTAATGATAAACACTCCTTCTCGACACAAGTCGGAGGCGGAGAAACCCCGTACAAACGTTTACAACAATAAACGAAAGGAATACAAGCAATATACAATGTAAATACGAAATACAAGTAAAGAAAAGACTTTACAACACTTGTTTTGATTGCTTGAATGCTTGGTTGCTTGCTTGCACTTGGAGACCTGATTTGCAGCAACAAATCGCCCCAATAGCCCTCAAGAACCAATACCAAAATCCTCCATCACGAGCTCCTTATAAAGCTTCAACTCAGGTCTTTGGAAAGGTCGATCGGTCGGTGATCGGGACCGATCGATCACACCGCTGTCGTGAGACAACGGTGTAATCCACGCTGGAAAAATCCAACGGCTAGGACATCAGTCGACTGATCATGAACATCAGTCGACTGATGAGCCATCACTCGACTGCTCGTCTCAGCAGTCGAGTGAGACTCCATTCTGTGGCCGAAAATCCGAGCATCAGTCGACTGATCACATGATCAGTCGGATCGCTTGCTGATCACGACCCTAGTTGACTTGGTCCAGTCGACTGCCACATGGCATCAGTCGACTGACACACCTCAACCATGAGGTTTTGACCCAAGTATGGTTCCTCCATACTTGCTAGACCACCCTTAGCCTAGACCTAAGCCTTCTAACTACCTCCATCAGCCTCACGCCTCTCGGATCCCTCCAAGTCGTCCATGACTTGTTCATTCATCGCGCTAACCTTCAGGTGCTTCCATCGGCTATGTCATGCTAACGGTGTCTACACCGCCAAGGCACATTGGACTTACGCCGCCAAGACTCCGCTTGGACTTTACGCCGCCAACCATTGGACTTATGCTGCCAAGACTACCGCTTGGACTTTACGCCGCCAATATCAATCCCCTTGGACTTCTAATGCCAACCCATGTTGGACTTTCCATGCCAAGACCATGATTGGACTTTCTATGCCAAGACCATGCTTGGACTTTTCCAAATGCCAAGACCATGCTTGGACTTTCTCTTGCCAACCCATGTTGGACTTTTACATTGCCAAGACCATGCTTGGACTTTCCTTGACAATTACATTGTCATATGTTTTTGTCGAAACATTAAAACACATCAAAACATCACTCGAGCCAAACTCGAGTCCTGGTCAATCGTGACCTGGGCCGATTGCACCAACACTATAGTCTTCCATCTCCATGAGTTGTTTGATGAGCAAGTGAGATCTAAAAGGTTCGAAGTCTCTAAGCTCCTCTTCACCTCTAAGATGCAAAAGGTTCATCTGTAGTGCAGTTTGTTCTAAAGATGAATGGATACATCGAGCGATTGGCAACCCTTGGGTTTTGTGATGGATCATGAATTAAGTATTGACTTAATTCTGCTTTGTTTGCCCAAGAGTTTCTCACAATTTATCATGAACTACCGGATGAACAAACTTGAATCCACTATTCCTGAGCTCCTCAACATGCTAAAGACTATAGAGCCTTCTGTGAAGTATGAGGAGAAGGCGGTTCTATTAGTTGATTCCTCAAAGAAAGGTTCTAAGAGGAAGTCAAAGGAATATAAGAAAGGGAAGAAGAAAAATGCTAAGAAGGCAGAACCAGCACAAAAGGGCACTTGCCTTTATTATGGCAAGGAGGGCCACTGGCGAAGAAACTGCAAGATTTATCTTGAGTCAGTGAAGAAGAATAAGGCATCAGATGCCCCATCTTCTTCAGATATCTCCGTTATTGATTGTCATTCTATTTCCTTAGACACTTGGATATTGGATACTGAGTGTGACTCACATATATGTAATGACATATAGGGGCTAAGGAATAAAAGAAAACTCGTCAAAGGAGAGTCAAATTTGCGAGTTGGCAATGAAGCAAAGGTTGCTGCAGTCACCATCGGAACTTATTTGATGAAACTCCCTAGTGGACTAGTCTTAGAACTGGACAATTGCTATTATGTTCCTTCTCTAATAAAGAACATTGTTTCTATTTCGTGCTTAAATAGAGATGGTTATCATTTGACGTTTAGTAACAATTATTATTATATAACCTTGAATGACATATTTTATGGGATTGGAACTTTAAGCAATGGTATTCATTCGTTGGACGTATCCAATGACATTTTCAATATCGAAGCGAGCAACAAGCATGCTCGAAAGGATAATCAATTAGACTTCTACATGTGACATTTTCGTCTTGGCCATGCAAGCAAGAAATACATGTCTGAATTACACCGATGTGAAATTCTATAATCATTTGAATTAGATTCATATGATACATGTGAATCATGCTTAAAAGGCAAGATGACTAAGTTACCTTTTACGGGAAAAGGTGAATCGATGGGAGAGTTGCTTGGTCTAATACATACTGATGTATGCGGACCTATGTCAACTCAAGCTCTAGGAGGCTATAGCTACTTCATTACCTTCACCGATGATCACTCACGGTTTGGGTATGTGTTTTTGATGAAACATAAGTCTGAAGCCTTTGAAAGGTTCAAAGAATTCAGAAATGAAGTAGAGAAACAACTTGACAAGAGTATTAAAATACTTCGATCGGATCGAGGTGGTGAATACTTGAGTCAAGAGTTTCTAGATTATCTAAGGGATAATGGTATATTATCTCAATGAACTCCGCCGTATACACCGCAGCATTATGGTGTATCTGAGAGGCATAATCGGATCTTGTTGGACATGGTCAGGTTGATGATGAATCATGCAAATCTTCCCAAGTCCTTTTGGGGCTATGCACTTCAGATAGCTTTTTACTTGCTAAACAGAATGACGACCAAGGTAGTCTCTACTACTCCATATGAGATATGGAATAGTAAGAAACCTCATTTATCTTACTTGAAAATATGAGGTTGTCCTACTTATGTGAAGCAGACTGTATCAGACAAATTGAATGCTAAGTCTGATAAATGTCTATTTATTGGATACTCTAAGGAAACGAGGGGTTACCAATTCTATCATCCGGTGGAAAAAAAGGTGTTTGTTTCAAGACATGTTGTGTTTCTAGAGAAAGAGTTCCTCTTGCAAGAAAACAGTAGGAGTTGTTAGGGCAATCTCTTGCCATGATTAGGTTTTGATGTGTGTGGCAAAGGGTTTAAGTTAGTTTGTTATGATGATTTGATATGTGCGTTGAAGTCGTGCAAGACTTAGTAATTCGCACATGGAGCCGTGGCGAGTTTCACATCTCATGACTCGGTCCTTGAGTCGGTGAAAGATTGCTTTGCGGAAGCCGTGCACTTGGAGCATCCGAGGGACCGCTGGACAAGGAGCTTGGAGTGAAGCCGGAAGAAGTAGACTTCGAGGCAAGAGACGCGAAGGAGCATTGCAGAGCCGTGCACCTGATGCTGTCGAGGGATGTGGCCGCGAACGAAGAGAACTTCGAAGGCGAGGGACTCCGAGGGATGAGAGTGAGCGAATGTAACTCGGGAAGGGGTAGCTCTTAGGTGAAACTTGGCCATTTGGCCAAGTGTCGGATGAGTTTTTCCGACACCAGTCGACTGCCATGTCATGGCAGTCGACTGCTCTGAGTCGATTGTGTTCGACTGGTGTCTGATTCATGGGCATTTAGCCCAAGCAGTCGACTGATGTCGACATCAGTCGACTACCAAGGGACGACAGTCGACTGATGGCACTGTGTACGGGCACAGAATGGAGTCGACCTCATTGAGGACTCGACTGATCGAGCACCAGTCGACTGATGGTAATATCAGTCGACTGATGCCAATACCGTTGGATGGAATCCAACGTAGAAAGCGATCGTTATTAGGCAACGGCTACGGGATCAGTCGACTGATCGAGGGCATCAGTCGACTGATCCTGTGTCAACGGGAAGAAACCCTCTTCCTCTATAAAAAGGAAGGGGATGGAGCTTTGGGAGGCTAATGCTTGAGCTCTAAACTTCTCCCAAAGTGCCATACACGATTCCCTACTCTTCTTACTTGCTTTATTTCCATTCTATTGTAAGAAGAGAGATTGTAAAGAGGTTACCTCCACCTAGCTTTGTGCAAAGGAGAGATCTAGTAGATAGATTGCGGAGTGATTCACCGTGGACGAATTGGATCATAGATTAGCGGCGTAGCCGTGAACCACGTTACATCTCGGTGTTTGTATTGTTTGTTTATCTTTTGCTTTGTCTTTATTTATATTTGCATATTCCGCTTGCACTAACGTTTTGTAGACGAGCAAAATACGACATCCAACGAACGAGGGCTATTCACCCCCCTCTAGCCAGCCGTTTCGATCCCCCAACAAGTGGTATCAGAGCAAGGTTGCTTGTCACCAGACTAACCGCCGCAACAAGCTCTTCATCAAAAGATGGCCGGCTCGAACATTCATTCGCCGAAGTTCGAAGGAGAATTCGCTTGGTGGAAGAAGTGAATGGAGGTATTCTTCGAAACCGACTTTGAAATTCTCTTAATTATGGAAAACAGTTTTGAGTTGCCTAGGAACGAAAATGGAGAGCCATTGGAGAAATCAAGGTGGAGCAAGAGGCAAAGAGAAGAATACTTGGCAAATTCAAAGGCCAAGCACCACCTATACAATGTCCTCCCCCAACAAGAAGTCAACCGGATAGGAGAGTGTGCTAGCGCCAAGGAAATGTGGGACAAATTAATAGAGATTCATGAAGGCACATGCGAGGTGAAGCTAGCAAGGAGAGATGTCCTTCGCTCCCAATTGTCCAATATCAAACTTGAAAAGGGAGAGAAGGTAAAATCTCTACACTCTAGATTTAAGGAACTTCTAACCGGTTTGACAAGTGTAGGTGAAAAGCTCTCCAATCGGGATATGGTAATGAAGGCCATAGATGCCTTTCCCCGGTCCTCAAAGTGGAGCTCCATGGTGGACTCCTTCTATATCTCGAAGAATTTAGAAGTGAGCACCTTGGAGGAGTTCTTCTCAACAATGGAACTCCACAAAACGAGGCTTGAAGGAATACAAGAAGAGCCAAAGTTTCCAACTTCA
Organism: Wurfbainia villosa; assembly: GCA_025175895.1. Taxonomy (NCBI): domain Eukaryota; kingdom Viridiplantae; phylum Streptophyta; class Magnoliopsida; order Zingiberales; family Zingiberaceae; genus Wurfbainia; species Wurfbainia villosa. The sequence continues at coordinate 99,958,052 of CM045997.1, read as the reverse complement.
AGAGGAGTAGCCTTGATGGCCAACAAGGGGAAGAAGAAGATGGAAGTCCCCTCCTCCTCCGATGATGAAGCATCCTCATCCTCCTCCATGGATAGCACGGAAGAAGCATATATGGTAAGGAGGGTAAGACGTGCTTTAAAAGGTTTTCATTTTAATAAATCTAATGATAGGAGGAGAAGACCAAGAGTAAAGGTGATTTGTTACAATTGCCAAGGGGAAGGACATATAAGGGATAATTGTCCTCTCCTAAACAAGAGCAAAGAAGAGAGGAAGAAGAAAGAAGAAAAGAAAAAGAAAAAGGGGAGTAAAAAGAAGGAAGAAGAAAAGAAGGCCAAGGAAAAAGGAAAGGCCATGACTCTTAAAGCAAAGACATGGGATGACCTTGCTTCCTCATCCTCATCAGAAGAAGAAGAACATGTCTACTCAAATTTAGCACTAATGGCTTTTGATGATTTGGATTGCTCCTCCTCCTCAAATGAAGAATCAAGCACAAGTGGGGAGAGCTCAAATGAAGGGGGAGGCTCCTCTACATCCTCATCCGAAGAAGAGGATTTGGTAAGTGAGGTAACAAATCTACCTCCTAAGCAAATTATGTCTATGATTTCTAGCCTCACTAAGGACTTATTTAGAGCTAAGAAGAAGAACAAAAGCATGCTAGATCAAATTAAGGACTTAGAAGAGAAGTTAGAAAAAGCATGCTTAAATGAAAATGAAAATATTTCTTCTTGCCATGATGATGCATGCTCACATGAATATATGTCATTTAATGTTAGTGATGCATGTATGGATGAAAATAGGGCTCTAAGGGAAAAGGTAGATTACTTGACAAAAGCCCTAGAAAAATTCACTATAGACTCCAACACCTTGAACATGATCATAGGGAGCCAAAGAGCTAGCTTCAACAAAAATGGCCTAGGTTATAAAGAAAAGAAAAATGAAAAGGCCTACAAATGCCTAATTACTAGGGGACAAGATAAGAAGAAAGTAATAGCTAGGAAATGAATTCCTAAGAAGTATCTAGTGAACCCCATAGGCAAGAACTTATTTTGGGTTCCAAAATCCATCCTTAAGGGTTAGAAAACCCCTAGGGTAGTCAACCATATGCAATTGACCTATATCATATTTTGGTTGACTTAGGATGGCGGGACAACATTTTTGAAATAGTGTTAGGTGATGATAACGTGCCTATAAATAGATAAAATCATGCTTTAGATGATGTTTACCTTATTATCATCATGTAATATCTAATGCATGACAACAATTCAATGAATACATTTGTTTCATGATCATAATGTGAAATTAAGTCATATATGTCTTTATGATCATGAGGTTTGCTAGGATAATACTTAAACTTGATAGAATTTCATGAATATAATGGTTAAGTATATACAAATACCTCTAGGATACATCTCACACTCACTATAGGCTACCATGATTGAAAACTTAGCATGAGTGAGATGTTAGGATGATACAAATGTCCACTAATGCCTATGACATTTAGATGGTCATTTAAAGATCATGGTTGGATATTTCATATGTTTTCAAAATAATTTCTTAATCTAAAATCTATGTATTCATGTTTTGAAACAATTGGATGCAAAACTAGGTGTTAAACTTGATACTCACATGATCAAAAACCTAGTGGTTTTTAAACCTTTTGGATTTTTGGCAAATACGTGAAAATATAATGATTTTTCATGAAGACATATTTTTCACTGATAAAGAATCTTAAAATAAATGTGTTCCCCAAATTTCATGATTTTTCGAATTTTTTGGAATTTTTAATGCATTTCTGAAATTCGGTCCGAAAATCAGAAAGTTCTGAAATTCGCGTGCCAGTCGACTGGTAGTCTGAACCAGTCGACTGGTGGCCTGAAAATCAGACTAGTTAAGGCCGAATTCAGGTTTTAGACTAATTTTTGGTATTTTCCTTCTATTAGACTTGATGCCATGGGTTTATAACTTAGTATTAATCTTTTTGATGGTGTCAAAGGGGGAGAAATAATTGTGTTTAAGTAAATTATGATAGGGGGAGAGATATGTATGGGGAGTTTCATGGATTAAGGGGGAGTTGCATGTTGCTATATCATGTTTATGTTTACATGCTTTCTTACCTTAGAAATTTTTATCAAATGTTTTTACCTAACTTAAACGAATTGCCACACATCAAAAAGGGGGAGATTGTTAGGGCAATCTCTTGCCATGATTAGGTTTTGATGTGTGTGGCAAAGGGTTTAAGTTAGTTTGTTATGATGATTTGATATGTGCGTTGAAGTCGTGCAGGACTTAGTAATTCGCACATGGAGCAATGGCGAGTTTCACATCTCATGACTCGATCCTTGAGTCGGTGAAGGATTGCTTTGCGGAAGCCGTGCGCTTGGAGCATCTGAGGGACTGCCGGACGAGGAGCTTGGAGTGAAGCCGGAGGAAGTAGACTTTGAGCCAAGAGACGCGAAGGAGCATTGCAGAGTCATGCACCTGATGCTGCCGAGGGACGTGGCCGCGAACGAAGAGAACTTCGAAGGCGAGGGACTCCGAGGGATGAGAGTGAGCGAATGTAACCCGGGAAGGGATAGCTCTTAGGTGAAACTTGGCCATTTGGCCAAGTGTCGGATGAGTTTTCCCGACACCAGTCGACTGCCATGTCATGGCAGTCGACTGCTCTGAGTCGATTGTGTTCAACTGGTGTCTGACTCATGGGCATTTGGCCCAAGAAGTCGTGACCATGGATCGCAATGATCGATGATGTCGATCGATCGACTACCAAGGGATGATGATCGATGATGGCGGCACGCATGCACGAGAATGAAGTCGACCTCGTTGAGGATTCGACTAATCGAGCACCAGTTGACTGATGGTAATATCAGTCGATTGATGCCAATACCGTTGGATGGAATCCAACGTGGAAAGCGGTCGTTATTGGGAAACGGCTACGGGATCAGTCGACTAATCGAGGGCATCAGTCGACTGATCCTTTGTCAACGGGAAGAAACCCTCTTCCTCTATAAAAAGGAAGGGGATGGAGCTTTGGGAGGCTAATGCTTGAGCTCTAAACTTCTCCCAAAGTGTCATACACGATTCCTTACTCTTCTTACTTGCTTTATTTCCATTCTATTGTAAGAAGAGAGATTGTAAAGAGGTTACCTCCACCTAGCTTTGTGCAAAGGAGAGATCTAGTAGATAGATTGCGGAGTGATTCACCGTGGACGAATCGGACTGTGGATTAGCGGCGTAGCCATGAACCACGTTACAAGTCGGTGTTTGTATTGTTTGTTTATCTTTTGCTTTGTCTTTATTTATATTTGCATATTCCGCTTGCACTAACATTTTGTAGACGAGCAAAATACGACATCCAACGAACGAGGGCTATTCACCCCCCTCTAGCCGGCCATTTCGATCCCCCAACAAGAGTGTCGTTGAGCTTGAGGAGTCTCAAGAGACTCCAATAGACATTGATGAGATACCTGATGAAGCACCACAACCGATAACTCATAGTGATGAGCCATCGGCTGGACCTATTGTGATACCACATCTTCGTAGATCTGGTAGAACATGCAACATTTCTAAGAGATATGGATTTCTCGTAAGTGAATCGACGACGTGTTACTCATTGATTCAGAAAGGGATAAATGGCTTAACGTCATAAAGTCAAAAATGGATTCCATGTATAAAAATCAAGTTTGGAACTTGGTTGACCCACCTGAAGGAATAAAGCTTATAGGGTGCAAGTGGATTTTCAAAAAGAAAACTGACATGGATGGTAATGTGATTTCTTATAAGGCTAGATTGGTGGCGAAAGGGTATCGTCAAAAGCAAGGTGTTGATTATGATGAGACCTATTCATCTGTTGTTATGCTTAAATCCATTTTTAAGCTCCTAGCCATAACGGCTCATTATGATTATGAGATTTGACAGATGGATGTGAAAACAACTTTCCTTAATGGAAACCTACTCGGGGACGTGTATATGATACAACCTGAGGGTTTCATATCGATTGATAAAACTAAGGTATGCAAACTGCGATGGTCCATATATGGACTGAAGCAAGCATCCAGGAGCTGGAATATCTGTTTTGATGAGACAATCAAAAGGTTTGATTTCTCATAAAATCTGGATGAACCTTGTGTGTACAAGAAGGTTAGTGGGAGTGCAGTCATGTTCCTAATATTGTATGTCGATGACATATTACTTATAGGAAATGATGTTTCTGTCTTACAGTCAGTTAAAATTTGGTTGTCCAAGACATTCTCCATGAAAGACCTAGGAGAAGCAACCTACATCCTCGGGATTAAGATCTATAGGGATAGATCGAATCGGTTGCTTGGTCTTTCACAGTCCACATATATCGATCGAGTGCTAAAGAGGTTTAGCATGCCGGAATCCAAGAAAGGTTTCCTACCCATCAGGCATGGGATACACCTTTCGAAGTCTATGTGTCCGCACACAAAAGATGAGAGGATTTGCATGAGTTAGATCCCCTATGCATCCGCAATAGGATCTATCATGTATGTTATGTTATGTACGAGGCCTGATGTATCGTATGCTCTGAGTGTCACAAGAAGATATCAGTCTGATCCAGGAATGGATCATTGGACGGCTGTTAAGACAATCCTTAAGTACTTAAGAAGAACTAAGGATGTGTTTCTAATATATGGAGAAGGTGATATGGTAATACGCGAGTATACGGATGCTAGCTTCCAGACAGACAAGGATGATTCCAGGTCTCAGTCTGGGTACGTATTTACCTTAAATGGGGGCGCAATAAGTTGGAAAAGTTCCAAGCAAGACACTATAGCAGATTCTGCCACTGAGGCAGAATACATTGCAGTTTTGGAAGCAGCAAAGGAAGCAGTTTGGATCGAGAAGTTCGTCTCTGAACTTGATGTGGTCTCATCAATGATCCAAACATGTACTTCACTGCTATCATCTAATCATAGAGATCATCAGTAAGAAGGAAATACAAATCGAGAAGATTCTCACTGAAAGGAACTTAGCGTACCCTTTAACTAATGTCTTACCTCAAAGTAAGTTTGAGGATCATGTTAGAGCTTATGGTATTGGATACCATGGCGATTGACATTAGGCCAAGTGGGAGTTTGTTAGTAATATATGAGAGATGTCCTAAGGAAATCACTTTATGGTTGTACCATTTATTTGATAAATGAAGATTCACTATTTAAGTATACATGTTTTCATGTATTTGATTGGATCTTAAACTCATTTACTGAATGTCCAAAATACGATTCATAGCATCAGAGAATTTGTGATTGGATCACAACTAGTGAGTATCTCTACATGTGTAATTGTGATGTATTAGAATTATCCCTAGTTGATGAATTGATGGATTCAGACGCCATCGATTTTGTTGAGACTAGTACGAGGTATACTCTTTGGTTTATCCAAGCAGCTATTTCTCACTGGCTGGAGACATTGTGATGTCCAGAGTTAATCGTGGATGCTAGTTATGGTAACTAGTTCATTAGAGTGACCAGTTGTAAGACTTCATATGGTTCTCTGCATATATGGATATGTCAATGAAGTTCTTACTGCAACTTAAGTGTAATGTTCCTTTGACTTGCGGTATTCAAGTCATCTTAGTCATGGAGACTTATGCTTTGACATCTTAAGCAAGCATCTCCAAGGAGATGTGGACCCGGGATGATTGGGTATAAGTCGAAATGCCCGAAGGTGTTTGAATATCTTATAAAGGATTCACCACTCCTTGCGAGGAGATGTATACCCTAGGCCTCTTGTCGGATTATTACTAAAGTCTTTGCCCAAAACATTACATGTTTAGAGTAAGGTACTCTAGGATACATGTGCAGTAACTAGAATCCGTAGGACGAGGAAATGATACTTGGGCTAGGTGTGACGTAGTCAGCCTAGTGGGGACTGACACTATAGAACATGTCCTGAACCAAGTGGGTATAAGATGAGTGAAGGGAACGGGGAACGATTCATTATGGCTACTGAAGAGTTTCAGAAATGGTTCTGGGATCAACCGTTGATTTTTCGATTAATTGGGGATCATGATGTACTACTAGGTGTCACTCATGATCGTTCTATAATTAATGGTTAATTATAGACGACCAACATAAATCAGGAATCTATTTGGTCACACGTACAACGAACGTAATCCGAAGGATTTAAAACGAGCTTGAGAATGAGATTCTCAGATAGAGAGAAAATAGGTTTGGTTGGACCAAACAAGGAGTGAGCATGAAATCATTTCAGTTGCAACAGAAGCATGGATGAGTTGAGTCTTATGAAGACATGATGGATGAACCAAATTGATTTGGTTCTAATCCAATGGTGGAAAATAAACCAAAGTGGTTTGGTTTGTTTTAAATGAATGAATCAAAGTTGGTTCGGTTTGATTTAACTTAAAATAGACCAACTCAGTTCGGTTTATTTTAACTTAAGTTATTGGAGCGGGTTAATGGATTTTGGTTAGGAACCAATAACTCTAAGGAGAAGGTTTCTTGATGGTTAAGAAACACGCGCTCTATAAAAGCGCGGCTAGAGGTTTGGAGAGCCCAAAAGTTTTATTTTTGGAAACTTCTCTTCCTCTCCTCTCCCTCTCTTCTCCTTGCCGCCGCCCAAGGAAGCCACACCCAAGCTTGTGCCACCGTCCAACCTTGTGCCGCCGGTGTCCAACTGCTGCCGGCCACCCTCCGGCGATCCTCCTTGGCTTCAGTGACCAAGGACCAGCCGACCCTCTTCCTTTGGCTGGCACCAAGTCCTCCACCAAGATGTCCAGTTTTCCTTTTTGTCGGAGCGTCATTTGGACGACGTTTAGAACTCCGACAGTGACTTCCTTGTCGGGGATTGGATCTGCGGTAATCCTCATAGGTGGAGGACCAAGGATTCGTCAATCGGTTGACGAATACCTCTTCGGTGAAGCGAGTTTTGGGGACTCATTTTTGCATCCGAATTTTGATTCGGATTGTGATCTTCTCTCGATCACATCGTCTTCGACACGAGGCTAGTGACTCCTACGAAGACGAGGCTCGTAGCTTGGCGAAGTTATCCCGACGGCACTAGGCATGGATACGAATATAGGCAACTCTAGCATGAGTTGCTCCAGTTGATGTCATTCCCACTGCACGTGATACGTCAGGTATAACTAGCGTAATTTCCTTTTATTGTAAAATTTGAAACTGCGATTATGTCTACACATATTGTATCTTGCATGCGTGTGGTATGTGTTGTAATAAATTATATTTATTGCTTTTAATTCTTCCGCTGTGCACATGTTTACGAAACATGTTCGAACACACACTCACCGCGGTGCCGGGGAAACCCAACACTCTGTACGGGGACGACTGTAGGTGGCGATCCGACTAAGACTTCAAGTGGAAGGTCTAGGTCAAGATCGGACGGTAAGGAACCGTCATATTTACCATATTTCGTGCTAACATCTTATTGCAGGGAAGTGGCCAGGCTGATAGTTGACTGCTGGATATTGGCAGTCGACTGATGTCAGTTGACTGATGTCAGTTGACTGATGAAGTGCATCAATCGACTGATAGCGACGAATAAACCTTGTGCGCTAGGTCAAAAAGGATAACGTTTGACGCCGCCACTTCACGATAAGATAATGTGCCACCTCGTGATAAGTTCCACAAATTGAGGATCTGGATCCAGACTAATTCTAAGGAACGAGTCTATAAAAGGAGTGGAGGACTCTAACCCAAAGATCATCAATTCTTTGTTCCCAAGTGCTCCAACAACACTACGCTTCGACGATGACACTGTGATGCCAACACACCGATGACGAGCTCTTCATCTCATATTCATATTCGTCGGTAGTATTAGTTTGTTTAATTTGTAATCGGAGTTTTCATCGTAACGAGGTGAGGTAGGCTTGTTGTCTCATCCTCGAGTTTTTGTCTCTAAATTTTTGTGATCGTTATCTCCTACCTCCAATAAGGAGGAGACTCTATAGTGGATTGTTCGTTCGTACACAATCAAGGATCGCAGGGCCTTGGAGTAGCAACTGCTGGGTTGTGAACCAAGTAAAAATAAATTTGTTATATTTATTTTTCCGCTGCATTACTCATATTCTTAATCGAACGAACGAAAAAAAAAAAGATTTCACGCTCCCTCCTCTAGCGACGCTTCTCGATCCAACCGACTCAACCTTAGCTATTATATTATCTTCTAAATAAAGGGAATTTTTCACATATTCTAAATCATAGTTTCTAGGGGAATCATTATTTCTACTTCATGAAACATAGTACAATTAGTTTGTTAGTGGATCCAAGAGTTGACATGCTAATAAAATTGGCGCAAGTTCTTGCACTCACTCCTTAGTCATTATTCTCATTTTTAGTTCTTTTATTGATGTTATGATCATTTCTTTCTTTGCCTATTTGTTTGAGATAATATCTAAAAGTAAATTAACGATCAATTTTACAAGTTTGATGATTAAACTCTAAAGAACTGCATGTTATGCATACTTTAGAAAAGTTTGGACCTCGCAATTATGTTCGTCTAAACAAAGAGTTTGACTTTTTTTTTTTTTTATGGTTTTGAAGATACACATGTACACAATTATAATAAAATGTCTTGTGAAATTCGTCCCTCGGGCCTTTTATAATCGCCCTGCAATGCTCCGCCCTACACCACAGCTTGACTGTGGTGCCCTCTTCAGCTCAATTCGGGACACACCCAATGGAGTCCATGATCATGGTGAGTTCCACGATTAGACCATGGATACTTGTCACGCCCCGAGGTAGACTCTGTCCGGCCAACGGACGGCACCCCCTTATGACAATTCCAATATGGTACAAAAGTCGCAACCAGTCTAACACATATCGAAAATGTATAACATCATAGCGGAAGCCAACACAATGAAATACAACCTCATCAACATACATATATCGGTATATCCGTCCATACTAAAACAGAATCTCAGACTGAATACCATAAAAGAAAGATGCAGCACGATCTCCACTAACAGTAGAAGTCCATATAAAGATACATGCAATAGGAAACAAAACCCTCGGAAAAACGGCGAGATGGGATCAGGTGGCAATGCTCCAAGTCCATGTCGAAGTCTTCTATCTACTACCTGGGCGACAGGAAACCCAGGGTCCAGGGTGGTGAGTATAAAACTCAGGGGTAATATATAGAAGTGCATGAACAACATACAGGGTATAAAGATTTACAAGTATACATGTGAAGATCTACAGGTATGCAACATGAGTCCATCATACATACAATACTCAACATAGTAACCAGTAACTACAGATACGGTCATACTCATTGTTAGGAATATTGGAACGGCTAGAGGGGGGGGGGTGAATAGCATTTCACCCGATCGTGGATGGAATTCGATCTCGTTCGTGTCTACAATTTCGTTAGTGCGCAGCGGAAATAGAAATAATAAAAGCAATAACGAAATAGACAACAAGCTAACACAATGATATAACGTGGTTCGGAACCACACCGTTCCTACTCCACGGATCGAGCTCTAAAGAGCCCTAGTGATGCACACACACTCACTAATGATAAACACTCCTTCTCGACACAAGTCGGAGGCGGAGAAACCCCTTACAATAGATCTTACAACAGTAAGAACGAAATACAAGTAATATACAATGTAAATATGAAATACAAGTAAAGAAAAGACTTTACAACACTTGTTTTGATTGCTTGAATGCTTGGTTGCTTGCTTGCACTTGGAGACCTGATTTGCACCAACAAATCGCCCCAATAGCCCTCAAGAACCGATATATTTTTCCTCCATCACGAGCTCCATATATAGCATCAACCTGTGCTGGAAAAAGTCGATCAGTCGACTGATGGGGACAATCAGTCGACTGATGCCACTGTTGTCGTGAGACAACGGCTAGTTCCACGTTGGATAAGTCCAACGGAACTACCATCACCGATCGCCGATTGTGACCATCGATCGTGATGGAGTCCTCACTCGACCGGTCGAGTCTCGACTTCATTCTCGTGGCGAATTCTCGAGCACCGGTCGATTGATCACACGATCGATCATCGCTCGATCCATCGACCGATTGCCAAACCTATGGCGATCATCGCTACCTATAACCCGCAAATAAACCCTAGTTGACTCGGTCGGTCCACGCCACATGGCATCACCAATCGGCACACGTCAAACATGAGGTTTTAACTCAAGTATGGTTCCCCCATACTTGCTAGACCACCCTTAGCCTAGACCTAAGCCTTCTAGCCACCTCCATCAGTCTCACGCCTCTCGGATCCCTCCAAGTCATCCATGACTTGTTCATCCATCGCGCTAGCCTTCAGGTGCTTCCGTCGGCTATGTCATGCTAACGGTGTCTACACCGCCAAGGCACATTGGACTTACGCCGCCAAGACTCCGCTTGGACTTTACACCGCCAACCATTGGACTTATGCTGCCAAGACTACCGCTTGGACTTTACGCCGCCAATATTAAACCCCTTGGACTTCAAATTCCAACCCATGTTGGACTTTCCATGCCAAGACCATGCTTGGACTTTCCTTGCCAACTCATGTTGGACTTTCCATTTGCCAAGACCCATGCTTGGACTTTCCTTGCCAACACATGTTGGACTTTCCATTTGCCAAGACCCATGCTTGGACTTTCCTTGACAATTATATTGTCATATGTTTTTGTCGAAACATCAAAACACATCAAAACATCACTCGAGCCAAACTCGAGTCCTGGTCAATCGTGACCTGGGCCGATTGCACCAACAATCTCCCCCTTTTTGATGTTTGACAAAAAACAAATAATTGAGTTAGAATACTAACTCAAATCCTTTACCAATTATCCCAAATTGGTAGATACTCTCCAAATGTTTTTCCCAAACATTCTCCCCCTTTTTGACTAACATCAAAAAGGTCTTCTCTCCAAGGAGGTCAATGTCTCATGTCCCAATGAGATCTTACAATCTCCCCCTTGGTCTAAAAATATCTAGGATGTCTACCATCTTCCTAGTGATAAGTCCCATATCACTCAAGAGAGGCAATCCTATTCACTCTCCCAATTTCCAAATTGGGTATCACAAAAACTCATTTTTCCTTTCCATAAAAAAAAAACCATTCATCATCCCATGATGAATTCTTTCCCCTAAAGGCTTGCTCCCCCTTGACCATTGCACCAACAATATCCTTGGGAAGTCCCTAAGCCAATAGGAACTCTAAACCATCAAAATTAAGGTTAGAAATTCAACATTGAACTTTCCAACATCTTAAAATTGATACAAACCCCAAATACTTCTCCTAATCCATATCCAATGGATTTATACCCTTTATAATGCTTCCCAAAGCATATCCTAGGGTTAGGAGTGATTAGGGACCATAACCGTAGCTGAAATCGGGTTAAACAACCTTGTTTACCCCGAAATCAGGCTACCGAATGAGTGATTCAGAAGTCGATCGACTAGAACCTCCATCGATCGACCGCCACCGTAGAGCGATCGATAACTGAAAATCTCGATTTTCAGTTATCAGAAATGATTTTTGAAAAATCATAACTAATTATACGTATATCGAAAAATCACGAAATTTGATACGTATAATACTTATGACTAATACAATGGGTGAAAAATGTTTGAAAATTATTTTATCCATTAAATAGTGAAATTGGTACAAAGTTCAAAACCATTGAAATTTTCAATGTTTTGGCCCTACTTTGTATCAACTTCATCAATGGTGATTGCTATCAAAAGATAGACTTCACCAAGGTTTTTCAAAATGATTTTAAAATGTTTTCAAAACCTTATCTTGGATCATATTCCTTGGGCTCTATGTACGTGACTTGTACACAAGCTTTCCTAATGATCCAAAATGGAATTGGATGAGTTTTAGTTCATCTAGATGCAAAAACTATGCACCTTGAACTTAACTCATATCCTAGAATCTCACATGTATCTATGGTGTATAAATACACATACATGTCAATTAGATGTGAGATGTGAGTTTTGTTCTCCCTAAACTAGGGTTTCATGCATTTTCTAAAGCAACTCTACTTGATTCCCTTATAACTGGGACTCCAAGTCATGCCATAGTCCTTATATCAATTTTTAATCAATTAAATGCATGAAATGATCATGGCATAATAATAGCATTATTAAAAACATGGCCAATGATCATGATGTCATGACATATGATGAAATTTAAGAACACATGACATCTAAAGTAACCCTAAACAATGTCATGACATGGTATATGATAGCAATACAATTATACAAATATTCATTCATACACACAAGATTTTTCAGAAACAAAGATTTCATTTAACTTAAAATTTGTCTTTTACATTCAAAATGGAGATTGGCTATGCTCAATCTCACTACAAAAATTGACAACCAAAAAAAAAAATCTAATATCCTCTAATCATCCGCAGGAGGTGGCGGCGGAGGAGGCTGCTGACTCAGAGTCCAGGCCCGCATCATCTCTAGCATATCGAGCTGATGCTGCTCTATGTGGCCCTGGGACTCCTCCATCCTATCGAGACGTGCGCTGAAGGATGCTTGGCCTGCCAGTATCTCTGACAGCCTAGAGTCCACCGAATGCTTATAGTCACAAATCGGACTCCGGTAGCCCACGACGATCGATGGACTGCGGCCGTGATGTGCCGCGGCATCTGGTCATCCTCATCAGTGGTCTCTGCATCCTCGTGGTCCTCTGTCGCCTCTCTGGGTGCCGGAGGAGGCTGTCTGTGTGCCCTGGGTGGTGGTCGTGGCGCCAACTCCATCTATCCAGTGCCCATCCGTAGTAACCGCTAACGAAGTTCTGAATCGATATCTGATCGTACACCTCCGATAGTGCTCAGAGAGCCTATGGATGTTGGCGCCTCTGAGTCGAGCCATCTTTGTGATGATATGACCAAATGACATATGCACTTTCCCTTATGCAGGGAAGTGAGTGCACAATGCAAAGGGAAAATGTTTAATGCAAAGTTTATATCTAACTGATGACGCATGAAATATAGAAGAAAAAGATGGGGAGGCCGAATCTTGGCCAGACCCCGAGTGACAATGGGCAGAAAACACCCAACAATGACCTTGTAAAGGACATTGTCAGGTGCAGATAACTCGGTGATAGGAAATAGATTCTGGGCCAGTGGACGAGGATAACCAAAGATATGCTCATGCATGGACTCCATAGAGATATGATCAAAAGGCTCAGGTAGAGGAAAGTCCATGGTAGGGTAAAAGATAAAGGTGTTATCTGAAGGCCTACACTCGAGAAACTCCTGCAGTATCGCAGGAGTGAACTCTAACTCGCATTTTGCAACGCGAGTAGTGTAAGTAGGGCCGTCATCCACCTTTTTAAGGTTTTGATAGAATTCCTTAATAAGGTCATCATTAATTGGATGCGTGCACAAGACGATTTTCATCAGATTGTAGTATGCAATTAATTCCATGATGTCACTACAATGCCTATTGAAAAAGTTCCTATCGATGTACCTAACCAACATAGGTTGGTACAATCGAGATTCACCCTCGGGTGGATCATTCCTACGGGCTCTCCTATTATGAATGCAATGTGATGATATGACATGTAATGGCAACAATACACGATTAGATAAACCTAAATTGTAATGGAAATGAAAATTAGGGTCCGGAAAGAAAAATCGTTACTTAGGCACCATTTGAATGTGTGTGCCGGAGGGAAGACTCAAATGTTGCTGAGGATCGCCGGAAAAGTCGCCGGAGAGCGTCAGACGCCGGAACCCTAATCGGAATAGGAGAAATAAAGCCTAAATCACGCGAACTAGGGCTCCAAAATAGGTGAAAGATGGAAGAGGAGAGGCTTGTTTATCAAACCTAGGACTTTGGAAGGTTGGCACGCCGGAAGAGTTGGTCGGAGAGGGAGTCGACGATCGGAGATGGAAGAGAGAAGAAGGAGTTCTTCGCGTGAAGACGCCGAACCCTAGCGGTTCGGCGTTATAAAAATGCGATTCAGTCGACTGATGTGGAGCATCAGTCGACTGATAGCGGTTTATTACCGGGTTTAGAGCCGTGATCGATCCGGCTCAATCGATCAACCTTCAGAACGTAGCGTGCTACGATGGCGTCGATCGATGTTACCCATCAGTCGACTGATGTGCACATCACTCGACTGCTTGTCGAGCACTCGACTGATGGCCTTCGGCCTCGGTGAACAGTACCATCAGTCGACTGATGGACCATGATCAGTCGACTGATGTTCGATCAGTCGAGTCATGGAGCTAGCACTCGACTGATGGCCGTATCGTATCGCGCTACAGTGTTATCAGTCGACTGATAACTGTATCAGTCGACTGATATCTGATTTCCAGTTCTGAAAATCAGAAGATCTCGATTTCATCATCTTAATTATTCCATTTTGTCACGTTAGATCTTGTATATCGAATGTATTGATGTTATACTTTTATTCATGTATTTGTTAATGTATTTTAATGTTTTATTTCATTTTTGCAAACATTAACATTCAATGATTTCCAAAACCTAACATCTCACCCTTTCTAAGTGTTGAAATACACAATCAAGGTAAAAGACTTGTTTTGTGAGATGTAATCTATCCTAGACATTCCTTCCATGCAAACATATGGTAAAACATATGAAGCATGGTGAATACAAGACATCAAGTTGTGTGACACTTGAGTATCACTCTAGATGTTACCTTTACATCTTAACCACACATTTCTTGATACATGACCTTCCAAAGTGTGCCAATAATCAAAGGTACACACTATGACCTCTAAATCTAGATCGTGTCAATTTTATTGATTTTCAAGTTTTCAAGATATATATTGACACAACCTAAAATTCTTTAAAATTAGGGCTCAAGGATATTTCCAAGGTAACCATAACCTTGAAAGTAACCTAAAGTGCCACCTTTATTATGGTTGAGTTAACTACCCATCCAATCAAGGTTGGCACACCCTAAACCCATCTTAGCGTGAATCAATCACGCTCTTAGGAACCCAAAACCGATTTGAGCTCCTAGGGTTAATTAGGTATTCCTTAGGGATAACCTCCCTAGATACCTTCCTAATGACCCTCCTAGGCTTATTAGCCTTGGTCATTTTGGTCTTGCCTAGGTTAACCTTAGGGATTGCCTCCCTGATAACCTTCTTAGTGGCCATCCTAGGTTTCTTCGAAACCTTGGCCAATAGACACAAACCTTGGTCAACTCTAGGAATGACTTCCCCATTGACCTTGGTCTTCCTAGACCTAGTTAGTGTTCCATAGTCAAATGGAACACTATGGTAAGCCGCCTTAGGCTTAGGTTTTTGACCCAAACCCTTCTTGCCTTTGGTTGACTTTTGTCTTTTAGATCCTACTTGTTGACTTGGATTATTTGACCTAAAAGTTTGACCAATTGACCCTTGCATTTGATTTTGCATAATGTTGAGGGTCTTTTCAAGTTTTTCAAGCCTTGACCTCAAGGCTTGATTTTCCTTTTCTAATATCTCAATTTTTGATTTTTCATTTTCTCTTGAGATATTTCTATTTCTAGGCATATGTCTAGATTCCTTAGCATTAAAGCCTAGATGTTCTCCTATTTTCTTAATGCTTTCCTTAGGTAATATATTTTTAGGGACATTAGTCCCAAATTTCTTCTTATTTCCTAAGTGAGCACTCTTAGCTCCTAGGCAAATATATCTATTATTTTTAGCATGCTTTTTATGCACAATAGCAAGACTATTAAAATTATTCCTAGCATGCTTCTTATCCCTAGAAATTGAAGGTGCATTAATAAATTTTACCTTAGGGTTTGCCTTGGAGGCTCCCCCTACTTGTGTTGCTCCTTCTTGCCCTTTCTTCTTTCCCCTTGGACATTGACTCCGATAATGTCCTTTTGCATTGCATTTGAAGCATATGATGTGCTCCTTGCTCTTGATACTTGAGGAACTGGCGTCCGTTGACTTTAGTTGACTTTTAGGCGCCGGAGGAGCTTTCTTGACTTTCTTTGGGCACTTACTCTTATAATGCCCAAATTTCCTACACTCAAAACACATAATATTATTTTTATTTTGAATTGAGGTGTTTGAGTTACCGATGGTGGTGGAGACCGGAATTGGACTTTGGGCTTCTTCATCTTGACCGGATGTCGAAGCCTCTTCTTCTCGATGTTCCGGTATGAAGGTTCTCTCCTCCCCCTCAATCCTTGAGGTGGATGCTTCTTCCACTTCCTCCACCTCTTCAGACCCGGAAGTTGACTCCTCACTTTCTTGTGAGGAAGATGATGACTCTTCTTCGGTCTTCTCCTCTTCCAAGTCTTCTTGGACCGATTCGGGATTGTCGTGGAACTTGATCAACTTGTTCCACAACTCCTTGGCATCCCTATAGCTTCCTAATCTAGACAAAATATCGTTAGGTATCAAATCAATCAACATTTTTGTTACCTTAATGGTTGTCTTGAATTTTTCCCGTTGCTCTTCGGTCCATCTCTTCATCTTGAGGATTTTGCCGTTTTCTCCTCTCGGAGCATCAAAACCTATAGTCAGGGCAAACCAATTTTCTATATTCATCATTAGAAAATATTTCATCCTACCTTTCCAATACGCAAAATGTTCGCGGTTGAAGGAAGGTGGGATGTTGACGTCGTCACCCAATCTTTCCTCAAATTCCATATTCTTCCCTCTAGCTTCTTGACTCCGGGTTGTTAATCCGTAGAAGAGCCCCGGGCTCTGATACCACTTGTTAGGAATATTGGAATGGCTAGAGGGGGGGGGGGTGAATAGCGTTTCACCCGATCGTGGATGGAATTCGATCTCGTTCGTGTCTACAATTTCGTTAGTGCGCAGCGGAAATAGAAATAATAAAAGCAATAACGAAATAGACAACAAGCTAACACAATGATATAACGTGGTTCGGAACCACACGGTTCCTACTCCACGGATCGAGCTCTAAAGAGCCCTAGTGATGCACACGCACTCACTAATGATAAACACTTCTTCTCGACACAAATCGGAGGCGGAGAAACCCCTTACAATAGATCTTACAACAGTAAGAACGAAATACAAGCAATATACAATGTAAATACGAAATACAAGTAAAGAAAAGACTTTACAACACTTGTTTTGATTGCTTGAAAGCTTGGTTGCTTGCTTGCACTTGGAGACCTGATTTGCACCAACAAATCGCCCCAATAGCCCTCAAGAACCGATATATTTTTCCTCCATCACGAGCTCCATATATAGCTTCAACCTGTGCTGGAAAAAGTCGATCAGTCGACTGATGGGGACAATCAGTCGACTGATGCCACTGTTGTCGTGAGACAACGGCTAGTTCCACGTTGGATAAGTCCAACGGAACTACCATCAGTCGACTGATTGTGACCATCAGTCGACTGATGGAGTCCTCACTGACGACGAGTCTCGACTCCGATTCGCGTGGCGAATTCTCGAGCACCAATCGACCGATCACACGATCGATCGCTGATCCATCACCGATCGCTAACCTATGGCTGATCGCTAGCTATAACCCGCAGTCAAACCCTAGTTGACTCGGTCCAGTCGACTGCCACATGACACCAGTCGACTGGCACACCTCAAACATGAGGTTTTAACTCAAGTATGGTTCCCCCATACTTGCTAGACCACCCTTAGCCTAGACCTAAGCCTTCTAGCCACCTCCATCAGCCTCATGCCTCTCGGATCCCACCAAGTCATCCATGACTTGTTCATCCATCGCGCTAGCCTTCAGGTGCTTCCGTCGGCTATGTCATGCTAACGGTGTCTACACCGCCAAGGCACATTGGACTTACGCCGCCAAGACTCCGCTTGGACTTTACGCCGCCAACCATTGGACTTATGCTGCCAAGACTACCGCTTGGACTTTACGCCGCCAATATTAAACCCCTTGGACTTCAAATGCCAACCCATGTTGGACTTTCCATGCCAAGACCATGCTTGGACTTTCCTTGCCAACTCATGTTGGACTTTCCATTTGCCAAGACCCATGCTTGGACTTTCCTTGCCAACACATGTTGGACTTTCCATTTGCCAAGACCCATGCTTGGACTTTCCTTGACAATTATATTGTCATATGTTTTTGTCGAAACATCAAAACACATCAAAACATCACTCGAGCCAAACTCGAGTCCTGGTCAATCGTGACCTGGGCCGATTGCACCAACACTCATAGCATACACTAAACTAATCAACTGACATAAAATAATGTACATACCTGACGGTCTGCCGTCCACATGACCTATAACATCCTGAACAGGTATATCATAGCATAATCCAAATAACATGCGACAGTCTAAACCAAAACATACTCATGCTCAACACACAGCAGTATATAAAATGCAAATGACATGTAGCATGATATACAATCATATGCAGCAACCAAATACAACATCTCACAAGCATATGTAAAACATATATCGAATACATGCATATATATATATATATATATCAGCAATGCATATGCATGGTCATGCCTGTGCACCCAACTCGCTACCACGACCCCAGTGTGGCCTAGGTGGCACGACATGACAACTATCCCGATTCCAGTCGTCACCACTCTCGAGTGACTGAGTTGGGTAGTATGAAACAGTAGCTAGCCGCCATAGAGCTATATGCTACTCACACGGGGGTCCCTGCTGCTAGCCGCTCCGTCCCTACCCATGAGTAGACGAGCACCGCACCCAGGACAACTGCACATCACACGACCACCGTCTATAGTGGGTGAGTGCGCTAACTACCACTCCGCACAGTGGCCAAGTGCGCATCTCCAGCTACCACCATCCTTAGTGGCCGAGAACGGCACGCACAACAATGCTCTGCCCTCAACCCTGCAACCACTACCCCGAGTGGTCGGGGAGGCAGGATGACTGACGACCCGTCTTAACCACAAGGGAGACCCAGTCGTCAGCATGCATGCAATGTAATGATGCATAGCTCACACACAAATCCTCGCAACACTCCCTAACTCACGGGGAGACCTAGTCAACCAAAAGTCAACCATGCAAGGACGACAAATCCGTAATCACAACCTATTTACCTATGTACAGATAAATAGATCCGTCAAGCTAACACACTGATATGTGTACGATACAACGACTGACCCCATAATTTGGACTCATCACCTAACCTAGTGATGCAACCCAGTAACCCAATCTGAGGTCATAAAGATGACCCTAACCACATGTACTTACTGAACATCTATCAGCTAACACATAATAGGGTTGTATAGTTCCTATCCGTGCTAGATAATCAATGAAGTAACAGAATATATATCTTAAAGGTCAAAGGCAGTACAAGCATATGATTAAATAAGAGTGGATTTAAGGTAAACAGGTATAAACATATATCCAAGATCATGCACTGGAATTGATCAAACTACCGGACCAGGTAGATATTACCCACCTGATACGAAGCTCGAATAATCCTCACGGCCGCGGACCTGCTTCGTATCCCAAACATGCACAATAATAACAAATTAGGGTTAAGTACAAATCGCCGATACTTATACGAACAAAATACCAATTCATTTTATATTCGTATTCATTTCTCGTCTACGAGTAAGAACCCTACTTATCCCAAATTCGATACACCATGGAAAGTAAAAGAAAACTATCGAAACTACCCCACACTGATTCTTGCCTCAAGCATAGTCAAAGAAACCCAATTACAACTCCGGTCCACTGTTTATCCCTAAATCACAGTAGAAAAACTATAACCATCCACAATTCTTTAATCATCTACAAACACCACAATCTACCGATTTCCTACACACAATAATCAAAGGAAACAGAGATTATATTCTAATGAACTAACCTCCAACCCTCCTTCGGCAGCTTACCATCACATTACCATAGCAGTTACCAACTGCAGTTCCTCTTCCACACACACACACAGACGACACAATCAACTTACAATCACATAACCTAAATTAACACCGGATCAAATCTTACCACTCTAATCACAACCTAGTTTCCACTCGAAATCCATCACAAGAACTCAAATTCCCGATTGAAACTTATCACAAATGACACCATAAGAACACAGAATTTTCCACAAACGATTACAGATAAAAATCCCTAACAATCCAAACAAATCAAACATCAACTAGTATTACCCGAGCACCAATACCCGAATCAACAAACCCAAATACTCATCGGCAACTCAAATTCACAAGAACAAACCAAATCCACAATCACAGTATAACAGAACATCAATCAATGGATACCACAGATGACAATATTGGGTTAGATCCAAACTTACCGGCTCTAAACTCCACCGGTGGCGAAATTTCCCCCAATTCCAGCTGCTCGCCGAATCAATCCAAACTCCTGATCACTGCCAACCCATAGATCTTAGCTAAAACAACCCAAAAACCAGATCTCTACTCGAAAGGGAAGGAAAGTGATCGATCCTTACCTTCCAGGCAGCTCACTGCCGCGGCGACAGCACCACCGTCTCACCGAGCGAATGAAATGCCGGCACTCCCCTAAGGCAAACCACTTGCTGATCTCCGATTGAGGATCAACTACTAGGCGGCGCTGTCGAGCGGCTCTCACCGGATGCCGACGATCTGGAATCCGGCGACGCGATTTCGCGGAGCGACGAAACGAGGCGGAGGGGAAATGGAAACGGGGATCGCGATGAAATGCTGATCGGCTGTTCGGCAGGCTTTTAAATGTCGTTCAAGTGATCCGGTTAACCCAGCCCAACCCAAACCCAATCTGATTGGGTTCAGCTTAGCCGGTTCAACCCAAGCCCCATTTCCAGCCCAATTTCAGCCCAAGCCCAATTTCAAATCAAGCTCAATTTCAAATCAAGCCCAATTTCAGCCCAACTAGCTAATCATCTTAATTAACCCACTAATTAAGCCCAATTAATCTACTCATTAACTTTAATTAATTAAAGGGTTAATTAATAGTTTTTTTTTCGTATACTACAATACTATTGTATCCTCGTTATATACTTGAAAAATCACTATTCTACCAAGATAACCATCATATCAAACACCACATAGAAATAAAATTCAATGGAAAATATAAAAGAAGAATGAGACACTAGAATACAGTAATATGAATAATATTAATCATAAAATATTGGCAATTGTAACAATATGAATATTAATCACAAAAATACTAACAAATATGAAAATATGAGCTATATTAATCAAAAAAATATTAGCAACGAAACTAGTATATATCCGTCATCAAAGGAACTACAAGGGCTTATCAAAATAGTATTCTATATCAAAAGAAAACATAATGAACTTTTTAGATCAATTAGATCGTTGAAGACAATCTAGTAAATTGATATAAAGTGAAACTGTTTAATCTAAGAATCTAAATGAGATACCCATCATACTATCATTAAATTTAGTAAATTCATAAGAAAGTTGAATAAAGATGTTACGCCCCGAGAGCATACCGTGCCGAAAAGCAAACGGACAGCATCTCCTTTGTACGTGACAATATTTCGGGTTAATACAAGGCCCGTAGGCCACAACAACAACAACAAGTATATATATGTAAGACAAACCACAACAACAAAACAACTAACTACAACAAAGACACAGCAGAAACAACACAACAATAATATAATCCCACACATGCATACCGGTATGACTAACACATCACAACAACACGAAGCCTCGACAAAATCTGAATCTACAACATAGTACATCACGAAAACTCCAAATACAATACACTCATAAGGAAAGCCCAACACGACCACCAGAGTTTCGGAGATGAGATGAGATGTCAGCCAGTGGTGCTCCAAGCCATCACGAAAACTTCTACCTATTACCTGGGCGACAAAAAAACCCAGGGTCCGTGGTGGTGGTGAGTAAAACTCAGCAGGTAATAGAAAAATATGTATATATGTAATATCACATGTATTTCAACAACATAATATAGAGGTACAATAGGTATATCAGCATAGTATATAAATACAAGCATATACCGTCTAACCAAATGAACAACGTAAAATGCAGACATACCTGAAGTCTGCTACGCTACTCTGATCCAACCTGAACATATATCCAACATATATATATAACAAGAAGAGTAAGATCAACTCACAATATACTCAAGCTACAGGTCAAGGTATCTAATGGTCTGTCCAACACATACACCAGTATCCGACACAACCGTATAACATATGCAAGACGCATGCATGAATATGATGTACAATCAAATGCAGCAAGCATAATACAATCAAATGCAATATCACAATAAGAATATATATATATAGATTGTATCTATATATATATATTAATCTCAACCATCCATATATATATATATATATATATGGTAATATGCAAAGCGGCATCAGATACGGCAATGCAGTATGCATGGTAATGCCTACTCACCCCTACTCGCTATCACGACCCCAGTGTGTCCTAGGTGGCACGACATGACAACTGTCCCAACTCACACCAACCACTGCTATAGAGTGGCCGAGTGGGCAGTATGATCAAGTAGCATATGAGCGTAAAGAACTCGCTACACAATGGGGGTCCCTGCTGCTGGCCACTCCGACTAACACTACCAATGAGTGGTCGAGTACCACACACCCATGACAACTGCACGCAACTCCAACTACCACCGTCTATAGTAGTAGAGTCCGGCACAACAGATGCTCTGCCCTCACACCGGTTACTCCTCCTATGAGTATCCGTGGAGGCAGGATGACTGGCGACCCTCTCAACCACAAGGGAGACCACGTCGCCAGTATGCATGCAAATGACATGAATGCAATGTCTCACATATAGACATCCACCATAGACTCTCTATTCTACAGAAAGTCATACTAATCAGATCAACGCACTCTCTGTCTTGCAGAGAGTCGTACTCAACTGATCAACGGACTCTCTATCCTGTAGAGAGCCGTACTCAACTGATCGACGCACTCTCTATCCTGGAGAGAGTCGTACTCGACTGATCATAACTCTCTATCCAATAGAGATTCATACTCAACTGATCGATACACTCTCTATCCTATAAAGAGTCGTACTCGACTAATCATATCAAGCTGGGACCACCGGTCCGTAGCGACACACTAATCACCCTTTCACTTAACCATTGCATCACATGGTTGCTAACAAGTATGCAACATACGAGTATTCGAAATAAGTCCTACATTTAGGGCATTACCCACCCACAGATGACCTTTTTGCCAATTTATAAATTGGGTCATCACCCGTACTAACATTTACACCCTATTAAACATCTATGTCAATTTACATCACATCTATAACTCCTAAATCATGATAGGGAATATGTGATATCAACAATTGAGCATAAATACATCCAACGATAAGTTCAAGCATAAGATAATCAGAGCAGGGTCAAGGTAACATGATCATATAAGATGATCATGCATCTAAATCTGTATGCATTAAAACTACCTGACCAAGGTAGGAGTTACCCACCTGATATGTAGCTCATGCTGATTATATTCGAGTCCGTGAATTTGCCTCGTATCAAAATCCTGAAATCGGAGAATACCAATATAATCCAACAATAACACATCCAGATCAATTAACTAAACAATTGATATGCAACTATAAACATTCAAATCTTACTTAATCTCCGCTTCAATCACAATCATCCTCTTAATCCACTTAATTGAATCTGATCTGCCCCAATCATTAACTGCAAGTAAATTCCTTCCCATTGTTTTAAATCAATGAATCAACACAAAACATGATATACTTTCAATTAATAGATCAATACACAAACTCTCCTACCTTAGATGTCATCGTTCAACATCTTGCTCCCCAATTGATATCAAATCCAATAATGGCTACGTCATAGATCTGAACCCATAGATCAATTCATAGATCGATGCTTCCATTGTGCGATAAGGTTGGAACCATTGAAGTCCATGATATCACACCCCTCTGGGGCATTTGGTCAGATAGCCTATATGCTTCATCTAAGTGGCCAAATTGGGTCACAACAATTTTGTTGATACTTGACGTTGTCCAAATCCACCGCACACAATAACAACAACCTGAACAACACCTCAAATCAGAGTTATATTTACATTTTACCTGCTTTTGAATTCCCTCGACAACCAATCTCCAACAACCGGCAACCTCCTTTTTCCCTACTTCCTGTTTGCCGACACCAACACCTACTCTGACGGTGATCCTCCCCATCTTCTCTGTTCACCGATAGAAAATCGACGCTCAACCAAGGAAATCAAAGCAAACCCTAAAATCTCGTCCAAGATCAGGGAGCAGTTGTTACCTTGCTCGACAAAGATCCCAGCCCCAGATCAGAATGCGGTGTCGTCAATGTCGCTTTCCACGAGGAAGGGAAGAGCGCTCGTGAGAAGATGGAGTGCGGCGGTAGCGGCGTGGCGATGACTACTGGCATGACAGTGGCGCGATGTGATGGCTGCGAAGCGGCGACAATCGGCCGGCTGGGCAAGGGGGAAATCAAGGCGGCGACAACCGGCGACAGGGCGAGCCCGCTCAGCAGCCACAGTGGAGAGGGGAAATCGCGCAGGGGGAGCGCCATCGGGCGAAGGAGGAGAAATGGCGACGGAGACGTGGTCGGGGTGAGGAATCGCGCGAGAGAACAAGAATCGGGATCGGGAGGGAAACGGATCGTCGCGGAGGAGTGGAATAAAGGAATCGCGATTTGGAGCCGATCGCGAGAGAAAACGGCGAAGAGTAAAGGGGTAGGTTTAAAACGGGTCGGCATCTTTAATTGGAACGGATCCATTTAAAACAGATCGGGTCGGGTCCAATCCTATACGCCTATTAAATCTTTATTCAAAAATACCATAGAAATTTCCATTTAAGTCTAAGAAAATTTCTAAAAAAATCTTGAAAATTCCATAGGATATTTTCCTAATTAACAAGCATTATTTTATTATTAATTTTTTTTCTGGTATTTTACATTCTCCCCCACTAATAAAAATTTGGTCCCTAAATTTCGTACTAACATACGAGAACCAACTCAAGAGATTTCTTGAACTACTACATGCCTCAAGTGAACAAATGAGGATATCGAGCTCGGATAGTATCTTCCAGCTCCCATGTAACCTCCTCATCAGTCGGATACTGTTATCCAACCTTTACGAGTCGGATGGTCTTGTTCCGCTACTGTCGCTCCTTGTGACCCAAATCATTTCACCCCTTTATAGGGTGAAACACGCAAAAATACTTATTCCCCAACTGAGAATTTCTAAAGGCCTTCGCCTCCGGTCTGCATAACTCTCCTGTCGACCCTGTGTCTCTTATAACCATCATCCCATGATGCGCACTAACCCTGCATCATGTTGGATACTCTATGACCCCCAATAGCTGTCATTTCCCCGACTTCCTCCCACAACACGGGAGATCTACATGGTCTACCGTATTGGGCCTTAGAATAAGTCATCTGTATTGATGAGTGATAACTATTCTTATAGTCAAATTCCACTAAATGAATGTAGTTCTCCCAACTAGCTCCATAATCCATGACATAGGATCTTAATAGATCCTCCAATGTCTGAATGGTACGCTCCGACTGTCTGTCTGTCTGCGGATGAAATGTTATACTAAGCCAAAGCTTTGTGCCCATAGTTTGATGAAGCTTCTGTCAAAATCGCGAGGTAAAATGCGGGTCTCTATCAGATATAGTACTCAAAAGTACCCCACACAATCAGATAATCTTTCAGCAATACAACTCTGTCGGATGATCCAACGAGTCCATTCCACACATAGGCAGAAAATGAGCTGATTGGGTTAGTCGATCTACAATCACCCAAATCACATCACGACCTTTACGGGTTCTACGCAATCCCGTAATGCAATCAATAGTGATATGCTCCCACTTCCATTCCGGAATCGGAATTTTCTAGAGCAATCCAGCGAGTTTCTGATGTTCAGCCTTCACCTACTGGCATACTAAACATCGAGCAGCAAAATTTGCTATAACTCTCTTTATACTATTCCACCAGTATAAACGTTTCAACTCTCGGTACATCTGAGTACCACGAAGGTATATAGCCCATCTCGAATGATGTGCTTTCTATAGAAACTCTTCCTTAAACACCGCAACTATGGAACCCACTATCCTTATCAGAGACGGGGAATTATTTTCTCAAAAGAGGAGTCCATTAACCATTAAAAATCCACTCTACCCCACACTCTGTAAGTGCATGGAAGACTATAGCGATCAATCTCTCGCATTCCAAAGAATCATAGTAGCTACCGAGTAGCTAGTTAAATTCAATGAGCACTTTTGCTCCATACATCCACAAATCCAGATAATAACTACTAAAGTCACGTCATGTATATGACAACCTATCTCGCAGTTTCTTATCTGTCGTAAGCATAAGATATGTCTTATTCAACTGCATCGGAATCGCTTCGATCCCTGAACGATGCATTTGCATACAACATCCTTTTTATCCACTCCGGAAGGATTTACTAATACTTGCGTAAAAGTTAACCGCCATCTAGGTCCTGTAAACTGGTTTCACCAGCTTCCGACTAAATGATTTCTATCATCACCTTTGTCAAACAAGTCCGTGGTATAGTAATGCTAAAACTTCCTATCCACATATACAGTACTAACCAAACCATACAAGGCAAACCACCATCTACGGTAGTCGAGTGCACAACTCCAACTACCACGATCAACAGTGGCCAGGTTACGCAACTCCAACAACCATAAACTGATCCAATCGTGTCCAGGATACACGATTCTCAAATTCATTGGCGACTAAATCATTAATTAGTCTAACAACTTAATCAAAACTCATACAATTCATATCAAGTATGAAATTGTCGTCTCTATACACCTGTATCCTCTTTACTCTTCACTGATGATATATCAATCATCACAACGACAATGATAATTGTATGATACCATGTCACTACAATATCAACCCTCCAGTCGTAAACCAACCCTAGAGTATACACAGGTGTTATTGGCTGATCTAAACAGATCATTTATCCTCAACGAAGGATATTAATTTTTAACAACTACCGTATTTCATCATCGATAATCGATGCCTAATCTCAAAGGTCCATCTCTCTTTCAACAAAGAGTTCCGGATCTTCTTAAGAAGTAATACTAGGATAGATAAATATCCCTTCCAACATCTCCTATAATCACAACTTACTTTCTTCCAATTTCTATAGTGTTTATCAACATCGATACCAACAAACCATCACTCGGTATGTGATCTTCGATACCAAAACTATTTCTGCAATCATTTCGATCGTCTACTCCACTTGCCTATGCAATGGCAAGGCTAGGAGTTCATCCGAAACTACATCCGAAGGCTCTCGGATTATACGCACATCCGAGAGACATATTCATACTATAATCCCAACAATTTGACCATCCATAAGGACATGTCTACAATAAAGATATGTCTATCCAAGTCTAAGGGCATCCCTTGACTTCTTAATCGTTGATCCTCATCTCACCTGATGGTAGAGATACCATCGACCCACAAGTCGATGTAAAGGACCCTTCTAATCCAATTGAGAATGTTCTAGACAAAGATACTCGTAAACTACAAGTATCTCTCAATATATATTAACCCAGAGGGTACACTTAAGTAATATCCTGAATGATCAAATATCTGTCGATCCGATCCAAAAGGCTCCCCGCAGGTCTCGGCCTTTCTCCGAAGAGAACCAGATTAGATCCAACAGTTTGCGATAAAGCGGTCACATTTCTGCGATGAATGCCTCGGGGATTTTTCCTAGATCATCTGATCCAATCCCTAAATCCTACGAGCTGCAATTGTAGAATACAAAATAGATACGACCATCGTCGTATACTCTATCCTCTGTACAAATCAAATCACATCTAGAGGTAACTGTTGTTGTCTGCATGAGTCTTCTATGATGTCTTCTGCTGATATTGCTGAGTAAATCAACTCCCCTGAAAGGAAGTATCAAGGGACTCCAACCATGCCTGAGGTAGTAGGTTGTTGCCGATGAGATAACCCAATCTTTTGTGCTGATCTCTGCTGTCGAGACGATGCATCTTCCTCCCGGAATACCATCGATAGTCTTCAAATGAGTCTTCAAAGTACACCTCCTCCACTGTACTGGTTGCTCACACTAGCAACAGATGAATTGATCCAATGGATAATCTGACTTCACGTGTCTTTGTGATCTTCACTGCACGCACATAATCCCTTCGGAGTCTTTGTTCTGATTTTGCTGATATCCACGAGAACATCCTGATGATCTGCGGTTGGTCTTCTATAATCGAAAAATAGCTCAAAGCATATGACTCTGATCTTGCTTCTTTATCCAACAGTCGGAGACTTCTGACTCTATTAAGTTGACCTGCAATATCTTCTTATCGGTCTCCCACTCTCAAACCCTTGTACGGAGTCGTTTCCAAACTCCTGACTCAATCCAATGTCTTCCGGCATGATCTGATAGAAGATCCAGTGATCTTACTCCAAAAGTAATCCAATAACCGTAGGTGGCTTAAAACATTCCTTCTTCTTCTTGAGCTATTAGGTGAGCATAAACTCAGCAAGTCTAATGACTCTGTATGATATTCTCATTACCGACGATCACCCTACTCGACGCTCAAGAATTTCCTACAAGCTGTCTTGAAACTGACGCGGGGAAATACTCTCTCTCAACATCACTAAATCATGATCAAGTGATGTTTTATTCCCCGAATGTTATTTTCTGCATTTACCACCAAATACTGGTTTGATCCCGATAATGGTATGCAAATAACTCTACCTTCTCTGAATAACACAAGTTAAGTACTCAAAAGTACCTTCAAAGTTATACAACCCAGTACAAACAACTCAGGAATAAAAATCCCTATAAAACACCGTAAACTAGCCTTCCGCTACCTGCATCAACAATAGCCTACTTGTCTTGTCCATTACCCAATAGGTAATGATCTGACTAGCATAATTAGTGAAAATCCCTAAGACTGTAGTCTCTGATTTTTATAAGAAATGTGATGACTTAACCACTATTTTCTGACTCCGTATCAGTCGGCTCTCAAAGGTAAATCACCTTTGCGACACAGATTCAAGACTCACAGACTCAACAGGTCGTTTCCCATTGTCAACTCATACCACGGTTACGAACAATAACCAACATACTACTAGTTATTCCCTATTGTAAGCATCTAAATGCATAGCCAACAAAATCAAGAGTATAAACCCTAATGGCAACTCCGGTTGATCGCCTCGGTGGACGACCCCTACTACAAGTCTATACAGGTGTCATAACTCTATTGTATACACCTACTGATCAAGTTTAGATAAATATCAACTAAACCATAAGTTATCAGGAATTCTTACCTCGTGCTACTTAGAGCTCAGGCCGCTGTCCATCTCATCTCAGAAAACCAAAACCGAACAAATCAACTCCCGAGAATCCAAGACTCGACACAAAACAACATTGTATGGCATCGCAGAACCTAGGGCTCTGATACCACTAAAGTTGTCACGCCCCGAGAGCATGTCGTGCCGAAAAGCAAACGGACAGCATCTCCCCTGTACGTGGCAACATTTCGGGTTAATACAAGGCCCATAGGCCATAACAACAACAACAACAACAGGTATATATATGTAAGATAAACCACAACAACAAAACAACTAACTACAACAAAGACACAGCGGAAACAACACAACAATAATACAATCCCACACATGCATACCGGTATGACTAACACATCACAACAACACGAAACATCGACAAAATCTGAATCTACAACATAGTACATCACGAAAACTCCAAATACAATACACTCATAAGGAAAGCCCAACACGACCACCAGAGTCTCGGAGATGAGATGAGATGTCAGCCAGCGGTGCTCCAAGCCATCACGAAGACTTCTACCTATTACCTGGGCGACAGAAAAACTCAGGGTCCGTGGTGGTGGTGAGTAAAACTCAGCAGGTAATAGAAATACATGTATATATGTAATATCACATGTATTTCAACAACATAATATAGAGGTACAACAGGTATATCAGCATAGTATATAAATACAAGCATATACCGTCTAACCAAATGAACAACGTAAAATGCAGACATACCTGAAGTCTACTACGCTACTCTGATCCAACCTGAACATATATCCAACATATATATATAACAGGAAGAGTAAGATCAACTCACAATATACTCAAGCTACAGGTCAAGGTATCTAATGGTCTGTCCAACACATATACCAATATCCGACACAACCGTATAACATATGCAAGAAGCATGCATGAATATAATGTACAATCAAATGCAGCAAGCATAATACAATCAAATGCAACATCACAATAAGCATATATATATATAGACGGTATATATATATATATATATATATATATATGGTAATATGCAAAGCGCCATCAGATACGACAATGCAGCATGCATGGTCATGCCTGCTCACCCCTACTCACTACCACGACCCCAGTGTTGCCTAGGTGGCACGACATGACAACTGTCCCAACTCACACCAACCACTGCTATAGAGTGGTCGAGTGAGAAGTATGATCAAGTAGCATATGAGCGTAAAGAGCTCGCTACACAACGGGGGTCCCTACTGCTGGCCACTCCGACTAACACTACCAATGAGTGGCCGAGTACCACGCACCCAGGACAACTGCACGCAACTCCAACTACCACCGTCTATAGTGGTAGAGTGCGGCACAACAGATGCTCTGCCCTCATACCGGTTACTCCTCCAATGAGTATCCGTGGAGGCAGGATGACTGACGACCCTCTCAACCACAAGGGAGATCACGTCGCCAGCATGCATGCAAATGACATGAATGCAATGTCTCACATACGGACATCCACCATAGACTCTCTATTCTACAGAAAGTCATACTAATCAGATCAACGCACTCTCTATCCTGCAGAGAGTCATACTCAACTGATCAACGGACTCTCTATTCTGTAGAGAGTCATACTCAACTGATCGACACACTCTCTATCCTGGAAAGAGTCATACTCGACTGATCATAACTCTCTATCCAATAGAGAGTCATACTCAACTGATCGACACACTCTCTATCCTATAGAGTCGTACTCGACTAATCATATCAAGCTGGGACCACCGGTCTGTAGCGACACACTAATCATCCTTCACTTAACTATTACACAACACATGGTTGCTAACAAGTATGCAACATACGAGTATTGAAAATAAGTCCTACATTTAAGGCATTACCCTCCCACAGATGATCTTTTTGCCAATTTATAAATTGGGTCATCACCCGTACTAACATTTACACCCTACTAAACATCTAGGCCAATTTACATCACATCTATAACTCCTAAATCATGATAGGCAATATGTGATATCAACAATTGAGCATAAATACATCCAACGATAAGTTCAAGCATAAGATAATCAGAGAAGGGTCAAGGTAACATGATCATATAAGATGATCATGCATCTAAATCTGTATGCATTAAAACAACCTGACCGGGGTAGGAATTACCCACCTGATATGTAGCTCATGCTGATTGTATTCGAGTCCATGAATTTTCCTCGTATCAAAATCCTGAAATCGGAGAATACCAATATAATCCAACAATAACACATCCAGATCAATTAACTAAACAACTGATATGCAACTATAAACATTCAAATCTTACTTAATCTCCGCTTCAATCACAACCATCCTCTTAATCTGCTTAATAGAATCTTATCTGCCCCAATCATTAACAGCAAGTAAATCCCTTCCCATTGTTTTAAATCAATGAGTCAACACAAAACATGATATACTTTCAATTAATAGATCAATACACAAACTCTCCTACCTTAGATGTCATCGTTCAACATCTTGCTCTCCAATTGATATCAAATCCAATAATGGCTACGTCATAGATCTGAACCCATAGATCAATTCATAGATCGACCCTTCCATTGTGCAATAAGGTTGGAACCATTGAAGTCCATGATATCACACCCCTCTGGGGCATTTGGTCAGATAGCCTATATGCTTCATCTAAGTGGCCAAATTGGGTCACAACAATTTTGTTGATACTTGACGTTGTCCAAATCCACCGCACACAATAACAACAACCTGAACAACACCTCAAATCAGAGTTATATTTACAATTTACCTGCTTTTGAAGTCCCTCGGCAGCCAATCTCCAACAACCGGCAACCTCCTTTTTCCCTACTCCCTGTTTGCCGACACCAACACCTACTCCGACGGTGATCCTCCCAAGCTTCTCTGTTCACCGACAAAAAATCGACGCTCAACCAAGGAAATCAAAGCAAACCCTAAAATCTCATCCAAGATCAGGGAGCAGTTGTTACCTTGATCGACAAAGATCCCAGCCCCAGATCAGAATGCGGTGTCATCACTGTCGCTTGCCACGAGGAAGGGAAGAGCGCTCGTGAGAAGATGGAGTGCGGAGGTAGCGGCGTGGCGACTATAACTGGCACGACGGTGGCGCGGTGTGATGGATGCGAAGCGGCGATAATCGGCTGGCTGGGCAAGGGGGAAATCAAGCGACAATCGGCGACAGGCAAGCCGCCAGCAGCCCACGATGGAGAGGGAAATCGCGCAGGGGGAGCGCCATCGGGCGAAGGAGGAGAAATGGCGACGGAGACGCGGTCGGGGTGAGGAATCACGCGAGAGAACGAGAATCGGGATCGGGAGGGGAACGGATCGTCGCGGAGGAGTGGAATAAAGGAATCGCGATTTGGAGCCGATCGCGAGAGAAAACGGCGAAGAGTAAAGGGTAGGTTTAAAACGGGTCGGCGTCTTTAATTGGAACGGATCCATTTAAAACGGATCGGGTCCAACGGATCGGGTTCAACGGATCGGGTCGGGTCCAATCCTATACGCCTATTAAATCTTTCTTCAAAAATACCTTAGAAATTTCCATTTAAGTTCAGGAAAATTTTAAAAAAAATCTGGAAAATTCCATAGGACATTTTCCTAATTAACAAGCATTATTTTATTATTTAATTTTTTTCCGATATTTTACATTGTCCCCCACTAATAAAAAATTGGTCCCCAAATTTCGTACTAACATACGAGAACCAACTCAAGAGATTTCTTGAACTACTATATGCCTCAAGTGAACAAATGAGGATATCGAGCTCGGATAGTATCTTCCAGCTCTCATGTAACCTCCTCATCAGTCGCATACTATTATCCAACCTTTACGAGTCAGATGGTCTTGTTCCGCTACTGTCGCTCCTTGCGACCCAAATCGTTTCACCCCTTTCTAGGGTGAAACACGTAGAAATACTTATTCCCCAACTGAGAATTTCTAAAGGCCTTCGCCTCCAGTCTGCATAACTCTCCTGTCGACCCTGTGTCTCTTATAACCATCATCCCATGATGTGCACTAACCCTGCATCATGTTGGATACTTTGTGGCCCCCAATAGCTGTCATTTCCCAGACTTCCTCCCACAACACGGGAGATTACATGGTCTACCGTATTGGGCCTTAGAAGAAGTCATCTGTATTGATGAGTGATAACTATTCTTATAGTCAAATTCCACTAAATGAATGTAGTTCTCCCAACTACCTCCATAATCCATGACACAAGATCTTAATAGATCCTCCAATGTCTGAATGGTACGCTCCGACTATCTGTCTGTCTGCGGATGAAATGTTATACTAAGCTGAAGCTCTGTGCCCATAGTCTGATGCAGCTTCTGTCAAAATCGCGAGGTAAAATGCGGGTCTCTATCAGATATAGTACTCAAAAGTACCCCACGCAATTAGATAATATTTCAGCAATACAACTATGTCGGATGATCCAACGAGTCCATTCCACATATAGGCAGAAAATGAGCTGATTGGATTAGTCGATCCATAATCACCCAAATCACATCACGTCCTTTACGGGTTATACGCAATCCCGTAATGCAATCAATAGTGATATGCTCCCACTTCCATTCCGGAATCGGAATTTTCTAGAGCAATCCAGCGAGTTTCTGATGTTCAGCCTTCACCTACTGGCATACTAAACATCGAGCAGCAAAATTTGCTATAACTCTCTTTATACCATTCCACCAGTATAAACGTTTCAACTCTCGGTACATCTGAGTACCACGAAGGTATATAACTCATCTCGAATGATGTGCTTTCTGTAGCAACTCTTCCTTAAACATAGCAACTCTGGAACTCATTATCCTTATCAGAGACGGGGAATTATTTTCTCAAAAGGGGAGTCCATCAACCATTCAAAATCCAATCTACCACACACTCTGTAAGTGCATGGAAGACTATAGCGATCAATCTCTCAAGTTGCAACTGTTCGCATTCCAGCAATTCTATAGTAGCTACCGAGTAGCTAGTTAAATTTAATGAGCACTTCTGCTCCATAGATTCACAAATCCAGATAATAACTACTAAAGTCACATCATGTATATGACAGCCTATCTCGCAGTTTCTTTTCTGTCGTAAGCATAAGATATGTCTTATTCAACTGCATCGGAATCGTTTCAATCCCTGAACGATGCATTTGCGTACAACATCCTTTTTATCCACTCAGGAAGGATTAACTAATACTTGCGTAAAAGTTAACAGCCATCTAGGTCCTGTAAACTGGTTCACCAGCTTCCGACTAAATGATTTCTATCATCACCTTTGTCAAACAAGTCCGTGGTATAGTAATGCTTAAACTTCCTATCCACATATATAGTACTAACCAAACCATACAAGGCAAACCACCATCTACGGTAGTCGAGTGCGCAACTCCAACTACCACGATCAACAGTGGCCAGGTTACGCAACTCCAACAACCATAAACTGATCCAATCGTGTCCAGGATACACGATTCTCAAATTCATTGGCGACTAAATCATTAATTAGTCTAACAACTTAATCAAAACTCATACAATTCATACCAAGTATGAAATTGTCGTCTCTACACACCTGCATCCTCTTTACTCTTCACTGATGATATATCAATCATCACAACGACAATGATAATTGTATGACACCATGTCACTACAATATCAACCCTACAGTCGTAAACCAACCCTAGAGTATACACAGGTGTTATTGGCTGATCTAAACAGATCATTTATCCTCAACGAAGGATATTAATTTTTAACAACTACTGTATTTCATCATCGATAATCGATGCCTAATCTCAAAGGTTCATCTCTCTTTCAACAAAGAGTTCAGGATCTTCTTAAGGAGAAATACTGGGATAGATAAATATCCCTTCCAACATCTCCTATAATCACAACTTACTTTCTATAGTGTTTAACAACACCGATACCAACAAACCATCACTCGGTATGTGATCTTCGATACCAGAACTATTTCTGCAATCATTTCGATTGCCTACTCCACTTGCCTATGCAATGGCAAGGCTAGGAGTTCATCCGAAACTACATCCAAAGGCTCTCGGATTATACACACATCCGAGAGACATATTCATGTTAGGACCCTTGGAACGGCTAGAGGGGGGTGATTAGCGTTTCTTCGATTCTAACAAGTTAGCGGAAGCAATACAAAAATGAATACGAATAAGAAATACGAAACCAATGCTAACACCCGATGTTACGTGGTTCGGAGATGGCGCTCCTACTCCACGACAATCCGTAAGGTGGATTAGTCCCAGCCAAGCTTCACTATCTTCTCCTTTGGATGAACCAAGGTGGAGAAACCTTTCTTACAATGATCTCCTCTTCTTTACAATGATGGATGATCAAGAACAAGAGAAGAGGAGGTTTTGAATCACTAAAAACACTTAGGAAGCTTGGTGAGCACGAGGATGTAGTTAGGATTAAGAGCACTAGCTTCACCAAGCTCCCCATGGCCCCTTTTTATAGAAGAGGGTTTTCCGTTGCCGATCGTCGATCGATGCATGCCATCGATCGTGCGCTGCAACCAACGCAAATGCGATCTCCACGGAGATTCGTAGCCGTAATTTCCAACGGCCAGGTGATCACGATCGATCCCTCCATCGATCGTGATGGGGTGATCATCGATCAAGATAGCAATGAGCGAGATCGTGAGGCGCATTACGTAGCGATATTTCTTTTGATCGGATTGGTGATGTCATCGATCGGCGATCGCCGACGCTCGATCATTGCTCGATCAAAGCGGCCGATCGATGGCGATTTCACTACGACTCGGTAACTGACGGTCGTGATACATCGTATCAGTCGACTGATACTCATCAAGTATGAGTAATTCATACTTGATTTTATACCCTAGACCTAGACTTAACCTTCTAGCTCCTTAATACGCCTTGCGCCTTCAGGATCCCTCCGAGTCCGCGACTTGTTCATCCTTTTGCGCTTTGCTTCCAAGAGCTTCCTTCGGTTCGTTATGTCTTGGGTTGCCAAATCTTGGACTTTACGCCGCCAAGACTACAAGCTTGGACTTATCGCCAAGACTTTACTTTGGACTTCCTTTGCCAAGGTTCACTTTGGACTTTATCGCCAAGACTACAAGCTTGGTCTTATGCCAAGTCCATCCCTTGGACTTCCTTTGCCAAGATCATACTTGGACTTCCTTTTACCAAGTACTTCATCCTTGGATTTCCCTGTCACTTAAACACATTCGTAATTAGATCACAAGATATTGCCTAACTTAGATGATTAGCCAAACATCAAAACATATAAATGCTTGGAGCATTGTTGCACCAACAATCTCCCCCTTTTTGATGTTTGACAATAATTTAAGTTAGGTCTTTAAAGATACACACATAATCATCTAACTTAAGCATTCCTTCTCCCCCTTTGACATACATCAAAAAAGAGAAGGATGAAAGAATTAAGAATGTTGGATCTTGGACTAAGGTATTAGATTGAAATTAAGCTCCCCCTTAATCCAAGATAGGATGTAAATTACATTTGAAGCAAAGCATAATCTAAAATTCAAAAGTTAAATCCTAACTTTGCACCAACAATGGTTTTGGGGATAAAAGGATAGAATTTATTGAAAACTCCCCCTAAACCACTGTATTGAGCAGTCCTAAAACTCGTTTATACGTAATATTATCATACTAGAGTGTTAGGACATCAAAAATACACCAAATATCAGAAAATGGAGCTTATTATCAGAAAACCTAGTGTATCAGATCGTATTCGAACAGTGATCACTAACTAAATCGAAATTTCATTTTTCACCCATTTTCGTAATGCGTAAAATTCCATAAATCTCGAAAAATCACGAAATTTTGCGTACATATTTCCGAAATCATACTTTATTAAGGAAAAATAATTTGAAAAATATATGTTTTCCAGATTCCAAGATTGATACAAATTTGGAAACTTACAAAAGTTCTAAAGAATTTTCAACCTTTGTATCACTTTTATGATTCACTTGAAAACTGTTTTCCAAAATATAATGAACATAGTTTAAAATATATATGATTTGGAATTTCCAACCATGTTCTTAGAGCTATGTACTCATTACTTGAATACAAGCCTTCCCAATGGTTGGTCCATAAGGTATTTATGTCTCTAGGTGTGTCATTGACTCATAGTAATGCATCATAACAAGCATGATGAGCCAACTACACCTTCCCTATCATCTCACATGGTTCTAAGTGTCTCAATACAAAAATCAAGGTTTCTTAAGGCTTTTTGTGAGATGTATCAAGGTATAAAGATAACATATAAACATGGGATCATGCAAACCTAGAATTTTACTCTACAAAGCACATACCAAGCTCTCTCCTTAAAGATGAAAATTCATTTTCGGGAAGAGCTTTGGTGAAGATATCGGCAAGATTGGACTTAGATTCTACATAATTAAGTTCAATGTCCCCTCTTGCCACATGATCTCTTATGAAGTGATGTTTCACTTTAATGTGCTTGGTCCTAGAGTGATGTACCGGATTTTTGGTCAAGTTGATGGTACTCACATTATCACAATAAACTTTAATGTTAGAGTAGTGTAGCTCATAGTCCACAAGAGTATGCCTCATCCAAAGTAATTGAGCTACACAACCACCCATAGCCACATATTCGGCTTCGGTGGTTGATAAAGCAACACAATGTTGCTCCAACTAACTAGGGAGGACCCAAGAAATTGGCATCCACCACTAGTACTTTTCCTATCCAATTTGCACCCGGCATAATCGGAATTGGTATAACCAAGTAATTCAAATGACCTAGTCCTAGGATACCAAAGTCCTACATTTAGGGTGCCTTTAATATACCTTAATATTCTTTTGACGGCTACCAAATGTGATTCTTTGGCACAAGATTGGTATCTTGCACACATACCTACCGCAAATAAAATGTCGGGTCTACTAGCGGTTAGGTATAGTAAGCTACCAATCATACTCCTATAAAGTTTAAGATCAATTGATTTACCTTCATGATCACTATCAATCCTAGTGCTAGTGGCCATAGGAGTGGTTACAATTTTGGCATTTTCCAAACCAAATTTCTTGATCATTTCATTTGCATATTTGGTTTGATAAATATGAATACCCTCATTGGTTTGTTTGACTTGTAAACCTAGGAAAAAAGTAAGCTCTCCAACCAAACTCATTTCAAATTCATTTTCCATATTTTTTATAAAGTCTTGAAGAAGATCATCATTTGTTGACCCAAAGATGATATCATCAACATATACTTGAGCTATGAATATATCTTTTAACGTTGACTTTATAAACAAGGTTTGATCTACTTGGCCTCTTCTAAAATCCTTAGAAATTAAGAAGGATGACAATCTTTCATACCATGCCCGGGGAGCTTGTTTTAACCCATATAATGCTTTCCTAAGCTTACATACATGATTTGGATAATCTATGTTCTCAAATCCGAGTGGTTGCTCTACATATACTTCCTCCTTAATAAAACCATTTAAGAATGCCGATTTAACATCCATTTGGTAAAGTTTAAATCCCATGAAGGAAGCATACCCTAAGAGTATCCTAATAGATTCTAACCTTGCAACCGGGGCATAAGTTTCATCATAGTCAAGCCCCTCAACTTGATTGAATCCCCTAGCAACCAACCTAGCCTTATTTCTAGTGATATTTCCTTGATCATCTAGCTTATTCCTAAAGACCCATCTTGTAGTAATTATGGTGCTATCATTGGGTCTAGGCACTAATTCCCACACTTGACTTCTCTCAAATTGAGCCAATTCATCTTGCATTGCCAAAATCCAATCCGGATCATGTAATGCATCATTGATCGATTTGGGCTCAATTTGTGAGATAAGAGCAACTTGACTAGTAGGAGGTCTATGAAATGACCTAGTTCTTACTCCTTGAGATAGATCTCCTACTACTTGGTCAAGTGGATGATCTTGATGAATTCTTAGGTTTCTAGAAGGGGTTTCAATTTGATCATTGTTATCTTCCACCCTTCTCTCATCATCGGAGTCTCCTCTTCCTCCCCCTTGATCATTACCCCTAATGGTCAAATTTTGAAGTTTTTGGGTAATGTCTTGATTATTGTCATTAATATCCTTATCAATGGAGGACTTTATAGGGTAGGTACTAGTGGTTTCATCGAATTTAACATTTGAGGACTCCTCAATCCCTTGGGTTCTCTTATTATAGACTCTATACCCTCTACTTGTGGATGAGTATCCAACGCGGATTCCCTCATCCGTTTTAGATTCAAATTTCCCTAAGTTATCTTTGGTATTTAAGATATAAACTTTACACCCAAAGACTTTGAAATAGTGAATTGTGGGAATAGTTCCATTCCATAGTTCAAAAGGTGTTTTTCCTAAAAACCTATGGATTTGAACCCTATTTTGGATATAGCAAGCGGTATTCACCGCTTCCGCCTAGTAGCTAGGAAGTGAATATGCATTAAGCATGGTCCTAGCGGCCTCTTGTAGGGCACGATTTCTCCTTTCCACCACCCCATTTTGTTGGGGTGTTCTTGGACAAGAGAACTCATGCTTGTACCCTTGTTCTAAACAAAATTGTGAAAATTTTGAGTTCTCAAATGCACCACCATGATCACTACGGATCCGGTTGATTTTGAGACTCTTTTCATTTTCAACCCTTTTACTAAATCCTATGATTATTTCTAAGGTATCATCCTTATGTTTCATAAAATAGACCCAAGTATACCTAGAAAAATCATCTACTATAACCAAGCAATATTTATTACCATTTAAAGATGGAGTACTATGACAATCAAATAAGTCAAGATGCAATAACTCTAATGGTAAAGATGTGTTAGTTAGAGTTTTACCTTTGTGTGATGCCTTTGTTTGTTTTCCTTCTTGGCATGCATCACACAATTTGTTCTTGACATACTTGATCTTTGGTAGCCCTTTGACCAACTCCATCTTGGCTACCTTGGCTATGTTTTTCATGTTGATGTGCCCCAATCTTCTATGCCATAGCCAACATTCCTCTTCTTTTGCAACAAAACACTTAGTAGAAATGTTAGAAGCATATGAAAGATCAACATAATAGATATTTGACTTCCTATATCCAACTAACATGCAATCATTTAATTCCTTGTGTCTAATCATGCATTTAGAGGATTCAAAGGAAACATGATAGTTTGCATCACAAAGTTGACTAACACTCAATAGATTAAACTTCATATTTTCAACTAGCAAGACTTTGTGAATAATAATTTTGGGGGATACCTCAATTGTACCTCTACCTAATATCTTGAGTTTTCCACTATTCCCAAAAGACACCGCTCCCTTCTTCACATATTTAATTGTGGAGAACTTGCTCACATCCCCGGTCATATGTGTTGAGCAACCGCTATCCACAATCCACATACCTCGCTCTCCTACCTAAATCACATGAAAAACACAAGCTTTTGGTACCCAAGCATTTGGACCGGTAACATTAAGTAAAAACTTCTTAGGTACCCAAGCTTTCTTAACCTTACCCTTAATAGTTGCTTTCCTATTTATTAATGAAATGTAAGCAACTTCTTTTTCTTTTGGCTTATACCCTAAACCGGCCTTGTTATAAACCGCTCTTTGTCTACTAAGAATCATATCAAGACACTTTGAGCCATTTGAAAATTTTTCTAAACATGCTTTTAATTCACTAACCTCATCCTTAAGTTTATCGTTTTCTTCTTTAAGCATGCAAGAGTCAATATGTGAGGGTTTTTCATTTCTAATGGCTTTTAGTTCTACCTTCATGCTTTTAACCTTAGATTTTGACTTATCTAGAGCTTCTTTAAGATAGGCAATTGATTTATAAAGGAGCTTAACCTTAGGAGAGTTCATTACCTCATCGTCACTAGATGACGATTCATCGCTTGAGGAATCTTCTTGGCTTGAGGTGCTCGAATCATCTCCTAGGGCCATGAGTGCCACATGGCGTGTGATGTGGCAAAGCTCATCATCGGAGGAAGAATCTTCAATGCTTGGTGTGTCCCATGTGGTTTGAGCCACCATGGCCTCCTTCTTCTTCTTTTCCTGTTTGTCCTTCTTTTTCTTTTCTTTTTCCTCCTTCTTTTTTAGCTCCGGGCAATTCGGCTTTATGTGCCCCTTCTTGTTGCAAGCATGGCAAATCACATTATTATTAAAACTTGAATTACCATTAAATTTACCTTTTGAGGAATGAGACCCCTTCCTTGCTTCTCTATTCTTGAACTCTCTTGACTTCCTATAAAGCTTCTTGACGAAATTTGCCATTTCACTAGATGAGTCTCCATCACTACTTGACTCATCCTTCGACTCGGATGATGATGATGCTTCTTTTCTTTCCTTCTTCTTCTTTTCTTTCTTGTCCTTCTTTTCAACGAATAGAGCTAAACCCTTTTCCTTAGAGGACATGTTAGTTTGCTCATGTAATTCAAACTCACAAAACAATTCATCAATTTTAATTTGAGATAAATCTCTAGTTACCTTAATTGCATCAACTATAGAGGTCCATAAAGAATTTCTAGGAAATGCTTGTAAAATATACCTTACTAAATCCCATTGTCAACTCGCTCACCTATGATATGGAGTCCGTTAACAATTTCTTTGAACCTTCCATGCATTTGACTTACGGTTTCATGCATCTTCATTTGGAAGGCTTGAAGTTGTCCAATCAATAGGTCCTTCTTGGCCCTCTTTGATTCCTTGGAACCTTCATTTAGCTCAATGAGCTTTTCCCATAATTCCTTGGAGGATTGAAGGTCCCACCTTGTTAAGTTGCTCCATGGTAATCCCACATTGAATGGTGAGTACCGCTTTTGCATTTGACTCAAACTCCTATTCATTTCTCTTGTCCAATCCTTGCTCGAATAGGGTTTCCACGTGCTCATCCACCGGTTCCTTGAAGCCATCTACAACACTATGCCAAATTTCAATATTACTCATTAAATAGTATTTCATCCTACCTTTCCAATATGCGAAGTGACTCCCATCGAAGAGTGGTGGCTTGGCGATGCTATATCCCTCTTGAAGAGCCATTGATGCCTTGGTTGATGGTGAGATCTTCCAAGCAATCCGGGCTCTGATACCACTTGTTAGGACCCTTGGAACGGCTAGAGGGGGGGTGATTAGCATTTCTTCGATTCTAACAAGTTAGCGGAAGCAATACAAAAATGAATACGAATAAGAAATACGAAACCAATGCTAACACCCGATGTTACGTGGTTCGGAGATGACGCTCCTACTCCACTAATCCGTAAGGTGGATTAGTCCCACTAAGCTTCACTATCTTCTCCTTTGGATGAACCAAGGTGGAGAAACCTTTCTTACAATGATCTCCTCTTCTTTACAATGATGGATGATCAAGAACAAGAGAAGAGGAGGTTTTGAATCACTAAAAACACTTAGGAAGCTTGGTGAGCACGAGGATGTAGTTAGGATTAAGAGCACTAGCTTCACCAAGCTCCCATGGCCCCTTTATAGAAGAGGCTGTTTTCCGTTAGGCGTCGATCGGTCGGTGATGCATGCCATCATCGATCGCCAAGCCAACGGCCAAACGCGATCTCGCGGGAGATCGTAGCCGCAATTTCCAACGGCCAGTGATCGGTCGGTGATCCCTCCATTAGTCGATCGATGGGGTGATCCCGAGTGATCAAGACGAATGAGTGAGGCGCATTCGTGCGTGGCGATATTTCTTTTGATCGGTCGATCGATGTCATTTTGATCGACCGATCGCAAAGATCGATCATTGCTCGATCTGATCGGCCGATGGCATGTGGTTTCACCACGACTCGATCGCCGACGGTCCGATCGATACATCGTATCAGTCGACTGATACTCATCAAGTATGAGTAATTCATACTTGATTTTATACCCTAGACCTAGACTTAACCTTCTAGCTCCTTAATAAGCCTTGCGCCTTCAGGATCCCTCCAAGTCTGCGACTTGTTCATCCTTTGCGCTTTGCTTCCAAGAGCTTCCTTCGGTTTCGTTATGTCTTGGGTTGCCAAATGCTTGGACTTTACGCCGCCAAGACTACAAGCTTGGACTTATGCTGCCAAGACTTTACTTTGGACTTCCTTTGCCAAGGTTCACTTTGGACTTTATGCTGCCAAGACTACAAGCTTGGTCTTATGCCGCCAAGTCCATCCCTTGGACTTCCTTTGCCAAGATCATACTTGGACTTCCT
The DNA here is from genome assembly GCA_025175895.1 of Wurfbainia villosa. Classification (NCBI taxonomy): domain Eukaryota; kingdom Viridiplantae; phylum Streptophyta; class Magnoliopsida; order Zingiberales; family Zingiberaceae; genus Wurfbainia; species Wurfbainia villosa. The sequence goes on along the minus strand of CM045997.1, from coordinate 99,914,675 downwards.
TTTACCAAGTACTTCATCCTTGGATTTCCCTGTCACTTAAACACATTCGTAATTAGATCACAAGATATTGCCTAACTTAGATGATTAGCCAAACATCAAAACATATAAATGCTTGGAGCATTGTTGCACCAACAATTCATACTATAATCCCAACAATTTGACCATCCGTAAGGACATGTCTACAGTAAAGATATGTCTATCCAAGTTTAAGGGCATCCCTTGACTTCTTAATCGTTGATCTTCTTCTCACCTGATGGTAGAGATACCATCGACCCACAAGTCGATGTAAAGGACCCTTCTAATCCAACTGAGAATGTTCTAGACAAAGATACTCGTAAACTACAAGTATCTCTCAATATATATTAACCCAGAGGGTACACTTAAGTAATATCCTGAACGATCAAATATCTGTCGATCCGATCCAAAAGGCTCCCCGCAGGTCTCGGCCTTTCTCCGAAGAGGTCACATTTCTACGACGAATGCCTCGGGGATTTTTCCTAGATCATATGATCCCATCTCTAAATCCTACGAGCTACAATTGTAGAATACAAAATAGATATGACCATCGTCGTATACTCTCTCCTCTGTACAAATCAAATCACATCTGGAGGTAACTGTTGTTGTCTGCATGAGTCTTCTATGATGTCTTCTACTGATACTGCTGAGTAAATCAACTCTCCTGAAAGGAAGTATCAAGGGACTCCAACCACGCCTGAGGTAGTAGGTTGTTGCTGATGAGATAACCCAATCTTCTATGCTGATCTCTGCTGTCGAGACGATGCATCTTCCTCCCGGAATACCATCGATAGTCTTCAACTGAGTCTTCAAAGTACAACTCCTCCACTGTACTGTTTGCTCACACTAGCAACAGATGAACTGATCCAACGGATAATCTGACTTCACGTGTCTTCGTGATCTTCACTGCACGCACATAATCCCTTCGGAGTCTTTGTTCTGATTTTACTGATATCCACGAGAACATCCTGATGATCTGCGGTTGGTCTTCTATAATCGAAAAATAGCTCAAAGCCTATGACTCTGATCTTGCTCCTTTATCCAACAGTTGGAGACTTCTGACTCTATTAAGTTGACTTGCAATATCTTCTTATCGGTCTCCCACTCTCAAACCCTTGTACGGATTCGTTTCTAAACTCCTGACTCAATCCAATGTCTTCCGGCAGGATCTGATAGAAGATTCAGTGATCTTACTCCAAAAGTAAGCCAATAACCGTAGGTGGCTTAAAACATTCCTTCTTCTTCTTGAGCTATTAGGTGAGCATAAACTCTGCAAGTCTAATGACTCTGTATGATATTCTCGTTACCGACGATCACCCTACTCGACGCTCAAGAATTTCCTACAAGGTGTCTTGAAAGTGACGTGGGGAAATACTCTCTCTCAACATCACTAAATCATGATCAAGTGATGTTTTATTCCCCGAATGTTATTTTCTACATTTACCACCAAATACCGGCTTGATTCCGATAATGGTATGCAAATAACTCTACCTTCTCTGAATAATACAAGTTAAGTACTCAAAAGTACCTTCAAAGTTATACAACCCAGTACAAACAACTCAGGAATAAAAATCCCTATAAAACACCGTAAACTAGCCTTCCGCTACCTGCATCAACAATAGCCTACTTGTCTTGTCCATTACCCAATAGGTAATGATCTGACTAGCATAATTAGTGAAAATCCCTAAGATTGTAGTCTCTGATTTCTACAAGAAATGTGACGACTTGACCCCTATTTTCTGACTCCGTATTAGTCGGCTCTCAAAGGTAAATCACCTTTGCGACACAGGTTCAAGACTCACAGACTCAACAGGTCATTTCCCATGGTCAACTCATACCACGGTTACGAACAATAACCAACATACTACTAGTTATTCCCTGTTGTAAGCATCTAAATGCATAGCCAACAAAACCAAGAGTATAAACCCTAATGGCAACTCCGGTTGATCACCTCGGTGGACGACCCCTACTACAAGTCTACACAGGTGTCATAACTCTATTGTATACACCTACTGATCAAGTTAAGATAAATATCTACTAAACCATAAGTTATCATGAATTCTTACCTCGTGCTGCTTGGAGCTTAGGCAGCTGTCCATCTCATCTCAGAAAATCAAAACCGAACAAATCGACTCCCGAGAATCCAAGACTCGACACAAAATAACATTGTATGGCATCGCAGAACCTAGGGCTCTGATACCACTAAAGTTGTCACGCCCCGAGAGCATGCCGTGCCGAAAAGCAAACGAACATTATCTCCCCTGTACGTGGCAACATTTCGGGTTAATACAAGGCCTGTAGGCCACAACAACAACAACAGGTATATATATGTAAGACAAACCACAACAACAAAACAACTAACTACAACAAAGACACAGCGGAAACAATACAACAACAATACAATCCCACACATGCATACTGATATGACTAACACATCACAACAACACGAAACCTCGACAAAATCCGAATCTACAACATAGTACATCACGAAAACTCCAAATACAATACACTCATAAGGAAAGCCCAACACGACCACCAGAGTCTCGGAGATGAGATGAGATTTCAGCCAGCGGTGCTCCAAGCAGTCACGAAGACTTCTACCTGTTACCTGGGCGACAGAAAAACCCAGGGTCCGTGGTGGTGGTGAGTAAAACTCAACAAGTAATAGAAAAACATGTATATATGTAATATCACATGTATTTCAACAATAAAATCTAGAGGTACAACAGGTATATCAGCATAGTATATAAATACAAGCATATACCGTCTAACCAAATGAACAACGTAAAATGCAGACATACCTGAAATCTACTACGCTACTCTGATCCAACTTGAACATATATCCAACATATATATATAACAGGAAGAGTAAGATCAACTCACAATATACTCAAGCTACAGGTCAAGGTATCTAATGGTCTGTCCAACACATATACCAAAGATCCGACTAAATCAGATAACATATGCGAGAAGCATGCATGAATATGATGTACAATCAAATGCAGCAAGCATAATACAATCAAATGCAACATCACAATAAGTATATATATATATATATATATATATATATATATATATATATATATATATATATATATATATATATATATATATATATATATATATATATATATATATATATATATATATATATATATATATATATATATATATATATATATATATATATATATATATATATATATATATATATATATATATATATATATATATATATATATATATATATATATATTTGGTAATATGCAAAGCGCCATCAGATACGACAATGCAGCATGCATGGTCATGTCTGTCTGCTCACCCCTACTCGCTACCACGACCCCAGTGTGGCCTAGGTGGCATGACATGACAACTGTCCCAACTCACACCAACCACTGCTATAGAGTGGCCGAGTGGGCAGTATGATCAAGTAGCATATGAGCATAAAGAGCTCGCTACACAACGGGGGTCCCTGCTGCTGGCCACTCCGATTAACACTACCAATGAGTGGTCAAGTACCACACACCCAGGACAAATGCACACAACTCCAACTACCACCGTCTATAGTGGTAGAGTGTGACACAACAGATGCTCTGCCCTCATACCGGTTACTCCTCCTATAAGTATCCGTGGAGGCAGAATGACTGGCGACCCTCTCAACCACAAGGGAGACCACGTCGCCAGCATGCATGGAAATGACATGAATGCAATGTCTCACATACAGACATCCACCATAGACTCTCTATTCTACAGAAAGTCATACTAATCAGATCAACGCACTCTCTATCCTACAGAGAGTCATACTCAACTGATCAACGGACTCTCTATCCTGTAGAGAGCCGTACTTAACTGATCGACGCACTCTCTATTCTAGAGAGAGTCGTACTCGATTGATTATAACTTTCTATCCAATAGAGAGTCGTACTCAACTGATCGACGCACTCTCTATCCTATAGAGAGTTGTACTCGACTAATCATATCAAGCTGGGACCACCGGTCCGTAGCGACACACTAATCACCCTTCACTTAACCATTACACAACACATGGTTGGTAACAAGTATGCAACATACGAGTATTGGAAATAAGTCCTACATTTAGGGTATTACCCACCCACAGATGACCTTTTTGCCAATTTATAAATTGGGTCATCACCCATACTAACATTTACACCCTACTAAACATTTAGGTCAATTTACATCACATCTATAACTCCTAAATCATGATAGGGAATATGTGATATCAACAATTGAGCATAAATACATCCAACGATAAGTTCAAGCATAAGATAATCAGAGCAGGGTCAAGGTAACATGATCATATAAGATGATCATGCATCTAAATCTGTATGTATTAAAACTACCTGACCAGGGTAGGAATTACCCACCTGATATGTAGCTCATGCTGATTGTATTCGCATTTGTGAATTTGCCTCGTATCAAAATCCTGAAATCAGAGAATACCAATATAATCCAACAATAACACATCTAGATCAGTTAACTAAACAACTGATATGCAACTATAAACATTCAAATCTTACTTAATCTCCGCTTCAATCACAACCATCCTCTTAATTTGCTTAATGGAATCTGATCTGCCCCAATCATTAACTACAAGTAAATCCCTTCCCATTGTTTTAAATCAATGAATCAACACAAAACATGATATACTTTCAATTAATAGATCAATACACAAACTCTCCTACCTTAGATGTCATCGTTCAACATCTTGCTCCCCAATTGATATCAAATCCAATAATGGCTACGTCACAGATCTGAACCCATAGATCAATTCATAGATCGACCCTTCCATTGTGCGATAAGGTTGGAACCATTGAAGTCCATGATATCACACCCCTCTGGGGCATTTGGTCAGATAGCCTATATGCTTCATCTAAGTGGCCAAATTGGGTCACAACAATTTCGTTGATACTTGACGCTGTCCAAATCCACCGCACACAATAACAACAACCTGAACAACACCTCAAATCAGAGTTATATTTACAGTTTACCTACTTTTAAAGTCCCTTGGCAGCCAATCTCCAACAACCGACAACCCCCTTTTTCCCTACTCCCTATTTGCCGACACCAACACCTACTCCGACGGTGATCCTCCCCAGCTTCTCTGTTCACCGATAGAAAATCGACGCTCAACCAAGGAAATCAAAGCAAACCCTAAAATCTCGGTTACCTTGCTCGACAAAGATCGACCCGATCGAGATCACGTGCGTCGCATGCTGCCACGAGGAAGGGTAGAGCACTCGTGAGAAGATGGAGTGCAGCGGTAGTGGCGTGGCGACGACGACTGGCACGACGGTGGCACGGTGTGATGGCTGCGAAGCGGTGACAACCGACCGGCTGGGCAAGTGGGAAATCAAGGCGGCGACAACCGACGACAGGGCGAGCCCGCTCAGCAGCCATAGTGGAGAGGGAAAATCATGCAAGGGGAGCGCCATCGGGCGGAGGAGGAGAAACGGCGACGGAGACGCGGTCGGGGTGAGGAATCACGCGAGAGAACGAGAATCGGGATCGGGAGGGGAACGGATCGTCCCGGAGGAGTGGAATAAAGGAATCGCAATTTGGAGCCGATCGCGAGAGAAAACGGCGAAGAGTAAAGGGGTAGGTTTAAAACGGGTCGGCGTCTTTAATTGGAACATATCCATTTAAAACGGATCGGGCCCAACGGATCGGGTCGGGTCCAATCCTATACGCCTATTAAATCTTTCTTCAAAAATACCTTAGAAATTTCCATTTAAGTCAAGGAAAATTTCTAAAAAAAATCTAGAAAATTCCATAGGACATTTTCCTAATTAACAAGTATTATTTTATTATTAATTTTTTTTCCAGTATTTTACAAAAGAAACCATGTAAAGCAGTGTTGAAGATCGTAGTCCCTCAAGAGCCTAGACATTAAACATTTTTTAGATAAAAGCTAATTCGACTTGAATCCTAAAATTATAAGAAACTTGTATATCAAAAGGGTAGATTACTTTAAGCATTCAAAACCATAGAATTCCTTGTAAAATAAAAAAAAATATGGAACCATAATGTGCCAACTAAAACACTAATTTTATTTAAAATAGTGATGCAAAGCAAATAATCACATACAAAATAAAATGACACGATGAGAAGAGATGTCAATGCAAAGAGCAATGTTCCAAGAAATTACTAATGATCATTAAAATCATTAGAGTAATAATATCCAGATAAATAATTTACTACCTTATGTTATGGTGTATTAAAACCAATGTTAAGACTATGAGGAATTATATGTCATGTAATTAAGGCCCAAAACATAAAACATTGTAATTCTTAACAATGCTAAAGCTTCATGGAACTAGAACATGTTCCAATGGTGCATAACTAAACTTTGAATGTGAAGAGATATAGTACAAGCATGCGTGACTTTCATATGGTCATGTTGTCATAAAGAAGTTAGAGCATGAAAACTGTGTCATTGAATGACTCCTTTCTAATAAGTGAAGCCAGATCTATAGTTGCATCATCATAGGCCTAACAACAGAAGAAGAGATTCCATGACAAGAAAGTCCAAATTAGCAAGTCTGACAAAGGATGACCAAGTGCAAGTATGTTGGGAAAGGAAAAAACAACACTAAGTGATACCATTCGAAAATGCTTAACATGCTGAACTAGTGGAAACAGGGGGCCCAAGAATACTTGGTCCAAGGGGAAGGGTCGCAAGGGGTTCAAGGAGAGAAGTCAGGCCACCTTGGGATCCAACGGGAGAGGTTAGAAGCAATGGGGCCCTCAAGCCCCAAGTCGAAACCCGATGAATAAAGGGACACTCAAATACAAGGCCAAGCCACTCGACCGCCTTGTCAATTAGCCACCCTGTTGTGTTATAAGACCAGGCCACTCGACCGCTTTGTCCATCAGCCACCTTGTTGTACTATAAGACCAGGCCAATTGGTCGCCTTGTCCATCAGCCACCCTGTTGTGCTATAGGACCAGACCACTTGGCTGCCTTGTCCATCAGCCACCATGTTGTGCTATATGACCAGGCCACGTAACCGCCTTGCCCATCAGCCACTTAGTCACACTATAAGGTTAAGCCACTCGACCATCTCATCTTTTTAGCCCTCCAACTATCCCATAAACCGATCACTATCAAGGTAGGATGCATGGGGACTGTGGGGAGGATGCCTCATAGCCTAGGTCATTATGTTGATGCAGTAAACATCACTCCTTAGTTTTGATGTATGAACTACAGTTAATAGTTAGGACTCACGTGTGATATAATATAAGTGTTAACTGTGCAGGCTTAACAAAAAGTCTTAGTAGGTCATGTTGACCGGATACTAGGCATGAATCTTGATAGATCAGGAGGACCGGACACCAGGCATAAAGTCCAGATGGGTCGCATGGACTGGACATTTGGCATGAAGACCGGTTGGTTCAGGAGACCGGACAATCGACAAAAAGTCTAGCTGGGTCAGGCAGACCGGACAGCTAGTGGAAGCCTTGGTGGGTCAGATCGGATGTCAAGAATGGTAAGTCTGGCAGGTAGCTGGCAGGTAAGCCTCGAGTGAAGAGGTGAGGCCGAGTCCTCTGTAGGGGGACAAACCTAGGCGTCGATCCGACGAAAAGTCCACATGGGACTTAGTAGTCGAGATCGAGCAGTATTACTACTGCTATCGCATTTCATATTATTTGTTTTGTGCTAATCCTATTTTGCAGGGATCAATCGACTGAATGGATTCAAGTCGACTGAAGCCCAGTCGACTGGAGATGTATCAGTCGACTGGATACCTATTTGGCAGGATCAGTTGGTGATTGATCAAAGATCGTGCGACGCAGATGGAAAGGGCTTGAGTCGATTGAAGAGTTTGAGTCGACTGAAGAGAGAAATTTCCTGATACGGAGCCGAGTGATGTGGAGTCGACTGAAGGGGATTCAGTCGACTGGAAGACCATGAATTCCATATTGACGGGCTGATGTGGAGTCGACTGGAAGGCATTCCAGTCGACTGGAAAGAGTTTATAAAAGTCGCACTCGACCAGAACTCGAAATAATCATTCATATATGTTGGATTGAGCGGATCGCTAGAGGGGGGTGAATAGCGATATAAAATCATTAGTTAGACTTCATTCGTTAAAACACGAGTAGACACAGCGGAACAAAACAAAAGAGATAATAGACATGAGGGTTTTACTTGGTTCGTAGCCGAAGGCTACTACTCCAAGGCCCTAGTGGTCCTTGACCACGCACGAGGGAAAAATACTAAAGAACTCCTCCTCGTTGGAGGTTGGAGTTAAACGGATACACGAAATCACAAAAGCTCAAGGTAGAGGAACACTCCCCCTCTCCTCGTTATAATGAAAGCTTTACAAAATAAGTAAACTGAAATATAATTGAAACTTTTGTTACCGACGACTTCAAAGGTTGGAGGTTGAAGCTCTAGTCGTCGTCTCGGCAATGCTTCGTTGTAGGGATGTCGGAGAGTCGTAGCGTATCAGAAGCACTTGGAGGCTTTTAGAATTGATGAAAAACCCTTAGAGAAGCCCTCCTTTTATAGCTTTTGAGCCCCTCATCGAATGGGTATTCAACCAATCAAAACTAGACACAAAGCTCCTTGGAATGAGGTGATAAGGCTTGACTCCTCGAAGCTGATCCTTGACCATCAGTCGACTGATGGCCATCATCAGTCGACTGATGGCAGCGCCAGTCGAGTTGCAACACTCAGCAGTCGACTGATTTAAGGTAGTTGAGTAGCTCTTGTGGGCAGTCGACTGATGCTAGCTGAAATCACAAGTTAGCTTAACAAAAATATAATTTCGACGGCCGCCGACCGTCCGATCTCGACCTAGACCATCAATGGGATGTCTTTGGTCGGATCTACGCTTAAGACCATCCCCGTAAGAAGGATACGACCTCACTTACGCTCACACACATGAGCTTACCTCGATACTTACTTTGTAGCTCTTGCTTCCAGCCTTCCACTCGATTCCTTCGGCTCCCTCCGAAGTCACTAGAGTGTCATCCGACCACCGTGGCTTCCTTCGGGTGTCGCTAGCCTTCAGCTCCAGCTTTATCACTTTTCTGCACACTCGATTTAGCTCGTGAGATAACGATATAAGATTAACTTTGTATCGTTTGCTATAATCAAAACTTAGGTTCGACTTAGGTGCCCACTGCACCAACAATATACGTCAAAGTGCTGCTAAAATTTCCTCACGATCACAAGAGCTTCAACCATTCAAAAGGACTCTTTTCCGACACCTCAAGCTTCATCCACTACTACATTTTGTGTCGGTATAAAGTAGTCTTTACCTTTTTATTTTCGCTTTTAAATTCAATATTAAAGAGAGAGTAGATTGTTACTCTTCTCTTACATTTGTAAAAGCGAACTCCTTCCGAAGTCGAGAGTTCTCGAATCGGAGGGCATTATAGATATTGCCCATCGAGGTAGTTCATGGTAGAGCTACGGGCCTTAGAGTAGCAACCCAGTCCGGGTTGTGAACCAAGTAAATTACTGTCTTTTATTGCATTTCATTTCCGCTGCGTACTCATTTTAAAAGCAACCAAACAAAAATTTATTAAACACCGAGATTCACCCCTCTCTCGGTTTACTCGATCCTACAATTGGTATCAGAGCAGGGGTGCTCCGAGTTGTTGAAGCCACCATCGTGAGCTTTAAGTTGCATTAGAATAATTTTTATTGCATTAGAACAATTTTTATTGCATTAGAATAATTTTTATTGCTTTAGAATAATTTTTATTGCATTAGAATATTTTTTATTGCTTTAGAATAATTTTTATTGCTTTAGAATAATTTTTATTACATTAGAATAATTTTTATAGCTTTAGAATAATTTTTATTGCATTAGAATAATTTTAAAATTCTTTAAAATAATTTCCTGGATAGTAAATTCATTTTCTGCATTTTAAAATACTTTAAAATAATTTTCTGCATATTAAATTCATTTTTTGCATTTTAAAATTATTTAAAATAATTTTCTGCATATTAAATTAATTTTCTACATTTTAAAATTCTTTAAAATAATTTTCTGCATATTAAATTCATTTTTTGTATTTTAAAATTCTTTAAAATAATTTTCTGCATTTTAAAATTCTTTAAAATAATTTTCTGCATATTAAATTCATTTTTTGCATTTTAAAATTCTTTAAAATAATTTTTTGCTATTAAATTAATTTTCTGCATATTAGATTTATTTTATTTTATTTAATTTTTGTCCTAAGAAAGTATTTCATTGATAATGTTACATTTAGAGGGTCTAAGCACCGTTCGCCCTCCTCTCTTTAACAGAGAGGATTTTTTTTTCTTGGAAGAGGCGAATGGAGTGTTTTTTGAAAACCGACCTAGAGGTCTAGTTCTCAATTAGGAAAGAGTTCATAACTCCGGTAGACGACTCGGGTAAATTGTTAGATCCGGAGAAATGGACCGCAAACTTTAGGAAAAAGGCTTAAGTCGATTACAAGGCTTTAAACACCTTGCAATGCAGACTTACAAATGAGGAGCTAAATCGAGTCGGGTCTGTTCAAAATTCGAAAGAGTTATGAGATAAATTAATTAATTTACATGAACAAGCTAACTTGAGTCAACCCGAGGATAGTTTAGTTTTGATGGCAGGAACGAACACAAAAGGAAAGAAATCCAAATCAAGAAAGAGGAAAAGGAAGAAAGCATCTAAGGTGAAATTGGACAAGTCATCATCGGAAGAGTCGGACACGGAAATATCAATGAATTGCTTCATAACACTCATGGCAGCTGACGAGTCTGAAGACGAGACAAACTCTGAGTCCGAGTCCAAGCCTGAGAGAAGCCACGGATCCGCATCCGTTTTCGAAGGTTCTGACGAGGTAACTTCTCCCCATGAAGATAAATTGTATAACATTATTGCATGCTTAGGTAGGAAACTAGCCAAGTCCGAAAATCGAGTCGACTCACTTCTTGAGGAAGTCCAAGTATTTAAAGAGCAAGTCAACTCGAAGACTTCGACTTGCCAAATTAAGGATAGAGACTCAACTCGAGTTGAAAAGCTTGAGGAAGAGAACTCGGTCCTAAAAAGGCAAGTAGAAGATCTAACCGGATTGTTGGAAAGGTTCACTTCGGGCTCCAAGTATCTCAACATGATGCTTGGGTCTCAACGAGTCGTGTACAACATGTCCGGACTCGGATACAAGGCTAAGGATACAAATAGATCATACATGTCCTTGTTTAATAGAAATGCTAAGGGTCGAGTCTAAGCTTGGGTTCCTAAGACTAGCTTAGTCAACCAAGTTGGACCAAACCAATTTAGGGTTCACAAGAGTCAAGTTCACTTAGTGAACAAAACTCAATGTAGCTACCATTTAGGGGGAGCTAACACTTTGCTTGTTTCCTTGTTTAGTTAAATACTTACATGTTTTAGTTTACTTTACTTGCTTAATTTAGAATGGACTAGATAGGAAACAAAGTAGTTTAAACTTGAACAACCTAGTACTAAGACAAGTGAACTGATAGTAAGTTAGGGAAGCTCTTCGAAGTGCATGTCTAGGAAGTGGTCGTTGCTCCGATAACCAAGAAGGTCATGTGCCTCGCCACGACCTGGTGCACTAAGTCGAGTGGAACTGACCGAAGCTAACTCACTAAGTCTTTAACTAGTTAGACCAAGGCTTAATCTAAAGTGAATCAAGTACTTGATTCCTTTATTGACTTTGTCTAGGGAGTGGTCGTTTCTCCGATAACCAAGAAGGCCATGTGCCTTGTCACGACCTGGAAGTCAATAATGGAAAAATCTACTTGACTAGCTCAAACCAAGCTTGAATCTAACACAAGTTTAAATACTTTGAAATTGCTCATTAAATTTAATTGAGATAAAAGAAATTCTCATCTCACAAAACTCATAAGAATAAATGTATTGAAAACCTAGCTTGGGTGAGATGATTTAGATCTTAACTAGTTTAATGTAGCTTAACTAAACCTAATATACTTAAACCAAGATTAATAAATCTATCTTAACAACTTAACTTAATTAAACTTAACAATAACATAATTAAACATAACAATAACTTAATTAAACATAACAATAACTTAATTAAACTTAACAACAACATAATTAAACTTAACAATAACTTAATTAAACTTAACAACAACGAAATTAAACTTAACAATAACTTAATTAAACTTAACAACAACGTAATTAAACATAACAATAACTTAATTAAACTTAATCACAATTTAATTAAACTTAACAATAACTTAATTAAACTTAACAACAACGTAATTAAACTTAACAATAACTTAATTAAACTTAACAACAACGTAATTAAACTTAACAACTAAACTTAACAACTTAACTAAACAACTAAACTTAACAACTTAACTAAACAATTAAACTTAACTTAACCTAAACTTGACTAAACAACCTAGCCTAACCAATTTAATTGATTCAACCCTAATCAACTAATTCAACCCCAATCAACATATTCAACTCAATTCTAAACAACTCAACTTTAATTCTAAAAGAATCAATATAATTAAGGGGGAGTTAAGATATATTATAATTCTAGGGGGAGTTAAACATTTAAAATTTTATTTTAAAAAGAAATTAAGTATAAATATAACAATGTTACTTTAAGGGGGAGATCAAGAGTCTAGGGGGAACCTAAAATATTGTGCTAAATTATGATATTCTCTAAAATTATGCTGGAATTGGATAAGAAATACTCTTAAGGGAGAGAAAAGCTTAAGCTTGAATGCTCTTTGAAAAACTTTAATAGTTTCAAGTTTATTAGACTTAAATTAAGGAGGAGAAAAACTTACTTTGAAAAGATTATTAAGTCTTAAAAGGATTAAAGATTTTTAAAATTACTCTTTTGGTTTTGATGTATGGGAATTAAAAATTATAAAACTTAATTCTAGGGGAAGTTTTGAAAAACTTTAAAGAGTTTGAAAATTTTTAAAAAACTTTGAAAATTTTGAAAACTTTTAAAATTATTAAATTTTTCAGGGGGAGTTTCTGAAAATGTTTGAAAATTTTTGAATGAGGAGTTTTTTAAATGTTTGAAAATTTTGAAATTTTCAGGGGGAGTTTCTAGGAATGTTTGAAAAGTTGTTATTCAAGGAAAAGTTGTTAATTCTTGATTTTTCTAAAAAGGTTAAAGTGTTCAAGGGTAGTTTTTGAAAATGTGATATGTCTTTAATTTCACCCTTATTTTGATGTATGCCAAAGGGGGAGAGAAGAGATATAAAATTTTAAGATATAAATTTAAGAAGAAGAGAGATAAAATTAGAGAAGTTGCAAAAATTTAATAAGGATTAATGCATGTGATACATAGTTAAATTTATGCATCTATTATAAAAGTTGTAAGTTCATTTCTTATACATGTTAAATATGGAGATTGATATTTGATTCTCCTAACATTAACTGATGTGTTGTCATACATCAAAAAGGGAGAGATTGTTGATGCAGTAAGTATCCTTCCTTAGTTTTGATGTATGAACTACAGTTAATAGTTAGGACTCACGTGTGATCTAATATAAGTGTTAAGTGTGCAGGCTTAATAGGAAGTCCTAGTAGGTCATGTTGACCGGATACTAGGCATGAATCTTGATAGATCAGGAGGACCGGACACCAGGCATGAAGTCCAGATGGGTCACGTGGACCGGACATTTGGCATGAAGACCAGTTGGGTCAGGAGACCGGACAATCGACAAAAAGTCCAGATGGGTCAGGCAGACTGGACAGCTAGTGGAAGCCCTGGTGGATCAGATTGGATGTCAAGAATGGTAAGTTTGGCAGGTAGCCAGCAGGTAAGCCTCGAGTGAAGAGGTGAGGCCGAGTCCTCTGTAGGGGACAAAGCTAGGCGTCGATCTGACGAAAAGTCCACGTGGGACTTAATAGTCGAGATCAAGTAGTATTACTACTGCTATCGCATTTCATATTATTTGTTTTGTGCTAATCCTGTTTTGCAGAGATCAGTCGACTGAATGGATTCAAGTCGACTGAAGATGTATTAGTCGATTGGATACCTATTTGGCAAGATCAGCTGGTGATCGATCAAAGATCGTGCGACGCAGATGGAAAGGGCTTGAGTCAACTGAAGAGTTTGAGTCGACTGAAGAGAGAAATTTTCTGATGCGGAGCCGAGTGACGTGGAGTCGACTGGAAGACCACGAATTCCATATCGACGGACTGATGTGGAGTCGACTGGAAGACATTCCAGTCGATTGGAAAGAGTTTATAAAAGTCGCACTCAACTAGAACTCGAAATAATCATTCATATACGTCAAAGTGCTGCCAAAGTTTCCTCACGATCACAAGAGCTTCAACCATTCAGAAGGACTCTTTTCCGACACCTCAAGCTTCATCCACTACTATATTTTGTGTCAGTATAAAGTAGTCTTTACCTTTTTTATTTTCGCTTTTAAATTCAATATTAAAGAGAGAGTAGATTGTTACTCTTCTCTTACATTTGTAAAAGCGAACTCCCTCCGAAGTCGAGAGTTCTCGAATCGGAGGGCATTATAGATATTGCCCATCGAGGTAGTTCGTGGTAGAGCTACGGGCCTTGGAGTAGCAACCCAATCTGGGTTGTGAACCAAGTAAATTGCTGTGTCTTTTATTGCATTTCATTTCCACTGCGTATTCATTTTAAAAGCAACCAAACAAAAATTTATTAAACACCAAGATTCACCCCCCCTCTCTCGGTTTACTCGATCCTACACATTATCCCTTGTCCCCTAACAGTTCGATATCATGATAATGTAGACCCCCACGGTTTGCCATGTGGAGGGTCTACTCAGAGCTTGTTCCCAACGGCTTACCAAAGAGCATCTTGGAAGTGGTCATGGGAGAAAAGATTCCTCTGAGCTGCTTTATAAAAGCAAGGACAAGGAAAAGGTAGAGGGAGGACTCTCTGAACATTCCTTTGGAAACAACTTTATTTCTTCTTTCTTTCTTCTTCTCCTTCTTCATCTCCTTATATAACTTAGGGATCGGAGGCTATAGCGGGGACCCCAACGACCGTCTGACCTGTGTTGATTTTGGTAGGGAACTACTGCTATAGATTGTGAGAACCCACCCTTCTTCGAGACTTCTAGGGAAGAACAATCCAAAGCGAGCCACATCAGTTGGCACCATCTGTGGGAACTTACTAAGCAAGATGTCGAGATGCAATCTCAGGAAGTTCCCCTCAGGGCATCTCCCCTAGAGGAGACTCCCATTACTGTGGCCCCTTCCCAGTTGGTCGACATGATAAATAAGGCGGTAGCTGACTCTTGGGCGCAGGAGGGACGGAGGGTCAAATATCACCAGCCCCACTCCATTGAAGTACCCCGATGAGTTTTTTTCGACAGGAGGGGAGTTGCATATCTCCCTTTCCAACCATCACGAGCAAGAAGCTGTGACAAAAGCACGACCAACTGTTGGAGTCGGGCAACCCGCTCCCTCCCTCCTAAGAGGAGGAAGGGAAAAACAAGAAGAAAGTAGGGCGACCATAACTCTGGATGACTATGAACCATCCCCCTTCACAGAGGATATACTCATGGCAGATTCCTGTTGGTGCAATCGGCCCAGGTCACGATTGACCAGGACTCGAGTTTGACTCGAGTGATGTTTTGATGTTTGACAAAGTATGTTTGACATAGGATTGGCATTGATGTTTGACATTAATGTCGGTTAATATGTTGGAGAGATTGTTTATACAATCGACCCAGGTTATAATTGACTTGATGGTTGACCAGGGTTGACCATGTGATTATGGGAAAGTCCAAGCATGGGTCTTGGCAAGGTAAAGTCCAAGTCATGGGTACTTGGCATGGAAAGTCCAAGTGGGGACACTTGGCAATTGGGAAAGTCCAAGTCTTGAGCACTTGGCATGAGAAGTCCAAGCATGGGTCTTGGCAAATGAGAAGTCCAAGCATGGGTCTTGGCAAATGAGAAGTCCAAGCATGGGTCTTGGCAAATGGAAAGTCCAAGCATGAGTCTTGGCATTTGGGAAGTCCAAGGGGATTGATATTGGCGGCGTAAAGTCCAAGCGGAGTCTTGGCAGCGTAAGTCCAATGTGCCTTGGCAGTGTAGACACCGTTAGCATGACATAGCCGATGGAAGCACCTGGAAGCTAGCGCGATGGATGAACAAGTCATGGATGACTTGGAGGGATCCGAGAGGCGTGAGGCTGATGGAGGTGGCTAGAAGGCTTAGGTCTAGGCTAAGGGTGGTCTAGCAAGTATGGGGGCACCATACTTGGGTTAAAACCTCATTCTTGAGGTTGGCGATCGGACCGCATTATGGCGGTTCGATCAGCCGAGTCGACTGAGTTCGATCGCCGCTTGAGAGCCTTAGGCCTCGGGCGCCGATCGATCATGGGAGCAATGATCAGTGTCGGACGATACGATCATAAGGGATGGCGATCGGCTCACCAGCGAGCACAGACGTTCGTAGTCGACCGTCGGGTCGACTACGTGGTGCAATGATCGCCAATGTTGGCGTCGATCGCAAGAGATCCGTTAGAGTTTTTCCAATGGATCGATCCGTTGTCTCACGACACAACAATGGCATCGATCGACCGGTGACTTATGGCGGCCGACCGATAGGCGAAATCCAGTGTCGCGCAAGGATAAAAGGAGCTCGACGGGAAGGATTTTGGTATCGGTTTCTTGAGGCTTTTGGGGCGATTTGCTGCTGCAAATCAGGGTCTCCAAGTTGACATCAAGCAACCAAGCGATCAAGCATCCAAGAGCATTTGTAAAGTGTTTTCTTTACTTGTATTGCTTTGTATTTCATTGTCTTAGCTTGTAGCTTTTGATTATTGTTGTAATCACTATTGTACGAGGTTTCTCCACCTCCGGATTGTTCCGAGAAGGAGTTATTTGATAGTGGTGTGTAATTGGCATCGCTAGGGCTCATTTGAGCCCGATCCGTGGAGTAGGAACCGGTTCGGTTCCGAACCACGTTATATCGTGCGTGTTGTGATTGTATCTTGTTATATTTATTTGTTATTACTATTCCGCTGTGCTAACAAGATTGTAGACGATCAAACGCGAAAGAATTCCATCATCGTACGTCATCCCCGCTATTCACCCCCCCTCTAGCGGGCGTCATATCTCCAACAAGTGGTATCAGAGCCCGGGGCTCTTCTACGGACTAACCGCCGGGAGCTAAAAGGATAGAGGGAAGATGGAACTCCAAGACAAGCTTGGATGGGATATCAACACACCTATCCCCTATACCTTCTATGGACAAGAAGGGTTTAAACAATGGAAGTCAAGAATTGAAGACTTCCTAATGATGAGGGATATTGAGGAATGGGCTATCTTAATGGAAGGCTTTGAATTGCCAAGAGGACCAAAAGGTGGTTTCCTCAAAAAGAAGAGATGGACCGAAGAGCAAGTCCAAGCCTTCGAGAAAAACACCAAGGTAATAAAGTTTTTGGTTGAGTTAATACCTAACAATATCTTGTGTATGTTAGGTAATTATATAGATGCCAAGGAGCTATGGAGCCAAGTGGCAAAGCTCCATGAAAACTCATCATCAATCCAACAAGAAGAAGAAGAAGAAGAAGAGTGCACACCCTCTCAAGCTCAAGCAAGCACATCTCCATCTAAAGAGCTTGAGGAGTCCGGTTGATAGGGAATCAACTTGGATTGGTGGAGGAAGTGGAAGAAGCATCCACTTCTATAATCGAGGAGGAAGAAGTGGTGGAAGAGGTAGAGTTAAGACAAACCTCAACCTCTAGGATAGAGGGGGAGGAAGTTAGACCATCCACACCGGAGCCGGAACAAAATAAGGAGGAAGCTTCAACATCCGGTCAAGATGAAGAAGCCCAAAATTCAACTCCGGCACCTATCACGGATCTAGGTAACTCGAGCATTTCAAATAATGATAAAATTCATATTATCTGCTTTGAGTGTAGGGAGCAAGGACATTATAAGAGTAAGTGTCCTAAACGGGTTAAGAAGACTCCACCCGTGCCAAAAATCAAGGAAGTCGGTGCCCAAAGTCAAAGAAGCAAAGAGCACATCATTTGCTTCAAGTGCCATCAAAAGGGCACTATAGGAGTCAATGCCCAAAGGGGGAGAAGAAGGGGCAAAATGGAGCTTCACATGTAGGGGGAGCTAAGGCTAACCCTAAGGTATATTTTAATAATGCTCTTTCTACTTCTTATATTCAAAAGCATGCTAGAAATAATTTTAGCAATCTTGCTATTTATCAAAAAGAGCATGCTAGAAATAGAGAATATTGCTTAGGAGCTAAAAGTATTCACTTAGATAATAGGAAGAAATTTGGGACTAATGTCCCTAAAAATAATTTATCTAAGGATAAACCTAGGTCAAATAACACTAGACCAATTTTACCTAGGGAGACCATTAGAAAGGTGCAGGAGCACCTAGGTTTCAATCCTAAGTGGACTAGGCATATGCCTAGAAAGTTCCATGCCCATGATTTAAATCAAAATTCAAAAATTGGGCAATTAGAATTAGAGAATCAAGTCTTGAGGTCAAGGCTTGAAAAACTTGAGAAGACCCTTAAAATTATACAAAATCAATTTAAAGGGTCTAATGGTCAAACTCCTAGATCAAAAAGTCAAAGTCAACCCTTAAGACCTAAGAGTCAAAAGTCAACTAAGGGCAAGCAAGGCTTGGGTCACAAACCTAAGCCTAAGGTGGCTTATCATAGTGTTCCATTTGATTATGGAACACTAACTAGGTCTAGGAAGACCAAGGTTACTAGGGAAGTCATCCCTAGAGTTGACCAAAGGGTATGCCTAGTGGCTAGGGTTTCTAGGAAACCTAAGGTGGCTACTAAGAAGGTTGTTAGGGAGGCAATCCCTAAGGTTAACCTAGGCAAGACCCAAATGACCAAGGCTAACAAGCCTAGGAGGGTCATTAGGAAGGTATCTAGGGAGGTTATCCCTAAGGAATACCTAATTAACCCTAGGAGCTCAAATCGGTTTTGGGTTCCTAAGAGCGTGATTGATTCACGCTAGATGGGTTTAGGGTGAACCTTGATTGGATGGGTAGTTAACTCAACCATGGCAAAGGTGGCATTTTGGGTCATTTTCAAGGTTATAGTTACCTTGGGAATGTGGTTTGATTTTAATCCTAAAAGATTTTAGGATGTGCCAATATTAGTTATGAAGTTTGATAAAATGATCATTTTGGCACAATTTAGGTTTAGAGGTTGGTGTGCCATTTTGGGTTTTTGGCACACTAGGAAGATTATGTTAATATGACAAAATATGTTTAATCCCAACAAATGGCAATTAATATTAAAATTTAGGTGTTATTATACCTATATATTTTATATGCCATGATTTGTTTGCCATATGCCATGACATGACATCATGTTTACTTTTATCATCTAAATGTCATGATCATGCTTAGGATTAAGGTATTAAATGTCATGTGTTTTTAGATTTCATCATATGCCATGACATCATGATCATTGGCCATGATTTATTTTTCTATCATTATGCCATGATCATTTTCATGCATCTAAATTGATTAAAATTGATTTAAGGACTATGGCATGACTTGGAGTCCCATTTATAAGGGAATCAAGTAGAGTTGCCTTAGAAAAATGCATGAAACCCTAGTTTAGGGAGAACAAAACCCACATCTCACATCCAATTGACATGTATGTGTATTTATACACCCTAGATACATGTGAGATGCTAGGATATGAGTTGAGTTCAAGGTGCATAGTTTTTGCATCTAGATGAACTAAAACTCATCTAATTTTATTGGTGGATCATTGGGAAAGCTTGTGTACAAGTCATGTACATAGAGCCCAAGGAATGTGATCCAAAATAGGTTTTCAAAAACATTTTAAATTCATTTTGAAAAACCTTGGTGAAGTCTATCTTTTGATAGCAATCACTATTGATGAAGTTGATACAAAATAGGGCCAAAACATTGAAAATTTCAATGGTTTTGAGTTTTGTATCAAACTCACTATTTTATGGGTAAAGTAATTTTAAAATATTTTTCACCTATTGTATTTCTTATAAGTAATACGTATTAAGTTTCATGAATTTTCAAAATCTAGAATTACTTATGCATTTTCAAAATTGATCGATAATTTGAAATTCGGAATTTAACTACCGATCGGCCACTTGGTGGCGATGATCGATGAGAGTGGCAATCGATCGACATCGTCAGAGTCGATTTCGGGTTAACAAGGTTTGTTTAGCCCGTGTTCAGTATGACAAGGTTCCTAACAACTCCTAACCCTAGGATATGCTTTGGGAAGCATTATGAAGGGTGAAAATCCATTGGATATGGATTAGGAGTTGTGTTAGGTCAAAGTATCAAATTTAGGGTGAGTAAGAGTTCTATGTTGAACTTAGAACCTTAATTTTGATGGTTTAGAGTTCCTATTGGCTTAGGGGCTTTCCAAGAACATTGTTGGTGCAATGGTCAAGGGGGAGCAAGCCTTTAGGGGGAGGTATCCATCGTGGGATGATGGATGTTTTTTTTTTTTGGGGAGAATGTTATCAATTGAAAATTGATGGGTGTTTGATACCCAATTTGGAAATTGGGAGAGTGAGATAGGAGTGCCTCTCTTGAGTGATATGGGACTTATCACTAGGAAGATGGTAGGCATCCTAGGTATTTTTGATCAAGGGGGAGATTGTAAGATCTCATTGGGACATGAGACATTGACCTCCTTGGAGAGAAAACCTTTTTGATGTTAGTCAAAAAAGGGGGAGAATGTTTGGGGGAGAACATTTGATTTACATTTTCACTTGAATGTTTGGGGGAGAACATTTTGTGAATGTTTACCAATTTGGGATAATTGGTAAGGGATTTGAGTTAGTGTTCTAACTCATGAATTGATTGGTTTTTTGTCAAACATCAAAAAGGGGGAGATTGTTGGTGCAATCGGCCCAGGTCACGATTGACCAGGACTCGAGTTTGACTCGAGTGATGTTTTGATGTTTGACAAAGTATGTTTGACATAGGATTGGCATTGATGTTTGACATTAATGTCGGTTAATATGTTGGGGAGATTGTTTATACAATCGACCCAGGTTATAATTGACTTGATGGTTGACCAGGGTTGACCATGTGATTATGGGAAAGTCCAAGCATGGGTCTTGGCAAGGTAAAGTCCAAGTCATGGGTACTTGGCATGGAAAGTCCAAGTGGGGACACTTGGCAATTGGGAAAGTCCAAGTCTTGAGCACTTGGCATGAGAAGTCCAAGCATGGGTCTTGGCAAATGAGAAGTCCAAGCATGGGTCTTGGCAAATGAGAAGTCCAAGCATGGGTCTTGGCAAATGGAAAGTCCAAGCATGAGTCTTGGCATTTGGGAAGTCCAAGGGGATTGATATTGGCGGCGTAAAGTCCAAGCGGAGTCTTGGCAGCGTAAGTCCAATGTGCCTTGGCGGTGTATACACCGTTAGCATGACATAGCCGATGGAAGCACCTGGAAGCTAGCGCGATGGATGAACAAGTCATGGATGACTTGGAGGGATCTGAGGCGTGAGGCTGATGGAGGTGGCTAGAAGGCTTAGGTCTAGGCTAAGGGTAGTCTAGCAAGTATGGGGGCACCATACTTGGGTTAAAACCTCATTCTTGAGGTTGGCAGTCGACTGGCATTATGGCCGGTTCGACTGCCGGGAGTCGACTTGAGTTCGACTGCCGTTTGAGAGCCTTAAGGGCTCGCGGTCGTGATCATGGGAGCGGTCGGTGTCGCACGATCGATCATTGCCGAGATGCGATCGTGCGATTCGGCCGCGAGCCGAGAATGCTCCGTAGTCGGTGGTCGATCGACTCGTGGTGATCAATGTTAGAGATCCGTTGGAGTTTTTCGGCGTGGATCGATCCGTTGTCTCACGACAATAGTGGCATCGATCGGTGACTTATGGCGGTGATCGATAGGCGGAAATCCAGTGTCGCGCGCAGGATAAAAGGAGCTCGACGGGAAGGATTTTGGTATCGGTTTCTTGAGGCTTTTGGGGCGATTTGCTGCTGCAAATCAGGGTCTCCAAGTTGACATCAAGCAACCAAGCGATCAAGCATCCAAGAGCATTTGTAAAGTGTTTTCTTTACTTGTATTGCTTTGTATTTCATTGTCTTAGCTTGTAGCTTTTGATTATTGTTGTAATCACTATTGTACGAGGTTTCTCCACCTCCGGATTGTTCCGAGAAGGAGTTATTTGATAGTGGTGTGTGATTGGCATCGCTAGGGCTCATTTGAGCCCGATCCGTGGAGTAGGAACCGGTTCGGTTCCGAACCACGTTATATCGTGCGTGTTGTGATTGTATCTTGTTATATTTATTTGTTATTACTATTCCGCTGTGCTAACAAGATTGTAGACGATCAAACGCGAAAGAATTCCATCATCGTACGTCATCCCCGCTATTCACCCCCCCTCTAGCGGGCGTCATATCTCCAACAATTCCCCTCCTCACTTCCGGGCTCCTCAGGTGGGAACTTATGACGGAGATGCAGACTCGGAAGAACATCTCTGTCGATTCGAGAATACTACTCGCCTTCATCGATACACGAACATTGTCAAGTGCAGGGCCTTTAAAACCACTTGGATGTCTTCATCTCAGAGGTGGTTTTTTTCGCTGCGACCCGATTTTGTGACCTGCTTTAAAGATTTGAAGGGTATTTTTCTTCAACATTTCGCCAGCTGTAAGGGATACCAACAGACCACCTCCATTTTGCTCCATGTAAAGCAAGGACCTACAGAACCATTAAAAAGCTACGTTCATCATTTCACTCGAACTGCCCAAGAGGTCTTGATGGCTACCCCGGATATTTTGTTGTTGGTCATCTCCCATGTGCTAAGAGAGGGTTCTTTCCTTAGCTCCTTACTCAAGAAACCCCCGGTGGGATATGAGGGGTTGTTCGGCCAGGTCATAAAGCATATTAATAAAGAAGAGAGCCTCAAGGCTCATCGATCTACTAAGGGATCTACTCCTGTCCCTGGAGAGAAAGGTCGTCCTCCTGCATGACCCATTCTTCATGTCACCTCCTATAGCAGCACCCCAGGGTAAATCGCTAAGGGTTATTGAAATGGCATCTTTGTCGTGCCCCCTCCCCTTCACAACCCTTGAAAGGGATATTGAAGTTTATGAGGGATATGATGTTCTCTGTCGATCGGGAGGTTATATAGGTCCCCCCCTCAGTTCTTCTATAGGTATCATATGGAGTACGATCATGCTATTATGCAGTGTTATGGATTGAAAAGAGAAATTGACCGTATTCAGCGGAAGCACCCCCATCTACGGTAACTCTCGGAGATGGAGTCTAAGGGGGAACCACCCCTCAGGGCCCCTCGTCTCGACCCTTATGCGAGGAAGGGATTATCTGTTAGTAATATATGAGAGGTGTCCTAAGGCAATTGCCTTATGGTTGTACCATTTATTTGATAAATGAAGATTCACTATTTGAGTATATATGTTTTCATGTATTTGATTGGATCTTAAACTCATTTACTGAATGTCCGCAATACAATTCACAACATGAGAGAATTTATGATTGGATCACAACTAGTGAGTATCTCTACATGTGTAATTGTGATGTATTGGAATTATCCCTAGTCGATGAATTGACGCATTCGGACGCCATCGATTCTGTTGAGACTAGCACGAGGTATACTCTTTGGTTTATCCAAGCAGTTGTTTCTCACTAGCTAGAGACATTGGGATGTTCGGAGTTGATCGTGGATGCTAGTTATAGTAACTAGTTCATTGGAGTGACCAATAGTAAGACTTCATATGGTTCTCTGCATATATGGATATGTCAATGAAGTTGTTACAACAGCTTAAGTGCGATGTTCCTTTGACTTGCGATATTCAAGTCATCTTGATCATGAAGACTTATGCTTTGACATCTTAAGCAAGCATCTCCGAGGAGATGTGGACCCGGGATGATTGGGTATAAGTCGAAGTGGCCGAAGGTGTTTGAATAGCCTACAGAGGATTCACCGCTCCTTGTGAGGAGATGTATACCCTATGGCCTCTCGTCGTATTGTTACTAAAGTCTTTGGCCAAAGCATTACATGTTTAGAGTATGATACTCTTTTTTTTTTTGATGAAATGTAAATATATATCATCAAGAAAAGGCACAGTTATACAAAATTCTGAAGTGCACACTCATGTCATGTCTGACGATGTGTCAGATCTGAGGTGTCTCCAAGGGGGGGTGTACATGTGCTCTCATGAGTACTTTAACTCTCATGCCTACAAGACCTTTCATGTTTACATAACCATTGCATGTCCATATCCATACAGCTCCTCTGCAACTGTTCATGCAAATAGTCCCTCTGCATCCCTCATTCCATGTGTACCTCCTCACACTGTCCTTCTATGTCTCTCTTTCCATTAGTCTCATGCGCTGTTCCTCTAGACGTCTGCCACTTTTGGTAAGTGGTTAACCATCAACGGATTTGCCTTGTCTTTACCGTATCCGTTTGCTATGGACTAGATAGGCCATTCGGGTGGGCCTATTCACCTCTACTAGGCTTATTGGTCAAGCCTCAACCGTCAACGGATTTAACGTGTCTTTACCGTAGCCGTTTGCTACGGACTAGATAGGTCATTCGGGTGGGCCTATTCACCTGAACTAGGCTTATTGGTCAAGCCTCAACCATAAAAAAAACGGATTTAACGTGTCTTTACCGTAGCCGTTTGCTACGGACTAGATAGGCCATTTCAGGTGGGCCTATTCACCTGAGTTATGCGGTCATGGCTCGATCCATCCAAATTCTTGAACCTTCTTGTTAATGGTAAGAGACTATAGATTTCCTTGCGCCCGGTCGGTAGATAGTCAAGGTAGTAGTTTGCGCCTCATTGTTATATCGGTCGAGGCCGGTCAAATCGCCTCGCCACGGTTGTCCCTGTCTTGCCTTGTGTTAGTCGAGTCAGTAAGTTGCACGCCTCGGCTGACTGTTATATCAGTCGAGGCACCACCCTTTTGTCATGGTGGCCGCCTTGGAGATTCGAGAACCGCCCTTGTGTCAGTCGAGGTAGCAAGTTCCACGCCTCGACTGACTGTTATATCAGTCGAGGCACCGGTTGAGTACGCCTCGCCTCTGTTTGCTCTTTGCCCTTGCCATTTCCATCTGTTGTCCGTTTGGGCCTTGTGTCGGTTGAGGCAGTAAGTTGCACACCTCGGACCGATTATTATATCGATCAGGTCTTGGTCGAGCACGCCTCGCTTCTGTTTGCTTACAGCTGCCCTGTCTTGCCTTGTGTCTGTCGAGCTAGTAGATATCATGCCTCGACTGATTTTTTTTTTTTTAAACCAAACTAGACAAAACTAGAGCTTCAAACAGACCACCATGCTCAGTCCCACCCTTCCATAACCACCCATGGAGGCCGCTCTGGAGATTCGAGTACCACCCTGGTAAACACCGCCCTTGTGTCAGTCGAGGTAGCAAGTTGCACGCCTCGATTGACTGTTATATCAGTCGAGGTGCCGGTCGAGTACGCCTCACCTCTGTTTGCTCTTTGCCCTTGCCATTTTCATCTGTTGTCCGTTTGGTCCTTGTGTCAGTCGAAGCAGTAAGTTGCACACCTCGACTGACTGCTATATCAGTCGAGGCGCCGATCGAGTACGCCTCGCTTCTGTTTGCCCGCAGCTGCCCTGTCTTGCCTTGTGTTTGTCGAGCCAGTAGGTATCTCGCCTCGACTGATTGCTATTTCAGTCGAGGTACCGGTCGAGTACTCCTTGCTTATGTTGTCCTGCCCTGGAGATGATGCCCTGGAAACTGCCCTGCCCTTGCCATTTTCATCTGTCGTCCGTGTGGGTCTGTAGATCACAATTCTCCAGGGCCCTATATACATGAATTTGGATTTTTCGGAGAATCACCTCACCATCAAACCGTGTCCCTTCAAATTTCATGCAGTTTCTTGCTCTCCAAATATGGTGTATCGCTGCTGCCATGGCTAGGTGTCTGGCTCTGTTAATATTGTTGCACCCTTTATAAAGCCTTCTGAATGTGCGCAACATTTGATGATATGTCTGCATTCTTGGCCTCATCCATAACCATCCCCTTATTCTATTCCAGAGCTGCCAGACTTGCCCGCATTTAAAAAAGATATGGTCCAGTGTCTCCTCTTCTTGGCTGCAGAAAGCACATGTTCGGTCCTCTAGATACTCCTTCCCTGCATGCACCGGTAGCTTCCTCTGTGCCAGCATCCATAGCGTGAACCTGTGACTAGGTTGGATATCCTAGCCATATTGCGCACCCAAGGTTTCCGGGGGCTTATAATTCTGAAATGATCATATGCTCTCTTGACGCCACCTTTGTTTTGGCCAAACCATGCATCTAATAATTCCTCCGCCTTCCTTGCAGTGCCTGCCAATGCCATGATGTTATCCTTTATGCATATCAGTTTTTTCACTAGTGGTGAGTCTTTGTGTTTGCTCTGCCAATCCCAGACTCCTTGTCGTTGTAAATACATGTGATGTACCCAGCGAATCCACAAAGTGTCCTGCTTCCTCTGTATTCTCCATAATATTTTTGCTAACAGTGCCGTGTTCCATGCTTTTAGTTCCCTTAATCCCAGGCCCCCTTCCTCATTAGGCTTACATATGTCAGTCCACGCAACTGGTGGGTTCTTCACAGTCCACATAAATGTCCGGGATAGTGTATATCTGTCGAATGACCCCATTTGAAGTGGTAGCCACATCCAATAGCATTGGACACCCTGCAGTATCGAGGATACTAGTTGAATTTTGCCTGCATATGATAGCGTCGCCTTCGGCCAGGAGCTGATCTGTTTCATAAGTGCCTCCAACAGTGGGCTATAATCTGCAATATTTAGTTTTTGCGAAGCTATTGGTACTCCTAAATAACGAAATGGAATTTCCCCTTCATTGAAACCTGTGATGGCTAGCAGAAATTTCTTCTCCCTTTGCCCCACCCCTGCCATGTATATATTTGATTTCGTCATGTTTGCTGTTAGTCCTGCCATGTTTGCGAATTGCGATAAGCAATCCATCAATACTTGCACTGATTGTGCGTCACCTCGGCTTAGGAGCAGCAAGTCATCAGCATATACAATGTGGGCTATTCTTTGGTGTTCACACTTTGGATGAAACCAAAAATCTGAACGGCTTGTGTGCTTCGCAAGTAGTCGTGCGAGATAGTCCATGCAGAGTCCAAATAGGTATGGGGAGAGGGGATCTCCTTGTCTAAGACCTCTCCCTTCTTTGAAAAAACCATGGATATTTCCATTGATTGCCACCGAGTATGTTGTGGTGGTGACACATTCTTTAATCTACCTGATATACATTTCAGAGAACTGCAGTGCTTTGAGTACCTCCTGCAAGAAGCTCCAGTGAACTGAATCAAACGCTTTCTACAGATCCACTTTAAGTATGCACCGTGGGGACACCCTTTTCCTTGTATAGTTGCGCATGAGTTCTTGTGCCAGATGTATGTTGTCCACTATGCTACGTCCTTGCACAAATGCAGTCTGCGATGGGTGAAGCAGGTGATCTGCGATTTCTGCCAGTCTACTTGCTAGGATCTTTGAGATTATCTTGTAGAAGACTGTGCAGCAAGAAATCGGTCGAAAATCTTGGACCTTACTAGCATGTTCTGCTTTCGGGATTAATGAAATCAAAGTGTGATTCCAAGATTTCAGTAGCTGTCCATTTTCAAAGAACTCTCTGACTGCCATTATTATGTCCTGCTTGACTGTATCCCATGCGTGCTTGAAAAATTTAGAATTGTATCCATCTGGTCCTGGTGCTTTGAGGTCCCCGATGTCAAATAGAGCTTCTTTTATTTCTTCATCTGTTGGCAGCCTGATTAATCTTGTTCGTTGTGCTTCAGTTATTTGTTTGCCAAAATGCATGCATTCCCCTTGAAACTCAGTCCTGTGCCCTTGTTCACCTAAGTGACTTTGGAAATAGGCTAGGAATTCTTGCACAACTTCATCTGCTGACTTAGTGGTTTCCCCATTGCTCTTCTCAATTGCCACTACCTCCCGTCTTTTGTTATTCCTTTTAACTATAGCATGAAAAAATGTTGTGTTCTTGTCTACTCCTCTAAAGTACTCATGTTTGGCTTTCTGCAGGTAGAACAGGTATTCTGCCCTTTCCAGCAGCTCAGTCTTTTTCCTTGTTGCTTGATAGTTCTCCTCCATGTGGCCTTGGTTTAAGCCTTCCTGTTGTAGTTCCTCTAGCTGCTGCCGAGCTTCCTTTGCTTTCTCTTGGATGTGCTGATAGTGCAGTCGGTTGAGCTTTTTGAGATCCGTTTTAAGCATTTTCAGCTTCTGTTTCAGCTTGTACTGCATTGTGCCCTGTACCTCTGTGAAGCTGCTGCTATTCCATTTATCCTCCACTAACTGTCCAAAATTAGGGTGTAATACCCACATATTATAGAATTTGAACGGCTTGGGTTTCTCCCCTGTGTTTCCTAGCACAGTTACAATGCAGGTGGCATGGTCTGATATAGTTCCTGGTGCTTTGAATTCAGCATAACTGCTCTGGTTTTGTTCCATCCATGCTCTATTTCCCATCGCACGGTCAAGTTTGCTTACTATGTGCCCATTAGTCCATGTGTATTGGCACCCAATGGATCTCAGATCTTCCACTCCCGCTGCTAGTGTAAATTCCTGAAAGTCAGCAGTTGCATAGGTTGTCACTGCCATTCCCCCTTTCTTGTCAGTAGGCGGAGAGGAGTTAAAATCCTAGGATTAACCATGGAATCTCTTCATTTCGCTATTTGACCCGATACCCCCACATTGCTTTCACCTTGTGATAGAGATTGTCCATAAACAAATGTATTTGCATATGCCTTTCTGTACTTTGCATTTCCACGATTGTATGTATCATTGCTCTTCCCATTGTTGGATGCTGTGGTTGACCCGATTGCGGGATCCCGTATAAGTAGCATCCACCTACGGGCAAAATTTGTTGCTCCATCTCCCATCTCTGAAACCTCTTATCTTTCATTGTCTGATAGTACTGCTGAGTTAACTTCGGTTCTAGTATAGCTAGCACACCCATCTTTTGCTTCAGAAGGAGGTCCATCATCACCTTCTGCATGAGACCTTTGTTTAGGCCTCTTATGTTCCATGATCCGATCCTCATGGTTGCTCAGCCGGCTTCCGCGGTCTAGCCATGTTGATTACTTCTTCCTTTTCTTGGTTCATCCTTTTGTCCACGTTCGTCACTTTCTCTGGCTGCCCCGTCATGTTTTTCTGTGGCCCATCTTCCTTTGCATGTTGCATCCTAGTCTCCCTTTGGTGCTCTATCACTGTCTCTCGTGAAACATCTATTTTTGTATTCATTTGCAGCTCTTGACTACCCCATTTTGCAGCAGGCAAAGCTAGTATAATTGCCGGGAAATTCTCTGTAATCATTCCCCATTCTGTTGTGCCCTCTCTTAATCCCCCATCATCATTTCCATTTCCTTTGTGGCCTTCCTCATTGTCCTGTGCTCTTTTTGCCGATGTTATTTGTGCTTGCCCTTGTCCCTGTCCGCCATCCGCTGCTTCCTGCACTGTGCTTCCCATAACTAGTAGGTGATTTCCATCTCTCTTAGCTACCACGCTATTCTATTTCCCCTGGCAGCTCCGCAAGTTCATTTCTCTCTTATCCTTGCTTTGTTCCAGCCCCCTAACAGTTTGTTTGGTGATCCTCTGATTTTTATTCACGTATACTGTATTGTCCTGGGTCAGCTGTTGATTTGTTGAAGTAGCTTTAAACTCTTTATGGTCATGTTCAGGTTCAACTTGCTTCCTTTTCTGCCTAGTGTGCATTGGCTTGGAGCTTGATGTGTGGCTTGATGCCCCCTTTCCTTTTCTCTTCACATTTATTATTTCTGTTTGCTCCTCATCCTAGTCATTTCCAATAATGCTACACGGCCGTTCAGTGTCCCCCAAGTTGTGCCCTTGCGTGCCCGCTTGTGCGTAAGGGTCCACTGCTTCTTTGCCTGTTCCAGTGTGCCAGTTCTTGTGCCAGTTCCTACTTTGGTTTGACAATTGCTGCTGCTTCCTGTCCCATACTCCTCCTCCCTTCGCCAGTAATGTTTCCTTGATACTGATTCATACTGCTCATCCTTCGTCTTGCCTTTGTTATCCATCCGTTTACCACCTTGCTGAGTTCCTTGGTTCCATTTATCACCTTGATGAGTTCCTCTTGCACTTAATGTTTTCCAACCTTCTGTCTCCTCCTCCATTGTTTGCTTTTGTTGATTAGCCTCCTCATTTCTATTCTGTACTTCTCTGGTGGAAACCAGCCCTTTGGTATTGTGTCCCTGCATGGTAGTTGTTGTATCCCTTTGCTTAGCTCCTTCCGCCTCGACTGCCTCAACTGATTCGCCTCATTGCCTCATTGCTCTCGGCCACTTCCTCATTGCCTCATTCGGCCTTCATTTTTTGGATGCTCATTGGTTGCCGGTGCCTTTGCTCCTCTCTGATTTCCATACATTCCTTTTGTGACTGGTGATCGGCTGGTTGCATTGTCCTGCTCTTGTTCAGGCATGCCAGATTTTGTGGTTGCGTTATCTGCTTTCAGTTTCTCGTATTTGAATTTGCAGTTTGTTCTTGTCCGATATTCTTCTTCCTCTCTTTGCCTGATGTGTTCCCCTGATTCTGTGCCATTCTGCTGCTCCTTTCTATTGCTATCCCACCTATTAACATCTCGCTGTGCTCCTTGATTCCTTTGGGTTTCCTTGCCATTTCCATTTCCCTTGTGTTGAAAATCATCTTCCTTTTGCCAACGGTGCTTCCTTGGTGTTGATTCATACTACTTATCCTTCCCCTTAGTGTCCATCCTTTTCCCAGTTTGTTGAGTTCCTTTGCCTTTTTGGTTTTCTGGACTGCGCATATACCTTGTTGTATCTGTCTTTGCCTATTTTTCCCGCATGTCTTCCAGTTGTTGTTTCTTCCATTGTTCCTTATGCCTCTTATTCCACGCAGTGGTTCTTTTCTAGTCCTGTTCCTCATCCCTTATATGTTGTTTCATGCCTTCGCTTATTTCATCTCCCTCTTCTCGATCTCTCCCCGCAACTCTAGTATTGCTGTCAGGACTGTATATTACTATTTGTTTTCCCATGCTCTCCGCAGCCCTTGTGGTTGCCACTGGTGTTTGTCTGCGGTCGTTCATTGGGCAATTTCCTTGGTAGTGACCCATTTTTGTGCATCTGTTACAAAGTTTCAGACTTGATTCAAACTTGATATCCAAATCAATATCCGCACCATCTGGTAGGGTAACATCAATCTTTGCTGGCAGTTCCTTGGTGATATCCACTTCGACTAGGACTCTGGCATAGTTCACCCGTTCCCTTACCTTAGTGTATCTGTCCGTATATAGTGGCACGCCAACCTGCAAGGCAATTTTGCTTAACCCTGAGATAGACCAGCAGTCCAGCGGTAGTCCATGGATTTGCATCCACATAGGGATGTTGATGTGGGTCTCCGTTCTGAAGGAAAAACATGCCGGTAGAATCTTGAGATACAGAGGACTCCCATACACAATGTATGGTCCTCCAGTTAATACCACATCATGCAAGTCTTTGCTCGTAAATTTAAATGCCATCCACAGAGAGTTGTGCGTAAGGAGCTTGTGTGGCGCCTTCCATCTCGTTGTGATTTCTTTCAGCGCTCTCCACCCCGAAAATCTTCCCAAGAATCTTCCAATCAGGCAGAAACCTACTGATTCCTCTATTGCCTCCAGATCTTCAAATTCCAGTTTCGTTCGCCCTTCCTGCTTTTTGAATTGCCTCAAAGTAGTGTCCGATGCACTTAGTCTATTCTTCTTGAAGAGATCAGCCCATAATCCTGCTCTTGGGGGTTGCTGTTCTTCATGTTGTTGGGTTGGCAGGGGTGTTTCTTGCGGCTCCATTGATGGTATTCTTGATCCCAGGGGGGCTTCCTGTCTTGATCCTTCTGCTACATCTAGCTGCTGGGGGTGTCCCGTCTTCTTTGTTGCCACACCCTCCTGTATTGAGCTTGCATATATCTGCGGTGAAGGGGAGGAGGCCATTAGGTTCCTGTTGACTGTTTCTATCTTGTCCAGTTGTAAGGCCTTCCAAGCTCGTCTCACATTCTTCCCCATTCCTTCTCGTCAGACTGTGCCCTAAGTTAAACGGGCTAGCGGGTGTGGAAATAAATTAACTTAAGTGAACGGGTTAGCGGGTTCGGAGAAAACTAGGAATAGTGATCCCGGGCGAAGCTTCGCTGGATCCGGACTTAAACAACAACGTTCCTTTTGTCTTCTCGTTACCCGTTCCTTCTGGACAGTACGACTTCTTGCTGTTCACCTACCATTGTCCTTGCTCTTCATCTTTAGATGCGAAGTTTCCCTTGCACCAGTCGAGTCGATCGCCAAGGCAGTGATTTGCGCGCCTCGACTGTTATATCAGTCGAGTCACCGGTCGAGTACCCCTCGTTTCTGTTTGCCCCTGTCTTGCCCTGTGTCAGCTGAGGCAGTAGTTGCACGCCTCGACTGGGTTAAATAGTGATCCCGTGTTAGTCGAGGCAAACCTCTGCTGCTGCTGGTTGCACGCCGTAACCACAACGCCCGTTGCTTCCCGGTTTCCTTAAGTTAACCGGGCTAACGGGTCTGAAGTGATTAACTTAAGTTGGCGGGTTGTCGGGTTCGGAGAAAACTATGAAACAGTGGTCCCGGGCGCGGCTTCTTTTATCCCTGAATCCGAAAATTTGAACAGCAACGTTCCTTTTGTCGTCTCGTTGACTGCGCCTTCCTGACAGTATGTCGGCCTGCTGCTCACCAACCACTGTCCTTGCCTTTCGTCTTCCTCCTTTCGCCGACGAGTTGAAATCTTGAAACCCTATTCTTTGAAGCTAGGATTTCACGCACCAGTGTCCTCAGAGGCTTTAGGATCTTGCAATTCCCCGGTTGTGCGGCGCTTCTAGTCAACACTGCGCCTCCATCTTGAAGCTTTGAGTTCTGCCACTCCTGAAACTTGGGGTTCCGGCACTCCCCAGTTGCACGTCACCACCCTTGTACTCTGCCGCTACGGTTTCCTTCCGTATCCTTGCTCAATGATTGTTGGTTGCACGGTGTAGCCACGACCCTCGTCAGTCCCAGATGCTCTCCTTGGCTGATGTTGATGTTTCCCTTCCCATGCTTGGCCGCCGTCCCGGCAGCCACAGCCTTCACCGTCTCCTGCAGCACAGGAGATGCCTTCTCTGTTGTCCCCACCTTACGAAACCAGCCTCCAAAACGCCGAGATCCCACGAAAGTTAGAGAGAAGCCAGAGCTTCTCTCTCTAGTGCCTGACTAAACTTCCACTGAGAGCTCTTTCACTAGAGTATGGTACTCTTGGATATATGTGCAGTAACTAGAATCCGGAGAACAAGGAAGTAATACTTGGGCTAGATGTGACGTAGTCAACCTAGTGGGGACTGACACAATAGACCATGTCCTGAACCAAGTGGGTATAAGATGAGTGAAGGGAATGTAGTATGATTCATTGTAGCTACTAAAGGGTTTCAGAAGCATTCTGGGATCAACCGTTGATTTTCCGGTTAATTGGGGATCATGATGTACTACTAGGTGCCACTCATTATCGTTCTATAATTAATGGTTAATTATAGACGGCCAACATAAATCGGGAACCTATTTGGTCATACGCACAACGAACGTATTCCGAAGGATTTAAAATGAGTTTGAGAATAGGATTCTCATATCGAGAGAGACTAGGTTTGGTTGGACCA
Organism: Wurfbainia villosa; assembly: GCA_025175895.1. Taxonomy (NCBI): domain Eukaryota; kingdom Viridiplantae; phylum Streptophyta; class Magnoliopsida; order Zingiberales; family Zingiberaceae; genus Wurfbainia; species Wurfbainia villosa. The sequence goes on along the minus strand of CM045997.1, from coordinate 99,881,033 downwards.
AACAAAGAGCGAGTATGAAATGGTTTCAGTCGCATCGGAAGCATGGATGGGCCGAGTCTTATGAAGACATGATGGATGAACCAAATTGGTTTGGTTCTAATCCAATGGTGGAAAATAAACCAAAGTGGTTTGGTTTGTTTTAAACGAATGAACCAAAGTTGGTTCGGTTCGTTTTAACTTAAAATAGACCAACGCGGGTTGGTTTATTTTAACTTAAGTTATTGGAGCAGATTAACGGATTTTGGTTATGAACCAATAACTCCTAGGAGAAGATTTCTTGATGGTCAAGAAACACGCACTCTATAAAAACGCAGCTTAAGGGTTTTGTGAAACCCTAAGAGTTATTTTGGGAAATAGCTAGCCTCCTCTTCTTCCTCCTTTCCCTTGCCGCCCACTTGGAGTTGCCGCCCAAGTTTGTTGCTGCCACCTCCTTGTCTCCGGCCAACCTTGGGCCACCCTCAGCCTCCGGCCAACCACCCTTGGCTGCCGGCAACCAAGGAGCAACCGGCCAAGCCTTTGGGCGGTTATCTTCTCCACCAACACAAACTGTCCAGTTTTGGACAGCTTGTTTCTCTCTTCGTAGAGAGGTCATTTGGTTGGCGTTTTGTGCTCCGACGATGACTTACTTGCCGGGTATTGGACCTCTGGCAATCCTCATAGGTGGAGGACCAAGGTTTCGTTAATTGGTTGACGAAAATCACTTTTGAAAAGCGAGTTCGTGGAGCTCATTTTTAGATCCGAATTTGATTCGGATTGTGATCGCCTCTCAGATCACATCGTCTTCGACTTGAGGCTAGTGACTTTTACGAAGATGAGGCTCGTGGCTTTGTGAAGCTATCCTGACGATACTCGGTGTGGATATGGATAGAGGTGATTTTTACGAGGGTCGCTACGGTTGATATCATTCCCGCTACACGTGATCTATCAAGTATACCTAGTATAAGTTTCCTTTTATTGTAAAATTTTAAATAGCGATTATGTCTACATATATTGTATCCTGCATGCATGTGATGTGTGTGTTGTAATAAAATTATTTTATTACTTATTTTTGCTTCCGCTATGTGCATGTTTACGAAACGTGTTCGAACACACACTCGCCGCGGTGCTCGGGAAACCCAACATTATCGACTCCTAGAAGGAATACTCAATAGACTTCGAACTAGGGAGACACTCGTCGAGAAGTGGGCTTGAGTAGCAGGACTCTTGTCACTCCAGAAGACACTTCGACTCGGGGTGTCATCAACATAATAACAGGAGGGCCTACTGATGGAGATTCTAACCGAGCACGAAAGTCACATGCCTGCTTAATGAAAAATTTAGCTATAAATGAAAGTTGAACCGCCCAAGAGGCCCCTCGCATCAGTTTCGGCCCAGCATACGTGGAAGGTATTCTATTCCCTCATAATGATGCCCTGGTTATTAGGGTTGCAATCGCTAATTATGAGGTGGACCAAGTCTTAGTAGTCTCGGGAAGTTCGATTAATGCCCTCCTTTTGGAAGCTTTTAACCAGATGCAACTGAAGGGTGCCAATTTGGAAGCAATTTCCGCACCCTTATTTGGATTTATGGGACATATGGTGCACCCCATAAGATAGATATCTTTACCCCTCACCCTGGGGAGAAGGTCGAACCAAAGAACTGGCATGGTGGTTTTCCTAATAGTAGACGCTCCCTTGGCTTATAACTGTTGAGGATCGTTTGATGTGCTAGAGCGTGGGTGAATAACATTTCACCGATTTCATCGTTTGACCATTTCGATCGTGCTTGTCTACAAGATGATTAGTGCGCAGTGGAATACAAAAGCACAAATACAAAGCAATACAAAGACAAACACACAACTATTTTAACGTGGTTCGGAATCCTAGTTCCTACTTCACGGTCGAGCTCTAGGGACGCACACCACCACTAAATCTTCTCCCTCTTGGAATAACACTGGAGGTGGAGAAACCTCTTACAATGAAGTTAATACAAGAATCAATAACCAAATACAAAGCAAATGAAAGAAATGAAATTACAACACTTTACAAGTGAACTTTTGAATTCTTGATCTTTTAGTTACTTTGAGATGCTTTGAAGGATTGGAATGCAATAGCAAATCCCTTTCAAGAACTCCAAGAATCGACTGGCTTCAATCTTCCCATCGAGCTCTTTTTATAACTCTGCTTGGGCTAATTTTTTGCCTTCCAATCGATTGCTCTTATCTAGTAGTTGACTGGACACTGTACCGTTGTCTCACAATGGCTTAATCCACATCAGATTAAGTCGACTAGTCGACTGCCCTAACCTAGCAGCCGACTACCATAGGCTAACAGTTGACTGCCTAACATTCTATGCCCTGACCACTTAATTCCAATCGACTGCTAAACCCTAGTAGTCGGCTGCTAGTGGCTAGTAGATTGCTAAACCCTAACAGTCGACTGCCAGAGCCACAAATAACAGTCGAGTTTCAATTGGTTGGTCATAATCTCAGCCGACTTCTCGAGTCAAACTAGGCTCCCAAGTGTCGTGCACTTGGTCAATCGACTGGTCTATAACCCCAGTCTACTTGTAAACCTCAAATATGAGGTTTAACCCAAGTATGACTCCCTCATACTTGATCGACCACCCTTAACCTAGACCTAAGCCTTCTAGCCACCTCTATTAGCCTCACACCCTCTGGATCCATCTGAGTCCTCCACGACTCCTTCACCCTGACGTTAGCCTTCAGATGCTTCCATCGACTATGTCATTTAAATCGGGTCTCCTTTGCTAAGGTTCATTTGGACTTATGTTATCAAGACTACATGCTTGGACTTTACGCTGCCAAAAACCTCACCGTTGTACTTTTTGATTGTCAATTCTCAATGCTTGAACTTTCACCGCCAAGACTACACACTTAGACTTACGTGACCAAGACTTCAAACTTGAACTTTTTATGTCAAGACCATTCTTGGACTTTCCATGCCAAGTATCCAAACTTGTACTTCCATGCCAAGACCATGCTTGGACTTTCCATTCCAAGACCATTCTTGGACTTTCTATGCCAAGTATCCAAACTTGGACTTCCATGCTAAAACCATGCTTGGACTTTCCATGCCAAGACCATTCTTGGACTTCCCCTCGAGTCTCACTCGAGTCTGATCAACCTTGATCTAAGATTTGATTGCTTCAAAAATCTCCCTCAAATAATCTCCTCCATATGACTTTGGATATCCCAAACATTCACTTGTCATATGGTCAACATATGGTCAAATAATATTTTCAAATAATGGTCAACCTATTAAAACCCTACTCGAGTCTCACTCAAGTCTGGTCAATCGTGACTTGGGCTGATTGTACCAATAATCTCCTCCTTTTTGATGTTTGCCAATACCTTTAAGTTAGGCTAACAATAACCCAACTTAACTCTTTCAATGTCAAAGCATAGTGAAGGTTTACCTAACTTAAACCTCACTTCTCCCCCTTTGGCATACATCGAAAAGCCTACCAAGATTTTTAATGTTTCATCTCCCAATGAGATCCTACATTCTCTCCCTTGGTCCAAAATCATCTTGGATGCCTTCACTCTTCATAGTGAAAAGACCCATATCACTAAATGAGAGATAATCCACAATGAAGGTTTACCTAACCCTCACTTCTCCCCCTTTTGTAATCAAAGGTTATACATCATACCAAGATGGACAAAACTCCTCGTTGACCATTGCACCAACAATGTGTTTGGAGAGTTCCTGAGCCTATAAGAAATCTAAACCATCGAAAATAAGGGTAAAAATTTAAACTTGAACTTTAACCTCCCTTAAAATTCGATATTGAACCCTAAATAACTCTCCTAATCATTTTCAATGATTGATTCACTCTTCCAATGCTTTTCAAAGTATATCCTAGGGTTAGGAAATGTTAGGGTACCTAGGGTTGCTGATAACTAACTAAACAAATCTTGTTCAGCCAATATCAGACATGACAGTCGACTGCACTACCATTAGTCGACTGCCCAAAGCGGCAGCCGATTGGTTTCTGTAATTTACAGAAAATAATTTTCAGAAATAAAATTTAGAAAATCATAAGTAAATATATGTAATTTGAAACATAATAAAATTTCATACGTACATTACTTACATGAAATACGATGGGTGAAAAATAATTTTAGTTAAAATACCCATTATTTTAAGAGATTGATACAAAGTTCAAAAGCATTGAAAATTTTCAATGTTTTGCTTAACTTTATATCGACATTCTCAATGATGATTGCTATCAAAAGATAGGCTTCACCAAGGTTTTCTAAAATGATTTTAAAATATTTTTAAAACCTTATATTGAACCATAGTCTATGGGCTAGATGTACATGACTTGTACATTAGCTTTCCTCATGATTCCTTAATGTCATATTATGAGTTTGAGTTCCTCTAGATGCAACATCTATGCACCTTGAACTTAACTCATTTCATAACATCTCACATGTGTTTAGGTATATGAAAATACACACAAGTCATCTTTCTAGTCCTTGTGAGATGTGGATTGGTTCTTTCCCTAACCTAAGGGTTCATGCATTCTTACATAGGCATACCCATTTGATTCCCTTATCTTGGGACTTCGAATAATGTCATTATTCTTAAATTCAATTTCATTTAACCTAAATGCATGAATATGATCATGTTATAATAGAAGTGCATTAATTAAAACATGTACTAATGATTCATGATGTCATGGTATAAAGATAGACCTAAGTATTAACATGACATATAAATTAACAATATGAAATATGATGTCATGACATGACATATGACAAACAAAGCATAAAAATTATATAATATCAAGGTATAAAATAGCTATGTTTTAAACCAAATTGTCATTTTCTTGAATTTATATCAATTTGCCATAATACCCAATTTCCCTCGAGTGTTCCAAAAATCCAAAATGGTACACTATGACTCTAAAATCTAATTGTGTCAATTTTGATCAAATTTTCAACCTTATAATTTCTATTGGCACATCCTAAATTCTTTTAGAATTAAAATCTAAATTCATTTTCAAGATATCACATAACCTTGAAAATATCCTAAAGTGTCAACTCCACTATGGTTAGGTTAACTACCCATCCATTTAGGGTTGACACACCCTAAACCCATCTAGTATGAGGGAATCATGCTCCTAGGAACTCAATACCTATTGGAGATCCTTGGGTTAACAAAGTATTCACTAGGAATGACTTCCCTAGCTACCTTCCTAATGACCCTCCTAGGCTTTGAAGCCTTGGTCATTTTGGCCTTTTCAAGGTTAATCCTAGGGATAACTTCCCTTGTAATCTTGTTAGTGGCTTTCCTAGGTTTCTTTGAAATCTTAACCACTAGACATCTACCATGGTCAACACTAGGGATGACTTTGCTTGTGACCATGGTTTTCCTAGACCTAGGACTTGTTCCATAGTTAAATGGAACATTGTGATAGGTAGGTTTATCTACATTGGACTTAGGTGTGTGACATAAACTGTTAGTGTCAACCCTTAGTGTCAATCATGAGATGTAGTGCCAATCATGAGATGATTGATTAGGGATCATGTGTATCATATTTCATTAATAAAAGGCAAGGATTATTTATTATATTTACTTTATGCATGTGCCAGCTAAAATAAATATAATAATGCCTTTGAATAGTAGGTTCTAATCTACAGTATATCAATTGGTAGAATTGATTATGAGAAGTTGTAGAGAACACTATTCTTAATATTCCTAGTCAAGTATTAATATACAAGGGAAATATTAATACATTGAGACTAGCATGTAGGTCAATGGATGACTTGATCTCACAAGTCATGGATATGTGATATCATATTGACACATGAGTATATATATTGAAGAATATATATATACTGAATTGACCCGCCATGAGAAAGTATCATGGATCGTTATATGAGTGTCATATACTTTCTCATATGACTATTGGTATGAATAGTCTTTAGACCTGAAGTCACTACGGTTCTTTACATAAGAAGTTATGTACTTTGGTATCGTCTAACGTCGCACCGTAACTGGGTGCATTATAACGGCGATCACTGGGTATGTAATGAATTATGCGGAGGGATGTGAGTGATGTAGATGAGATCTATCCCTCATATATGACAGGAGTGATATCTTTGGCCTCTTGATAGAGTAGGACCACGAAATGCATGGTCATGCTCAAATGAGTCAATATGAGATATTGAGCTCATTTGTTTGAGTGTGTCTACTTGGGGATCAAAAAACATAAAGATCGATAAGGGGATGACACGGTCTATGCCTAATTGATCGATCTAAGATATTAGAGATAGAAGGACACCGTCATACATGATAGTAGTCAAGGAAAGATTGTCGGATCTCGACAATCTTATAACTTGGATGTATTGCAAGATGTCGCTCATTGTTTATGTATCTAAAAGGGGTTTTATATATATTGACAACGTTATAAGAGCCTATAGGGTCACACAAAAATGACATTTTGTTTTGGAGATGGTTTCTTTTAGTTGGACTAAAAGGAAAATTGAGCATATGGCCAAGATTTGAGTTAGACTCAAACTGGTTAAACTTGAGTTAGACTCAAGTTGAACCATGGAAGATGATTCATCATAATGCATGATTAATTTGATTAATCATGCATAAGAATACCAAAGGGCTTGGTATTCATGATGAGAACTAAAGAAGGAATACCAAGGGTCTTGGTATTAAGAGAGTTCTTAATGGGGAGATAATGGCATTGATGGCTAATGGTTTAAATGGCCTTTTTTTTGTGTTTCACGTAGAGAACATTTGGTGTGGTTTTGTTTTGGGCATGCAAGCCAAAAAGGGCCAAGAGAGAAAGTGTTCTCTCATCTCCTCCTTCCTCTCCTTCTTCTTCTAAAAGAGTTCTTGGCATTTTGCTAGGGGTTGCTAGCACAACATGACTCCAAAGCTAGTGTGGGTGTCAGTGTGGATACCATAGATATACGGTTACCCTTACCGTATTGAGATCCGACAGCGTTTGGAAAAGTGGGATTGCGAAGGGCACGCGCTGAAGGTATATTCCTCCTCTAGATAAGATCTAGACTAGATTATAGAAAATGATTTATATAGTTTTGCATGGATCTTTGGTGGGATCCGGTATAGTTATTGTTTCCGCTACGATTGTGCGAAGTATTCGTCCGTGATGTTGTGAACATCAGATCTGGAGTTTTTCCCAACATAAACCTTTCTTATCCTTAGTTAGTTGTTGCTTCCTAACACCTAAGTTTTGACCATGAGACCTCATAATCATGTTTTTCATCTTTCTAAGGGTCTTTTCCATTTTCTCAAGCTTTAAGTTAATGTTGAGATTGTTCTTATCCTTAGGTAAGGTCTTGTTCTTAAGCAAATTGGCATGTTTAGCACCTAAGCAATAAAATCTATTCCTAACATGCTTTTATTCATGAGAAATAGAAATAAAATTATTAGCATTCTTATTTTTATCACGAAAACTAGTAGGTGCATAATTAAATGATACCTTAGGGTTTGCCTTAGCTCCCCCTATATTTATGCTCCCTACTCTATCCTTCTTGGAGTGACTCCTCCTAGGACATTTGCTCATATAGTGACCTCTTTGATTGCATTTGAAGCATACAATATGCTCCTTGCTTTTGCAGATCGGGGCACCGACCTCCTTCACTTTCTCCTTGGCCTTAGATGACACTTGAGCTTTCCTCTTGATCAATTTAGGACACTTTCTCTTGTAGTGCTCTACTTCCCTACACTTAAAACATGTTATGTGTTTTTTTATTTTTATTGACCATGCTTGAGTTACCTATAGGTGTTGTAGGGGACCCTTGACTTAGTTCTTCATCTCTCTTGGAGGTAGAGGGTTCCTCTTGCTCTTGCTCCGGTATTGAAGCTCTATCCTCCTCCTCAATCCTAGAGGTAGAGGCTTCCAAGACCTCTTCTTTCTCGAAAGTTGAGCATCTATCAACCTTCGAGTTGTGACTCTCTTGAGAGGATGAGCTTGATTCCTCTTCCTTGGATTCTTCCTTACCGTCTTGAACTAGTTGAGGCTTCTCATGAAATTTTGCCAACTTGCTCCATAGCTCCTTAGCATCCATATAATCCCCTAGCTTGCACAAAATATCATTAGGTATTACATTTGTTAAAAAATTTGTTACCTTAACCTCGGTCTTCAATTTTTGTCATTGTTCCTTGGTCCATTTCTCGAGTTTTAGAACTCTTCCCTTCTTGTCCGTAGGGGCTTCAAATTCACACTTCAAGATGATCTATTCTTCAATGCTTATCATTTGCAATAACGTCTCAATTCTTGCCGCCCATAGATCGAATCTCTCTAGTCCGTAGAATCCATAGGGCGGAGGAGTGTTGATGTCATACCCCAATCTATCATTAGGCAACTCCATCTTCTCCTCTCCTCTAGCGTTGTCCTTTAGTTGTTAATCCTTGAAGAGCGACCCGCTCTGATACCACATATTGGGGATTGTTTGATGCACTAGAGGGGGGGTGAATAACGTTTCGCTGATTTCGTCGTTTGATCGTTTCGATCGTGCTTGTCTACAAGATGATTAGTGTGCAGCGGAATACAAAAACATAAATACAAAGCAATACAAAGATAAACACACAATTGATTTAACATGGTTCGGAACCCTAGTTCCTACTCCATGGTCAAGCTCTAGTGATGCACACCAACACTAAATCTTCTCCCTCTCAGAATAACACCGGAGGTGAAGAAAGCTCTTACAATGGAGTTAATATAAGAATCAATAACCAAATACAAAGAAAATGAAAGAAATGAAATTACAACACTTTAAAAGTGAACTTTTGAATACTTGATCTTTTAGTTACTTTGAGATGCTTCGAAGGATTGGAATGCAATAGAAAATCCCCTTCAAGAACTCTAAGAACCAGCTGGCTTCAATCTTCCCATCGAGCTTCTTTTATAACTCCGCTCAGGCTGATTTTCTGCCTTTCAGTCGACTTCTCTTATCTAGAAGTCGACTGGACACTATACCGTTGTCTCACAATGACTTAATCCATATCAGATTAAGTCACCCAATTGACTGCCCTGACCTAGTAGTCGACTGCTATAGGCATCAGTCGACTTCCATAGGCTAGCAGTCGACTTTCCAATATTTTGTGCTCTGACCACTTAATTCCAGTCTATTGCTAAATCCTAGCAGTCGACTGCTAGTGGCTAGTCGACTGCCAGAGCCACAGATAGCAATCGAGCTTCAATCAATTATACGACTAGTCGACTGGTCATAATCCCAATTGACTGTTCGAGTCAAACTAGGTTCCCAAGTGTCGTGCACTTGGCCAATCGACTAGTCCATAACCCAGTCGACTTGTAAACCTCAAACATGAGGTTTAACCCAAATATGATCCCCTAATACTTGATCGACCACCCTTAGCCTAGACCTAAGCCTTTTAGCCACCTCCATCAGCCTCACGCCCTCAGGGTCCATCCAAGTCCTCCACAACTCCATCCTTCGCGTTTGCCTTCAAGTGCTTTCATCGGCTATATCATGCTAACCGAGTTTCCTTTGGCAAGGTTCATTTGGACTTATGCCGCCAAGACTACATGCTTGGACTTTACGTTGCCAAAAATCTCACCCTTGGACTTTCCGATTGTCAAGCCTCAATGCTTGGACTTCCACCACCAATATTACACACTTGGACTTACATAGCCAAGACTTCAAACTTGGACTTTTCATGCCACTACTATTCTTGCACTTTCCATGCCAAGTATCCAAACTTGGACTTCCATGCCAAGACCGTGCTTGGACTTTCCATGCCAAGACCATTTTTGGAATTTCCATGCCAAGTATCCAAACTTGGACTTCCATGCCAAAACCATGCTTGGACTTTCCATGACAAGATCATTCTTGAACTTCCCCTCGAGTCTCACCTGAGTCTAGTCAACCTTGACCCGAGATTTGATTGCTCCAACAATCGCTCTCAAATAGTCTCCCTCATATGACTTTAGATATCCCAAACATTCACTTGTCATATGGTCAAACCATATTGTCAAACAATGGTTAATATGGTCAAACCATATTGTCAAATAATGGTTCACTTGTCATATTGAAAAGGTAGGATGGACTACTACTTAATGAACAATATTGAACCTTGGTTTAGTATTGTAGATGGCTTCGAGAAACCGGTGGATGAAGATGGAGCACCTCTCCCAACCAAGGATTGGACAAGGGAAATGGCTAGGAAAGATCAATCAAATGCAAACGCCATAACCACACTTCAATGTGACCTCTCAATGGAGCAACTCAACAAGGTCAGGCCTTTCGGATCCGTCAAAGAGCTATGGGAGAAGCTCATTGAGCTAAATGAGGGATCCAAAGAATCAAAGAGAGCTAAGAAGGACTTGTTGATCGGACAACTTCAAATATTTGCCATGAAGACTCATGAAACCATAAGCCAAATGCATGGAAGGTTTAAAAAGATTATGAATGGACTCCACATCATAGGTGAGAAGTTAGACAATCGAGATTTGGTAAGGTATATCCTTCTTGATTTTCCTTGGACCACATTATGGGCATCAATGGTTGATGCTATTAAGATTTCTAGAGATCTTTTCTTAGTTAAAATTGATGAATTATTTTGTGAATTTGAATTACATGAGCAAACTAACATGTCTTCCAAGGAAAAAGGATTAGCTCTCATTGTAGAAAAGAAAGAGAAAAAGAAGAAGGAGAAGAAGGAAGTTTTCTCATCATCCGAGTCAGAGCATGAGTCAAGTAGCGACAAAGGATCGTCGGCTAGTGAAATGGCTCCTTGTTAGGAAGTTGTTTAGGAAAACAAAAGAATTCAAGAATAGGGATGCAAGGAAAATGTCTCAATCTTCAAGAGGTAAGCCTAGTGGTAATTCAAATTTTAATACTAATATTATTTGCTATAGATGCAATAAAAAGGGGTATACTAAGCCAAATTGTCTGGAGCTAAAGAAGGAGGAGAAAAAAGAAAAGAAGAAGAAGGACAAGAAGGAGAAGAAGGAGGCTATGGTGGCCCAAACCACATGGGACACTCAAAGTGTGGAGCACTCGTCTGACGATGATGAGCTTTGCCACATCACATGCCATATGACACTCATGGTTTTGGGGAATGACACTGAGGGCTCTAGTCAAGAAGAATCCTCCTCTAGCGATGAATCGTCATCTAGTGACGATGAGGAAAGGGATTCTCCCCAAGTAAAATTATGTTATGTTTGAGAGGTGTCCTAAGACAATCGACTTATGGTTGTACTATTTAGTTGATAAATAAAGATTCACTATTTGAGTGCACATATCATATGTGTTTGATTGGATATTAAACTCATTTACTGAATGTCCGCGATACGATTCATAGCATGAGAGAGCTTGTGATTGGATCACAACTAGTGATAATCTCTACATGTGTAATTATGAATGTATTGAAATAATCCCTAGTCAATGAATTTATAAGTTCAGACATCATCAATTCTGGGAGACTAGCACGAGTTATACTCCTTGGTTTATTCAAGCAGCTGCTCCTCACTAGTTGAAGACACCGAGATGTCGAGAGTTAAACGTGGATGCTAGTTATGGTAACTAGTTCATTAGAGTAATCTGTTGTAAGACTTCACATAGTTCTCTGCATATAAGATATGCCAGTGAAGCTCTTACTGCAGCTCGAGTGCGAGTTTCCTTCAACTTGAGGTATTCAAGTCATCTTGGTTATGGAGACTTATACTTTGACATCTTAGTCGTTGCATCTCTACGGAGGTATGGGTACAAGATGATTAGGTATAAGTCAAAGTGTCTGAAGGTGATTGAATAGCCAACAAAGGATTCACTACTTCTTGCGAGGAGATGTATATCCTATGACCACTCGCCATGATTGTTACTCAAAGTCTTCGACCAGAGCATTGCATGTCCAGAGTATGGTACTCTTGGATACATGTCGAAGTAATTATAATTCACTGGATGAGGAAGTAAGACTTGGGCTAGGTGTGACGTAGTTAGCCTAGTGGGGACTGACACATAGACCATATCCTGAACCAAGTGGGTATAAGATGAGGGAAAGGAACGAGGCACGATTCACTATAGCTGCTGAAGGGTTCAAAAATGGTTCCGAGATCAACCGTTGATTTTTCAGTTAATTGGGGATCATGATGTACTACTAAATATCACTCATGATCGTTCCATAATTAATGGTTAATTATGGATGACCAACTTAAACTGAGAATCTATTAGGTCACACGCACTACGAATCCTTCGAAGATACTTAAAATAAATTTGAGAATTGGATTCTCAAGATCGAGAGAGATCAAGTTTGGTTGGACTAAACACATAACAAATATGGGAATATTTGTCAAGTCAAAAATGCGAAAGGAGCACGTCTTAAGAAGATTGGTTGAGCCTTAAAAGGTTTAATTATAAACCAAACCCATTTAGTTTTAATTAAAAGGGTCCTTTTTTGGTTAAGGGCCCAATTAGGGTTAATGGATGAGATTAAGCCATAATGGTTACAGGCTTAGGGATTTGATCCACTAACCTATAATCCATTAGGATTAGTGCCTATATGAAGGGTTATAAAGGCTAAACCTAATAAAGAGAAGTCCTTAAGGCCCTCTTCCTCAACCTAGCCGAACTCTCTACCCTCTTCCTTCTTTTTTGCCGCCGGCCCTAGCAAGGCTCCCTCTTTTTTAGGTCCGGCCAACTCCTCCCCAAGGAAGTGGTGAACTGCGACTAAGTCTTCCTTAAGGTGGATTGACCATTCGGCCAAGGCTTGGAACAAAGGTTTCTTCCTTTGTGCCCTTAGCCGAACCAAGGAGAATTAGGCTTTGGTGTTCCGCCGGCTATCAAGGAAACAAGGGTTGTTTCCACCTCTTTAGAGGCCAACAACTCTAGGTTTTAGGGTTGTTATGGTCACTTATTGAAGCTTCAAAAAAGTGGCTAATTCCAACATGAATCGACAACCTTACGAAGGTTGTTCGAGGACTCGTTTGTGTCGCAAAATGTGTCGTTGATTGCTCTCTGATCGCCCAACCTTCTTGCTTCGTCTAGTAGCGAAGAGAAGGCCAAACTCATGGCTTTGAGAAGTCATCTCTCTAAATATTCGGTATCAATATGAGTAGAGACAAATCTCCGCGAGCATCGTATGATTGATGCCCTTCCGGCTCGCCATCATCCGAAAGGTATACCTAGAGTAAAATTTTATTTGACGGATATGTTCACACGTATTGTAATCCTACATGCGTGGGTGTGAGTGTTGTAATAATTTAGAAAATTATTATGTTTTTCTTTCGTTGCGTTCGTTTGTGAAACAACAAAAGCACATTTATGCATCAGCCGTAACCCAACAAATTATTGTATAAAACTATTGCTTACCTTAAGAATGCACTAGATAGATCTAAATCTAAGGTTAAGGATTTGAAAATAGAAATAAAGGCAATTAGAAATGAAGAACCTTCATGTGTTGATTCATGCATACTTAAGGATGAAAATGAAAAACTCAAGCATGAAGTTTATGAACTAAGGACATGTTTAAAAAAGTTCACTAGTGTCTCAAAATACCTTGATATGATCCTTAGAGACTAAAGAGTCATTTACAACAAAGCCGGCATAGGACATAAACCTAAGGATAAGGAAGTTGCCTATGTTTCTTTAATTAATAGAAAAGCAATCATTAGGAGTAAGGTCAATAAAGCATGGGTTCCAAAGAAATATTTAAATGATGTTACCGGTCTAAATGTTTGGGTTTCAAAAGAATTTGTTTCTCATGTTGTTTAGGTAGGTAAGTAAGGTATGCGGATTGCGGATTGCGGATAGCGGTTTCTCAAGACATATGATCAGAGATGTGAGCAAGTTCTCCACAATCAATTATGTTAACAAAGGGACCATATCATTTGGCAATAGTGGGAAGCTCAAAATCTTAGGTAGAGGAGTAATTGAGGTATCCCCTAGAATTACTATTCACAAAGTTTTACTAGTTAAAAGCATGAAATTTAATTTACTTAGTGTTAGCCAACTTTGTGATGCCTGCTATAATGTTGAATTTAATTCTAATAAATGTTTAATTAGACACAAGAACTTGAATGATTGCATGTTAGTTGGATATATGAAATCAAATATTTATTATGTTGATTTATTCTATGCTTCTAACATTTCTACTAATTGTCTTATAGCAAAAGAAGAGGAAGGTTGACTATGGAATAGGAGGCATGAACATGTCAACATGAAGAACATAGCTAAGGTAGCCAAATTGGAGCTAGTAAAAGGGCTACCAAAGATCAAGTACATTAAAGACAAATTGTGTGATGCATGCCAAGAGGGAAAGCAATCTAAATCATCACACAAAGGTAAGACCCTAACTGGTACTTTATTACCATTAGAACTATTGCATCTAGATTTATTTAATTGTCATAATATTCCTTCTTTGAATGATAATAAGTATTGCTTAGTTATAGTTGATGATTTCTCTAGGTATACATGGGTATACTTTTTGAAACATAAGGATGATACCTTAGAAACCATCATAGGATTTAGCAAAAGAGTTGAAAATGAAAAGAATCTCAAAATCAACCAGATTCGTAGTGATCATGGTGGAGAATTTGAGAATTCAAATTTTTCAAAATTTTGCTTAGAACAAGGGTACAAGCATGAGTTCTCTTGTCCTAGAACACCCCAGCAAAATGGAATGGTGGAAAGGAGAAATTGTGTCTTACAAGAGGCGGCTAGGACAATGCTTAATGCATACTCCTTACCTAGCTACTTGTGGGTGGAAACGATTAACACCACTTGATATATCCAAAATCGAGTCTTAATTCATAGGTTTTTAGGCAAAATACCATTTGAATTATGGAATGATAAAATTCCTACAATTCACTATTTTAAGATTTTTGGATATAAAGTCTACATTTTGAACACCAAAGAAAATCTATGAAAATTTGAGTCTAAGGCGGATGAGGGAATCCTAGTTGGATACTCATCTACTAGTAGAGGTTATAGGGTCTACAATAAGAGGACTCAAAAGGTTGAGGAATCCTCCAATTTTGAATTTGATGAGTCTTCTAGTACTTATCCTAGAAAATCCTCTATTGATAAGGATATTAATGACAATAATCAAGACATTACTCAAAGACTTCAAAACTTGACCTTAGGGGGTAATGATCAAGGGGCAGAATTAGGAAGTAATAATCAAGGGGGAGGAAGAGGAGATTCCGATGATGAAAGAAGAAAGGATACTCATGATTTAAACCAATTTGATTCACCTCCTAGGACCTTAAGGATTCATCAAAATCATCCCCTAGTCCAAGTAGTAGGAGAATTATCACAAGGAGTAAGGACTAGATCCTTCCATAGGGCTCCTACTAGTCAAGTAGCTCTCATCTCCCAAAGTAAGCCTAAATAAATTAATGATGCATTACTTGATCCGGATTGGATCTTGGCAATGCAAGAAGAATTGGCTCAATTTGAGAGAAGTCAAGTATGAGAGCTAGTTCCTAGACTCAATGATAGTACTATTGTTACCACAAGATGAGTCTTTAGGAACAAGTTCGATGATCAAGAGAATATAACTAGAAACAAAGCTAGGTTAATAGCTCGAGGATTCAATCAAGTTGAAGGACTTGATTATGATGAAACCTATGCTCCAGTTGCTAGGTTAGAGCCAATAAGAATTCTATTAGGGTATGCCGCTCACATGGATTTTAAACTCCATCAAATGGATGTGAAGTCGGCATTCTTAAATGGATTCATTAAGTAAGAAGTTTATGTAGAACAATCTCCCAGGTTTGAGAATGTAGATTACCCTAACCATATTTATAAGCTTAGAAAAGCTTTATATGGGTTAAAACAAGCTCTCTAGGCTTGATATGAAAGACTTTCATCTTTCTTAATTTCTAAGGATTTTAGAAGGGGTCAAGTTGATCAAACCCTCTTTATTAAGTCAAAGTCAAAGGACATTTTTGTTGTCCAAGTGTATATTGATGATATCATTTTTGGGTCAACAAATGATGAACTCATTCAAGATTTCATTAAAAATATGAACAATAAGTTTGAAATGAGTCTAGTTGGAGAATTAAATTTTTTTCTTAGGTCTACAAGTTAAACAAACTAATGAGGGAATTCATATATAGCACACCAAATATGCCAAAGAAATGATCAAGAAATTTGGTTTGTAAAATGCTAAGGTAGTAAACACCCCCTATGACAACCAACACAAAAATAGACAATGATCAAGAAGGAAAACTAATTGACTCAAAACTTTATAGGAGTATAATTGGTAGTTTGCTATATCTAACCGCTAGTCGACCCGACATTTTATTTGCGGTAGGTATGTGTGCAAGATACCAATCTTGTACCAAAGAGTTCCACTTAGTAGTCGCTAAAAGAATCTTAAGATACATCAAAGGCACACTAAATGTAGGACTTTGGTACCATAGGATTAGGTCTTTTGACTTGGTTGGGTATACTGATTCCGATTATGCGGGTTGCAAATTAGATCAGAAGAGTACTAGTGGTGGATGTCAATTTCTTGGATCCTTCATAGTTAGTTGGAGTAGTAGGAAGCAACCTTGTGTTATTTTATCCACCACCGAGGCCAAGTATGTAGCCATGGGTGGTTGTATAGCTCAATTACTTTGGATGAGATATACCTTAGAAGATTATAAGCTACATTACTCCAACATTAAGGTCTTTTGTAATAATGTGAGTACCATCAATTTGACTCAAAATCCGGTATATCACTCTAGGGCCAAGCACATTGAAGTGAAGCATCACTTCATTAGAGATTATGTGACAAGAGGAGACATTAAGCTCAATTACATTGAATCCAAGTCTAACCTTGTCGACATTTTCACTAAGGCTCTCCCTGAAGCGGAATTTATATCATTAAGGAGAGAACTTAGAATGTGTTTTGTAGAATAGTGATATAGGTTTGCATGATCCTATAGAAAAATCTAGGACCATACCTCAAAGCATCTCACAAAATACCTAAGAATCCATAATTTTTGTATTGAGCCACTTAGACATCATGTGAGATGTTAGAAAGATGTATTTGGTTCATCATGCTTGTTATGATGCATTACTATGAACCAAAATGTCATCTAGAGACATTGATCCTTAATTGGACCAATCATTGGAAAGGTTTGTGTACAATTGATGTGCACATAGCTCTAAGAACATGGTTAGAAATGTCATATAAAATATCTTTTAAACTATATTTGTCATATTTTGAAAAACAGTTTTCAATTGGTAGGCAATAGTAATACAAAGTTATTTTAAAAACAGTGAACTTTTTAAGATCTTTCAAGTTTGTGTCAACCTAGGAATCTAGAGAGGAAATATTTTTCAAATCATTTTTCCCTGATAAAGAATAGGTTGACAAATGTGTCTATGAAATTTCTTGATTTTTTGACACTTCTAGATTTAGTTATATATTTCCATACTTGACTGAAAATCTAACTGCACTGATATCAGTCAACTGGTGTATATCACTAGTTGATTGGTAATCTTGCCCCAGACTATGGCTTATCCCAGTCCACTAGGTAGTCCACTATCGATTTTGGCAGTCTACTATCGTTTAATGGTCAACCCATAGATTGCATCATAGTCGACTGATGCTAATCATTAGTCATCACGCTATTACCACGAAGCTCTCATAGTTGACCGATTTGATTGGTCATCATCATCAAATTGGCGTATTCTGCGATCATTGCTAGCATGGGTATTAGGGTCGCCCGACTCGGTCGGCTCGACAAACCCTCAATTTTTTCCCTTTCTCTCCGTCGAGTTCCATCGTCGTCGCCCTTTCTCTCGCTACTCTTCTTCTTCTCTGGTGATTCCACCGCCATTATCATGTCATTCAACCTCTCTTTTGGCCCTCACTCCCATTCATCTCTCCGGGAACCCTAGGTTCCATCTCAACTATCGCTAGGGCTCCGACTAGGGGTTCTTTTGAATGCATTTTCCCGACGATCGTCAACCTTTCTGCCTTCCTCAGTCTTCATGGCACCTAAGTAATCCCTAAACCCTAATCTCAGTTAACTCTTTTTATCGTTTGATGATCTTGTTGTGTGCTAACCACTTTGTTTGTTTGTTTTGTGTGTTGCATTCATACATTCATCATGCATTCTTTACCTTTAGGTTAAACATCTGGCATCCAAACGTCGACCCTTACCTTCTGGTGAGGGCCCATCTGACCCTCTCCCACCTATAGATGCACGTTTTTCGACTCTGACTCATGAGTTAGCGTTCAATACAAATAAGTTTCAACTCATTCCACATAGGTTGTTAGATGATAAGTTTTTTCATGCACATTGCTTTGACATAGTACAAATCATCAAGCACTACAAGTTAGAATCATTAGTTTTCTATGAACACCCAATCAATTCTACCTTATTATCTGAATTCTTCAATAATTTATGATCTGTTGGGGATGGCTTGAGGAATAGGACTCGCGTTGTTCAGCACAACCTAGACTTCACTCCTCAAATATGGGAGTACTTCCTAGGATGTCACCCATCAAAGAGTGATTTTGTCTTCTACCCTTCTCTCTTTGAGCCTCTCCCTTCACCTTTTGAGGTCATTACTTCAAATTCTCTCTATGATCAATTCTATAACAGGCCTCGATAACTTGGTGTCAATATTTTTCTATCCAATGACCTTTCAGCCAAAGATATTGTCCTATATAAGGTCATTGTCCATTGCATTCTACCCATTGTCACTTGTGGGTTTGCCTTAGTTCGACCCCCACATTTCTTTCTCATGTATGAATTTTGTCATGCACTAGATGTCAATATTAGCCTCAATACCTTCCATTGCATCATTCACTTCATTAAACCCAATAGTGGGAAGGTCCGTATGCCCTACGGACATGTGATTATGGAGTGGCTTGGTTCCGTTGACATCAACATCACCAAAGTGGTGATCAAGCCCATGACAACAAAGTATGATTGCATGAATGCTAAGACCTTTTCCTTGGCGAGGTTGAAGCATGCTGGCAGCTTCATGATATGGGAGGATGGGTGGCACCTAGGAGATGGCGCTAGAGTCGACCTTGCCACAACTGCAAACGACAATGCTATGTCGGACTCCGACTTTGCAGCACGCTTTGAGGAGTCCATCGATATGCGTCTGAAGGAGCTTAGCCTGGAGCATCATGAGTTCTAGACTAAGTCTTCTCCCGTCTAGATACGATGGAGCGGCAGCAGCATTAGATGTTGGCGATTCTCTGCTCCTTCGCACCAGGACATCTGCTGTAGTACTTCCCATCCTCCTCTGGTGTTGGTGATCCTGCTGCCAGCGATACACACACGATGGAGGTGGATGATGATGCAGAGGGTCCTTAGCTAGTCATCGCTTGTGTGTTTTTGTTTTCTTAGTGTTTGGTATTTGTAAGGCTTTGTCCTTGACACTATGTTACTATTTCTTTTTGGAATACAATGCAAAGTTTATTATATATGTGTATTCTTGTTTGATGACCCAATAAACTTTAATTAAAATTAAGGTTTGAACACAATTTGACAATTATTTTTGAAAACTTTGATGAAGTCTATTGCTTGATAGCAATCATCATTGATGATTTTGATACAAAGTTAACCAAACCCTTAACGATTTTTATAGTTTTGAACTTTGTTTCAATTCGTTAATATAATGGGTATTTCTTTATCCTTCTATTTTTTGCCCATTGTACTGGACATAAGCAATGTGTATACAAAGTTTTGTGAATTTTACAACTACATACAATTACTTATGTATTTTTTAAACTCATCTGAAAGTTACTGATTTCTGAACTGTCAGATATCAGTCGACTGCTCCTTATGGCAGTCGACTATCGTAACCTTCAATTGACTGGCGATTACCTTAGTCGACTAATGGCACTGTTTTGGGTAGATTAACTTGAGTTCATCATTTAAGAGCCCAACCTAAGTTGTCCTAACCCTATGGTATGATTAGCATGACAATTATGATGATTAGGACTAATCGATGCATTGGTTTAGGGGTGACCTTCCTATGATACTTTCTAAACCGAAAAACCTGTATGCATATGGTTGATTATTGGTGTAAAGTTAGGATTTACCAATATTTATGCTTTCATGCTTTACTCAACATGTTATTCACACCTAATAAAATGTCTTGGATTAAGGGGGGGTGCTCTATGTGCATTGTATACCTTAGTTCAAGGCATGAACAATATTATTCAACATTGTCTTCATTTGATATTTGTCCTTCTCTTTTTGATGTGTGTTAAAGGGCGAGAAGGGATAATTAAAGTTAGATTCATATTGTGTTTTTATTGCATATTTTAAGACATAACTTAAATGATTGCCAAACATCAAAAAGGGAGAGATTACTGGTGCAAGAATGCCCCAATCATTAATCTATTTTGATGTTTGGATAATCATTTGAAATTAGGCAATAATTGTGATCTAACCATGAATGTTTATGTGACAAGACAATCTAAGTGTGAAGACTTGGTAAAGAGAAGTCCAAGTATGAATCTTGGCAAGGAAAGTCTAGGGGAAGGTCTTGGCAGCATAAGTCCAAGCATGTAGTCTTGGCGGCGTAAAGTCCAAGCGGACCTTAGCAAAGGAAGTCCAAAGGCAAAGTCTTGGCAGCGTAAGTCCAAGCATGTAGTCTTAGCGACGTAAAGTCCAAGCGGACTATAGCAAAGAAGAACCCAAAGCATGACGAAACCGAGGAAAACTTTTGATGGCAAGTGCAAGAATGAAGGAGTCGTTGACTCAGAGGAATCCTAGAGGTGCAAGGTTGATGGAGAAGCTAGAAGGTTAAGTCTATGCTTAGGGTATGTTTTCAAGTATGAATTAGTCATACTTGAGGTGTGTCAGTCAACTGACATATTATACCAGCCGACTGGTCTTGAGTGTTCAACACTCGAGATCCGGAAGACTTGAGCAGTCGACTGGGGTTATGCCCTAGTTGGCGGGTCAGTAGTCGACTACGAATCTAACTATCGAACATAAGCTTGGCAGTCGACTGGTGTATAACACCAGTTGACTGATATATATAACTCGACAAAGGTGCTCGCCCTTGGCAGACTTGAACTCGGGTCTAGGAGTCGAGTCAAGGTCTGGAAGTGGACTATCGCGGGCACAGAATGGCTGATAGTTGGCTGCTCAGTCGACTAGGATGATACTAGTCGACTGATGATGATACCAGTCAACTGATGAGAATAGCAGTCGACTGATCAAGTAGACGTTGAATCCTGATGATCACAATCAGACTTCATCAAAAGTCGTTGGATCCGATCAACAGTAGCAACAGTCGACTGATGGTATGCAGCAGTCGACTGATATCAGCCTCAACATGCAAAAATAGTCATTCTCTATAAAAAGAAGCTAGGGAAGCATGGAGGAGGCTAATGCTTTCATTCTAAACATTCACCTTAAGTTCCTCAAGTCTTCCTCTTAGCTTTCAAGTGTTCTTAACCTCTTCTTCCTAAACTTAACTCCATCATCTTGTAAGAAGAAGAGTGTGATTGTAAAGAAGGCTTCTCCATCTTGGTGTTCTCATCAAAATGAGATTATAGTGAAAGTTTGTGAGGGTTGATCCACCTTACAGATTGCTGTGGAGTAGGAGCGTCATCTCCGAACCATGTTACATCGACGTGCTAGCATTGTTTTTCTTTGATTTTCTTTCTAATTATTGGTTTGCTTGTATTTCTTCAGCTAACTAACTTGTAGAAATCAAAAAAGTGCTATTCACCTCCCCCCCCCTCTCTAACCAATCCTCAAGGATCCAACAATTGGAAGAACCAGCCCCAAAGTAGAGCACTCTAGAAGAAGGAGAGCTCGTGGAGGTCGCTAAAGGCAAGATGACCTGGATAGCAGCTAGGCTGGATGTAGCAGCAAATCTCATCGACTGTCTGAGAAGGAACTCAGACATCTTTGCTAAGGACATCCACGACTTGATAGGCATCAATCCAAGTATTGCAGATCATCACCTGAACATCACCCGGCGAGTACCCCATCAAGCAGATGAAGCGACATTTTGGGCTAGAGAAAGATAGAGTGATAGTTGAGATGAACAAATTACTATTAGCTAGACATGTAAGAGAGATACAATTTCCTGAGTGTGTGTCAAATATAGTTTTGGTTCCCAAGCCATCGGGACAATGACACATGTGTATTGACTTTCGTTACCTAAATAAAGTATGTTAGGGCAATCAACCCATGTATGATGTGGTTTTGATGTGCGTGACAAAGGGTTTAAGTTAGGATGTTTATGTGATTTGATATGTGTGTTGAAGTCATGCAGGACTTAGTAATTCACACATGTGTTGGCTTGACGAAAGCATTAGTGAGTTCACCATCTCATGGCTCGGGTCTTTGAGTCGGTGAAGGATGACATTGCGGAAGTCGTGCGCTTGGTGCATCCGAGGGACCATCAGACGAGGAGCATTAGAATGAAGCCAAAGGAAGCAGACTTCAGGTCGAGACGCGAAGGATGGCATTGCGAAGCCGTGCGCTTGGTGCATCCGAGGGATGTGGCCAGTGATGGTAGGAAACTTCGCTTCCCACTTCAACTCGGTCGCTTGTTCATGGTGATCCCTTCTACGTCCCTGGATAAAAAAATTTATCCTTGACAAGAGGGATTACCCAAGCTACCGTTTCATCGTCGTACTATTCGATTAGAGTGGTTACTTGAACAAACTTGTTATTCAAGCCACCAACCTCTATTCTACGAATAGCCGCGGAATAGACGATGTATGGATCGCCGACTTTTGTGTTTGTATTCGAGGTCCAAGTTAATTTATCCATAAAACAAAGCATACAACATGCATATAATTGAAAAACAATCATAGACATAACACAAAAGAATATAAAACAACATTTATACCTCTCGATCTTCTATTGTATGTCCTTCCTCCTTTTGGACATCGTGTGGGCGACGATCTTCCAAAAGTCGAAGCCTCCTAGATCACCAATCTTACTTCCTTGCTCGCTCCGAACAAGAGGAAGTATAGAAATAAAACACTTCTCCTTCTTTCAACCAACCACCAAGCTCCAAGCTTGGTGCTTGCCGCCGGCGAAGAAGAAGAACAAAGAGAAGTGAACGCCGGCCAAAACTCTAAGGGAAGAAACCCTAGACTTTTTTCCACCGTCCAAGGAGAAGAGGGAATCTTGGTTGGGCGCCGATCAAGGTGAAGAGAAGAAGGAGGGGCGCCGGCTACTCTTAAGGAAGAAGAACACCTTCCTTATTTGTTGTCGCCCAAGCTCTTCTCCAAAAACCCTAGCCTCCTTTTGTTTCTCGCCGCCCAAGACTTAAGAAACAAAACCCTAACCTTTTTCTCTTAATCCCATGCCCAAGCCTTAAGACCCCTTTTATAGAGTTAGGCTTAAGTCTCCTATTAATCTCAACCATCGGTTCTAGGGATTTAATCTCAACCGTCGGATCTAGAAATTTAATCTCAACCGTCGGATCTAGAGATTTAATCTCCACCGTCGGATCTAGAGTTTTGTTTTCAACCATTGGATCTAGGCTTCATGAGGTTTTAATAGGCTACAATAGGGACCATGAGGAGGAGTTGGATCTTGGCCACCCAATGAATCAAGCCCACATAAAGTCCGATCCATTAATGATAATCCATTCCACTAGAGGATTATCATTGATCTACCTCACCAACCCCCATAAGTTAATATGAGCTCCATATATTATTTGTACATTTTTCTCCCTGTGTTTAAGATCTCGAATGTCAGTCAATTAATTAATTGACTGACAATTAATTAATCAACATCTAACTCCATGAGTAGTACCACTCAACCTTATCATCATGCCGGACTAAGTCCACCTGCAGGGTTTACATGATGAACCTTATGAGCTCCTCAAGGGGACATCATCATCCTAATATATAGGACACGGTTTCCTCCTATAATCAACGACACACCATATAAATAATATCATTTCCCAACTTACCGAGTCTATCGATTTAATCTATAAATCTCGCCCATTGATAAATCAAAGAAATGAATACTAAGTATATGTGCCCGTTATTATATCGGGATTAAGAGCATGTACAATATAATATCTGAGGTCCGATTCGATTATGTAGTCAGCAATAAATCGAATCACCTCTAAGTCGGTCCTGCTCAATACACACAAAGTGTACTAATGTGATTCTATGGTCAAGACAAACCTATACCAAATCACACTACAACCATACCAATGGTTTATCCAAAGTCATCTAGGTTGTGAGCCTTTACTTATACTCTACAAGGAGCTGATAACATGATCTACTGTGTGACACTACATACCATGTTATCTACAATGTAATGTATTAGACAATATGCATAATCACAAATATGCAAACAATGATCATGTGATTCTTATTTCAAAATAAAGATGTTCATACAAAAGATAGACTTTTCAGTATACATCCCAACAGCCGGACGAAGAGAGCTTCAGCGAGGGACTTCAAGGGAGATGAGAGAATGAGCGATTTGTAAACGGTAGCTCATAGGTGAACTTGGTCGAATGCCTAAGTCAAGTGTCGGATGCTCAACTGAGTAGGTTGAGGTTTTACCCGACTAGTCGGATGCTCAAACTAGGGTTTGAGGTTTTACCCGACATGTGGTTAAGTCGGACGCTCAAACATTAGTTTAAGGTTTCTACCCGACCATCGGATGCTCAAACATTGGTGTTTGAGATTTTACCCGATACAAGTCGACTGATATAGATATCAGTCGACTGCTCTGGGTCGAAGGCACTCGATTGGTGCTTGATCGGTGTTCGACTGAAGCTTTTCTAGCCCAACAGTTGACTACTAGGGTTTGGCAGTCGACTGCTCGATCATCAGTCGACTGCCAAGGGACAACAGTCGACTGATCGAGGTGAATTTGGGCACAGAAGGTTTTGGAGTCGACTGATCGCTTTGGTCACTCGACTGATGGCTCCATCAATCGACTAATGGGGATTATCAGTCGACTGATGTGGGAGTCGTTGGCTGGAAGCCAACATGGATGAAGTCGTTGCGAGGCAACGACTACAGCAACAATCGACTGATGGCTGAATCAGTCGACTGCTCGCTGCCCAACGGGAAGAATGACCTCTTCCCTATAAAAAGAGGCCTTGGGTGCTCTTGGGAGGCTAATGCTTCTACTCTAAACTTCTCCCAAGTGCCCAAAACGTTTCCACTCCTCTTCCTTGTGTTTATTTCAATTATATTGTAAGAGGGAGTAATTTTGTAAGAAAGGTTTACCTCCACCTTGCTTGGGAAAAAGGAGAGACTAGTGAAGGTTTAGGAGTGATTCACCTGGAACGAATCGATCTGTGGATTAGCGACAAGGGTCGTGAACCACGTTACATTGTTTGTTAGCATTGTTCTTTCTTTTACTTCTTGTGTTTTGTCTTAATTACTTTGTTTAGCATATTTCCGTTCCGCTAACCTAATCGTAGACAATCAAGAAGCGATCAAACGCCATCATCCATCAAATTGGGCTATTCACCCCCCTCTAGACGCCCACCGATCCTTCAACAAGTGGTATCAGAGCGAGGAGCTTGTTGCGGACTCATCGCGAACACAAGCACGACAAGAGATGGCCGACTCCAACATTCATTCACCCAAGTTTGAGGGCGACTTCACATGGTGGAAGAAGCGTATGGAGGTATTCTTTGAAACCGACTTTGATATAATGCTTATTATGGATAGTAGTTTCGAGATACCTAGGGACGATGAAGGGAGAATGCTAGAAAAATCGCAATGGACCAAGAAGCAAAGAGAGGAGCACTTGGCGAATTCAAAAGCGAAGCATCACCTATACAACATGCTCCCTCAACAAGAGATTAATAGAATTGGAGAATGTTCAAGTGCCAAGGAGATGTGGGAAAAGCCTGTAGAACTTCATGAAGGCACTTCCGAGGCAAAGCTTGTAAGAAGAGACCTTCTCCAATCACAATTAAGCAACATCAAGCTAGAAAAGGGAGAAAAGGTACTTTCTTTGCATTCTAGATTTAAGAAAATAATAACCGGGTTAACAAGTGTAGGAGAAAATCTTTCGAACCGGGACATGGTAATGAAGGCAATAGATGCATTCCCCCAGTCTTCCAAATGGAGCTCCATGGTGGTGTTTTTTTATATTTCAAAGAATCTAAAGGTAAGTACTCTAGAAGAATTTTTTTCAACTATGGAGTTACATGAGACTAGGCTTGAAGGCATAATTGAAGAACCAAGCATAAAGCCAAGAGGAGTAGCATTAATGGATGAGAAAGGAAAGAAGAAGAAGGAGACTCCACCTTCCTCATCGGATGAAAAATCCTCCTCCTCATCAATGAATAGCAATGAGGAAGCCTATATGGTAAGGAAGGTAAGATGTGCTTTAAAGAAAATTAGATTTAATAAATCTCATGATAGGAGGAGGACTAGGAAGGTGATATGCTACAATTGCCAAGGAGAGAGGCACATGAGGGATGAGTGTCCCTTATTGAACAAAAGCAAAAAAGGAAAGAAAGAAACATGACAAGAAGAAGGAAAGCAAGAAAAAGGAGGAAAAGAAGTCAAAAGAAAAAGGGAATACAAAAGCCCACAACCTTAAAGCGGTGACGTGAGATGATCCATCATCATCATCGGAGGAAGAAGAAGTCTTCATGGGCCTTGCACTAATGGGGATAGATGACTTGTGTTGGTACAGTAGGCACCTAAGTCGAACCTGAATTTTGATTATAGCAAATGATACAAAGTTAAGCTCATTTTGTTATCTCACAAGCTAAATCAAGTGTGCAGAAGAGTGCTAAAGCTAGAGCTGAAGGTTAGCAACACCTGGAGGGAGCCGTGGTGGTCGGGCGACCCCGGGATGACTTCGGAGGGAGCCGAAGGAATCAGGTGGAAGACCGAAGCAGAAGCTACAAGGTAAATGTTGAGGTAAGCTCGTGTGAGTGAGTGCAAGGAAGGTCGTGCCCCCCGTATGGGGACGTTCTTAGGCGACGATCCGACCAAGACCTCCCATGGAAGGTCTAAGTCGAGATCGGATGGTATATGACCATTTGATTTACTTATATTAACTATATTTTCGAGCTAACTCTTCGTTGCAGGTGGAAAACTTGCCATCAGTCGACTGAGGGCTTGTATCAGTCGACTGAGGGCTTGTATCAGTCGACTGATACATCTAGTAGTCGACTGGTAAGGGTAGCAATCGATTGTTGGTCAAGGATCAACTTTGAGGAGAGTCAAAGATTATCTCCATTTTTGAAGGGATAGGAGGCTTGCTCTCATTGGTTGAAGATGTGAATGTCTAGGGTTTCCAAGGCTATAAAAGTAGGGGTTCTCCACCCCATTTCCATCATCAAAAGCTCTCCAAAAAAGCCTCCGCTACGATACTCTTCTACGTCGACGAAGTGCTACCACATCTCCGACGACAAGTGCCTAACTTTCATTACTTTAATTGTCGTTGGTATTTTTGTTATTGTTGTCTTTAAATTTGTATTTATTGTGTTTTAATCGTAGCAAGGAGAGGGGGAGTGTCCCTCTACCTTGAGCTTTTTCGTATTGATTGTATTCGCTTACTCCTACCTCTAACGAGGAGGAGTGTTTTTAGTGCTTTGCCCTCCATACACGGTCTAGGACCGTTAGGGCCTTGGACTAGCAGCCGAAGGCTATGAACCAAGTAAAAACAAATGAGTAATATTTTCTTTCCATTGCATTTACTCTCATTCGCATTTTATATCGAATGAACGAAATTGTTTTGCGCTATTCACCCCCCCCCTCTAGCGCTCAAATCGATCCAACAATTGGTATCATAGCCAGGGTGCTAAGATTTGGTGAAACCACCAATCTAGTTTTTTTTACAGATTTATTTTCATTTTTATTTCTAATTTTTTACAAGCTCTTTCGTTCATTTAGATTCTCTCCCACACTACTAATCCAAGACGTGAGTCTTGCTACCTTTCGCTTGTTTTTGTCGTTGCTGGATTTCTTCTTCTTTTTCTTGCTCTTTTTTGTATCAATGGCCCATCTCGAGGGTTTTAGCACCGTCTGACCTCTGTTTTACAACAGAGATGACTTCCGTTATTGGAAGGGTCGGATGGAGCGCTTCCTTAAGACCCAAATCGAGATGTGGATCATAATCTAAACGGGATTCACACTTCTGACTAACGAAGTGGGTGAATCTTTGGATTATGACCAATGGACCAATGCTACAAAAAGACAAGTTGAAGACAACGCCAAGGTGACTCAAATCCTTTAATGCAGTTTGTCCAAGGAGGAGCTTAATCGTGTCGGCCCCTTCATCAGTGCAAAGGACTTATGGACCAAATTAGTAGAATTGCACGAAGGAACCGACGAAGCAAAGGTATGCAAACGGGACCTTATTTTTAATAAATTATATAATTTAAAAATGCAGGAAGATGAGACCACGACTCAACTACACGCCCGGGTACAAGACATCGTCAACAATTTGCGCGCCATCGAACAAAAGGTCAAAAATTGCGACCTAATAAGGTATGTCTTGAATTCATTTCCTAGGACTACCTTGTGGGCATCCATGGTCGATGCCTACAAGGTCTCTAAGGACTTATCAAAAATTAGGTTAGATGAATTATTTTCAGAATTCGAACTCCACGAACAGTCTAATTTGGTACCCGAGAAAGGTATAGCTCTTATTGCAGGTCAAAAGAAGAAGCCCGCAAGTAAACCACCCCCGAAGGAAGAAGAAGACGAGTACGAGTCAGAGGTCGATCCGGAGATGGAGATCGAACTAGTCAACCTAGTTCGGAGGATGATTAAGAGCCGAAAATGACCCGTCACTCAACCCAAGGAAGGTAAATCTAAAGGTACTTCTAACATTGGGTGTTATGAATGCAACAGGTCCGGACATGTCAAGTCGAAATGTCCGAAGCTCAAAAACAAAGCACCTAAGTTCAAGAAGGCGCTCAATGCAACGTGGGAAGAGGCATCGGAGGAAGAAGACGATGACCTCATCTTCATGGCTAAATTAACCGAATCGAAGTCGGAGTCCGAATCTGAACCCAAGGACGAGTCAGACTACGAATCTCTATTCAAGACAAGCCACGGATACGCATTCGGTTCAAGAGATACTCTCAAGGTAAGTCGGTCCCTCATTAGTACTTTATACAATGCAATTAAGTTTCTAACTAGGAAGTTAGCTAAGTCCAAGTCCAAGGTCGAGACCCTGTTCGAGGAGGTTAAACTCCTTAAACACGAGGTCTCCCTAACCTCTTCGTCTAGTCAAGTTCAAGAGGAGGACTCAACTCGAGTTAAAAAGCTCAAAGTTGAGAATTCACTTTTAAAAAGTCAAGTCGAAGATCTTAGGAACATGTTGGAAAGGTTCACTTTGGGATCCAAGGGACTTGACCTCTTACTTGGATCGCAAAGGGTCGTGTACAACAAGGTCGGGCTTGGGTTTAGCTCAAATACGACTAACAAGTCATATATGTCAATCGTAAGTCGAAATAGAATACATGTCCAAGCATGGGTCCTTAAGACCACTTTGATTTCTCAACTAGGATCTAAGTAGTACTGGGTTCCCAAGGACCAACTCCACTATGTGGAAAGACCGTACCGATTCAATGGTCCCGGGGGAGCTAGTACAAAACTTGTTCGTGCTATTACTTAGAAATTTCATGCTTAGTCTTTTTCCTTTTCTTTTTAGAATGGTTGGATAGGGATTATAACTCATCAATACTTGATAACATAGTACCAGGACGTGGCGAGATGATAGTATGCTAGGAAAGAGAAGTCTTGGGTACTCGAGCTAGATAAGGCGTATCTAGTTTGGTTCACTTGACCGAGTGGAACTAGCTAAAGCTATCTCGCCGTATCCTAGACTAGTTAGACCAGGAAGTAGTCTTAAGTGAGTCAAGTTACTATTTTCTTGAAATTGGCTTTGTCTAAGGAAGTGGTCATTTTTTCGATCAAAGAAGGCCCCTGTGCCTCGCCAAGATCTTGAAAAGGTGACTTGATGAGCTTAGGGTCAAATCCGAATCTAACGCAAGGTTGACTAGTTTCGATTCATTAAAATTAATTAATCAAGTAAAATTGAATTCATCTCACAAGAACATATAATGATAACATATTTGATCATGTAGAAATGGGTGAGATGACCTAGGATTAATAATCTTCAACTAACCCTTAAATTCCAATATCCGATCCTACTACCTTGTGTGTAGAATCACTGGATGTTGGATAGTGGTTACTCCCGACACATGACCGGGGATCAACTTAAGTTTTCAAAGCTTCGATTCAAACGACAAGGATCGGTAGCCTTTGGAAACAATGACAAGCTCAAAATCATCGGATCAGGTGATATTGAGCTCAACTCAAACTTTATCATTCAAAATGTTTTACTAGTTGAAAATTTCGAATATAATTTACTTAGCGTAAGTCAATTGTGTGATAATAACTATAAGGTCATATTTCTAGAAAATGAATGCATAATTAAAACAAATGAAACCTCTAAAACAATCCTTAAAGGAACTAGGAATAGCAACATCTATACTATTAATCTACCTAACTCCTCCACCAAGTGTCTTATGACACAGTAAGAGGAATCTTGGTTGTGGCATTGACGACTCGGTTACTTGCACCCAAGACTCGTCCACAAGATGAGTCAGAGTGGCTTAGTCAGAGGTTTGTCCAACCTTAACAACTTAGACAATAAAATTTGTAATGCTTGTCAACAAGGTAAACAATCTAGGATACAACATCAACTAACTAATCAAGAACGAACCAAAAGTATTCTTAAGCTCCTACATATGGATCTATTCGATTCACATGGAGCTAAGTCACTTAACGGTAGTCAATTCTGCTTAGTCATAATTGACGACTATTCTAGGTTTACCTGGGTTAGGTTCATCAAATATAAAAGTGATACCCTAGATCAACTCATCAACTTGTTCAAACTAATCGAAAATCAAAAGAACCTTAAAATTAAAAGACTTAGGAGCGATCATGGTGGTGAATTCGAAAACCACAGGTTTACAGATTTCTGTAACCTAAATAGATATCACCATGAATTTGCATGTCCTAGAACTCCACAACAAAACGGTCTAGTCGAACGTAAAAATAGAACCCTACAAGAAGCCGCTAGGACAATGCTAAACGAGTATAACCTACCTGACAGGTTTTGGGCAGAAGCCAGATTAGTCCGACATATGTCCAAAATAGGATCCTTTTGGTAAAAAGGCACCTTAAGACCTCGTACGAAATCTATCATGACAAAGTACCTAACATTAAGTACTTTAGGGTATTTGGATGTAAGGTACATATCCTGAACACTAAGGAATACCTAAGAAAGTTCACCTCCAAAACCTCTATCGGAATCTTCTTAGGATACTCGACTACAAGTAGAGCATATAGGGTATATAACCATGACACCCTTAGAGTTGAAGAGACTATTAATGTAGTGTTCGATGAAGGACACGAACCTACAAAACCCATAGCAACACCAACTAGCAAACCGACTCATACCAGACTCGACTTCGACCATGAGATCGAGTCTAGTATTAATCCTAACCCAAGTCCAACAAGTCATCCAGTCGACCAAGTGATAGGTGACCCTAACCCAAGTCAAATTAGGATTCAAACGAATCATCCTATCGACCAAGTGATAGGTGATCCTAGCTTAGGGGTTCAAACTTGATCATCTTATAGAAACCTTAGTCAAATCTCTTTGATTTCGAAAATCGAACCCAAAACCATTGAACAAGCTCTTCTTGATCCCGATTGGATTATTGCAATGCAGGAAGAGCTAGCTCAATTCACTAGGAATGAGGTTTGGGAATTAGTACCACCACCTAAAGATAAATCAGTTATTGGAACAAGGTGGGTCTTTCGAAACAAACTTGATGACAAAGGTGAAGTAGTTAGAAATAAAGCAAGGTTAGTCGCCAAAGGTTTTAGTCAAGTCGAAGGATTAGATTATGATAAAACCTATACCCCCATAGCTAGACTAGAATCCATCTGAATGTTGTTAGCTTATGCTGCACATCGAGGATTTAAGTTATTTCAAATGGATGTCAAGTCAGCATTTTTAAATGGACTTATTAAGGAAGAGGTGTATGTTAGCCAACCCTCAGGATTCAAAAGCCTAGATAAACCCGACCATGTCTTTAAACTAAAGAAAGCTCTTTATAGACTTAAACAAGCTCCTCGAGCTTGGTACGAGAGGCTTTCAATTTATCTTAAGTCAAAAGGGTTTAACCAAGGCCTAGTCGATCCAACCCTCTTCGTAAAAACCGTAGGTAAGGAAATCTTTATAGCCCAAATCTACGTAGACGATATCATTTTCGGAATGACCAATTTGATCCTACTAAATAAATTCATTTCACTTATGGAAAGTGAATTTAAAATGAATTTAGTAGGTTAATTGAGTTTATTTCTAGGACTACAAATTAAACAAACTAAGGATGGAATATACTTACATCAACAAAAATATACTAGAGAATTAATTAAACATTTTGGAATGCAAGTCGCTAAAACCATCAATACACCCATGGAAACTAATGTCAATATAAAAGAGGACTTAGAAGGAAAACCCATCGACCTAAAATACTATAGGAGTGCGATAGGGAGTCTTCTATACTTAACTGTGAGTTGACCCGACATACTATTCGCAGTAAGTATGTGCGCAAGGTTTTAAACCTGTGTTAAGGAGTCTCACCTAACATTAGTTAAGTGTATCCTTAGATATTTAAAAGGAACGCTAAGTGTAGGTATTTGGTACCCTAGATCTACCGAGTTTGAACTAATCGGCTATTCCGACTCGAACTAAGTCGGAAGTAAACTCGATAGAAAGAGCACGAGTGGTTGTTGTCAACTTCTCGGCTCAAGTCTAGTGAGTTGGTGCAGTAGGAAGCAACACTGTATTGCCTTATCTACCACTGAAGCCGAATACGTCGCGATGGGTGAGTGTGTAGCCCAGCTTCTTTGGATGAAGCACACTTGTTGGAGATTTGACGCCGCTAGAGGGGGGGGGTGAATAGCGTTGACCGTACGTAGATGGAATTCGTTCGCGATCGTCTCTACAAAACTCGTTATGCGCAGCGGAATAGAAATAATCAAAGCAATAATGAAAAGATACAATCACGAACACAAGCACAACACGAGATATAACGTGGTTTGGAACCGAACGGTTCCTACTCCACGGATCGAGTGTTGGTGCAACAATGCCCCAAGCATTTATATATTTTGATGTTTGGATAATCATCTAAGTTAAGCAATGTTTTGTGATCTAATTGTAAACATGTTTAAGTGACAGGAAAATCCAAGTATGAAGACTTGGTAAAAGACAAGTCCAAGTGTGATCTTGGCAAAGAGAAGTCAAAGGAAAGGTCTTGGTCTTGGCAGCGTAAGTCCAAGCATGTAGTCTTGGTTGCGTAAAGTCCAAGCAGTCCTTGGAAAAGAAAGACCAAAGGAAAGTCTTGGCGGTATAAGTCCAAGCATGTAGTCTCGGCGACGTAAAGTCCAAGCGTACTTTGGCAAAGAAGAAAACCAAAGCATGACGAAACCGAAGGAAGCTTTTGAAGGCAAGCGCATGGATGGAGTCGTGGACTCAAAGAAATCCTGGAGGCGCAAGGCTGATGGAGAAGCTAGAAGGTTAAGTCTAGGCTTAGGTTATGTTTTCAAGTATGAATTAGTCATACTTAGTGTGCCGATCATTTGGAACATGGTGTCGGTCGAACTGGCCCTTAAAATGTAGCATTAGAGGTTGGAAGGCATTAGATCGGTGGGAGTTATCGATCAGGCGATGAGTCGACTCGGACTCGGCTTCGCGGCCATCTAAGTGGCGATCGGCGCCATTATTAGCGATCGGCCCGACAAACGAAAATGGCGTGGCCAGGTGGCGGTCGGCTCACGGCGATGTCGATCCTTGATAGTCTTCCGTTAGCGATAGCGGTGCTTATATTCTGATCATTCTTCTAAGCTCCCACAAGTTTTCCAAGCTTTCTAAGTGTATTAATCTCCCTCCTCCTCTCAAATCTTCATTGTCATCTTTTGTAAGAAGAGGAGGTCTTTGTAAAGAGAAAGCTTCTTAGTGGAATTGCTTGGGTTGATCCACCTTAAGGATCGCCGTGGAGTAGGAGCATTATCTCCGAACCACGTAAAGGCCTTGTTAGCATTGTCTTTGTGTTTTTACATATATTATTTGTTCTTGCTTCCGCTAATCATTTTTGTAGAAACCGAAAAGCGCTATTCACCCCCCCCCCTCTAGCTTCCAAACGATCTCTAACAAGTGGTATCAGAGCCAGGTTCGCATCGGAAGATCTAACCATCAACTGGAGCATGACATTTCAAGAGGGATATAGCACGGCAAGGCCTCCATTTTTCGACGGCAACGACTTCGGCTATTGAAAAGGTAGGATGGAATACTATCTCATGAATGACATAGAAAATTGGTTTAGTATTGTAGATGGATTCGAAAAGCTGGTCGACAAATTCGGAGCACCACTACCGACAAAAGATTGGACAAGAGAGATGGCCAAGAAAGCACAAGCCAATGCAAAAGCAACGACCACACTTCAATGTGGTCTATCCAAGGAGCAACTCTCTAAGGTCGGGCCCTTCAACTCCGCAAAAGAGCTTTGGGAGAAGCTCATCGAACTCAACGAAGGATCCAAAGAGACAAGAAGGGCCAAGAGGGATCTTTTGATTGGCCAACTCCAAAGCTTCACTATGAAGACAAACGAGACTGTGAGTCAAATGCACAGGCGTTTCAAGGAAGTAGTCAACGGACTACACGTTATAGGTGAAAAGGTCGACAACCGTGACCTTGTAAGGTATGTATTACAAACTTTCCCTAGGACCACCTTATGGGCCTCAATGGTAGATGCTTATAAGGTCTCTAGGGATCTCTCATTAGTCAAGTTAGATGAACTTTTTTGTGAATTTCAATTACATGAACAAGCTAACACTTCATCCAAAGAGAAGGGTATAGTTCTTTTTGTAGGAAAGAAGGAGAAGAAGAAGAAGGAGAAGAAGGAAGTGTCCTCCTCATCCGAATCCGAGGAAGACTCATCAAGTAGTGAAGATGAGTTATCGGCAAGCGAGGTGGCACATTACGTCAAGAAGTTTGGTGGGAAGTCAAGGAGACTCACCAAGAAGGATGTGAAGAGGATGTTCCAATCCTCAAGAGGTAAATCTTCAAATAATTTAAATTCTTCATCTAATGTAACTTGCTATGGTTGCAATAAGAAAGGACACATCAAGCCAAATTGCCCGGAACTAAAGAAAAAAGAGGAGAAAGAAAAGAAGCATAAGGAGAAGAAGGAAAAGAAGGAAAAGAAGAAGAAAGAAGCAATGGTGGCACAAACATGGGACACTCTAAGTATAGAGGAGTCTTCCGACGATGAGGAAGTATGTCATGCCACCCGGAACCTAGCTCTTATGGCATTAGAGGAAGAAGCCGTGAGCTCAAGCGAGGAGTCCTCTTCATCTTCAAGTGATGAATCATCATCAAGTGATGATGATGAGGTAAACAACTCACCTAAAATAGATTTACTTTATAAGACTATTACATGTTTACAAAATGCTTTAAATAGATCAAAAATTAGGGTTAAGGATCTAAAATTAGAAATCAAATCACTCAAAAGTGTAGATTCATCATGTTGCAAACAATCTAGTGATATTGATGAATGTACTCTTAGGGATGAAAATGATGAGTTAAGAAAAGAAATAGGTAAATTAAGAGCATGCTTAGAAAAATTCACTAATGGTTCTAAATATCTAGATATGATTATTAAAAATCAAAGGGCAATTTACAATAAGGCCGGATTAGGATATAGACCTAAGGAGAAAGAGGTAGCATTTGCATCCCTTGTTAGTAGAAAAACAATGATTAAAAGCAAGGGGAGAAAGGCATGGGTACCAAAGAAATTCATAATTGATGCTAGTGGTCCTAAGATTTGGGTACCTAAGGATTGTGTTTTTCATGTGACATAGGTAGAAGAACCAAGCTTGTGGATAGTTGATAGTGGGTGCTCAAAGCATATGACCGGGGATGAGAGAAAATTCTCCACTATCAACCACACTAGCAAAGGAAAAGTGTCATTTGGTAATAGTGGCAAACTTAAAATTTTAGGAAAGGGCACCATTGAGGTATCTCCCAATCTTGCCATTCATAAAGTTCTATTAGTTAAAAATATGAAATTTAATTTACTTAGTGTAAGTCAATTATGTGATGCAAACTTTGATATTAAATTTGATTCCTCAAAATGTTTTATAAGACACAAAACTATAAACGATTGCATGTTAGTAGGCTTTAGGAAATCAAATATATATTATGTTGATTTATCCTATGCTACTAATCCTTCCACTAAGTGTCTTATTGCAAAAGAGGAAGAAAGTTGGCTTTGGCATAGGAGGCTAGGACACATAAACATGAAGAATATAGCCAAAATAGCAAAATTGAAACTAGTCAAAGGATTGCCTAGAGTCAAATTTCTCAAGGACAAGATGTGTGATGCTTGCCAAGAAGGGAAACAATCAAAAACATCACACAAAGGTAAAAATTTACTTAGTACCGCTTTACCATTAGAATTACTACATATGGATTTATTTGATTGCCATAGTACCCCATCTATAATTGGTAGTAAATATTGCTTGGTAATAGTAGATGATTTTTCTAGATTTACCTGGGTGTTTTTCTTGAAAAATAAAGATGAAACCTTAGGAATAATCATAGGATTTAGCAAAAGAGTAGAAAATGAAAGAAAACTCAAAATCAATCGGATCCGTAGTGATCATGGTGGAGAATTTGAGAATTCTAACTTTTCAAATTTTTGCTTAGAACAAGGGTACAAGCATGAATTTTCTTGTCCTAGAACACCTCAACAAAATGGGGTTGTGGAAAGAAAAAATTGTGCCCTACAAGAAGCGGCTAGGACAATGCTTAATGCATATTCCTTACCTAGCTACTTGTGGGCGGAAGCGGTTAATACCGCTTGCTATATCCAAAATAGGGTATTGATTCATAGGTTTTTAGGAAAAACTCCTTTTGAATTGTGGAATGGTACAATTCCAACAATTCATTATTTTAAGGTCTTTGGATGCAAAGTTTATATCTTAAATACCAAAGACAACCTAAGTAAGTTTGAGTCCAAAGCGGATGAAGGAATCCTAGTTGGATACTCATCCACTAGTGTAGGATATAGAGTTTACAATAAAAGGACTCAAAAGATTGAAGAATCTTCAAATGTTCAATTTGATGAAACTTCAAATACATACCCTAGGAAATCCCCTATTGATGATGATATAAGTATTGAAAATCAAGAAATTACCAAACAATTTCAAGACTTAAACTTAGGGGGTGATGATCAAGGGGGAGGATTGAATCAAGGGGGAGTAAGGGATGATTCCGATGATGAGCATAGGATTGAGGTTGATCATGATCAAACTCCATCTAACACACCTCCTAGAACCATAAGATTTCATCAAAGTCACCCTTTAGATCAAATTGTGGGTGAATTATCTCAAGGAGTTAGGACTAGGTCATTCCATAGGGATCCTACTAGTCATATTGCTCTAATCTCTCAAATTGAGCCCAAAACAATTAAAGATGCATTACTTGATCCGGATTGGATCTTAGCAATGCAAGATGAATTAGCTCAATTTGAAAGGAGTCAAGTATGGGAGTTAGTTCCTAGACCAAGTGAAAACACTATTATTACTACAAGATGGGTCTTTAGGAACAAACTAGATGACCAAGGGAATATCACTAGAAATAAAACATGATTAGTTGCAAGGGGTTTTAATCAAGTTGAAGGACTTGATTATGATGAAACATATGCCCCGGTTGCTAGGTTAGAGTCCATTAGAATACTTTTAGCATATGCCTCCTATATGGGTTTTAAACTCTATCAAATGGATGTCAAATCGGCATTTCTAAATGGGTTTATTAAGGAAGAGGTGTATGTAGAACAACCTCCCGGGTTTGAAAATATGGACTACCCAAACCATGTATACAAGCTTAGGAAAGCCTTATATGGTTTGAAACAAGCTCCCCGGGCTTGGTATGAAAGATTGTCATCTTTCCTAATCTCTAAGGATTTCAAAAGGGGTAGTATAGATCAAACTCTCTTTATAAAGTCAACATCTAAGGACATCTTTGTAGCCCAAGTGTATGTTGATGACATTATCTTTGGGTCAACAAATAATGAACTTCTTCAAAACTTCATTCAAAATATGGAAAAAGAGTTTGAGATGAGTCTAGTTGGAGAATTAAATTTCTTTCTAGGATTGCAAGTTAAACAAACAAGTGAAGGAATTTACATTTATCAAACCAAATATGCTAAGGAAATGATTAAGAAATTTGGTTTGGAAAATGCTAAGGTAGTGTCAACTCCAATGGCAACCAATACTAAAATAGATAGTGATAGTGAAGGAAAACAAATAGATCTTACCCTTTATAGGAGCATGATTGGTAGCCTCTTGTATTTAACCGCTAGTAGACCCGACATATTATTTGCGGTTGGTATGTGTGCTAGGTATCAATCATGTGCTAAGGAATCTCATTTAGTTGCCGTCAAGAGAATTTTAAGATATGTTAAAGGCACACTAAATGTAGGTCTATGGTACCCTAGGACTAGGACCTTTGATTTGGTTGGGTACACCGATTCCGATTATGCCAGTTGCAAATTGGATCGGAAGAGTACTAGTGGTGGATGTCAATTCCTTGGGTCCTCCCTAGTGAGTTGGAATAGTAGGAAGCAACCTTGTGTTGCTTTATCCACCACCGAGGCCGAATATGTGGCTATGGGTGGTTGTGTAGCTCAATTATTATGGATGAAACATACCTTAGAAGATTATGAGCTATCTTACTCCAACATGAAAGTATTTTGTGATAATGTGAGCACCATTAACTTGACCAAGAATCCAGTGCATCACTCTAGGACCAAGCACATTGAAGTGAAACATCACTTCATTAGAGACCATGTGGCTAAGGGGGACATTGAGCTTAATTACATTGAATCTAAGTCCAACCTAGCCGACATCTTTACCAAGCCTCTCTCCGAAATAGAATTTTCATCACTTAGGAGAGAACTTGGAATGTGCTTTGTAGAATAAAAATGTAGGTTTGCATGATCCTATAGAAATACTAGGATTTATACCTTTAACCATCTCACAGAATACTTAGGAAACCATGATTTTTGTATTGAGCCACCTAGACAACATGTGAGATGTTAGGAAGATGCACTTGGATCATCATGCTTGTTATGATGCATTACTATGAACCAAAGTGTCATCTAGAGACATTAATCTTTCATTGGACCAATCATTGGGAAGGCCTATGTACAATTAATGTGCATATAGCTCCAAGAATATGATTGGAAATGTCAAATAAAATAAAATTTAAACTATGTCTATCAAATCTTGAGAAACAATCTCCTATTGATAAGCCAAAGTGATACAAAGTTTTGCAAAAATATCATAACTTTTGCAAAATCTCAAGATTGTGTCAATATCAAAATCTAGAGGTGATATAATTTTAAAATAATTTTTCTTTGATAGGAAATGTTCTAAAAATATTACCCACAAAATTTCGTGATTTTTTGATCTTTATTGAATTAATTATGAATTTTTAATCGAGTCGAAAAGGTTATCGATCGATGATATCGATCGGCACTGACGCCAGCCTTGATTCGATATGACGATATCGAATCGGGCTTACCCGGTTCGTTATCAGTTCGACTGCCATTTATGGCGATCAAGACAAGATGTAATCGTTCGTATCGATCGGTCGATTCGGTGATATCTATCGATTCGGCCGCCATTTAGCGGCCGGCCCATACGAAATCTCGTATCGATCGTACGCAGATCGATCCCCATCGATTCATTGCCGACTAACGGCATGATCGTCGCATTTTAGGGCTTTCCACCGGTTCGACTCGCCAAACCATCCCGATTTTCTCTCCTCTTCCTCTTCCGATGAACCTCCACCGCGCCGTTTAGCCGTTCTCCCTCGCTTCTCCGGCGTCTTCACCGACCGGTGCTCCCATTTGGAGTGCTCTCCAACTCGAGGACCTTCTCTTGTCACTCCGTTCGCGCTCTAGTTTCCAGTCCTTTCGGCTAGGGTTCCGTGGTCCTAAGCACTACTCTTTGTTCACCATGTCGCCTAGTTTCATTCTGATCAATGTTTGTTTGTTCCTATGATTGTATTTCACTAACCTATGCTTGTCTTGTTGTCTGTCCATGCATCATCAACCTACATTGTGCATATTTTTTTGTGTTGTCTTTTCACACATTTAGGTAGCGCTTTGCTACTAAGCGTGCTCGGGCACCTCAGGACCAACGAGGGCCGTCAAACCCTCGACCCTCGATCCTCGATTTCAAACCCCCACTTGAAAGTGCTTTCAATAAAACAAATTCCAACTTATTCCACCTAGATCAATGGATCCCAATTTTCTTAAAGACTACTATTTTGACATTGTTCAAATCATTCAACATTACAAACTTGAGTCTTTAGTCTTTTGTGAACATCATGTTAATATCACTCTTCTCTCTGAATTTTTCAACAACCTACGACCGGCTGGAGATGGGAGATACCGGACTCGTTGCTCATGCGATCTGGATTTCATCCCAGATCTGGACTGATTTTCTCGGTTGTCTCTCTTCCGAGAATGATTTCATCTTCTATCCATCTTGGAGTGAACCTCTTCCACCTCCTTTTGAGGAGATTTCTTTGGATTCCCTTCACACTACTTTCTATCATTCTCCTCGACCTTTGAACACTAATCTATTTCAATCACAAGAACTTTCTGCCTCTGACAATGTCCTTTATAAGGTCATTGCTCATTGTCTTCTCCCTATAGTTACTCGTGGTTTGGCTTTGGTTCGCCCTCCACACTTACTTCTCATGCATCTCTTTCGTTCATACTTAGACATCAATATTGGCCTCAATACCTTCCATTGCATCATTCATTTCATAAGGCCAAACAATGGGAAGGTTCATATTCCTTTTGGAAATGTCCTTACTCAATGGCTCAGCTCCGTAGGCATTGATGTCAATATAGGAGTCATGAATAGAAAATATGATCAGATGACTCGACGGAGTTTCTCCTTGGCGGGCCTGAAGGCCGACAGAGGATCCGTTTTCTGGGACCCAGCACGACGGCTAGCAGGTGGCGCTCCGGCACCAGAGGATGCCGCTGCGGAAGGAGTTGCTAAAGGTGTTGCTGAGGGTGTTGCTGAGGGAGCAAATGCGGGGGAGACTGCTGCAGGCGATACTGTTATGCCAGATCCATCCTTCGTTGCCCGTTTCGATGCTTTTGCGGAGCGGGTAGACACACGCTTTGAGGAGCTGCGCTTAGAGCATCAGGAGCTTCGCCGAGAGCATCAGGAGCTCCTCTCCCTCATCAGAGGGGTGCATCTGCAGCAGCAGGACATCTTGGCGATTCTCCGCCCTGCTGCACCTAGACACCCACCTCATGATGGATCGTCATCTGCACCGATGGATGCTGAGGACGACGATCGTTAGCTTGCTTGTTTTTTTTTGTTTTTCTTTTTGGCCGTATGTACGGCATAAACTCCTACTTGTGTCATAACTTTTGATTAATGAAATGAAATTGTGCCCTTGTTTTAATTCATTTCTATTAGTGTTTACAACTTGTTATTTGTCAAGTTTAGAAGTTGAGCATATAGTACGAAGTTATGAATATTGATACCATACAATTACACTTTTTGTGTTATAATTTTGTTATTTTGAATATCGTATCAATCCATTAATCTGATGAGCATATTTTTCGTCTAATATTTTTCATATGTTATATTAGTCGAATAAAATGTGTATGACAAGTTTCGTGATTTTTGGACACCCACGGAATTTTCTATGCATTTTCAAACCTTGACTGAAAAATTCGATTTTCAGTTTATGCGATATCGATCATTGCCATTATTGGCGATCGCCTATAGGCAGCAGCGATTGGTGATGCCTATTCCAATGAACGGTGACACTGTTTTGGAATAGAAAACGATTTATCATCGGTTAAAAGGTTCAATTTTGGACATTATATGATTTCCACAGTATACACATGATAACTTGTATGGAAAGGCGGATTTTCTTGGTGCACTGGTTTAGGGGGAGCTACATCCCTAATTTCTATAATTGTTGGTGCAAGGCTATGACATATTTGCTTATTCTATTTCTTATGCCTTGCTTCACATGTTATTTCCCCATCATGAAACATGTCTTGGATTTAGGGGGAGCTTCATATCAATTTTATACCTTTGTTCAAAGATATGTCAATTCTTCCTGCACTTATTGGATTAACTTTTCTCTTTTTGTTGTATGTCAAAGGGGGAGAAGGGATATTTAAGTTAGAATTCATATTGAAATATGTTTATATGTATGTGTTAAAGACCTAACTTAAATGATTGCCAAACATCAAAAAGGGGGAGATTGTTGGTGCAACAATGCCCCAAGCATTTATATATTTTGATGTTTGGATAATCATCTAAGTTAGGCAATGTTTTGTGATCTAATTGTAAACATGTTTAAATGACAGGAAAATCCAAGTATGAAGACTTGGTAAAAGACAAGTCCAAGTGTGATCTTGGCAAAGAGAAGTCAGAGGAAAGGTCTTGGTCTTGGCGTAAGTCCAAGCATGTAGTCTTGGTGCGTAAAGTCCAAGCGATCCTTGGAAAAGAAAGACCAAAGGAAAGTCTTGGCGGCATAAGTCCAAGCATGTAGTCTCGGCGTAAAGTCCAAGCGTACTTTGGCAAAGAAGAAACCAAAGCATGACGAAACCGAAGGAAGCTTTTGAAGGCAAGCGCATGGATGGAGTCGTGGACTCAAAGAAATCCTGGAGGCGCAAGGCTGATGGAGAAGCTAGAAGGTTAAGTCTAGGCTTAGGTTATGTTTTCAAGTATGAATTAGTCATACTTGGGGTGTGCCAGTCGACTGGAACATGGTGTCGGTCGAACTGGCCCTTAAAATGTAGCATTAGAGGTTGGAAGGCATTAGCGGATCGTGGAGTTATCGGTCGAAGGCGATGAGTCGACTCGATCGGCTGCGACATCTGGTGGCGATCGGCCATTATTAGCGGTCGGCGACCTCACAAAATAACGTGGCCGATTAGCGGTCGGCTACGAGCGATATCGATCGAGCGCCGCTTGTTGGCGATCGGAGTCTTCCGTTAGCGATGGCGGCGGCAAATCCCGCATCCATTGTTCGAAGCCTTTAGAATCGTGCGGTCGATCGATGTAAGTCATCACGATCGTGATGGACCTCCAACGGGAAAAAGAGGCTCTTTCCTATAAAAAGAGCCCAAGGGGAGCAAGAAGGGGCTAATGCTTATATTATGATCATTCTTCTAAGCTCCCACAAGTTTTCCAAGCTTTCTAAGTGTATTAATCTCCCTCCTCCTCTCAAATCTTCATTGTCATCTTTTGTAAGAAGAGGAGGTCTTTGTAAAGAGAAAGCTTCTTAGTGGAATTGCTTGGGTTGATCCACCTTAAGGATCGCCGTGGAGTAGGAGCATTATCTCCGAACCACGTAAAGGCCTTGTTAGCATTGTCTTTGTGTTTTTACATATATTATTTGTTCTTGCTGCAGCTAATCATTTTTGTAGAAATCGAAAAGCACTATTCACCCCCCCCTCTAGCTTCCAAACAATCTCTAACGACGAGCTCTAGCGATGCCAATGCAATCACTAATCAATAAACTCCTTCTCGACAACAAGTCGAAGGCGGAGAAACCTCGTACAAACGTTTACAACAATAAACGAAAGAAATACAAGAAAATACAAGTGAAAATGTAAAGAACACTTTACAAACTAGGGTTTTGAGCGCTTGCTTGTCGGTTGCTTGGATGAGCTTGAAGGACCCTGAAATGCACCTGCAAATCGCCTTCAAATCGCCTCACCAAAGCCCCCAAAGAACTGATGCTTGAGCCTTCCACGAACAGCTACTTTTATCCTCCATCAGGCTGGATTTCTGCCTAGCAGTCGACTGCCAGCACTGTAGCTGTGAGACAACGGCTCAATCCACATTGGACAAGTTCCAACGGGACTCTTGGCGATCGGCCCGCCAACATTGGCGATCGAATGCCAGCGCCCCGTAGTCGATCGGCCAGCGGTCGGCTCTGGCGTTATGCTCGACCGCAGAACTAGCGATCGGCCATGGCGGTCGACTACAGTAGACATCGATCATTGCTCCAATGAGCGGTCATTGCCAGCAATTCTAGCTCAAAATTGGCAGTCGAACTTAAGTCGACTCACGGCAGTCGAACCGGCCATATTGCCAGTCGACTGCCAACCTCAAACATGAGGTTTTAACCCAAGTATGGTGCCCCCATACTTGCTAGACCACCCTTAGCCTAGACCTAAACCTTCTAGCCACCTCCATCAGCCTCACGCCTCTCGGATCCCTCCAAGTCATCCATGACTTGTACTTTCCCAAATGCCAAGTACCCATGACTTGGACTTTCCATGCGCCAAGTGTCCCACTTGGACTTTTCATGCCAAGTACTCAAGACTTGGACTTTACCAAATGCCAAGTGTTCCACTTGAACTTTCCATGCCAAGTGCACAAGACTTGGACTTTCCCATGACAATTACATTGTCATATGTTTTTGTCGAAACATCAAAACATCACTCGAATCAAACTCGAGTCCTTGTCAATCGTGACCTGGGCCGATTGCACCAACAATCTCCCCCTTTTTGATGTTTGACAAAAACTAAACAACTCATTTGAGTTAGACCACTAACTCAAATCCCTTACCAATTATCCCAAATTGGTAAAC
The DNA here is from genome assembly GCA_025175895.1 of Wurfbainia villosa. Lineage (NCBI taxonomy): Eukaryota > Viridiplantae > Streptophyta > Magnoliopsida > Zingiberales > Zingiberaceae > Wurfbainia > Wurfbainia villosa. Next base: position 99,836,393 of record CM045997.1, on the reverse strand, counting down.
ACTCTCCAAATGTTCTCCCCCAAACATTCTCCCCCTTTTTGACTAACATCAAAAAGGTTTTCTCTCCAAGGAGGTCAATGTCTCATGTCCCAATGAGATCTTACAATCTCCCCCTTGATCCAAAAATAACTACCAAGGATGTCTACCATCTTCCTAGTGATAATTCACATATCACTCAAGAGAAGCAATCTTATACTCTCTCCCAATTTCCAAATTGGGTATCAAAAACCCATCAATTTTCCCAATTGATGATACTCTCCCAATAACTTCTCCTCTTCAAGTAGAAAAACACATCTATCATCCCAAGATGGATACCTCCCCCTAAAGGCTTGCTTCCCCTTGACCATTGCACCAACAATGTCCTTGGGAAGCCCCTAAGCCAATAGGAACTCTAAACCATCAAAATTAAGGTTCTAAGTTCAACATAGAACTTTCACTCACCCTAAATTTGATACTTTGACCTAACACAACTCCTAATCCATATCCAATGGATTTTCACCCTTTATAATGCTTCCTAAAGCATATCCTAGGGTTAGGAGTGATTAGGAACCTTTTCCATAGCTGAACACGGGCTAAACAAACCTTGTTAACCCGAAATCAGACCTGGCAGTCGACTCGACGAATCACGATCGACACCCATATCGACCGCCAATTACAGTCGGCGATCGAGTAAATTTCAATTTCAGCTATCAGATTCGAGATTTGGAAAAGCATAAGTAATTCTACGTAATTTGAAAAATCATAAAATTTGATACATATATTACTTATAGTCATTACAATGGGTGAAAAATATTTGAAAATTATTTTACCCATAAAATAGTGAGTTTGATACAATGGGTGAGAATAAGCATTAGCCTCTCAAAGGCTCACACCCTCTCTTTTTATAGAGAGGGCTGATTTCTTCCGCTGCCGCCACCACCGATCACGCCATGGTAGTCGATTTACTACAACGGCCTCCGAACACGCCAGATCTGTAGTCCAATCTGATCTTGGCAATGATCGATGGACCTCATCGCCAATCGCCGCCTCCGTAGTCGATCGCCTGCGCCACGAGCGGTTCTGCGGTTCGCTGATATCCTCTCGCCGATCGCATTCCATGGCGGGCCGATCGCCATTCCATGGGCCGATCGGGGCATAAACCCATCAGTCGGATACCAGTCGAACTCACTCGACTCAGAGCAATCGACTGCCATGACTTGGCAGTCGACTGGTGCCGTGTAAAACTCAAACTTAACATAAGTTTGAGCTTTCGGCGATCGGGTAAACCTTAACCCTTGCGGTCAAGTCTCCGACACTCAGCCATTCGGCCAAGTTCACCTAATGAGCTACTTACATTTCACTCATTCTCTCATCTCACTCGAAGTCCCTCGCCGAAGCTCTCTTCGTTCGCGGCCACGTCCCTCGGCAGCATCAGGCGCACGACTCTGTAATGCTCCTTCGCGTCTCTTACCTCCGAAGTCTGCTTCCTTGGCTTCACTTCAAGTCATCTCGTCCGACGGTCCCTCGGATGCTCCAAGCACACGACTTCCGCAAAGTCATCCTTCACCGACTCAAGGACCGAGGTTGTGAGGGTGAACCCGCCAAGGCTCCATGTGCGAATTACTAAGTCCTGCATGACTTCAACGCACATATTAAATCAACATAACACACTAACTTAAACCCTTTGCCACACCATCAAAACCATATTACGGCAAGAGATTGCCCTAACAATCTCCCCCTTTTTGATGTGTGGCAATCCGTTTAAGTTAGGTAAAAACATTTGATATAAATTTTAAAGGAAAGAAAGCATGTAAAAATTAAACATGATATAGCAACATGCAACTCCCCCTTAATCCATGAAACTCCCCCTTAATTTCTCCCCCTATCATAAGCATAATCATTTCTCCCCCTAAATATGTTCCCCTTTACTTAAACATACATTTCTCCCCCTTTGACACCATCAAAAATATTAATACTAAGTTATAAACTCATGGCATCAAGTATAAAGAGAAACATACATTAAAATCAGTCAAAACCTGATAACATCAGGTTACTGTATTTGTTCATGATCCATCGATCGTGATATCGATATAGAAATGATCGGGTACAAAGGAATCCGAATTTCTGATTTTCTGGATGAATTTCAGAAATGCATTATTAATTCCAGAAAATTCGAAAAATCATGAAATTTTGGGAACACATTTCTTTTAAGTATATCTATCAGTGAAAAATATGTTTTCATGAAAAATCATTATATTTCTACGTATTTGCCAAAAATCCAAAAGCTTTAAAAACTACTAGGTTTTTGATCATAAGAGTATCCACTTTAACACCTAGTCTTGCATCCAATTGTTTCAAAACATGAATACATGTATTTTAAAGTAAGAAATTGTTTTGAAAACATATGAAATATCCAACCATGATCTTTGGGCAATATGTCTATGAATTAAACATAAGCCTTCCCCATGATTGGTCTATTATTACTATGTTGATACTTTAAATGACCATCTAAATGTCATAGGCATTAGTGGACATTTGTATCATCCTAACATCTCACCCATGCGAAGTTTGCAATCAAGTTAGCCTATAGTGAGTGTGATATGCATCCTAGGGGGTATTTGTATATACTTAACCCTTGTATTCATGCAATTCTATCATGGTTAAGTATCAACCTAACAATCATCATGATCATAAAGGCATATGTCAATTAATTTTACATTATGATCATGAAATACATGTATTCATCAAATAATAGTCATGCATTAGGTATTATATGATGATAATAAGCAAAGTATCACCTAAAGCATGATTCAACCCTATTTCTCATGATTACGTGCCTAATATTAAAATCATAAATCATGATTTCAAACATACATAGCAATTACATTAATCATCATGATTTAAGCATTATTATCTATTTATGGGCACGTTATCATCACCCAACACTATTCTAAAAATGTTGTCCCGCCATCCTAAGTCAACCAAAATATGATATAGGTCAATTGCATATGGTTGACTACCCTAGGGGTTTTCTAACTCTTAAGGATGGATTTTGGAACCCAAAATAGATTCTTGCCTATGGGGTTCACTAGAAATTCCTTAGGAATCCATTTCCTAGCAATTGCTTTCTTCTTATCTTGTCCCCTAGCAATTAGGCATTTGTAGGCCTTTTCATTTTTCTTTTCCTTGTAGCCTAGACCCTTTTTGTTGAAACAAGCTCTTTGGCTCCCTAAGATCATGTTCAATGTGTTAAAGCCAATTGTGAATTTTTCTAGGGCTTTTGTTAAATAATCTACCTTTTCCCTTAAGGCCCTATTTTCATTTATACATGCATCACTAACATCTAATGGCACATAAAGGTCATGTGAGCATGCATCATTTAAGCTAGAAGAAATATTATCATTTAAGCATGCATTTTCTAGCTTATTTTCTAATGCCTTAATTTGATTAAGCATGCTTTTATTTTTCTTTTTCATTCCAAATAAGTCCTTAGTTAAACTAGAAATTATGGAAACTATTTTCTTGGGAGAGGCTTTCGTTACCATAGTTTCCATGTCCTCTTCTTCTTCGGATGATGAGGATGTGGAAGCTCCCCCTTCACTTGAGCTCTCTCCTCTTGAGCTTGATCCTTCATTTTCGGATGAAGAGCAATCCAAGTCATCAAAGGCCATCAAGGCCAAATTGGTGACAAAGGCATTCTCCTCATCCGATGATGATGAGGAGGATGAGGATGGGTCATCCCAAGTCCTTGCCTTTAGAGCTTTGGTCTTCCCCTTTTCTTTTGTCTTCTTCTCCTCTTCCTTCTTTTTCTTGCTCCCCTTTTTCTTCTTCTTTTCTTCTTTCTTTTTCCTCTCTTCCTTGCTCTTGTTTAGGAGAGGACAATTGTCCCTTATGTGCCCCTCTCCTTGGCAATTGTAGCATATGACCTTCCCCCTTGGTCTTCTATTCCTATCATGAGATTTATCAAATCTAAAATTCTTAAATGCACGTCTTACCTTCCTCACCATATAGGCTTCTTCGGTGCTATCCATGGAGGAGGAGGAAGACGCTTCGTCATCGGAGGAGGAGGGGATTTCCATCTTCTTCTTCCCCTTGTTTGCTATCAAAGCTACTCCTCTTGAGGGTTGAATTCTAGGCTCTTCTTGTATTCCTTCAAGCCTAGATTCATGTAATTCCATAGTGGAGAAAAATTCATCTAGAGTACTTACCTCTAGATTCTTTGAAATGTAAAATGAGTCCACCATTGAACTCCACTTGGATGATCGGGGGAAAGCATCTATGGCCTTCATTATCATATCGCGATTGGAGAGCCTTTCTCCTACACTTGTTAGTCCATTTAAAATTTCTTTGAATCTAGAATGCAAAGAAGTTACCTTTTCTCCCTTTTCTAATTTAATGTTGGATAGTTGGGAGCGGAGGAGATCTCTCCTTGCTAGCTTTGCCTCGGATGTGCCTTCATGAAGCTCAATTAGCTTCTCCCACATCTCCTTGGCGCTTAGGCATTCTCCTATTCGGTTGATTTCTTGTTGGGGGAGCACATTGAAGAGATGATGCTTGGCTTTTGAATTTGCAAGGTGCTCTTCCCTTTGCCTTTTGGTCCACCTAGATTTTTCTATTGGCTTCCCCTCTTCATCCCTAGGCAAAACGAAACCGGATTCCATTGTAATCATAATATCAAAATCCGTTTCGAAAAATACCTCCATTCGCTTCTTCCACCAAGCGAATTCTCCTTCAAACTTTGGAGGATGGATGTTGGAGCCGACCATTTCGAAAGTTGCTTGTTGTGGCGGTTAGTCCTCGACAAGCTTTCCTTAGCTCTGATACCACTTGTAGGGGATCGGTACAGCCGGCTAGAGGGGGGTGAATAGCCCTTTTAGTTTGGATGCCGGTATTTGCTCGTCTACAAGACTAATTAGCGCAAGAGGAAGACTAATAAAGACAAGCAAATAGAAATATTTGAGAAACAATCAAGCACAAAGTGTAGCGTGGTTCACGCGGCTGCAGCTAATCCACGATCCCGATTAAATCAAGGTGAATCACTCCTCCAAAGCCAATCACTATTGGTCTCTCCTTTGCACCAAGCTAGGTGGAGGTAACCTTTACAATCAAGATCACTCTTCTTACAAATAGAATGGAGTAAAAACAAGTAAGAAGAGTTTAGAGCTTGTGGGGCACTAGGAAGATCACTTAGAGCATAAGCATTAGCCTCTCAAAGGCTCACACCCTCTCTTTTTATAGAGAGGGCTGATTTCTTCCCATTGGCCACTCACCGATCACGCCCATGGCGGCCGATCGCATCTACAACGGCCTCGAACACGTCGGATCCCGACCGCTGTAGTCCAACGGAACTCTTGGCGATCGGTCGATGGACCTCATCGCCGATCGGCTCAGTCGATCATAGTCGGCCTACGAAGCGTTCTGCGTTCGCGATATCCTCTGATCGTCATTCCATTCATTCCGATCTCGGGCATAAACCCATCACGGATACCGGTCGAACTCACTGACTAGAGCGATCGACCGCCATGACTTGGCAACTTAACATAAGTTTGAGCTTCCGGCGGTCGGGTAAACCTTAACCCTTGCGGTCAATTCTCCGACACTCAGCCATTCGGCCAAGTTCACCTAATGAGCTACTTACATTTCACTCATTCTCTCATCTCACTCGAAGTCCCTCGCCGAAGCTCTCTTCGTTCGCGGCCACGTCCCTTGGCAGCATCAGGCGCACGGCTCTGCAATGCTCCTTCGCGTCTCTTGCCTCTGAAGTCTGCTTCCTTGGCTTCACTTCAAGTCATCTCGTCCGACGGTCCCTCGGATGCTCCAAGCGCACGGCTTCCGCAAAGTCATCCTTCACCGACTCAAGGACCGAGGTTGTGAGGGTGAACCCGCCAAGGCTCCATATGCGAATTACTAAGTCCTGCATGACTTCAACGCACATATCAAATCAACATAACACACTAACTTAAACCCTTTGCCACACCATCAAAACCATATTACGGCAAGAGATTGCCCTAACAATGTCATGGCATGTTATATGGCAAACAAAGCATGACATATAAAATATATAGGTATGATAATACCTAAATTTTAATATTAATTGCCATTTGTTGGGATTAATCATATTTTGCCATATTAACTTAATCTCCCTAGTGTGCCAAAAACCCAAAATGACACACTAACCTCTAAACCTAAATTGTGCCAATTTAATTGATTTTTCTTAATTTCAAAAGTGCATTGGCACATCCTAAAATCTTTTAGGATATTGATTCAAATCTATTTCCAAGGTAACCATAACCTTGAAAATATCCTAAAATGCCACTTTTACCATGGTTGAGTTAACTACCCATCCAATCAAGGTTGGCACACCCTAAACCCATCTAGCGTGAATCAATCACGCTCTTAGGAACCCAAAACCGATTTGAACTCCTAGGGTTAATTAGGTATTCCTTAGGGATAACCTCCCTAGATACCTTCCTAATGACCCTCCTAGGCTTGTTAGCTTTGGTCATTTGGGTCTTACCTAGGTTGACTCTAGGGGTAACTCCCCTTGCAACCTTCTTAGTGGCCACCCTAGGTTTCCTAGAAACCTTAGCCACTAGGCACAAACTATGGTTACTCTTAGGGATAGCTTCCCTAGTAACCTTGGTCTTCTTATACCTAGTTTGTGTTCCATAATCAAATAGAACACTATGGTAAGCCACCTTAGGCTTAGGTTTGTGACCCAAACCTTGCTTGCCCTTGGTTGACTTTTGACTTTGAGGTCCTAGGTGTTGACTTTGAGATCTAGACCTAGACTTTTGATCATTAGACCCTTTAACTTGGTTTTGTATATTCCTAAGGGTCTTTTCTAGTTTCTCAAGCCTTGACCTCAAGGCTTGGTTTTCTAATTCTAATTGCCCAATTGATTTTTGATTAAATTCTTGGGCATGAGACTTTCTAGGCATATGCCTAGTCCATTTAGGGTTTAGACCTAGGTGCTCTTGCACCTTTTTAATTGTCTCCCTAGGTAAAATTGATCTTGAGTTATTTGACCTAGGTTTGTCCTTAGGTAAATTGTTTTTAGGGACATTAGTCCCAAATTTCTCCTTATTATCTAAGTAGACATTCTTGGCTCCTAAGCAAAAATACTTGTTCCTATTAGCATGCTTTTCTTTGTAAATTGAAGAAGGAGCAAAATTAGAAGTTACCCTAGGGTTTGCCTTAGCTCCCCCTACATATGATGCTCCATTTTGAGTCTTCTTGTCCCCCTTCTTGCATTGACTCCGGAAATGTCCCGGTTGTCGGCACTTGAAGCAAATTACTTGTTCTTTGCTCTTTTGCGTTGAGGGACCGGCATCCTTGACCTTTGTAGCCGGTGGAGCTTTCCTATTCTTCTTTTGGCACTTACTTTTATAGTGCCCGGTTTCCCTACACTCAAAACATATTATATGCATTTTATTATTAACACATATGTTTGAGTTACCTAGGTTAATGGAGACCGGAATTGGACTTTGGGCTTCTTCATCTTGACCGGAAGTCGAAGCTTCTTCTTGATGTTCCGGTGTGGAGGAAACTCTAATCTCCTCCTCAATCCTAGAAGTGGATGCTTCTTCCACTTCCTCCACCAACCCGGAAATTGACTCCCTATCAACTTCTGATTCTACTTCCTCTTCCTCTTTGGATGTTGATGATCTCTCAACCTCCAAGTCCTCACTTCCTTGTGAGAGTGATGCATTAGCCTCTTCGGTCTCTTCCTCTTGGACCATTGATGGGCTTTCATGGAGCTTGGCCACTTGGCTCCATAGCTCGTTTGCATCTACATAATTACCTAACATACACAAGATATTGTTAGGTATTAAATCAATTAACAACTTCATTACCTTCTCATTCTTTTCGAAGGCTTGGACTTGCTCTTCGGTCCATCTCTTTTTCTTGAGGAATCCACCTTTTGGTCCTCTTGGATATCTATATCCTTCCATTAAGATAGACCATTCTTCGAAGTCCCTCATCATTAGGAAGTCTTCAATTCTTGACTTCCATTGCTTAAACCCTTCTTGTCCATAGAAGGAGTAAGGGATCGGTGTGTTAATATTCTATCCCAATTGTTCTTCCATCTTCACCCTCTAGCTTCTTTGTCCTAGCTCCCGGCGGTTAGTCCGTAGATGAGCCCCAGGCTCTGATACCACTTGTTGGAGATTTGACGCCGCTAGAGGGGGGTGAATAGCGTTGACCGTACGTAGATGGAATTCATTCGCGATCGTCTCTACAAAACTCGTTATGCGCAGCGGAATAGAAATAATCAAAGCAATAATGAAAAGATACAATCACGAACACAAGCACAACACGAGATATAACGTGGTTCGGAACCGAACGGTTCCTACTCCACGGATCGAGCTCTAACGAGCTCAAGCGATGCCAATGCAATCACTAATCAATAAACTCCTTCTCGGCAACAAGTCGGAGGCGGAGAAACCTCGTACAAACGTTTACAACAATAAACGAAAGAAATACAAGTGAAAATGTAAAGAACACTTTACAAACTAGGGTTTTGAGCGCTTGCTTGTCGGTTGCTTGGATGAGCTTGAAGGACCCTGAAATGCACCTGCAAATCGCCTTCAAATCGCCTCACCAAAGCCCCCAAAGAACTGATGCTGAGCCTTCCACGAACAGCTACTTTTATCCTCCATCGGGCTGGATTTCCGCCTAGCAGTCGACTGCCATAAGTCCTCATTGCCGCCAAGATCAGAGCCGTGAGACAACGGCTCAATCCACGTTGGACAAGTTCCAACGGGACTCTTGCGCGATCGATCGCTAACATTGGCGATCCGATCGCAATGCCCGAGTCGATCGCTGGGCCGGCTACGGTCGCGTCGTCGGCTCGACATATAACTAGCGATCGCCGACCGCGCCGATCGTCAGAGACATCACGATCGCTCCAATGAGCAATGATCGCCATGAGGTTTTAACCCAAGTATGGTGCCCCCATACTTGCTAGACCACCCTTAGCCTAGACCTAAGCCTTCTAGCCACCTCCATTAGCCTCACGCCTCTCGGATCCCTCCAAGTCATCCATGACTTGTACTTTCCCAAATGCCAAGTACCCATGACTTGGACTTTCCATGCACCAAGTGTCCCACTTGGACTTTTCATGCCAAGTACTCAAGACTTGGACTTTACCAAATGCCAAGTGTTCCACTTGGACTTTCCATGCCAAGTGCACAAGACTTGGACTTTCCCATGACAATTACATTGTCATATGTTTTTGTTGAAACATCAAAACATCACTCGAATCAAACTCGAGTCCTGGTCAATCGTGACCTAGGCCGATTGCACCAACAACACTCTCCAAGACTTTAACTTAAACTTCAACAATATTAAAACTCACATAGATAATATTAGCTCCATCAACTTAACCAAAAATCCTATTTGCCATTCTAGGACCAAACATATAAAAGTCAAACACCACTTTATTCGAGAACATGTAGCTAACGGAACCATTAAACTCGAATATGTGGAATCCAAGTCAAACCTAGCTGATCTTTTTACCAAGCCACTACCCGAAGCCGAATTTAGTCTACTAAGACGAAAATTAGGCATGTACATAATAGAGTAGGACTTACATTATTTTTATATACTCTAGTATTTACTTCTCTTTTCATATTAATGGAACTAGCTTAGGGCTCACCCTAGATATCATGCACTTATATATTTAAGGAGCCAATACATCTCACAACACATAGGACTAATGTGTTTGTGTACTTAGCCACGTAGATGGGCATGAGATGTTAGGACCTTACTCCTGGTTCCAGATGTAGAGCTAGTGCATCGCCATGAACCACGGAGTATAATCATATATATATTAACCGACTTTGACCAAGACTTATTGATCTTTCATATCAATCAAGTCAAATAAGAGTTGAACATTCAATAGACGAGCTTATTTTTAGTATATTATTTTCAAAATAATATGGAACATCCTTGGACTTGGAACTTAAACTTAATACTTATATTTTTCAAACCCACTCTTTCCGATTTATGGCAAAAGGGGGAGAAAATGCCAAAGTTAAGGGATCATTTTTTTTTATAACTTAACTTAGTAACTTAATTCTATATTCTTATAGCCAAAAGTTAATGTTTTACTTAACGTAATGCTTGCAAATTTATTAGTCGAGGAAGGGGGAGAAAGGCCGAGTTAAGAAATCTTCTTAACTTAAACTTATTTTAATACTAAGGTCAACTTTAAGTAATTGTTAATTACTTAAACTCTTCCTAAGTAGCAAACATAAAGGGGGAGGATTAAGACATTCTTTCAAGGCTCACCCTCAGTCAAGAGGGTCGTTTTCTCAAGGGGGAGTACTTGAAAGAAAGTCTCTATTACTCCTACTTAATTTTTAATTCTTCATGCATATTATTTCCTTAACTTTGTATGGATTTTCCATAGATCAAAAAGAGGGAGATTGTTGGTGCAGTAGGCACATAAGTCGAACTTGAGTTTTGATTATAGTAAATGATACAAAGTTAAGCTCATTTTGTTATCTCACGAACTAAATCAAGTGTGCAAAAAAGTGCTAAAGCTAGAGCTGAAGGTCAGCGACATTCGGAGGGAGCCATGGTGGTCGGGCGACACCGGAATGACTTCGGAGGGAGACGAAGGAATCAAGTGGAAGACCAGAAGCAGAAGCTACAAGGTAAATGTTGAGGTAAGCTCGTGTGAGTGAGCGCAAGGAAGGTCATGTCCTCCGTACAAGGACGTTCTTAAGCGACGATCCGACCAAGACCTCCCATGGAAGGTCTAAGTCGAGATCGGATGGTATATGACCATTTGATTTACTTATATTAATTGTATTTTTGAGTTAACTCTTCGTTGTAGCTGGAAAACCTGCCATCAGTCGACTGAGGGCTTGTATCAGTCGACTGATACATCTAGCGATCGGTAGTAAGGGTAGCGATCATTGTTGGCGAGGATCGACCGAGGAGAGTCAAAGCTTATCTCCATTTTTGAAGGGATAGGAGGTTTGCTCTCATTGGTTGAAGATGTGAACGTCTAGGGTTTCCAAGGCTATAAAAGTAGGGGTTCTCCACCCCATTTCCATCATCAAAAGCTCTCTAAAAAAGCCTCCGCTATGATACTCTTCTACGACGACCTTACGACGACGAAGTGCTACCACATCTCCGACGACAAGTACCTAACTTTCATTACTTTAATTGTCGTTGGTATTTTTGTTATTGTTTTCTTTAAATTTGTATTTATCGTGTTTTAATCGTAGCAAGGAGAGGGGGAGTGTCCCTCTACCTTGAGCTTTTTCGTATCGATTGTATTCGCTTACTCCTACCTCTAATGAGGAGGAGTGTTTTTAGTGCTTTGCCCTCCGTATGCGGTCTAGGACAGTTAGGGCCTTGGACTAGCAGCCGAAGGCTGTGAACCAAGTAAAAACAAATGATTAATATTTTCTTTCCACTGCATTTACTCTCATTCGCATTTTATATCGAACGAACAAAATTGTTTTGCACTATTCACCCCCCTCTAGTGCTCAAATCGATCCAACAACTTGGACTCCACCTCCTCTGAAAAAGAAGAAAGAAGTACAAGTGAGGAGGATAGCTCAAGTGAAAGGGGAGCCTCATCATCATCATCATCGGAAGGGGATTGGGTAAGTAAGGTAACAATACTACCCTCAAATGATGTTGTTTCAATGATTACTAGCCTAACTAGGGATTTGTTTAGGGCTAAAAAGAAAAACAAATGCATTCTTGATCAAATTCAAAAACTAGAAGAAAAATTGAAAAATACATGTTCACATGTTAATGATATTTCTTCTAGTGTTAATGATGCATGCTTAGTAGAAGAAAATAAGACTTTAAGGGAAAAGGTAGATTTCCTTACAAAGGCCCTAGAAAAATTTACAATTGGCTCAAATACCCTAAACATGATTATTGGGATCCAAAGGGCAAACTTTAACAAGAAAGACCTAGGTTATAAAAGAACCAAGAATGAAAAGGCCTACCATTGCCTAATTGCTAGGGGTCAAGCTAAAACTACAATGGTAGCTAGGAAATGGATCCCAAAAGAAAACTTGGTGAACCCTATTGGAAAAAATTTATATTGGGTTCCCAAGTCAATCCTCAAGGATTAGGAAAACCTAGGAAAGTCAACCATAAATGGACTTTACTTATATCATGTTAAATGGTTGACTTAGGATGATGTGGGTGATGATTTTTGACTTAGTGTTGGGTGATGATAATGTGTGACCTAGGATAGTCAACCATAAATGGATTTATTTCATATCATGATAAATGGTTGACTTATAAGGATATGGGTAATAGTTTTTGAGTTATTATGAGCATGGTGGATGTTTTGACTATAATGGTTAAATCATGATTTGTACTTGATTTTATACTTGATGAATGATCATGATTTATGAATTAATTGTTATACTTGTATTATGATCATAATGTGTGACTCATGATAATGCTTGTTTTATGATTATGATGGGTTTGTAGAATTATACTTAATCTTGATAGAATTGCATGAAATTTATGGTTAAGTATAAATACCTCTAGGCACATCTCACACTCACTATAGGCTAACTTGATTGAAAACATAGCAATGAGTGAGATGTTAGGTTGATACAAATGACTCACTTATGCTTATAACATTTTGATGGGTCATTAGGTGTATCATATTATAGCAATCATAGACCAATCATGGGGAAAGCATATGTTTAATTCATAGACATATTGCCCAAAGATCATGGTTGGATATTTCAAATGTTTTCAAAACCATTTCTTGTTTTATAATCTGTGTATTCATGTTTTAAATCATTTCAAGGCAAAACTAGTTCTTAAAGTTGATACATGATTGAAGGTTTTTGCAACTTTTGAGTTTTTGTAAAATGATTAAAAATTGAATGGATTTTCATGAAAACTTATTTTTCATTGATAAAGGGCTTTACAAGAAATGTGTTTTCAAATTTTCATGATTTTTTGAATTTCCTAGAATTTTTAATGCATTTTTGAATTTCTGTCTAAAAATCAGAAAAGCTGAAAATCAGGTGTCAATCGACTAGTAGTCTGAACCAGTCGACTGATGGATTGTAAACGTGAACAGTAACCTATTTTGTGGGTTTTCAAGCATGTTTTGGTATTTTTCATTCCCTAGACTTGATGTCATTCTTGTATAACATATGTTGATATTTTTGATGGTGTCAAAAGAGGAGAAATGGTTGAGTTTAAGTTAATCATGCTAGGAAGGGAATTAGCATGTGTTAAGGGGGAGTTGCATGTATTTAGGGGGAGTGTTTGATACTCATGTTATTTTACATGCTTTCTTGCCTTATGTATTTGTTAATATTTTACCAAACTTAAATGGATTGCCACACATCAAAAAGGGGGAGATTGTTAGGGCAATCAACCCATGTATGATGTGGTTTTGATGTGTGTGGCAAAGGGTTTAAGTTAGGATGTTTATGTGATTTGATATGTGTGTTGAAGTTATGCAGGACTTAGTAATTCACACATGTGTTGGCTTGACGAAAGCATTGGTGAGTTCACCATCCCATGGCTCGGGTCTTTGAGTCGGTGAAGGATAGCATTGCGGAAGTCGTGCGCTTGGTGCATCCGAGGGACTGTCGGACAAGGAGCAAACTTCAGGGCAAGACATGAAGGATGTCATTGCGAAGCCGTGCACTTGGTACATCCGAGGGACGTGACCGGACGAAGAGAGCTTCGGCGAGGGACTTCAAGGGAGATGAGAGAATGAGCGATTTGTAAACGGTAGCTCATAGGTGAACTTGGTCAAATGGCTAAGTCAAGTGTCGGATGCTCAACCGAGTAGGTTGAGGTTTTACCCGACAAGTCGGATGCTCAAACTAGGGTTTGAGGTTTTACCCGACGTGTGGTTTGTTAGTGAAAGCCCTAGATCCAATCATGTGATGATTGATGTATGGACTTATTGTATCATATTCCTATATATTGTTGGATCGAGAAGCGTCGCTAGAGGGGGGTGAATAGCGATCGTAAATCTTTTTGACATTTCATTCGAGTAGACAATTAAACGAGTAAGAGCAGCGGAAAATAAAGAAACACGTTTATTTTTACTTGGCTCACAACCCAGCGGTTGCTACTCCAAGGCCCTATCGATCCTAGACTGCGTACGGAGGGCAAAGCACTAGAACGTCTCCTCCTCGTTGGAGGTAGGAGACAACGATCACAAAAACCGAATGTACGAGGATGAGGCAACAAGCCTACCTCACCTCGTTACGATTAAAATAAAGAATACAATAAAAATAATTACTTGCTACTGCTGTCGACGAAGGAGATTTGAACTTGTCGTCGCGTCGGCGTTATGACGGCGTTGGAGCGTTGGCATTGTAGGAGCACTTGATGAATAAACTTGATGATGCTTGGAGTTAGAATCCTCCCCTCCTTTTATAGATTTTGACCTCTGAATATGTCTCCTCTTTTTTCGGAACAGATCACGAAGTTGTCCAAATTTTATCGCGAAGTGGCCGCGTCAAAGCTTATCCATTTTGACTTAGCGCAAAGGCTTATTCATCGCCATCAGTCGACTGATGCCTCCCATCAGTCGACTGATGAGCATCGATCGGCCTTGATGTCGTGTCATTTGCGGCTAACCACTTCCCTGCAATAAGAGGTTAGCTCGGAAAATGCTAAATGCGACGATTTCTGACCATCCGATCTCGACCTAAACCTTCCATGGAAAGTCTTAATCGGATCGCCGCCTACGGTCGTCCCCGTAAAGAGGACATGACCTTACAATCTCTCACTCACACGAGCTTACCTCGATAGTAGCTCTCGCTTCCGGCCTTCCACTCGATTCCTTCGGCTCCCTCCGAAGTCACTCGAGTGTTGCCCGACCACCGCGGCTTCCCCCGGGTGTCGCTAGCCTTCATCTCCAGCTTTAGCACTTTTCTGCACACTTGATTTAGCTCGTGAGATAACGATGTAAACTTAACTTTGTGTCTTTGTCATAATCAAAACACAGGTTCGATTATCTAGTGCCCCTACACCAACATATATATTTATAAAGGCATTTATTTATGGTTATTATACTTACTTGTATTGGTGCCAAATAACTAAGTAAAATAGCGTCCTAGAATAGAAGGTTCTTATCTATATCAATCGATTGGTTGAATCGATAGTGAGATGATATAGAGAATACTACTCTTAATCATTCCTAGTCAAGTATTAATATTCAGGGACAATGTTAATGCGAAGAGACTAGCATGTAGGTCAACTCGATGACTTGATCTCACAAGTCAAGAATATGAGATATCAAGTTGACACATGGGTATGCATTGGAGAATGTATACTGGATGACCTGCCATGAGAAAGTATCATTGATCGTTATATGAGTGTCATATACTTTCTCATGTGACTATTAGTATGACTATTAGTCCTTGGACCTGAAATCACCATGGTTCCCTACATAAGGAGTTGCATACTTTGGCTTCGTCAAACGTCACCCATAAATGGGTGGATTATAAAGGTGATTACTGGGTATGTAACAAATTATGCCGAGAGATGTGAGTGATGTAGATAGGATCTATCCCTTCTATATGACGGGAGTGACATCATGATTCTTGATAGAGTGAGACCACTAAGTGCATGGTCATGCCCAAATGAGTCAATATGAGATATTGAGCTCATTTGATTAGAGTGAGTCTACTTAGAGTTCAAGAGATAGATTGTACAGAGGATGACACGGTCTATGACTCAATTGTTCAATCTAGATGTCAAGAATAGAGGAACATTGTCACATATTGCGAGAGTCACAATTAGTAGTCACAAAGGTGATGTTGGATCTCAACATTCTTGTAACTTGGGTAGCAATGATGTGTTGCTAAATACCGCTCATTGCTTATATTTCTAAATCAGTTTAGGAGCATTGCCAATGTTATAAGAACCTATAGGGTCACACACAAAGGGAAATTAGATGGAGATCAGGTTCATATGATGGACCAAGAGTATTAGGTTCATGTGATGAACCAAATTGGATTAAGAGTAATCCAAATTAAACTAATTGAGTTGGACTCAATTTGATTCAAGTGTTGAATGAGTCTAATTTAGATTTGATTCATTGAGTCAATTTAAACTAATGAATATAGATTAATTAAATTAAATTGACTTGAATCAAAGGTTGGATTTGATCAATCATGGGAGATAAGAGGTCAAGTTTGACTTGACTTGAGAGGGAAGATGAAGGGTCAAGTTTGACTTGACCAAATGCCACTTCATAGCCTGCCAATGATGATGTTCCAATCATCATGGACACATCATGGTGTGCCACCTCATGAGGAAGACCAAGAGCCATGACTCTTGGTATTACATGGATGTTTATAACCCCATCCTTAATGTGGTCGGCCATAGGATTAGTGGTGAATTGATTTCATCTTCTTCCCTCTCCTTCTTGCTCTCTACCTTTCCTCCATTGCCGTGACATCTAAGGGTGTTAGCACACTCTAAGTGGTCTTCTCCACCTTTTGTCTGTGTGGATACGTGTAGAGGAGTGTACACTTGACACTCTACGAGATCCAGCAACCGTTTGGACGAGCGGGATAAGCGAAGGACATCGCTACAAGGGTAACACTCTTCTATATAGATCTAAAGTAGATCTAGTGTTTCTAAACATGTACATGAATTAATTTTTTTTATCTTTGCATGGATCCATGGCCGGCTTCCGAGGTTTTGGCAACGCAAAAAGCAATTTTTACGGCATGGAGAGTCCAACAGTGGTATCAGAGTCACGTGCAAAGCATGTACATGTTTGTTTTGTAATTTTTGTATTAGATATAGAAAAATTATAGATCTGTAAGTTTCTATAATTTTCCTAATTTTATATATTTTTGTGAGTATTTTTCTCGTAGAGTCGAAGCAACAAGTGTTTGGACACTTGTAGGCTTCAACCACCGAGAAAATCTCTCTGAAACGGCAAAGTCTCGCTTTAGTCTTTTGGGACAACAACTTAAGGCATGTAAGATCAAGATAGGACACTCACGAGATTCATTTTGTGAGAAGGGACGCTGCCCCTAACCCCGCAAGGGGCATTGTCCCGCAATCACGCCCGAAAATCGCTTAGCGAGACCATTGCGGAGATGTGACTCATAAAATTGAAAAACAAAAATAGAAAAATTATAGAAATTTATGTAAAATACATAATTTAGAATTATGTATGATATTGTGATGGTCATGGCCCAAAAACCCCAATGTGATTGGATAAAATTATGTTGTAATTCATAATACGACTTGCGCGCCGTTTTTGTGTTGTGCATGTTGTATATGATATGCGACCTGCGCGTCGTGCATCTCTTATTATATTCCTGTTGTAAATAGATTTTAGACTCGAATTTAACTTGAGTTTCATGTTTGTAATGTACAAAATGAAGCGGTGGAAGGTCCACTTGTAGACGGAGTTACGAGGAGGGTGCCAACGACACATGGCGATCAAAGGAGGCACTTAGAGAAGCCGCTAACCCTAGGTTGACCGTCCGATCTTCTCATTGGCTTGAGAAGATCGTAGTAGAGTCATAAACTCATCACAAATTAATTAATTAGTATATATATATATATATATATATATATATATATATATATATATATATATATATATATATATATATATATATATATATATATATATATATATATATATATATATATGTGATGCATGCTAGTATAGGGTAATTAATGTCTTATTTGTTTTTGCTTGTATGTATGTGATGCATGCTAGTATAGGGTAATTAATGTCTTAATGCGTATATGATACACATTCACGATTAGATTAGATCTCAATCAAGTCAACTCGAAATGCCTACCAAGTTTTGATACTCATCACTACCTCGATCATTTGTTGTTGTTGAATCTGCCAAAGCAGAGTAACGCATATTATCTTGGTAGGGTGCGAAGGGACAATCTTGGTCCCGCCTATCAAAGCTTGGGTGAGAATAAGCTCAATTAGATTGAGTGAAACTTGTTAACTCAATTGGATCGGGTAAAACTATAGGCATATTCCAATGGTTGGAAAGATAGGATAAGATCACATTTATACTAAATCTTGGGTGATTTAGCCAAAGCTAACTCAAGTTCTTTTGTAAATGTGGATCTTGATCCTATAAACAAGAGTTGCATAGAGATGTAATTGGTAATTTGTTACCTACCGATCATACTAAGTCTTGGGCGATTTAGCCAAAGCTAACTCAAGGCGTAGTATGATGTGGATCTTGTCCCGCAAGAATTATAGTTAGTGTGTATGAATCTAGTAGTGTGGTTTGACCACATCCATGACTCGATTCTACAAAAGTCCTAAATTCAGTGGGAGCATCATTTAATTAAAGGTCTAATTAAATGATAAATGGAATATGATATTTACTTTCTGCATTATTTATGTTGTAGATTTCCATGTCGTCAAACACGAATACTCTCTCCCTGCATTCTGTCCTTGAGAAGGACAAGCTCAATAGAGCTAATTTCCTAGACTAGTACAGGAATCTGAGAATCGTTCTCAAACAAGAAAGAAAACTGTACATCCTGGAGCAGCCCATTCCGAAAGCACCTCCTGCCACTGCCACGCGAGCTGACCGAGATGCTTACAAGAAGCATCAAGATGATGCATTAGATGTGTCATGCCTCATGATCGTGACCATGAACTCTGAGCTTCAGAAGCAACATGAGTTGATGAATGCTTTTGATATGGTTGAACATCTTCCTCAACTATATCAAGGACAAGCAAGGCATGAGAGATTTGAGATCTCTAAGGCACTGTTTCAATGCAAGATGCAAGATGGGACTCTCGTAGGTCCATATGTACTCAAGATGATTGGGTACATAGAAAACCTATAGAGGTTGGGATTCCCACTTGGCCAAGAACTGGCCACTAACTTAATCTTGCAATCCTTGCCAGAAAGTTACAATCAATTTTTCATAAATTACAACATGAATAAAATTGATAAGTCACTGCCTGAGATGCTTAGCATGTTGAGAACTGTTGAGCTCAACCTTAAGTAGGCAAAGTCCGACTCCATTTTGATGGTGCAAAAGAAGAAAGGCAAGGGCAAGCCTAAAGGTAAGGGAAAGTCCCAAGCCAAGGGCAAAGGCAAGGCACTAAAACCTAAAGGAGGGGTGGCCAAGGAAGGGACTTGCTTCCACTGTAAGGAAGCTGGACACTGGAAGCGGAACTGCAAAGCATACCTAGAAGATCTTAAAAAAAAGAGAAGTGAGACTTCTACTTCAGGTATATATGTTATAGAAGTCAATCTATCTATTTCTTCATCGTAGGTATTTGATACCGGATGTGCTTCTCACATTTGTACTAATGTACAGATGCTCAGAAATAGCATGGCATTAACAAAGGGCGAGGTAGACCTACGAGTAGGCAATGGACAAGGGTTGCTGCTGTTGCTGTAGGAACTTGTTTTCTATCTCTGCGCTCTAGGCTTGTACTAGAATTAGATGATTGTTATTATGTATCTGCTCTCACAAAGAACATCATTTCAGTTTCTTGTTTAGACAAGAAAGGCTTTTCATTTATAATAAAGAACAAATGTTGTTCCGTTTATTTAAATGATATGTTCTATTGTAGTGCACCTCTGAAGAACGAACTCTACATTCTAGACTTAGAGAATCTCATCTATAACATAAGTACCAAAAGGTTCAAGTCAAATGAGTTGAACCAAACCTATCTCTGGCATTGTCGCTTAGGTCACATAAATGAGAGTCGCTTATCCTAGCTCCATAAGGATGAGTTGCTAGACTCATTTGATTTTGAATCATATGAGACATGCGAGTCTTGCCTTCTAGACAAGATGACCAAGACTCCCTTTAGTGGACACAGCGAAAGAGCAACAGACTTGTTAGGACTTATACATAGTGATGTATGTGTCCCTTTCAATGTTGCTGCTAGAGGTGGTTATAGGTACTTCATTACATTTCCTGATAACTTCAGTAGATATGGTTATGTGTATTTGATGACACATAAGTCAGAATCCTTTGAAAAGTTCAAAGAATTCAAGAATGAAGTACAAAACTAGCTTGACAAGAGTATTAAGATACTTCGATCAGATCGAGGTGGTGAATACCTTAGCCATGAGTTTCGTGACTATCTAGCTGAGTGTGGGATTCTATCCCAACTCACTCCTCCTGGAACACCACAGTGGAATGGTGTATCTGAAAGGAGAAATCGTACCCTATTAGATATGGTACGATCTATGATGAGTCACACAGATCTTCCTATATCCTTTTGGGGATATGCTCTAGACACAACAGTCTTTACATTTAACCATGTTCCATTCAAAGTTGTAATAAAGACACCATATACGAGATGGACAGGGAAAAATCCCAAGATGTCTTTTATGAGGATTTGGGGTTGTGAGGCTTACGTTCGACGTCAAGTCTCAGACAAACTGGGACCCAAATCCGATAAGAGCTATTTTGTTAGATATCCCAAGGAAACGAAGGGATATTACTTGTACATTCCCAGTCAGCACAAAGTGTTTGTGATAAAGACTGGGGTATTTCTAGAAAGAGACTTTATTTTTAGAAAAACTAGTGGAAGTACATTCGATCTTGAAGAAATTCAAGATATTGACCATAGCACTAAGGCCTTGATGGAGGTTGAATAGGAACAACAAAGTGTTGTGGATGATGAGATTGTTGCACAAAAAGTTATGGAACAACAACCTGTTCAGGTAGGCCTACCTCTTCACAGGTCTGATAGGGTACGTCGTCAGCCTGAGAGATACTCATTTCTCTTGTCTGACCATGATGATGTTATGCTCATTGAGAATGAGCCTACCTTCTATCAGGAAGCTGTTATGGGCCCAGATTTTGAGAAATGGCTAAAGGCCATGAGATCCGAGATGGAATCCATGTACACCAACCAAGTATGGAATTTGGTTGATCCACCTGAAGGCGTCAAACCCATTGGGTGTAAGTGGGTCTTTAAGAGAAAAACTGACATGGATGGACTTATGCATACCTATAAGGGTCGATTTGTGGCTAAAGGTTTCAAGCAAATTCATGGTATTGACTATGATGAAACCTTGTCTCCAGTTGCGATGTTTAAGTCCATTCGGATCATGCTTGCTATTGCAGCGTACCACGATTATGAGATCTGGTAGATGGATGTCAAAACTGCATTTCTGAATGGAAACTTGCTTGAGGATGTGTACATGACACAACCTAAGGGTTTTGTAGATCCACAGCATACTGTCAAAGTATGCAAGCTGCAAAGGTCCATTTATGGGCTAAAGCAAGCTTCTCGGAGCTGGAATCTTCGATTCGATGATGTGATCAAATAGTTTGGTTTCATCAAGAATGAAGATGAACCCTGTGTCTATAAGAGGGTTAATGGGAACACAGTTGTCTTCGTTGTATTGTATGTGGATGACATACTACTCATTGGAAATGACATCCCTACGTCATGGTGCATGGTTATGACCATTAACCCCAATGTGATTGTGGTTGCGTTGTGTGTGCATGTTGTAATTCATAATATGCCCTATGAGTCGTGCCTCCCTCTCTATTTTTCTAGTTGTAAAATAGATATAGACTCGAATGTAAATCGAGTATTCTTATTTTTTAATGTACAAAATGATGAGTGGAAAGTCTATTGGAGGATGAAGTTGCAAGAATGATGCCGACGACACATAACTGTTAGTAATATATGAGAGGTGTCCTAAGGCAATCGCCTTATGGTTGTACCATTTATATGATAAATGAAGATTCACTATTTGAGTATGCCTGTTTTCATGTATTTGATTAGATCTTAAACTCATTTACTGAATGTCCACGATACAATTCACAGCATGAGAGAATTTATGATTAGATCACAACTAGTGAGTATCTCTACATATGTAATTGTGATGTATTGGAATTATCCCTAGTTGATGAATTGATGAATTTGGACACCATCAATTCTGTCGAGACTAGCATGAGGTATACTCTTTGGTGTATCCAAGAAGCTGATTCTCACTGGCTGGAGACATTGTGATGTCCGGAGTTAATCGTGGATACTAGTTATGGTAACTAATTCATTGGAGTGACCAGCTATAAGACTTCATATGGTTCTCTGCATATATGGATATGTCAATGAAGTTCTTACTGCAGCTTAAGTGCGATGTTCCTTTGACTTGCGGTATTCAAGTCATCTTGGTCATGAAGACTTATGCTTTGACATATTAAGTAAGCATCTCCAAGGAGATGTGGACCTGAGATGATTAGGTATAAGTCAAAATGTCTGAAAGTGTTTGAATAGCCTATAAAGGATTCACCACTCCTTGCGAGGAGATGTATACCCATGGCCTCTCATCGGATTGTTACTAAAGTCTTTGGCCAAAGCATTACATGTTTAGAGTAAGGTACTCTTAGATACATGTGCAGTAACTAGAATCCATAGGATGAGGAAATGATACTTGGGCTAGGTGTGATGTAGTCAACCTAGTGGGGGCTGACACTATAGACCATGTCCTAAACCAAGTGGGTATAAGATGTGTGAAGGGAACGGGGCACGATTCATTGTAGCTGCTGAAGGGTTTCAGAAATGGTTATGGATCAACCATTGATTTTCCGATTAATTGGGGATCATGATGTACTACTAGGTGACACTCATGATCGTTCTATAATTAATGGTTAATTATAGATGGCCAACATAAATTGAAAACCTATTTGGTCACACGCACAACGAGCGTAATCCAAAAGATTTAAAACGAGCTTGAGAATGAGATTCTCATATCGAGAGAAACTATGTTTGGTTCGACCAAACAAGTAGCGAGCATGAAATTGTTTCAGTCACAATGGAAGCATGGATGGGCCGAGTCTTATGAAGACATGATGGACGAACCAAATTGGTTTGTTTCTAATCCAATGGTGGAGAATAAACCAAAGGAGTTTGGTTTGTTTTAAACGAATGAACCAAAGTTGGTTCTGTTGAACTTTCCGAGCCGCAAAAACCGCTTTTTGCGTTGCAGAAACCCCGGAAGTCCGACCACGGATTCGTGCGAAGATATATTAAAATAAAACATGTATGTGCTTATAAAATCCTAGATCTACCTTAGATCTAGAAGGTGAGAGCATTACCCTCGTAGCGACGCCCTTCGCTTATCCCGCTCGTCCAAAAGCTTCGCCGGAACTCGAGAGTGTCAAGTGCACACTCCTCTATTGGTATCCACACAAGCAATAGGTGGAGAAAAACACAACCTTGAGTGTGCTATCACCCTTTGGATGGTTCGGCCAAGATGAGGGATTGGAGTGCAAGCTTGAGAGGAAGATGATCCAAGGAAGAAGATGAAGTTGGAGTAACTCACCAAAATCAATTACACCCATCAAATGGAGTGGTCGGCCACTTCATGACTTGGGAGGTTACATGCATGCATGTAACTCTAAGAGCCAATGGCTCTTGGTCTCCCTCATGAGGTGGCACCACATGATAAGCCAATGATGATGTGGAACATCATCATTGGGCGGCCATGCCAAGTCATCATCATGACATGACATTTGGTCAAGTCAAACTTCACCTTTCATCTTCCCTCTCAAGTCAAGTCAAACTTGACCTCTTATCTCCCATGGTTGAAAAAATCCAACCACTTGATTCAAGTCAATTTGATTTAATGAATCTCTATTCATTAATTTAAATTGACTAAATGAATCAAATCTAAATTAGACTCATTCAACACTTGAATCAACTTGAGTCTAACTCAATTAGTCTAATTTGGATTACTCTTAATCCAATTTGGTTCATCACATGAACCTAATCTCCATCTAATTGTCCTTTGTGTGTGACCCTATAGGTTCTTGTAACGTTGGCAATATCTCTAAACCGATTTAGGAACATAAGCAATGAGCGGTATCTAGCAACACATCATTGCTACCCGAGTTACAAGAATGTTGAGCTCCAACATCACCTTTGTGACTACTAATTGTGACTTTCACAATATGTGACAATGTCTCTCTATCCTTGACATCTAGATTGACCAATTGAGGCATAGACCATGTCATCCTCGGTACAATCTATATCTTGAACTCCAAGTAGACTCACTCTAATCAAATGAGCTCAATATCTCATATTGACTCATTTGGGCATGGCTATGCACTTCGTGGTCTCACTCTATCAAGAATAACGATGTCACTCCCGTCATATAGAAGGGATAGATCTCATCTACATTACTCACATCCCTCCGCATAATTTGTTACATACCCAGTAATCGCCTTTATAGTCCACCCATTTACGGGTGACGTTTGACGAAGCCAAAGTATGCAACTCCTTATGTAGGGAACCATGGTGACTTCAGGTCTAAGGACTAATAGTCATACTAATAGCCACATGAGAAAGTATATGACACTCATATAACGATCCATGATACTTTCTCATGGCGGGTCATTCAGTATACATTCTCCAATGCATACCCATGTGTCAACTTGATATCTCATATCCATGACTTGTGAGATCAAGTCATCGTGTTGACCTACATGCTAGTCTCTATGCATTAACATTGTCCCTGAATATTAATACTTGACTAGGAATGATTAAGAGTAGTGTTCTCTATATCATCTCATTATCGATTCAACCAATCAATTGATATAGATAAGAATCTACTACTCAAGGACGTTATTATATTTGGTTATTTGGCACTAATACAAGTAAATATAATAACCATACCTTTATAAATAGGAATATGATACAATAAAGTCCATACAACAATCATCACATGATTGGCTCTAGGGCTTTCACTAACAGGTTCGGTTCGTTTTAACTTAAAATAGACCAACGCGGTTTGATTTATTTTAACTCAAGTTATTGGAGCGGGTTAATGGGTTTTGGTTATGAACCAATAACCATTAGGAGAATGTGTTCTCTATAAAAAACATGGCTTAAGGGTTTTTCGTGGATAACTTTTGGTGTTGGAAAACCTAGCCACCCTCTCCCTCTCTTCTCCTTGCCGCCGCCCAAGGGTTCCACGCCGCCCAACTTTATGCCACCGTCCACCCTTGCTGTCGGCATCCAGCTACCGCCGGCTACTCCTCCGACGACCCTCCAGCGACACACCTTGGTTCCGGCGACGAAGGGTTGGCCGGCCATCCTCTTTGGCCGGCGCAACAACCTCCACCAAGCTGTCCAATTTTCTGGACAGCTTGTTTCCTTCATGTCAGAGCGTCGTTTGGACGACGTTTGGAGCTCCAACAGCGGCTACCTTGTTGTAGATTCGATCTCTGGTAATCCTCATAGGTGGAGGACAAAGGATTCGTCAAACAGTTGACGAATACCTCTCCGAAAAAGCAAATTTTGGGGACTCATTTTTGAATCCAAATTTTGATTCAGATTGTGATCTTCTCTCGCTCACATCGTCTTCGACACGAGGCTAGTGACTCATACAAAGATGAGGCTCGTGGCTTTGTGAAGTCATCCCCACGATACTCGTCGTGGATACGAATAGAGGCGATTCTAGCGAGAGTCGCTCCGGTTGATGTCTTTCCCGCTGCACGTGATACGTCAGGTATACCTAGAATAATTTTCTTTATTGCAAAATTTGAATTTATGATTATGTCTACACATGTTGTACTATGCATGCGTGTGATGTATGTGTTGTAATAAATTAGATTTATTGCTTTTTAATTCTTCCATTGTACACATGTTTATGAAACATGTTCTAACACACACTCGCCGCGGTATCGGAAACCCAACAATAACAACCAAAGGATGCACTTGGAGAAGATGTTATCCCTAGGTTGACCCATTGCTCTTCTCATTGGCTTGAGGAGATCGTAGATTCGAGTCATAACCATGTTACGTTTAAGCCTATATGTTGATATATTCTATGTGTGTATATGATGCATGTTAGATAATAATTTTATCTTAATTAAGTCGAATTGATATGTCTACCAAAGTTTGGTACTCATAAACTACCTCGATCATTTGTTGTTGGGTTTGCCAAAGCAAAGTGACACATTTTATCTTGGTAGAGTGCAAGAGGACAATTGTGATGTCCTGCTATTGAACTTTGGGTGAGACTTAACTAAGTTATCTCAATTAGATGTAGAACGTAAAGGCATATCCCAAAAGTTGGAAAGATTGGGTAAGAAAATAATTATACTAAGTCTTGGGCGATTAGCCAAAGCTAACTCAAGATGATGTTTAATGTGGATCTTGACGCTTTGTTTCCAAGAGTTGCATAAGATGTAATTGGTAAAGTATTGCCTACCTAATCATATTAAAACTTGGCCAATTAGCCAAAGCTAACTCAAGGTGAGGTATGTTGTGAATCTTGTCCCACATGAATTTGTAGCTATTGGGCTAGGAACTAGTAGTGTGGGAAAAGGTGTTTGCCTACATCCATGACTATAACCTACCGAAGCTCTGCGATTCAATGGGAGCATCATTTAATTAAATGCCTAATTAAATGATTTAGATATGATACTTATTTTTTGTTGGTGCAATCGACCCAGGTCACGATTGACCAGGACTCGAGCTTGACTCGAGAGATGTTTTGATATTCGACAAAAACATATGACAATGTGATTGTCATGGGAAAGTCCAAGTCTTGGGTACTTGGCATGGAAAGTCCAAGTGGGACACTTGACATTTGGAAAAGTCCAAACATGGGTCTTGGCAATGGAAAGTCCAACATGGGTTGGCAAGGAAAGTCCAACATGTGTTGGCAAGGAAAGTCCAAGTCTTAAGTACTTGGCATGTAAAGTCCAAGCATGGGTCTTGGCAAGGAAAAGTCCAAGCATGGGTCTTGGCATGGAAAGTCCAACATGGGTTGGCAAGGGAAAGTCCAAGCTTGAGTCTTGGCATTTGAGAAGTCCAAGGGGTTTGATATTGGCGGCGTAAAGTCCAAGCGGGAGTCTTGGCAGCATAAGTCCAATGGTTGGCGGCGTAAAGTCCAAGTGGAGTCTTGGCAGTGTAAGTCCAATGTGCCTTGGCGGTGTAGACACCGTTAGCATGACATAGCCGATGGAAGCAGCTGAAGGCTAGCGCGATGAATGAATAAGTCATGGATGACTTGGAGGGATCCGAGAGGCGTGAGGCTGATGGAGGTGGCTAGAAAGCTTAGGTCTAGGCTAAGGGTGATCTAGCAAGTATGGGGGCACCATACTTGGGTTAAACCTCATGGTTGAGGTTAAAACCTCATGTTTGAGGTGTGTCGGTCAACTGGTGTCATATGGCAGTCGACTGGTGTAAGTCAACTAGGGTTTGACTGCGGGTAGTCATAGCCGATCGCCAAAGGAGGAAGTCGATCGATTGGTGATCACCGATCGATCGTGTGATCGACCGACCGGTGCTCGATTTTTGGACACATAATGGAACCGACTTTTGCAGGAGTTAGCAGTCGAGTGGAGGCTCTATCAGTCGACTGATGATGGATCTGTTGGATCTTTCCAGCATGGATCTAGCCGTTGTCTCACGACAACAGTGGCATCAGTCGACTGATCGGCATTTTCCAGCACAGGTAGAAGCTTTAAAAGGAGCTCGTGGAGGAGGAAAATGCAAAGGTTCTTTGAGGTGTTTTGGGGCGAGTTGCTGCTGCAATTCAGGGTCTCCAAGTGCTACTCGATCAACCTAGCAAGCAAGCATTCAAAAGCTCGGTGTAAAGTTTTCTTTACTTGCATTTTAGTGTAGTTGCTTGTATTCTTATTGTATTACTTTTGTAATCTGTTGTAAGAGGTTTCTCCACCTTCGGATTGTTCCAAGAATGAGTTCTTTAGAGCTCGATCCGTGGAGTAGGAACCATTCGGTTTCGAACTACATTATATGCTTGTGTTCGTGTGATTGTCTATTTCGTTATTGTTATTATTATCTATATTTCACTGTGCTAACAAAGTTTGTAGACGAACGCGAACGTATTCCATCGTATAAGCACGACGCTATTCACCCCCCTCTAGCGTTCCAACGATTCTCTATAAGTGGTATCAGAGCGAGGTCGCTCTTCAAGGTTTAACAACTAAGGGAGCACGCTAGAGGGTGAAGATGGAGTTGGAAGAACAATTGGGATGGGATATCAACACCCCAATTCCCTATGCCTTCTATGGACGAGAAGGCTTCAATTCTTGGAAGGCGAGGATTGAAAACTTTTTGATGATGAGAGACCTTGAGGAATGGTCAATGTTAATGGAGGGATTTAACTATCCAAAAGGACCAAAGGGAGGCTTCCTCAAGAAGAAGAGATGGACCGAAGAGCAAGTTTAAGCCTTCGAGAAAAACATGAAGGTAGTAAAATTTATTTTTGATTTGATCCCTAACGATATTGTGTGTATGGTAGGGGATTATATAGATGCTAAGGAGTTATGGAGCCAAGTGGCAAAGCTCCATGAAACTTCATCATCGGTCCAAGAAGAAGAAGAAGAAGAAGAAGAGTGCTCACCCTCTAAAGCTCAAAAAGAAGCAAGTACATCGTCATCCAAAGAGCTTGAGGATTCGAAAGTTGATAAGGAGTCAACCTCCGGATCGGTGGAAGAAGAGGAGACCTCCACCTCTAGGATTGAGGGGGAGGAGATTAGAGCATCCTCAACACCGGAGCAACAAGAAGAACCATCTACATCCAGTCGAGAGGAAGAACAAGCTCAAGAGACCCTCACCACCGAACTAGGTAACTCAAGCAATTTGATTTTAAATAAAAAAACATATAATTTGTTTTGAGTGTAGGGAAACCGGGCACTATAAGAGCAAGTGCCCAAAGAGAATAAGGAAAGCTCCACCGACGCCTAAAATCAAGGATGATGGTCCCCCAACCATCAAAAGCAAGGAGCAAGTCATTTGCTTCAAGTGCCGACAACCGGGTCATTACCAGAGTCAATGCCCAAAGGGAGAAAAGAAGGGGCAAAGGGGAGCATCACAAGTAAGGGGAGCCACTAAGGCAAACCCTAAGGTATATCATTTCAATAATGCTCATTTTTCTAGTGTTAATGTCAAAAAGCATGCTAGAAATAACTTAAGTAATCTTGCGATTATTCATGAAAAGCATGCTAGGAATAACAAATATTTTTGTTTAGGAGCTAAAAATGTCAACCTTAGAAATAAGGAGAAATTTGGGACTAATGTCCCTAAAAATATATTATCTAAGGAAAAACCTAGGTCAAACAATTCTAGAAAAATTCTACCTAGGGAGACCATTAGAAAGGTACGAGAGCATCTAGGTCTTAATCCCAAATGGACTAGGCATATGCCTAGGAAGAACCATGCCCAAAGATCAAATCAAAATTCTAAAATTGGACAATTAGAGGTTGAAAATCAAGCCTTGAGGTCAAGACTTGAGAAACTAGAAAAGACCCTTAGGAATATACAAAATCAATTTAAAGGGTCAAATGATCAAAAGTTTAGGTCCAAGAGTCAAAGTAAACACCTAGGACCTAAGAGACAAAAGTCAACCAAGGGCAAGCAAGGTTTGGGTCACAAACCTAAGCCTAAGGTGGCTTATTATAGTGTTACATTAGATTATGGAACACAAACTAGGTCTAGGAAGACCAAGGTTACTAGGAAAGTTATCCCTAAGAGTAACCAAGGTTTGTGCCTAGTGGCTAGGGTTTCAAGGAAACCTAGGGTGGCCACTAAGAAGGTTACTAGGGAGGCAATCCCTAAGATTAACCTAGGCAAGACCAAAATGACCAAGGCTACCAAGCCTAGGAGGGTCATTAGGAGGGTATCTAGGGAGGTTATCCCTAAGGAATACCTAATTAACCCTAGGAGCTCAAATAGGTTTTGGGTTCCTAAGAGCGTGATTGACTCACGCTAGATGGGTTTAGGGTGTGTCAACCTTGATTGGATGGGTAGTTAACTCAACCATGATAAAGATGACACTTTAGGTAATTTTCAAGGTTATGGGTACCTTGAAAATAGATTTGATCTTATGATCCTAAAAGAATTTAGGATGTGCCAATACATTTTTAGAATTATGAAAAATCAATTAAATTAACACAATTTAGGATTAGAGGTCATAGTGTGTCATTTTGGGTTTTTGGCACACTAGGGAGAAAAGTGATAATATGACAAAATATATTTAATTATATCAAATGACAATTAATATTAAAATTTAGGTATTATTATACCTATACTTTTTATATGCCATGCTTTATTTCCCATATAACATGTTATGACATCATATCTATTTTTAATCATTTAAAATGTCATGATCATGCTTAGGGTTTGGTTAAATGTCATGTATTTTTAGTTTATATCATATGCCATGACATCATGATCATTGGTCATGCTTCATTATGCTATCATTTATGACATGATCATACTTCATGCATTTAATTTGATTAAAATTGATGTAAGAATAATGGCATGACTTGAAGTCTCATTTATAAGGGAATCAAGTAGAGTTGCCTTAGAAAAATACATGAAATCCTAGATTAGGGAGAACAAAACTCACATCTCACATCACACTGACATGTATGTGTATTTATACACCCTAGATACATGTGAGATGCTAGGATATGAGTTGAGTTCAAGGTGCATAGTTTTTGAATCTAGATGAACTAAAACTCATCTTAATTCAAATGAGGATCATTGGGAAAATTTGTGTACAAGTCATGTACATTGAGCCCAAGGAATATGATCTAAAATAAGATTTTGAAAATATTTTAAAATCACTTTAGAAAACCTTGGTGAAGTCTATCTTTTAATAGCAATCACCATTGATGAGATTGATACAAAGTGAGCTAAAACTTTGAAGTTTTTATTCACTTTTGGATTTTGTATCAATTTCGATATGTTATGGGTAAAATATTTTTCTATCATTTTTCACCCATTGTATTTCCTATAAGTAATATACATATAAATTTTCACGATTTTTCGATATACGTATAATTACTTATGATTTTTTGAATTTCATTTCTGATAACTGAAATTCTGATATTTCAATTATCAGTCGACTGCCCTGGGTGGCAGTTGACTGATGTGGGTGGCAGTCGACTGGTAGCTAAGAGAGTCGACTGCCACTGTTGATTTCGGGAAAACAAGGTATGTTTAGCCCAGTTTCAGTTACGGTAAAGGTTCCTAATCACTCCTAACCCTAGGATATACTTTAGAAAGTATTATAAATGGTGAAAATTCATTGGATAAGGATTAAGAGAGGTGTTAGGATGATGTATCAATATTAATGTGTGGAGAGTTCATTTTTGAACTTTGAACATAATTTTTGATGGTTTAGAGTTTCTATTGGCTTAGAGACTTCTCAGGGAGATTATTGGTCCAATGGTCAAGGGGGAGCAAGCCTTTAGGGGGAGGTATCCATCATGGGATGATGGGTGGAATTTTTCTTCATGAAGAGGAAAATGGGATTTTGAGATACCCAATTTGGAAATTGGGAGAGTGTATAGGATTGTCTCTCTTGAGTGATATGAGACTTATCACTAAGAAGATGGTAAACATCCTAGGTATTTTTGGACCAAGGGGAGATTGTAAGATCTCATTGGGACATGAGACATTGACCTCCTTGGAGAGAACCTTTTTGATGTTAGTCAAAAAGGGAGAGAATTTATTGGGAGAATAACATCAATTGGGAAAATTGATGGGGATGATTGGTTTAAGTTAAATGGTCTAACTCAATGGTTTGTTTGGTTTTTGTCAAACATCAAAAAGGGAGAGATTGTTGGTACAATCGGCCCAGGTCATGATTGACCAGGACTCGAGCTTGACTCGAGAGATGTTTTGATGTTCGACAAAAACATATGACAATGTGATTGTCATGGGAAAGTCCAAGTCTTGGGTACTTGGCATGGAAAGTCCAAGTGGCACACTTGGCATTTGGGAAAGTTCAAGCAATGGTCTTGGCAATGGAAAGTCCAACATGGGTTGGCAAGGAAAGTCCAACATGTGTTGGCAAGGAAAGTCCAAGTCTTGAGTACTTGGCATGTAAAGTCCAAGCATGGGTCTTGGCAAGGAAAAGTCCAAGCATGGGTCTTGGCATGGAAAGTCCAACATGGGTTGGCAAGGGAAAGTCCAAGCTTGAGTCTTAGCATTTGAGAAGTCCAAGGGGTTTGATATTGGCGGCATAAAGTCCAAGCGGGAGTCTTGGCAGCATAAGTCCAATGGTTGGTGGCGTAAAGTCCAAGAGGAGTCTTGGCAGCGTAAGTCCAATGTGCCTTGGCGGTGTAGACACCGTTAGCGTGACATAGCCGATGGAAGCACCTGAAGGCTAGCGCGATGGATGAACAAGTCATGGATGACTTGGAGGGATCCGAGATGCGTGAGGCTGGTGGAGGTGGCTAGAAGGCTTAGGTCTAGGCTAAGGGTGGTCTAGCAAGTATGGGGGCACTATACTTGGGTTAAACCTCATGGTTGAGGTTAAAACCTCATGTTTAAGGTGTGTCAGTCGACTGGTGTCATATGTCAGTCGACTGGTGTAAGTCAACTAGGGTTTGACTACGAGAAGTACCATAGGAGTCGACTGCCAGAGGAGGGCAATCGACTGATTCGCCGATCAGTCGACTGATCGTGTGATCAGTCGACTGGTGCTCGGTTTTTTGGGCACAAAATGGAGTCTGACTCGACTGCTGGGGTTAGCAGTCGAGTGGAGGCTCTATCAGTCGACTGATGGTCACATTCAGTCGAATGATGATGGATCCATTGGATCTTTCCAGCATGGATCTAACCGTTGTCTCATGACAACAATGGCATCAGTCGACTGATTGTCCCGATCAGTCGACTAATGGTCCCGATCAGTCGATTGATTGACATTTTCTAGCACAGGTAGAAGCTTTAAATGGAGCTCGTGGAGAAGGAAAATGTAAAGGTTCTTTGAGGTGTTTTGGGGCGAGTTGCTGCTGCAATTCAGGGTCTCCAAGTGCTACTCGATCAACCTAGCAAGCAAGCATTCAAAAGCTCATTGTAAAGTTTTCTTTACTTGCATTTTAGTGTAGTTGCTTGTAATCTTATTGTATTACTTTTCTAATCTGTTGTAAGAGGTTTCTCCACCTTCGGATTGTTCCGAGAAGGAGTTATTTTTGATTAGTGAGTGCGTGTGCATCACTAGAGCTCTTTAGAGCTCGATCCATGGAGTAGGAACCATTCGGTTCCGAACCACATTATATGCTTATGTTCATGTGATTGTTTATTTTGTTATTGTTATTATTATTTATATTTCACTGCGCTAACGAAGTTTGTAGACAAACACAAACGTATTCTATCGTACGAGCACGACGCTATTCACCCCCCCCCTCTAGCATTCCAACGATTCCCTACAAGTGGTATCAGAACGAGACTGCTCTTCAAGGTTTAACAACTAAGGGAGCACGCTAGAGGGTGAAGATGGAGTTGGAAGAACAATTGGGATGGGATATCAACACTCCAATTCCCTATGCCTTCTATGGACGAAAGGCTTCAATTCTTGGAAGGCAAGAATTGAAAACTTTTTTATGATGAGAGACCTTGAGGAATGGTCAATGTTAATGGAGGAATTTAACTATCCAAAAGGACCAAAGGGAGGCTTCCTCAAGAAGAAGAGATGGACCGAAGAGCAAGTTCAAGCCTTCGAGAAAAACATGAAGGTAGTAAAATTTATTTTTGATTTGATCCCTAACGATATTGTGTATATAGTAGGGGATTATATAGATGCTAAGGAGTTATGGAGCCAAGTGGCAAAGCTCCATGAAACTTCATCATCGGTCCTAGAAGAAGAAGAAGAGGAGGAGTGCTCGCCCTCTCAAGCTTAAAAAGAAGCAAGTACATCGTCATCCAAATAGCTTGAGGATTCGAAAGTTGATAAGGAGTCAAACTCCGGATCGGTGGAAGAAGAGGAGACCTCCACCTCTAGGATTGAAGGGGAGGAGATTAGAGCATCCTCAACACCGGAGCAACAAGAAGAACCATCTACATCCAGTCGAGAGGAAGAACAAACTCAAGAGACCCTCACCACCGAACTAGGTAACTCAAGCAATTTGATTTTAAATAAAAAAAACATATAATTTGTTTTGAGTGTAGGGAAACCGGGCACTATAAGAGAAAGTGCCCAAAGAGAGTAAGGAAAGCTCCACCGCCAACAAAAAATCAAGGATGTCGGTCCCCCAACCATCAAAAGCAAGGAGCAAATCATTTGCTTCAAGTGCCGACAACCAGGTCATTACCGAAGTCAATGCCCAAAGGGAGAAAAGAAGGGGCAAAGGGGAGCATCACAAGTAGGGGAAGCCACTAAGGCAAATCCTAAGGTATATCATTTCAATAATGCTCATTTTTCTAGTGTTAATGTCAAAAAGCATGCTAGAAATAACTTAAGTAATCTTGCGATTATTCATGAAAAGCATGCTAGGAATAATAAATATTTTTGTTTAGGAGCTAAAAATGTCAACCTTAGAAATAAAGAGAAATTTGGAACTAATGTCCCTAAAAATATATTATCTAAGGAAAAACCTAGGTCAAACAATTCTAGAAAAATTCTACCTAGGGAGACCATTAGAAAGGTACAAGAGCATCTAGGTCTTAATCCCAAATGGACTAGGCATATGCCTAGGAAGAATCATGCCCAAGGATCAAATTAAAATTCTAAAATTGGCCAATTAGAGGTTGAAAATCAAGCCTTGAGGTCAAGGCTTGAGAAACTAGAAAAGACCCTTAGGAATATACAAAATCAATTTAAAGGGTCAAATGATCAAAAGTCTAGGTCCAAGAGTCAAAGTCAACACCTAGGACCTAAGAGATAAAAATCAACCAAGGGCAAGCAAGGTTTGGGTCACAAACCTAAGCCTAAGGTGGCTTATCATAGTGTTCCATTAGATTATGGAACACAAACTAGGTCTAGGAAGACCAAGGTTACTAGGAAAGTTATCCCTAAGAGTAACCAAGGTTTGTGCCTAGTGGCTAGGGTTTCAAGGAAACCTAGGGTGGCCACTAAGAAGGTTACTAGGGAGGCAATCCCTAAGATTAACCTAGGCAAGACCAAAATGACCAAGGCTACCAAGCCTAGGAGGGTCATTAGGAGGGTATCTAGGGAGGTTATCCCTAAGGAATACCTAATTAACCCTAGGAGCTCAAATAGGTTTTGGGTTCCTAAGAGCGTGATTGACTCACACTAGATGGGTTTAGGGTGTGTCAACCTTGATTGGATGGGTAGTTAACTCAACCATGATAAAAGTGGCACTTTAGGTAATTTTCAAGGCTATGGGTACCTTGAAAATAGATTTGATCTTATGATCCTAAAAGAATTTATGATGTGTCAATACATTTTTGGAATTATGAAAAATCAATTAAATTGGCACAATTTAGGATTAGAGGTCATAGTGTGTCATTTTGGGTTTTTGGCACACTAGAGAGAAAAGTGATAATATGACAAAATATATTTAATTATATCAAATGACAATTAATATTAAAATTTAGGTATTATTATACCTATACTTTTTATATGTCATGCTTTGTTTCCCATATAACATGTCATGACATTATATCTATTTTTAATCATTTAAAATGTTATGATCATGCTTAGGGTTAGATTAAATGTCATGTATTTTTAGTTTATATCATATGTCATGACATCATGATCATTGGTCATGCTTCATTATGCTATTATTTATGTCATGATCATACTTCATGCATTTAATTTGATTAAAATTGATGTAAGGATAATGACATGACTTGAAGTCACATTTATAAGGGAATCAAGTAGAGTTGCCTTAGAAAAATACATGAATAGATTAGGGAGAACAAAACTCATATCTCACATCACACTGACATATATGTGTATTTATACACCCTAGATACATATAAGATGCTAGGATATGAGTTGAGTTTAAGGTGCATAGTTTTTGCATCTAGATGAACTAAAACTCATCTTAATTCAAATGAGGATCATTGGGAAAGCTTGTGTACAAGTCATATACATTGAGCCCAAGGAATATGATAAAAAATAAGGTTTTGAAAACATTTTAAAATCACTTTAGAAACCTTGGTGAAGTCTATCTTTTGATAGCAATCACCATTGATGAGATTGATACAAAGTGAGCTAAAACTTTGAAGTTTTTATTCACTTTTGGATTTTGTATCAATTTCGATATGTTATGGGTAAAATATTTTTCTATCATTTTTCACTCATTGTATTGCCTATAAGTAATATACGTATGAATTTTCATGATTTTTCGATATACGTATAATTACTTATGATTTTCTGAATTTCATTTCTAATAACTAAAATTCTGATATTTGGTGTGATCGGTGATAATGATAAGTCATTGGTATTAGTGAGAGAGTCGTGTGAATCGATTTCGGGAAAACAAAGTATGTTTAGCCCGGTTTCAGCTACGGTAAAGGTTCCTAACCACTCCTAACCCTAGGATATGCTTTGGAAAGCATTATAAAGAGTGAAAATCCATTGGATATGGATTAGGAGAGGTGTTAGGATTATGTATCAATATTAAGGTGTGGAGAGTTCATTTTTGAACTTTGAACCTTATTTTTGATGGTTTAAAGTTCCTATTGGCTTAGGGACTTCCCAGGGAGATTGTTGGTGTAATGGTCAAGGGGAGTAAGCCTTTAGGGGGAGGTATCTATCATGGAATGATAGATGGTATTTTTCCTCATGAGGAGGAAAATGGAATTTTGAGATACCCAATTTGGAAATTGGGAGAGTGTATAGGATTGCCTCTCTTGACTGATATGGGACTTATCACTAAGAAGATGATAGACATCCTAGGTATTTTTGGACCAAGGGGGAGATTGTAAGATCTCATTGGGACATGAGACATTGACCTCCTTGGAGAGAACCTTTTTGATGTTAGTCAAAAAGGGAGAGAATTTATTGGAAGAATAACATCAATTGGGAAAATTGATGGGGATGATTGGTTTAAGTTAAATGGTCTAACTTAATGGTTTGTTTGGTTTTTGTCAAACATCAAAAATGGGGAGATTGTTGGTGCAATCGGCTCAGGTCACGATTGACCAGGACTCAAGCTTGACTCGAGAGATGTTTTGATGTTCAACAAAAACATATGACAATGTAATTGTCATGGTAAAATCCAAGTCTTGGGTACTTGGCATGGAAAGTCCAAGTGGGACACTTGGCATTTGGGAAAGTCCAAGCATGGGTCTTGGCAATGGAAAGTCCAACATGGGTTGGCAAGGAAAGTCCAACATGTGTTGGCAAGAAAAGTCCAAGTCTTGAGTACTTGGCATGTAAAGTCCAAGCATGGGTCTTGGCAAGGAAAAGTCCAAGCATGGGTCTTGGCATGGAAAGTCCAACATGGGTTGGCAAGGGAAAGTCCAAGCTTGAGTCTTAGCATTTGAGAAGTCCAAGGAGTTTGATATTGGCAACATAAAGTCCAAGCGGGAGTCTTGGCAGCATAAGTTCAATGGTTGGCGGCGTAAAGTCCAAGAGGAGTCTTGACAGTGTAAGTCCAATGTGCCTTGGCGGTGTAGACACCGTCAGCGTGACATAGCCGATGGAAGCACCTGAAGGCTAGCGCGATGGATGAACAAGTCATGGATGACTTGGAGGGATCCGAGAGGCGTGAGGCTGATGGAGGTGGCTAGAAGGCTTTGGTCTAGGCTAAGGGTGGTCTAGCAAGTATGGGGGCGTCATACTTGGGTTAAACCTCATGGTTGAGGTTAAAACCTCATGTTTGAGGTGTGCCAGTCGATTGGTGTCATATGGCAGTTGACTGGTGTAAGTCAACTAGGGTTTTACTGTGAGAAGTGTCATAGCAGTCGACTGCTAGAGGAGGGCAGTCGACTGATTGGTCGATCAGTCGACTGATCGTGTGATCAGTCGACTGGTGCTCCATTTTTTGGGCACAGAATGGAGTCTGACTCGACTGCTGGGGTTAGCAGTCGAGTGGAGGCTCTATCAGTTGACTGATGGTCATAATCAGTCGACTGATGATGGATCCGTTGGATCTTTCCAGCATGGATCTAACCGTTATCTCACGACAACAGTGGCATCAGTCGACTGATGGTCCCGATCAGTCGACTGATCGGTGTTTTCCAGCACAGGTAGAAGCTTTAAAAGGAGCTCGTGGAGGAGGAAAATTCAAAGGTTCTTTGAGGTGTTTTGGGGCGAGTTGCTGCTGCAATTCAGGGTCTCCAAGTGCTACTCAATCAACCTAGCAAGCAAGCATTCAAAATCTCGGTGTAAAGTTTTCTTTACTTGCATTTTAGTGTAGTTGCTTGTATTCTCATTATATTACTTTTGTAATCTGTTGTAAGAGGTTTCTCCACCTCCGGATTGTTCCGAGAAGGAGTTATTTGTGATTAGTGAGTGCGTGTGCATCACTAGAGCTCTTTAGAGCTCGATCCGTGAAGTATGAATCAATCGGTTCCGAACCACATTATATGCTTGTGTTCATGTGATTGTCTATTTTGTTATTGTTATTATTATCTATATTCCGCTGTGCTAACGAACTTTGTAGACGAACACGAATGTATTCTATCGTACGAGCACGACACTATTCACCCCCCCTCTAGCGTTCCAATAATTCCCTACATTTCTGTATTTTACTATTATAGATCACCATGTTGTTAGTGAAAGCCCTAGAGCTAATCATTTGATGATTATTGTATGGACTTTATTGTTTCATATTTTTATTTATAAAGGCATGGTTAATATATTTACTTGTATTAGTGTCAAATAACTAAGTATAATAATGTCCTTGAGTAGTAGGTTCTTATCTATATCAATCGATTGGTTGAATCGATAATGAGATGATATAGAGAACACTACTCTTAATCATTCCTAGTCAAGTATTAACATTCAGGGACAATGTTAATGCGTAGAGACTAGCATATAGGTCAACACGATGACTTGATCTCACAAGTCATGGATATGAGATATCAAGTTGACACATGGGTATGCATTGGAGAATGTATACTGAATGACCCGCCATGAGAAAGTATCATGGATCGTTATATGAGTGTCATATACTTTCTCATGTGGCTATTAGTATGACTATTAGTCCTTAGACCTGAAGTTACCATGGTTCCCTACATAAGGAGTTGCATACTTTGGCTTCGTCAAACATCACCCGTAAATGGGTGGACTATAAAGGCGATTACTGGGTATGTAACAAATTATACGGAGGGATGTGAGTGATGTAGATGGGATCTATCCCTCCTATATGACGGGAGTGACATCGTTATTCTTGATAGAGTGAGACCACGAAGTGCATGACAATGCCCAAATGAGTCAATATGAGATATTGAGCTCATTTGATTAGAGTAAGTCTATTTGGAGTTCAAGATATAGATTGTACCGAGGATGACACGGTCTATGCCTCAATTGGTCAATCTAGATATCAACAATAGAGGGACATTGTCACATATTGTAAGAGTCACAATTAGTAGTCACAAAGGTGATATTGGAGCTCAACATTCTTGTAACTTGGGTAGCAATGATGTGTTGCTAGATGTCGCTCACTGCTTATGTTCCTAAATCGGTTTAGGGACATTGCCAACGTTACAAGAACCTATAGGGTCACACACAAAGAGTAATTAGATGGAGATTAGGTTCATGGGATGAACCAAATTGGATTAAGAGTAATCCAAATTAGACTAATTGAGTTAGACTCAAGTTGATTCAAGTGTTGAATGAGTCTAATTTAGATTTGATTCATTGAGTCAATTTAAATTAATGAATAGAGATTCATTAAATCAAATTGACTTGAATCAAGTGATTAGATTTGATCAACCATGGGAGATAAGAGGTCAAGTTTGACTTGACTTGAGAGGGAAGATGAATGGTCAATTTTGACTTGACCAATTGTCATATTATGGTGACATGGCATGGGGGTCGCCCAATGATGGTGTTCCACATCATCATTGACTTATCATGTGGTGCCACCTCATGAGACAGACCAAGAGCCATTGGCTCTTGGAGTTTCATGCATGTAACCCCCCATCCAAGAGTGGTCGGCTACTTTACTTCTCATTTGATGAGAATTCATTTTGTTTGTAACTCCATCATCTTCTTCCTTGCTCTCCTCTCAAGTTTTCTCTCCCAATCCCTCATCTTGCCGAAATTCCTAAAGGGTGCTAGCACACTCTAAGGTATTTTCTCCACCATTTGTCCGTGTGGATACCAATAGAGGAGTGTACAATTGACAATCTTGAGTTCCGGCAAAGCGTTTGGACGAGCAGGATAAGCGAAGGGCGTTGCATCAAGGGTAACGCTTTCATCATGTAGATCTAAGGTAGATCTAGGTTTCTATAAACACATACATATTTTTATTTTTTATATCTTCACATGGATCTATGGTCGGGCTTCCAAGGTTTCTGCAACGCAAAAAGCAATTTTTGCGGCTCGGAAAATCCCAACACATGTCGTCTAACACGTCAAATACTCTCTGCGATCTGTCCTTGAGAAGAACAAGCTCAATTGAGCTAATTTTCTAGATTGGTATAGAAACTTGAGGATCGTTCTCAAGCAAGAACGAAAATTATACGTCCTAGAGCAACTTCTTCCTGAAAGCACCTACCACTATAGCCACTCATGCAGAAAAAGATGCTTATAAGAAGCATCAGGATGATGTATTAGATGTATCATGCCTAATGCTTGCCACCATGAATTCTGAGCTTCAGAAGCAACATGAAAACATGGATTCACACGATATGGTCGAGCACCTGAAACAACTGTATCAAGGGCAAGCTAGGAACGAACAGTATGAGGTGTCTAAGGCCCTATTTGCATGCAAGATGCAAGAAGGAACTCCTGTAGGAACTCACATACTCAAAATGATTGGGTATGTAGAGAACCTTGAGAGACTAGGATTTCCACTGGGTCAAGAATTGTCCACTGACCTTATCCTGCAATCATTGTCGGAAAGGTATAGTCAATTTGTCATGAACTATAATATGAATGAAATTGACAAGCCATTGCCTGAGTTGTTAAGCATATTGAGAACTACTGAAACCAATCTTAAGAAGATCCAACCTGGTAATGTACTCATGGTTAAAAAGGATAAAGGCAAAAAGAAGACCAAAGTAAAGGGTAAGACCCAAGACAAGGGCAAGGTCAAAGCATTGAAGCCTAAAGGTGGGGTGTCTAAGGAAGGGGACTGCTTCCACTGCGGTGAGATCGGGCATTGGAAGAGAAATTGCAAGTTATATCTAGAGAAAGTTAAGAAAAAGAGAAGTGAGACTTTTGCCTCAGGTATATATGTTATAGAAGTCAATTTATCTATTTCTTTTTCATGGGTATTAGATACCGGCTGTGCATCACACATTTGTACTAATGTGCAGGGCCTAAGAAAGAGTAGATTATTGACAAAGGGTGAAGCAGACCTACGAGTAGGCAATGGTTCAAGAGTTGTTGTCATAGCTGTAGGAACATACTCTTTATCTTTGCCCACTGGACGTATCTTAGAACTAGAAGAGTGATATTATGTATATGTCATAACTAAGAACATTATCTCTATTTCTTGTTTGGACAAGAGAGGTTTCTCATTTATAATAAAGGACAAAAGTTGTTATGTTTATTTAAATGAAATATTCTATTGCAGTGCGCATCTAGTGAATGGACTCTATGTTCTAGATTTTGATAACCCAATCTATAACATAAATACCAAACAGTTCAAATCGAATGGTTTGAACCAAACATATCTCTGGCATTGTTGCCTGGGTCACATAAATGAGAGTCGCATATCCCAGCTCCATGAAGATGGATTACTGGACACATTTGATTTTGAATTATATGAGATGTGTGAATCCTATCTTCTAGGCAAGATGATCAAGACTTCATTTAGTGGACATGGCGAAAGAGCGATAGACTTGTTAGGACTCATACATACTGATGTATGTGGCCCTTTCAATATGTGTATCTCATGAAATACAAGTCAGAATCCTTTGAAAAGTTCAAATAATTCAAGAGTGAAGTACAAAATCAACTTAGCAAAAGTATTAAGATGTTTCGATCAGATTGATGTGGTGAATACCTTAGCTAACAGTTTCGTGACTATCTTGTTAGTAATATATGAGAGATGTCCTAAGGCAATCGCCTTATGTATGAACCATTTATATGATAAATGAAGATTCACTATTTGAGTATACATGTTTTATGTATTTGATTGGATCTTAAACTCATTTATCAATGTCCCATACGATTCACAAAGATGAGAGAATTTGTGATTGGATCACAACTAGTGAGTATCTCTACATGTGTAATTAGTGATGTATCGTAATTATCCCTAATCGATGAATCGATGGATTCGGGACACCATCAATTCCGCGAGACTAGCACCAGGTATACCTCGTGTATCCAAGCAAATTGATTCTCACCGGGCCGGAGACATAGTGATGTCCGGAGTTAATCGTGGATGCTAGTTATGGTAACTAGTTCATTGGAGTGACCAGCCGTAAGACTTCATATGGTTCTCTGCATATATAGATATGTCAATGAAGCTCTTATCGCGCTTATGCAATGTTCCTTCGTTGACTTATTCAAGTCATCTTGATCATGGAGACTTATGCTTTGACATCTTAAGCAAACATCTCTAAGGAGATGTGGACCCGGGATGATTGGGTATAAGTCGAAGTGATCGAAGGTGTTTGAATAGCCTATAAAGGATTCACTACTCCTTGCGAGGAGATGTATACCCATGGCCTCTCATCGGATTGTTACTAAAGTCTTTGGCCAAAGCATTACATGTTTAGAGTAAGGTACTCTTCGATACATGTGGAGTAACTAGAATCCATAGGACGAGGAAATAATACTTGGGCTAGGTGTGACGTAGTCAGCCTAGTGGGGACTGACACAATAGACCATGTCCTGAACCAAGTGGGTATAAGATGAGTGAAGGGAATGGGGCACGAATCATTCGAAATTTCTTGAAGGGTTTCAGAAATAGTTCTGGATCAACCGTTGATCTTTTCGGTTAATTGGGGATCATGATGTACTACTAGGTGCCACTCATGATCGTTCTATAATTAATGGTTAATTATAGACGGCCAACATAAATCGAAAACCTATTTGGTCACACGCACAACGAGCGTAATCCAAAGGATTTAAAACGAGCTTGAGAATGAGATTCTCAGACCGAGAGAAACTAGGTTTGGTTGGACCAAACATAAAGCGAGCATGAAATCGTTTCAGTTGCAATGGAAGCGTGGATGGGCCGAGTCTTATGAAGACGTAATGGATGAACCAAAATGGTTTGGTTCTAATCCAATGGATGAGAATAAACCAAAGGGTTTGGTTTATTTTAAACGAATGAACCAAAAGTTGGTTCGGTTCGTTTTAACTTAAAATAAACCATCATGGTTTGGTTTATTTTAACTTATCTTAATGGAGCGGGTTAACGGGCCTAATGGTTATGATCCAATAACCATTAAGAGAATCAGTTCTCTATAAAAGATGGCTTAATGGATAATTAAGCCCTAATCCAAAAACCCTAGCCTTTGAGTTGCCGCCCACCCTTGGAGTTGCTCGGCGCCAACCCTAGGCTGCCGCCCAGCTTGTTGTGCCGCCGTCATCTCCTTGTCGGCGTCCAAGCTTCAGCCGGTGAACCCTCCGGCGACCCTCCGGTGATCTTCCTAGGCCTCGGTGAAAAGGTGAGCACTTGGCTTCCTTGTTTTGGTCGGCGCCTACTCCTCCACCAAGCTGTCCAGTTTTCTGGACAGCTTCTCCTCTCGTCGGAGCGTCGTTTGGACGACGGTTAGAGCTCCGACAGTGGATAACTTACCGGAGATTCGATCTCCAGTAATCCTCTGAGGTGGAGGACGAAGGATTCGTCAATCGGTTGACGAATACCTCTCCGGAGAAGCGAGTTTTGAGGACTCGTTTTGGATTCGGATCGTGATCATCTCTCGATCACGTCGTCTTCAACACGAGGCTAGTAACCCGTACGAAGACGAAGCTCGTGGCTTAGCGAAGTCATCCTGAGGAACTCGGCGTGGATACGGATAGAGACGATTCTAGCAAGGATCGTTCCGGTTGATGCCGTTCCCGCTACACGTCATACGAAAGGTATAACGTAGATAAATTTCCTTTTATTGCAAATTTAAATTTACGGTTATGTCTACACTTGTTGTAATATGCATGCGTGTGTTGTGTGTGTTGTAATAAATAGGAGTATTTATTATTTTTATTGCTTCCGCTATGTTCATGTTTACGAAACATGATCGAACACACACACGCCGCGGTGCCGGAAACCCAACAGTGGTATCAGAGCACAGGTTGTGTTTCGACATAATCGTAAAAATGGTTTTACAATAGTCATAATGTATTTCTGGAAATTTTCTAATTTTGTAAATTTAGAAGTATTTATGGAAATTTTTCAATTTTGGAAAGTCTAGAAGTATTTATGGAAATCTTCCACTTTTGGAAAGTTGGAAGTATTTATGGAAATTGATATTTTCCATAAATAAAATATTTGATTAGATTCTGGAAATTTGTTTCCTAATTTAATCATGATTTGATTTGGGAAATCAAATCTTAAAATATTTTATTTCCATAAGTAGTTTTAATGATTTAGGAAATTGGTTTTCTAAATAGATTTTCCTTAATCAAATAATTCCATGAATAAAATATGTGATTAGATTTGGAAATTTGTTTCCTAATTTAATTATGATTTGATTTGGAGAATCAAATCTTAAACATATTTTATTTCCATAAATAGTTATGACATATAAGGAAATATATACATGACATAATTGTATGTCATGTAATTGCATTAGATGCATAACATTATGTCATGCGTGTCGTGACATGTAGATATATGCCATGTATGTCATGC
Organism: Wurfbainia villosa; assembly: GCA_025175895.1. Lineage (NCBI taxonomy): Eukaryota > Viridiplantae > Streptophyta > Magnoliopsida > Zingiberales > Zingiberaceae > Wurfbainia > Wurfbainia villosa. Next base: position 99,791,783 of record CM045997.1, on the reverse strand, counting down.
CATGTAGATAATAGTTATTTGCATGCAAAGAGGATGAGACATAAAAACACTTAAACAATATTAAAGCCTACACCTTCCATTAATATGGTTAGAACCAGAGTTCCATTTCTTGTTTGGGTTGTTGGACTCTCTCCAAGCCCGGCTCGAACCCGAATATGTTCAAACCATGGAATAGTTTAATACTAATATGGTAAGAGTCAGAGGTCAATCGTTAGCTTTGGTTGTTGGACTCTCTCCAAGCTGGGCTAATTGGTTGAATGCGCTCTAACCATATTAAAACTATTTCCCGATTAATGGGTTGGCTTTAACCTGGAGCATCGGCTTGTTGGACTCTCTCCAAGGTCGATGTAAAGGGAGATGAAGTTGGGTGTTATGCATATGATGCATACTTGTTAATGTGTTAACAACCCAATGTATATGTGAACATTCAATTAGTTGATAGCACATTGTGATAGTTGCATATACGTGATATGCAATCGGTATAGTTGATACCTACCGTCGTAGTTATGAATGGCTTGTTGGACTCTCTCCAAGGTTGTTCATAACTATGATGGATATCAGCCCATTCGGAGATGGACCTACGATCTCCCGAAGTGATTTTGGGGTTTTTGAAATTCGAAAAATAAATGGGATTTATAAATGTATATTGATGCATTTTAAAATCATCTTTCTCATATATGCTCGTTTTGTATTTCTAGGTCAATAAATTGATCATGACGTCTTTGAATTTGCGCACTATTTTGGATTCGAACAAATTGACTGGGTCTAACTTCCTGGACTGGCTTAGAAACCTGAGAATTGTTCTCAAGGCGGAAAAGCTTGCATATGTCCTTGAAGAGCCTCTTCCTGACCGTCCTAAGGACGATGCAACTCCAGACCAAATGTTGGTCTATCGAGCATGTGGCGGTTACGAGGCGAGTTGCATCATGCTAGCGGCGATGGTACCAAGCTGCAGCGACATGAGCATATGGATGCTAATACTATAGTCTTCCATCTTCATGAGTTGTTCGATGAGCAAGCGAGATCCGAAGGTTCGAGGTCTCTAGGCTCCTCTTCACCGAAGATGCAAGAAGGTTCATCTCAGAGTGCAGTTTGTGCTAAAGATGAGCGGGTACATCGAGCGGCTAGCTACCCTCGGTTTTGTGATGGATCATGAGTTAAGTATTGACTTAATTAGTGCATTGTTTGCCCAAGAGTTTCTCGATTTGTGATGAACTATCGGATGAACAAATTGGAATCCACCATTCCAGCTCCTCAATATCAAGACCGTGGAGCCTTACATGAAGCATGAGGAAAGCGGTTACATTAGTTGATTCCTCAAGAAAGGTTCTAAGAGGAAGGCAAAAGAAGCAAGAAAGGAAAGAACAAAAGGCAAAGAAGGCGGAACGGTATGAGGGCACTTGCCATCATCTGTGCAAGGAAGGCCACTGAAGAAAGCTGCAAGATTTATCTTGAGTCCATGAAGAAGAAGAAGGCATCCGATGCCCCATCCTCTTCAGGTATCTTCGTTATTGATTGTCATTCTATTTCCTTGGACACTTGGGTATTGGATACTGGGTGTAGCTCACATATATGTAATGTCATACAGGGGCTAAGGAATAGAAGAAGACTTGTCAGAGGGGAGTCAAATTTGAGAGTTGGCAATGGAGCAAAGGTTGCTGCGGTCGCCATCGGAACTTATTTGCTGAAGCTCCCTAGTGGACTAGTCTTAGAAGATTATGTTCCTTCTCTAATAAAGAACATTGTTTCTATTTCCTGTTTAAATAGAAATGGTTTCCATTTGACGTTTAGTAACAATTGTTGTTATATAACTTTAAATGGTGTACTTTATGGAACTGGAACCTTGAGTAATGGCATTGTTTCTGATAAATGTCTATTTATTGGATACCCTAAGGAAACTAGGGGTTACCAATTCTATCATCCTGTGGAACAAAAGGTGTTTGTTTCAAGGCATGCTGTGTTTCTAGAGAAAGAGTTTCTCTTGCAAGAAAACAGTGGGAGTGTCGTCGAGCTTGAGGAGGCTCGAGAGACTCAAATAGACATTGATGAGATACCTGGTGAAGCACAACAGCCGACAACTCATAGTGATGAGCAATCGGCTGGACCTATTGTAACACCACATCTTCGTAGATCTGGTAGAACACGCAATATTCCTGAGAGATATGGATTTCTCGTAAGCGAATCGAATGACGTGTTACTCATTGATGATGAGGAGCCTACCAGTTATGAAGAAGTGCTGACAAGTTCAGAAAGGGATAAGTGGCTTGGTACCATGAAGTCGGAAATGGATTCCATGTATGAAAACCAAGTTTGGAACTTGGTTGACCCACCTGAAGGGATAAAGCCTATAGGGTGCAAGTGGGTTTTCAAGAAGAAAATCGACATGGATGGTAATGTGATTACCTATAAGGCTAGATTGGTGGCGAAAGGATATCGTCAAAAACAAGGTGTTGATTATGACGAAACCTATTCGCCTGTAGCTATGCTTAAATCCATTCGGATGCTCCTAGCCATAGCGGCTCATTATGATTATGAGATATGGCAGATGGATGTGAAAACAACTTTCCTTAATGGAAACCTGCTCGAGGACGTGTATATGATACAGCCTGAGGGTTTCACATCGGTTGATAAAACCAAGGTATGCAAATTGCGACGGTCCATTTATGGATTGAAGCAAGCATCCAGGAGCTGGAATATCCATTTTGATGAGACAATCAAAAAGTTTGATTTCTCACAAAATCCAGATGAACCTTGTGTGTACAAGAAGGTTAGTGGGAGTGCAGTCGTATTCCTAGTATTGTATGTCGATGACATACTACTTATAGGAAACGATGTTTCAATCTTACAGTCAGTGAAGGTTTGGTTATCCAAGACATTCTCCATGAAAGACCTGGGAGAAGCAACCTACATCCTCGGGATTAAGATCTATAGAGATAGATCGAAACGGTTGCTTGGTCTTTCGCGATCTACATATATAGCCGAGTGCTAAAGAGGTTTAGCATGTCGGAATCCAAGAAAGGTTTCCTACCCATCGAGCATGGGGTACACCTTTGAAGTCTATGTGTCCACGAGAAGGCGAGAGGATTTGCATGAGTAAGATTCCCTATGCATCATGATAGGATCTATCATGTATGCTATGTTATGTCACGAGGCCCGATGTATCGTATGCTCTGAGTGTCACGGCGGATACCGATCTGATCGAGGAATGGATCATTGGGTGGCTGTTAAGATGATACTTAAGTTCTTGAGAAGAACTAATGATGTGGTTCTATTATATGGAAATGGAGACATGGTGATACGCGGGTATACGGATGCGACTCGAGACGGACAAGGATGATTCCATGTCTTTATGCAGGTATGTATTCACACGAATGGGCGCAATAAGTTGGAAAGGTTCCAAGCTTGACACTATAAGCGGATTACGCCACTAAGGCGAGAATACATTGCGACTTTGGAGCGGCGTGAAAGGCGGTTTGGATCAAGAAGTTCATCTCTGAACTTGATGTGGTCTCATCGATGATCCAAACATGTGCCAGCTATCATCTTATCGGAAGATCATCGGTAGGAATGAAATACAAATCGAGAAAATCCCCACTGAAAGGAACTTAGCGGATCCTTTGACTAAGGCATTACCTCAAAGTAAGTTTGAGGGTCATGTTAGAGCTTATGGTATTGGATCCCATAGCGATTGGCATTAGGCCAAGTGGGAGTCTGTTAGTAATATATGAGAGATGTCCTAAGGCAATCGCCTTATGTATGAACCATTTATATGATAAATGAAGATTCACTATTTGAGTATACATGTTTTATGTATTTGATTGGATCTTAAACTCATTTCTTGAATGTCCACGATACGATTCACGGCATGAGAGAATTTGTGATTGGATCACAACTAGTGAGTATCTCTACATGTGTAATTGTGATGTATCGGAATTATCCTAGTCGATGAATTGATGGATTTGGACACCATCGATTACATGTTGAGACTACAGTATCTCCTTGGTGTATCAAGCGGTGATTCTCAGCTTTGGTGGAGACATAGTGATGTCGGAGTTAATCGTGGATGCTAGTTATGGTAACTAGTTCATTGGAGTGACGGTAGTAAGACTTCATATGGTTCTCTGCATATATAGATATGTCAGAAGTTCTTCGTGGCTTAAGTGCGATGTTCCTTTGACTTGCGGTATTGAGTCATCTTGATCATGGAGACTTATGCTTTGACATCTTAAGCAAACATCTCTAAGGAGATGTGGACCGAGATGATTGGGTATAAGTCGAAGTGATCGAAGGTGTTTGAATAGCCTATAAAGGATTCACCACTCCTTGCGAGGAGATGTATACCCATGGCCTCTCGTCGGATTGTTACTAAAGTCTTTGGCCAAAGCATTACATGTTTAGAGTAAGGTACTCTTGATACATGTGGAGTAACTAGAATCCGTAGGGCGAGAAATGATACTTGGGCTAGGTGTGGCGTGAAAGTCGGCCTAGTGAGGGTGACACAATAGACCATGTCACGAACCAAGTGGGTATAAGATGAGTGAAGGGAATGGGCGCGATTCATTCGAGCTCTTGAAGGGTTTGAAATAGTTACGGATCAGCAGATTGATCTTTTCGGTTAATTGGGGATCATGATGTACTACTAGGTGCCACTCATGATCGTTCTATAATTAATGGTTAATTATAGACGGCCAACATAAACCGAAAACCTATTTGGTCACACGCACAATGAGCGTAATCCAAAGGATTTAAAACGAGCTTAAGAATGAGATTCTCAGACCGAGAGAAACTAGGTTTGGTTGGACCAAACATAAAGCGAGCATGAAATCGTTTCAGTCGCAATGGAAGCGTGGATGGGCCGAGTCTTATGAAGACGTAATGGATGAACCAAAATGGTTTGGTTCTAATCCAATGGATGAGAATAAACCAAAGGGTTTGGTTTATTTTAAACGAATGAACCAAAAGTTGGTTCGGTTCGTTTTAACTTAAAATAAACCATCATGGTTTGGTTTATTTTAACTTATCTTAATGGAGCGGGTTAACGGGCCTAATGGTTATGATCCAATAACCATTAAGAGAATTAGTTCTCTATAAAAGATGGCTTAATGGATAATTAAGCCCTAATCCAAAAACCCTAGCCTTTGAGTTGCCGCCCACCCTTGGAGTTGCTCGGCGCCAACCCTAGGCTGCCGCCCAGCTTGTTGTGCCGCCGTCATCTCCTTGTCGGCGTCAAAGCTTCAGCCGGTGAACCCTCCGGCGACCCTCCGGTGATCTTCCTAGGCCTCGGTGAAAAGGTGAGCACTTGGCTTCCTTGTTTTGGCCGGCGCCTACTCCTCCACCAAGCTGTCCAGTTTTCTAGACAGCTTCTTCTCCTCTCGTCGGAGCATCATTTGGACGACGGTTAGAGCTCCGACAGCGGATAACTTACCGGGGATTCGATCTCCGGTAATCCTCTGAGGTGGAGGACAAAGGATTCGTCAATCGGTTGACGAATACCTCTCCGGAGAAGCGAGTTTTGAGGACTCATTTTGGATCCGAATTTGGATTCGGATCGTGATCATCTCTCGATCACGTCGTCTTCAACACGAGGCTAGTAACCCGTACGAAGACGAAGCTCGTGGCTTAGCGAAGTCATCCCGAGGAACTCGGCGTGGATACGGATAGAGACGATTCTAGCAAGGATCATTCCGGTTGATGTCGTTCCCGCTACACGTCATACGAAAGGTATAACGTAGATAAATTTCCTTTTATTGCAAATTTAAATTTACGGTTATGTCTACACTTGTTGTAATATGCATGCGTGTGTTGTGTGTGTTGTAATAAATAGGAGTATTTATTATTTTTATTGCTTTCGCTGTGTTCATGTTTACGAAACATGATCAAACACACACACGCCGCGGTGTCGGAAACCCAACATATCTAACTGAGTCAACTCATTCCACCTGGAACACCACAGTGGAATGGTGTATTCGAACGAAGAAATCGTACTTTATTAGATATGGTACGATTGATGATGAGTTAGACTGATCTACCTACTTCCTTTTGGGGATACGCTCTAGAGATGGCTGTCTTCACACTTAATCGCGTTCCATCTAAAGTTGTCATAAAGACATCATATATGATATGGACTGGGAAGAGTACCAAAATGTCTTTTATGAAGATTTGGGGTTGTGAGGCTTATGTTCGACGTCAAGTCTCCGACAAGCTAGGCCCCAAATTAGACAAGTGCTACTTTATAGGATATCCCAAGGAAACAAAGGGATATTACTTTTACAATCTCACACAAGGCAAAGTGTTTGTCGCAAGAAATGAAGTATTTCTAGAAAGAGAGTTCATTTCTAGAAAAACTAGTAGGAGTAGAATCCATCTTGAAGAAGTTCAAGATATAGATAGCACTGAGGTGGAAATTGAACATGCACCACAAAGTGTTGTGGATGATGAGATTGTTGCACAAGATGTTATAGAGTACCAACCTATTCAAGTTGACCAACCTCTTTACAGGTCTAATAGGATACATCTTCAGCCTGAGAGATATTCATTTCTCTTGTTTGATCATGATGACATTACGCTTATTGAGTTAAACGAGTCTACATCCTATCAGGAAGCTGTGATGAGCCCAGATTATGAGAAATGGATAGGGGCCATGAGGTCCAAAATGGAATCCATGTACACTAACCAAGTATGGACTTTGGTTGATCTACCTGAAGGGGTCAAACCCATTGGGTGTAAGTGGGTCTTTAAGAGAAAGACTGACATGGATGGTCTTATGCATACCTATAAAGGGCGATTGGTAGCTAAAGGTTTCAAGCAGATTCATGGTATTGACTATGATGAAACTTTTTCACCAGTTGCGATGCTTAAGTCTATTCGGATCATGTTTACTATTGCAGCTTACCACGATTTTGAGATCTGGCAAATGGATATCAAAACTACATTTTTGAATGGAAACCTACTCGAGGATGTGTACATGACACAACCTGAGGGTTTTGTAGATCCAAAGCATACTGGAAAGATATGCAAGCTGCAAAGGTTCATTTATGGTTTAAAGCAAACATCTAGAAGATGGAATCTTCGATTCGATGATGCGATCAAAAAATTTGATTTCATAAAGAATGAAGATGAACCCTATGTCTACAAGAGTGTTAATGGGAGCATAGTGATTTTTCTCATCTTGTATGTAAATGACATACTACTCATTGGAAATGATATCCCTATGCTGTAGTCTATAAAGATTTGGTTTGGGAACTGTTTCTCAATGAAAGACTTAGGAGAAACAACCTATATATTAGACATTAAGATCTATAGAGATAGATCTAAGAGACTTCTTAGCCTAAGTCAGAGTACATATATTGACAAGGTGCTTAAACATTTTGCCATGCCGAATTACAAGAAGGGATTTCTGTCAATGTCACATGGTGTGAGTCTTTCGAAGACTCAATGTGCCTCTTCTAAGGAGGAGAGAGATCACATGAATTAGATCCCTTATGCATATGCTATAGGGTCTATCATGTACGTCATGCTTTGTACTCGTCCCGATGTCTCGTATGCTTTGAGCATAACAAGAAGATACTAGTCAGATCCAAGTGAAAGTCACTGGACAGCTGTCAAGAACATTCTTAAGTACTTGCGAAGGATGAAAGAATATTTCTTGATATTTAGAGGCAATGAGGAGCTAGCTGTAAAGGGTTACAGTGATGCAAGCTTCCAAACCAACAGGGATGATTTTAGATCGCAATCAGGGTATGTATTTTGCTTGAATGGTGGCGCTGTGAGCTGAAAGAGTTCGAAGCAATACACAGTCGCAGATTCTACAACAGAAGCCGAGTATATTGCTGTGTCTGATGCGGCAAATGAAGTTGTTTGGATCCGAAAGTTCATCACTGAACTTGGGATGGATCCTAGTATAGTGGACCCTATAGACCTCTATTCTGATAATAATGGGGTTATTGCATAGGCTAAGGAACCTCGCTCTCATCAGCGGACCAAACATATACTACGACGCTTCCATCTCATTCGAGAGATCATCGATAGAGGAGATGTGAGGATATGAAGAGTACCAACGGATGCTAACATCGCAGATCCTTTGACCAAGGCTTTGGCATAGAAAAAGTATAATGGTCATACTAGGTCACTGGGTATTAGATATTATAGTGATTGACACTAGTGCTAGTGGGAGATTGTTAGTAATAAGTCCTAGAGGCAATTATGTGATGATTGACTAGGGACATTTTGTTTCATATTCTATTAATAATAAAGGCAAAGTTTGGTTATTATATTTACTTCATGTCTGTGCTAGCTGAATAAATATAATAATGCCCTAGAAAGTTGGTTCTTATCTGCAGCATATCAATTGGTAGAATTGATTGTGAGAAGCTGTGGAGAACACTATTCTTAAATATTCCTAGTCAAGTATTAATATACAAGGGCAATATTAATGCATTGAGACTAGCATATAGGTCAATTGATGATTTGATCTCACAAGTCATGGATATGTGATATCATATTGACACATGGGTATATATTAGAGAATATATACTGAATTGACCCGCCATGAGAAAGTTTCATGGATCATTATATGAGTATCATAAACTTTCTCATGTGATTATTAGTATGAATAATCCTTAGAACTGAAATCACTACAGTTCCCTACATAAGGAGTTATGTACTTTGGTATCGTCAAACATCACCCGTAATAGGGTGGACTATAAAGGTGATCACTGAGTATATAACAAATTATACGGAGGGATGTGAGTGATGTAGATTGGATCAATCTCTCCCATATGACGGGAGTGTTTTCTTTAGGCATCTTGATAGAGTAAGACCACGAAATACATGACCATGCTCAAATGAGTCAATACGAGATATTGAGCTCATTTGTTTGAGTGAGTCTACTTGGGAATCAATAAACAAAAGGATTGATAAGAGGATGACACGTTCTATGCTTCATTAATCAATCTAGATATCAAGGATAGAAGGACAAGGTCATACAAGATAAAAGTCACAAAAAGGTTTTGTCAGATCTTGACATTTTCATAACTTGGATAGCAATGGTGCATTGCTAGATCATTGCTTATGTTTCTAAAGTGGTTTAGAGACATTGTCAACGTTACGAAAACCTATATGGTCACACATAAAAAACATGTTATTTTGGATATAGGGTTCATTTTAGTTTGACTAAATGAACCATTAGGCATTGAATTGGAATTATTGAGTTAGACTAATTAAAAGGGTTGAATTTGAGTTAGACTCAAATTAAATGGCTGAATTTGAGTTGGGCGCAAATTGATTTGATTTGAGTTGGACTCAAATCAATTTGAATGATATGAATTCATCATGCATGATTAATGTGGATTAATCATGCATTGAAGAGGGAAAACCAAGAGTTAGATGAAACCTCTTATCATGCATGATTAATGTGGATTAATCATGCATTGAAGAGGGAAAACCAAGGGTTGGATGAAACCTTTCATATTCATGGGATGAATACAAAAAGGGGGCTTTGGATCATGATGAGATCTAGTAGAGATTGCCTTTGTTTTCCCTTCTTCTTCTTGGCCAAAATTCTCTCTTGGCCTAGCCCCTTTTTGTGGTGTTGCTAGCATAACCTTTCTCCAAAAGAGTGTTCGTGTGGATACCATAGAGGCACGAACACTTGAACGTATAAGAGATTCGGCGAACTATGGACGAGCGGGATATACTAAGGGCACGCATCAAAGGTATACCCTATAGGATAGGGCTTTTTGATATATACTTTGTATGAGTTTTCTTTCGCATAGATCGCTCAAGGGATCCTATTTCCGCTGCGATTTTATTGTTATCGCATAGGATTCCCAACAGTTAGCCTAGTGGGGATTGAGACATAAATCATGTCCTGAACCAAGTGGGTATATGATGAGCAAAAGAAACAAGGCACAATTCACTATAGCTGCTGAAGGGTTCGAAAATGATTCCGAGATCAACCGTTGATTTTTCTATTAATTGGAGATCATAATGTACTACTAGGTGTCACTCATGATCATTCCATAGTTAATGGTTAATTATGGACATCTAACATAAACCTAGATCCTATTAAGTCATACGCACTATGAATCCTTCGAAGAGACTTAAAACGAGTTTGAGAATTGAATTCTCAAGATCGAGAGAGATCAAGTTTGATTGGACCAAACACATGACAAATATGGAAATATTTGTCAAGTCAAAAATGCAAAAGAAGCATGTTTTAAGAAGATGGGTTGGGCCTTAAAAGATTTAATTATAAATCAAACTCATTTACTTTTAATTAAAAGGACCCTCTTTTGGTAAAAGACCCAATTAGAATTTAATGGATGAGATTAAGCCTTAATTGTTATGGGCTTAAGGATTTGATCTACTAACCTATAACCCATTAGGATTAGTGCCTATATAAATGGTTATAAAGGCTAAACCTAATGAACAGAAGTCCTTAAGACCCTCTTCCTCAACCTAGCCGAACCTAGGAGAATTAAGGTTTGGTGTTCCACCGACCATCAAGGAAACAAGGGATGTTTCCACCTCTTTAGAGATTGTCCACTCTAGGTTTTAGGAATGCTATTGTCTCTTATTGAAGCTTCAAAACAACGGCTAATTCCGACATGAATCGACAACCTTGTGAAGGTTGTTCGAGGACTCATTTGTGTCGCAAAACGAGTTGGTGATTGCTCTCCGATCATCCGACCTTTTTGCTTTGTCTAGTAGCGAAGAGAAGGTCAAACTCGTAGCTTTGAGAAGTAGTCCCTCCAAAGATTCGGGGTGGATACGAGTAGAGACGAAGCTCCACGAGCATCATATGGTTGATGGCCTTCTAGCTCACCATCATCCGAAAGATATACCTAGAGTAAATTTATTTTATTCTTGTTGTATGTAAATTTTATTTGGCGGATATGTCCACACGTATTATAATCTTGCATGTGTGGGTGTGAGTATTGTAATAATTTAGGAAATTATTACATTTTTCTTCTGCCGCATTCGTTTGTGAAACGATAAAAGTACATCGACGCGTTGACTGTAACCCTACATAGTATACCTCAATTAATGATACAGAAAGCTCCGAAAAATTGCTAACTCTGATAACGAACAACTCGAAGTCAAGATAATAGTCACGGATATCAAACTATTATCACAACGTCTTAGCCCTCAATCCGATGATTATGAGACGATAGCCCTCTTGTTCTTCTCAATAAGATGAGAATTCTCTCTACATTCTCTTAAATGAAAAGTGTATCACCCTTCTCACACTACATATACTTCTCACAAGAAGTATTTATATAGGAGGTTTCAAGAATATGGGATAATGAGGTCACTTATTATCCTATGATGAATATTCCTACGTGAGCATTAACCAATACATGATATCACATATTGTCACTAGCGAGTACCGTTTGATTTGATGGACAAATATACCTTTGAGGCATGACAGAAATATTAAATGATATTTATTAATGAAAACTTTCGACCAAGGATTATATCTTCTACATCGTACAATCATAAATATGAAACAATCTCTCAAGATTGCATGCTCTAGGTTGCTATTGATACTATAGGATGAAAGGAAGAGACTTGCCATTTCAGGAGTTTAGAGTAGCACAACTTAGAGACAGATGCTATATATATATATATATATATATATATATATATATATATATATATATATATATATATATATTTGATCTGCTGTGCGACTCGTGTGCGACAGCGTCTCCGTCGTCCGATCCAAATCGTAATTGCACAGTAATAGGGAAATGAACAGTGTTTCTTTCGCACGATTTCATCGACTGTGGGCACCGATTCACCGTTGGCCGGCGGGATTGCGGTCGCCAGTGGCGCATGCACTGGCGGTTGCATTTGCAGTCGTTTTCGACCGCGATTCGATAAGTATTCGGTCGCAATCCGGCCGGACTCTGGTGTCGGTCGGATCACGGCCAGATTTTAGTTGGACCGTCGCCGGATTCTAGTCGGATAGTGGCTGAAATCCGGCCTTCCGCCTACGAGATCGATGACGTCAATGCATGGTTACTGTGCATTTCCTCGTCGCGCAGAGTCGGGCAGGGAAACAACGCTCAACAGATCAAATATATATATATATATATATATATATATAATTGAAATTTTTCAACACTTATAATTATTTAACATTTAATATGTCATCATTTTTTATATTAATTGAAATATTAGTGACAAGTTAATTATAAACTAATTAGAATATGTAAAAAAAATTTATTAGAGTACTTAAATCAAATATTCTTTTGTTATTTTCTCTAACTTCTTGTACACTTTGTCGAGTTGTATATATTATAGAAGAAAATTGTGATTATGAAAAATTTGCCTTGTCAGTATTAGAATATTGACAAAAAAATTTATACAATTTTTCTTTTACAAATTTTATCTTCTTTTGATATTTCTCAATTCGCGGGCCAACTCAAATCAGTCGTGGGCTAACCCATCTAGATCCACAACCTGTGCAGGTTGATTCATTTAAGCCCACTAAAATGACGAATTGATAAAATTTAAATTAAATTTGATTAAATTATTTGGTAGGACGGATCAATCTAACGAGTCTAATCTAATTTGACGACTCCATGTGATTTAGTAAAGTACAGTGAAAAAGAGTATTTTTTTTCTTTTCTAAAAATGGATTTTTAAAGAAACATTTCAACAAGTGAGGTGTAGTTAAGTAAATATTACGTTGAGAGTGCCCTTATGTTTACGGTGACAAAATAAAATAAGTAAACGGGTACGAACGTCTACTACCGTTCCTCTCGTTGAATGGAAATGTCAAATGTCTGCAATCCACCCAGTTACTCACCATGTGCCCCGCTATTAATTCCCAAAAAATTGAGGTGTTCCCTGTTTCCCTGATTTCAGGAGACAGCATCTTTCATCTGATCGTGTGGTGATGATGTAATAAAGCCAATGTTTGCGTCGCTTTTATCTGCATGGTGTGATGGTATCCCTTGTTTTCGCAAGACTAGAGGTGCCTCACAGCCGACAGGGGATCTCACTCTCCTTAGGAAGAAAAAGGACGACGTATGACTCTCTCACACTTCTCCGTCACGCCCTCGATCAATCGCTATCGCTGCAGAGTCGTGTTATCGCGCGGTGGCTGGGACAGACGAACCGGGGGCCAGGTGTCAAGCAGCTGACGTAGCGTTAGGCAGACTGGGACCTAACAAAGTCCCCTTCTTTGCTGCCGCCGCCGCCGCCGGCGAAATCGTGTGGGTCTGAGGTCTTCACGGAGCGGAGAGGTAGCTTAAAGGCGCCGGCTCGGATTAAATGTACACCCCGCCTCAGCGGGGCACAGATCTGTCTGCAGCCGACATGGAGGCGGATGCGGATGCTCCGAGGGTGTACCAGGCCTGGAAGGGAAGCAACGTAAGTGTCGATCTGTTTATTACAGCTCCATCGGCGCTTGTGTCGAGCTAAAGCAGTTGAATATTAGCCACTTGTTGTTTGGAAGCAAATTAGGGTTGTCTTGTATGATTTTTGCAGAGGAATTTTTCTTAGGACTATGTGAACTTGTAAATTTATCCGTTGTGCTTGCACTCTAAAATGCCATCTTGTTTATGCTTGCAATGTAGAACCAAATGCAAACTGCGTTGTGATTTTTGTTTGTGCAAAGGCATGCATACGAGTTTTTTTTTTTTTTTTTGCTTTTTTCTTGAGGCTATATGAAGTTTGAACTTCTGTGAAATTGAAACATTTTTAGTTCTGCTTGCATTCTAAAATGCCATCTAATTTATGCTTGTCATGTAGAACCAATTCAAACTGTGTTGAGGGAGAAAAAGATTAACTGAATATTTCAAACTGCTAAGGGTGTAGGTGCTGACTTAAATCAGAGGAATTTTTCTTCTCGTATCTGATCATGATCTTTAGCCATGCTACGTTTTTAGTGAGCCATAAGTTACCATGTCAAGACTTCGCATTCACAGAGGTGGGAGAATGGCAATCTAATACAGTTATTCATCTTGCACTATCTGACATAACTATCATAATCCGATGTATTTGATAAGGGATTTTTTTTTTCTTCCATTTTTCTTCAATATCATAAAGTAGAATAATTACCATGGCGAGTAAAGCCTACCAAGTGACTTACTTAGGCTTGTTTTTGTGAACTCAGATGTTCTGGTTCTTGTGCGGAAACCACACCATATTTGTGGTGGATTAGCCCTTTGCATATGTAACTATTGTGATACTATTGGTCTGTTTTCTTTCTACCTGCACGTGGCTTTTGAAATTGAAGTTGGCATTGATGTTTTAATAGAGGGAATATATTTCAAATACTTTTATGATTGAGAGATATCATGAACTTTTTTTTTGTTTGTGTGACAATAACCCTTTTAAACTTCGCACACGTCGAATTAGATAAATGAGCTAGCGTAAAACATAAGTAAATGTTATATATGAATCCATCAAATTATTGCGCTAATGATAGGTTATTCTCCGGACGGAACATGTTGCAAGGTCTGTCAACAATGTTTTGATAATGATCGCTACATTTCTATGAGAACTAATGTAGCCTTAAATGTGTAAGAGTTTTGATATTCTAAGTTGTATAAGAACAAACATTATATAAATATTGATTGTCTTAGATTTGGAATATGGAATGTAGAAATGCTTATTGATAAAGCCATGGAGGAAGTAAATATGATAACTAGCAGAAGAATCAATATTTTATATATATAAAAGACAAAATGAATAGGAGAGAAGACAAAGATGATAGAGACCTAACGGTTTAAAGATGATAGAGAACCGAGGGTTTAAGATATAATGCATAAGTGACACAGGCGGGGCAGCGGGGTGGCACTAAAAACCTTCTATGCGTGAGGTTAGGATAGAGGGGGCAAAGAGAATCGAAAGAGAAGGGAAATTCGTAAACAAAAGAGGATCCGTCTCTATGTTTAAACGAAACCAAAATAAACTTTATTAATAAAAAATTAATCTGTGAATTACAAGAGTCTAAGTCTATCTTTAAATAGGCCTGGGAAAGAGAAAGTTTCTTGACATATGAAAGCTAATAAAATTAAACAAACTTAAATAAAAATTTCTTAACAAGTAAGAAAGCTAAAAAAAACCTAAACAAACTTAAATAAAAATTTCTTAACGAAACAGAAAAGAAAATTTAAAAATTTTAAAACTAAAATTTTAAAATTAAATAGAAAATAAGAAAATAAGAAAATAAGAAAAAAATTAATAATAAAATATTAATGAAATCCTAAATAGCAGCGGTAGCGTGCTACAACTATGGTTTGGTCCATGATTAGGTCGTGGTCCTTGCTGGAGGTCCCGTGTCGAGCCACGGAATGATCCACGTCCGTGGTGGTGACAACAAATAGGCCGTGGTAGCCTCTAGGAGCTTTATTATACCCTGTTTTGGTCCAAAATGATGTATACTCGTGTTAAGGGGCATGAGCATGCTGTGTTGTGATGAATGCGCATGCATCAGACTCCTGGGGTTGAAAAGAACTCGTCCTCGAGTTCCGATTAGGTAGACTTGATCATTGATGGAGAAATTCGGACTTGAGTCGAAGATGCTGCTTAGATGAAGTGATAGGGCATATGCGACCAAACACCTGGGCATAGAAAGAAGAGGAGAAATAGAAGATACCAGAAGAGTGAAATCCTCTTGCCGAGGTGCTAGTACAATGTTTGGTCCTTCAATACGGGTGTTTGTCATCATCAACCATTCATCCCTCGTTTCATCATTAGGCGAGAGATCAGGTAATGTCTCATGGTCATCTTCGCAAATTACCGCATCATCGTCATACTCATTGTAGATGGGGTCGCCCATGACCTCGTCAATGCTATCATCATTGTAGACGAGGTCTTCTGTGTCTTCATCATTGTCATAGACATGGTCTTCAACTTCCTCGTTATAGATAGAATCTTCCATGTCTTCATTATCATCGTAGGTAGGGTCTTTTGGGTCTTCTTCAATTTCCTCGCCGTAGATAGAATCTTCAATGTCTTCATCATCATCGTAGACGGGGTCTTCAATTACCTTGTCAATGTCTTCATCGTAGATGGGGTCTTCAATTTCCTCGTCAATGTCATCATCGTTGTAGACGGAGTCTTCCGTGTTTTCATCATCACAGACATGGTCTTCAATTTCCTCATCGTAGATAGAATTTTCATCGTCATTGGAGACGAGATCTTCATGCCATTTTTTACGACCACAATATTCTTGATGATATGGAATTTTAGAGCGTCAAAGACTTACCTCAAGTTCTCGCAATGTTACACGCCGAGTAAATGCTCCAACTTTTCTCCGTAGATTCTTGATGATCTCTTGGGAACTTTGATTTTGGGGTGAGGCTTCCTCAATCGGAACTTGCAAGTCACGACCATGATCACAACCATGACGACCATCTATGAATCGCAGTCGTCGATATAACACCATAATTTGTCTCTGTAGATCGATGAGCTCGTGGGTACTTTGATCTTGGGGTGCGACTTCCTCAATCGGAACCTGCTGATCACGACCATAACCATGTCCTTGTCGACCTTCCATGGATTTAGGGCTTTGATACCAACTAACGCAGGTGGGGCAGCGGGGTGGACGCTAAAAATCTTCCATGCGTGAGGTTAGGATAGAGGGGGCAGAGATAATCGAAGGAGAAGAGAAATTCGTAAACAAAAGAGGATCCACCTCTATGTTTAAACGAAACCAAAATAAACTTTATTAATCAAAAACTAATCTGTGAATTACAAGAGTCTAAGCCTATCTTTAAATAGGCTAGGGAAAGAGAGTTTCTTAACAAGCAAGAAAGCTAAAAAAACTAAACAAACTTAAATAAAAATTTCTTAAGAAGTAAGAAAGCTAAAAAAAACTAAACAAACTTAAATAAAAATTTCTTAACGAAACAGAAAAGAAAATATAAACATTTTAAAATTAAATAGAAAATTGAAAAATAAGAAAAAAATTAATAATGAAATCCTAAATAGCGGCGGCAGCGTGCTACAACTATGGTTTGGTCTATGGTTGGGTCGTGGTCCTTGTTGGAGGTTCCGTGTCGAGCTATGGAATGATCCACGTCCGTGGTGGTGACCACAGATAGGCCGTGGTAGCCTCTAGGAGCTCTATTATACTCTGTTTTGATTCAAAATGACGCATGCTCGTGTTAAGGGGTATGAACATGCCGTGTTGTGATGAATGCGCCTGCATCAATAAGAAAGTGTAAAATAAGAAATAAAATAGGAATTGTTGTAGATAGTTTGCTATTTGATGAAATAAGAGTAAGTATGAAAGGAGATAAAATTATAGTTTTCAAAATAGTAGTAATTAAAAAAAATATTAATGTAATGAACATATATACACTTCAATTAAGATTAAATGAATATAACAAATATAGATTTTGGAAAGATCCAGATGAGATAGTTTCTGACAAATGAGATGATTTTAATAGGAAGAGATTTAAATTGGTAGGTAGGAATAAGAAATGAGAAATATGATAAGATGCATGAGGGTTATGAATTTGGAACAAGAAATGAAGAAGGAAATGGATTTCGTGATAGCATATGAATTTATAATAACGGATATATTTTTCAAGAAAATAGAAGAATATCTGTCGCATTCAAGAGTTAGAATAATAAGTCACAAATTTACTTTTTTTTTATTAGGAAAAGGAATAGAAAAATTTGTAAAGATTGCAAAACTATCCCGGATGAAAATTTAAGCACCCAACGTAGATTAGTGGTATTATATATGTGCCTCAAAAATAGTATTAATGGAAGGAAAACATACAATGCTCTAAGGATTAAGTGTTGGAAGTTAAAGGATGGGAATCAAACTTTATGGAGATGGTAGGAGCACAGATATTAGGAGAAATAGATGGAGACTCGAATATGACTTGAGATAAGAAGCAATTAAATTTGAAAATGGTGACTAAGAGCATACTTGGTGAATTAAGATGAGACACCATCAAATAAATAATCTTGGCGGTAGAACGAGGAAGTACAAGCGAAAGTGATGGAAATTGTACAACTTATAAGTTATTGTATATTTGTAAAAACGAAGAAAACATAAAAAGTATATAGTAACCAAGAAAGAGGTTAAGAAAATAGTAAGTGAAGTCAATAATGAGACTTTCAAACATTCATATTGATAATTTGATACAAATGAAGGGGAAAGAGACATCTATATGATAGCTAAAGTGAGAGAGAGAGGGAATAAGGGATATTACCCAAATAAAATACTTTAAAGATGAATCCAATAAGAAACTAGTGAAAGTTAAGGAAATAAAGGAGCAATCGAAGAAGTATTTTATTAACATTTTAATGAAAATTTAGGCAACCAATTTAGCTTTGTGCAATTTAAGTAAGTCAGAGGATAATTCAAACGTTAGATGTAGATGATTGAAGGACAACTACTCTAGTCCCTTGTACTTATGGTATTCATTGACCTCAAAAAGCTTAATCCTGAGGGAAATTAGTGGAGGATTCTAAAAAACAAAGGTGAAAACATAATGTATAGTAAATAATTAAGGATATATATGAGGATGTAATGATAACAGCGAAGATTCCTAGCGGATTAACCGATGTATTTTTTTCTAAATATAAAGTTACACTAAGGATCAACTCTATATCCATATATAATTTTTTTTCCCTTCCCCCACAAGTGTAAACACAGAAAGAACTTGATTTTTCTCCCCTTATTTGATCCTGCCATATCTACTCCGTGAATTTCAACTAACCCTAACTTGATTTTTACTCAATAACTAACTTGATTTTTACTCAATAAGTATCAAACATTTTTGAAATAATATCAAAACTTGAATTCAACATGAAATATAACTCAAAATAATTATCTATAGAAATCAAATATTAATAAAAATATATTTAATTAATATATTTATATTTAAAAAATATCAAAATTGTATCGCCATGACATGATACAGTGTAAAAACTGAATTGTTCTAGACATAAATCGAAACTTCAGCATGACTCAAAATTTTAAATCTTGGTTAATGGTATTCTTTTGAAATCATTTTTGAAACATGTCTTAAGTTTTTAAAAATGTCAACTTTGGTAGATTTTTTTGTAGAGATAAAAAATTAAGGGGGCGTTTGGTAAGCATTTTCATCTCCGTTTTCCATTTTCATTTTATGCGAAAATGAGAAAATGCGTTTGGTTCGTATTTTCCATCTCAATTTTTTAGAAAATAAAGGAGCGTTTTCTGGAAAACGAGAAATAATCGTTTTCTGTTTCCATTTTCGTTTTCCAAAAAATAAAAGAGCGTTTTCTGGAAAACTAGAAAATAAAAAAAACTCGTTTTCTATTTTCTAGAAAAAGAGAGAATGAAAACAGAAAACAGAAAATTCTCTACGAACCAAACGCTCCCTAAGTAGTTAGGTAGCCTGTTGAATCCTTGAGAATGCTTTTTACCTGTTAACATTGTAAAAATATGGCTTGTAATGATGTTTTAATGATCTTTTGGTATTATGCTAGCTTGTTTAACTATACTTTGCAGGAACTGAGAAATTTTGGCAAAGCTTATTAGCTATTGGCCAAAAATTTGTTGATAATTTGTTCATTGCTCACCCATCCTTATTGTACTTTGCTAACTGTAACTATGTTGATGGACAAATTGAGTTTTGTTTTGTCCGTCTTTGTTTCTATTCACATCATTGAACCCATGGATTCCCTTTTAACGGGTTTACATTTTTCTGCAGATTTTTTTTCTTCAAGGGAGGTTTATATTTGGACCTGATGTGGGATCATTGTTTCTCACAATGTTCCTGATTATAGCTCCTGTTTCCATCTTCTGTGCATTTGTTGCTAGGAAACTAACAGATGTTTTTTCTGATTCCCTGGGTATACCTGTAATGGTAATATCTATTGTCTTCACTTTATATGTAAGTATCCTTATCTTTGCATTTTTTTTTCAAGATTTATCTAGATTATTTATTCAGGTTGCCATTTTTCAGAAAACATGTAAAGTATTGCTTGCCATTTTTCTTGAGGTTAATCTATCTAGTGATATATATTGCTCGAATGTGTGAGATTACTATCATGCTAGTGTTAAAGTAGTAGCTATTACAGTAAATGCTATCTGTAAATACAACAACTGATGAACGACTATTTCAGCTAAACTAATCTCTTTGGTTGAAACTTGATGCAAAGAAAAAGCAATAGTCGTCCAAGAAGAGGTGGCAAGAATATAGCAGTATGAAATGTATGCAAAGTATAGGGTAAACGTTTCAAGTGCTATCACAATTGAGACACCCAGAATTCGGTGACAACTCCAACTCGGATGCAATCATCTGACAATATTGATCAGATTACAATCAATGCAAACTCACATAACTTGATACTATATAACCATGATACTTATACAATGTAAATTATGCAACCTTAGTATTTATTGGCCCCCAACTCATTGTATTAATATACCACTACATTTTATATCAATGGCTATAACTTAATGCATCTTTATTACTTGCGTCTCACCATAGCACACTTCTGTGCATAAATGCTACATGCACTATTCTATCAGATAATAGGATCTGTGGCTTTCTCTTTATGCTACTGATACTACAAAGAGGTGCATGCCATTTCAAGCATTGGTAGCTTTCGTCCATAAATGCACACACTATTCTATTATAACGTAGATGAGAGTCTAGAACCCATGACTTTCTATATTGGCTATGATACTTCTCTAGCATTGGTAACTATTGGCATTATAACATCTTGAAAGAGTTGAGTCCGTGCTCTAACAATATGGTCCTCGTAATTGTGTTAACAAGATGAACTTCAGTTGTATGATAATCATAACACTCAAAGGCTCAGTTGCATATAGCCTCTCATTATCATAATCTATTGAGGTCTATAAGGTAGAGTTACAGTATACACATACTCAAAATTGCACTTATGCTTATAAACCATTTGCAGGTATAAACAATAACATCATATTAGCATGTGGATAGATCATCTGTTTTATGTCATGTAAACATCAATGTGATAACAAATGAACATGTAGTATATCTACATGTCAAAATGAACTCTATCAACATCAATGTTATAATACAATATCAAATTAACACATAACAAAGCTTGATGAGCATTATTTGTTTGATCGGAGGATTTATTTGACTATTATCTTTCATCACCTATTCACTTCCATTTTTACTAGGTGATTGCTTAAGGACCTTATCTTACAAGTTTGGTTGTTTTAAGGGTTTCTCTTGTAGGTTGGTGAGATGGTGGGTTAGTTTGGTGCACCCCTTGCGCAGTGGGCCTAGGCCAAACAACTTAGTCTAGTTTGGATCGTGAAGATTGGAATTTTCGGTGTTGCAAAGATGATGGTGCATTCTAGAGCTGAGGAGATGCCATAAATGCATTTGGAGCTTGAGAATGCCCAAAGGCTTTTAAAGAAGAGGGTCATCTTCTCAAGGAGAGTTTTGGGTATTTAGGAGTGTTGGAAATGAGGTTTTTTTCTCTTCTTCTTAACTTTTTCTCTATTGATGTTGAGAAAGGATTCTATGGTAGTTTAAGAGAGAATATGTGCAAGGTGGAGACATTAACTTGTACAATTTTCATTTTACTTTTCTCTCATATTATATATATTAGACTCACTCTATGAACATAGAGGTGCAAACCACTAAATTGTTTATCTTCTTTATCATGTTTTAAGCTATTCTATCAAAGGAGATGAAGATTCCATCGTGTGTTGGTGGTGGAAGTCATTCTGCAACATTAAAGCACAAATTTAAATCTACAAGTGGACTGGTTGAGGTGATAGGTTCTTGCAAGTGGTTCTAGAGCCTGCAACTATATCTAGTGGTTGTAGAGATGCTTGTGATTAAGAGAAATGATGCCTTGGTCAAAGTTGTTGGTTCTAGCACTTTATTGTAGACGGAGTTAACGCAATTGATATAAGGTAAGGACTTAGTGAGGATTGACTTTAGTTTGGATTGAAGGATTTTTTAATGAGCGCTTTAGTTTCTTTTGCGGGGCTATTGAGAATATTAGACGCATTGATTAAACTAGGGGATAGTTTGTTTGGCAGGGAAAAAGACAAGCTATCACATATTAGAGAGAGCAATTGGTAGATAATGGGGAGAAAAATAATTAATATGAACACATTATGTTTTGCAGATAGCATAGCCAATGAGACTGTAACATAGCATTATAAAAAGATTGGATGAATGTTATAATACAAGCAGTGCCATTACTTAGATTCATCTCAAAAGATAGCTGTAAAATATAATCACATTATGTTTTGCAGATAGCATAGCTAATGAGACCGTAGCATAGCATTATACAAAGATTGGATGAATGTTACAATACAAGCAGTGCCATTACTTAGATTCATCTCAAAAGATGGCTGTACAAGCTACACATGGTAAATGACCAAGACTCGATGCATTTAAATGCATTTCAAGACTTTGTGGATAAGGTGTCCAAAGTTAGGGAGAAGTCTCAGATGTGATTTGGTAGAGATATTCAATACTTCACTATTTAATTCATTCAATCTTTTTGCGAACTCTTTTAGTTGGTATGAAAGACAAGGTCACTTTATAGAGCTAATTGTTAGGACCGTTGCGTTGCTAGGGGGTGGGTGAATAGCTCCATTGCGTCGATTCGAAAATCTGTAGTAGAAATACTTGACACAACAAAACCAACACACATAGCACAACATAGATTTTATTTGGTTCATAGCCTCCCAAGGCTCTTACTCCAAGGTCTAATCCTAACGCTCTACAACTACTAATAATTTCCTCCTTATTGGACTAAATTCAAAGGTGGAAAAATCTCTTACAATAATTTATATACTAAATAGAGCAAGAAGAAGACAGGTATATGTAAAACCTTGTATGATCACTCTCCTTTTTCTTTAATTTGGAAGCACTTGTGAACATTTGAGAGCACTTGAGAATTGAATTCGTGAGCTTGGAGAAGAGAAGTCATGTTAAAACAGTGGCTAGAAACCCCTTTTGTAATGTCTTCAGTTAAATATAGATTTTGATCATTTTTCTAGATAACAATCGACTGCTCTTACCATAGTAGTCGATTGGAGCAGGTATTGACAGTCGACTCGTCGTTGAATGACTACTAATATCCGATTGGTCGTTGATATCATTTTGAAGTTTGAGCGTTAGTTGATTGACATCCATCATCAATCGACTAGTAACATTCAGTCAATTTGAATAGTTAGGTCAAAAACTCTCCGTGCTCTCCAAATTGCTTGATTAGTCGACTAATACAGGACAACAGTCAATTGTTATCAATTAGTCAAGTCGTCCAATCGAACTGTGAATATTCTATTCAATCTTAAATATAGTCCGTCAAGTTTCTTAGTTGATTGTCAAACATTCTATTCACTTTTAATTCTTGAGTAGTCGATTGATTAACCTGACTGTTAGGGTTACTTTGTAAAATTCCGATTTGAGTGTTTACGCTATAGTCGATTGGTAATAATAATTAGTTGACTGATGCATTAATTCTCTGATTTTGGATTTACTTATATCAGTCGATTGATTGACCCTTATAGTTAATTGATGTGTAAAATTCCAAACTAACTCAGGATTTAGCCTATCAATTGACTGCTCTTCCACAACAGTCGATTGTTTAGTCTAAAATCGAATTTTGCAAACCCTAAACCCTTAAACGCAAACCCCTTGCAATTCTACAGTGCATTAGTCGATTGATCCATGATATCAGTCGACTCTTACATTATTTTAAGCCATTCTAATGACCCAAATGTCTATCTTCAACTACTCTCTTCGTATAAATACCTTGTCATATAAATCTTTTGTTCCTTGGACTTCAGCGCTTAGAGCTTATTTGTCTCTGTGACCTGTATTAATCTCGATTTGTTTGGACTTTTTCTTTTCTCAAGAATCTGACCTCCAGTGTTCTTGGACTTTCTTACCTTGCATATGGTCTCTAGACTTGGAGGCTATTATTAGGAATCTAGCTTCCAGTCTCTTGGACTTCTTTGCCTTTATTCGGTCTCCCGATCCATGAGGACTTTTCCTCTACACTTATCATGATAGTGAGATACCGCATGCTTTGCCTTAATTTAAATGCTATCAAACATCAAAACTACATGTTCGGAGTATGATTGCACCAACACTAGTCGGGGAAACTATTGCATATATTGCTCGAAAGGAGGGCATTACTGGCCTAACATTGAATGGGAGTGTAAAAAATTACTGTAGGAAGGAACATTTAAACGAACAAAGTTCTCAACACTATATATCTAAATCCACACTTACTAGTTCTTCGTCGATTCTTAGTGCGGATCTAGTATATAGATTAAAAGGGATATTGTGCAAGGTATGAACATTATTTGTCTAGTTTTTATCACACTTTCCTTTAATACTATATAGATTTGGATTCTCTTTGTAAATGTAGACTTATACTGAATGAATCACGGTTAATTACTTTTGTCTTTTCTTTGTATTTTTGTACTATTCTAATAAGGGAGATGAAAATATCACAATGTTCTCTTGTGATGGAGGTAATTGTTAATTCTAGGGGCTCAGTTCTAGAGGCTCTAGATTTGGATCTGCAATGATTGTCAAAAATCAGCATCCCCGTTGGGATCCAATAGTCCAAAGGTCTAGGTCTTACTGTATTTATCAGTAAAAATGGAATCATTTGTTATCACTATTGGGGCTGCATGTAACGTATGCAGTTGCTGTGCAGTGAATGATAGCTGCGCAACAGTGAATGGTGGCTGTGCATACGTTGCACAACCAAGTGCAGTAAACACTCCACATAAGTGATGGTTACGCATACGTTTCACAGCCAAGGTGTTAATGCATGGAGACGAAAGGTCTCTGCGAGTGTATTTGTCCAAGCTATAAAGAAGAGGAGATCGAGAGAATAGAATGATGACCACTCTACTGGGATTTGGTTTGTGAACCAAGAAAAGCTTTTCGATATTTTGTACTGTGATTGCTTTTCAGACAACGAGCAGAGGCCCGAAAGTCTTTTCCATAGCAGGCAGGAAGAAGAACTTGGAAGGGAAAGAATACTGTAAGTGTTTACGGTATTTGTAGTTAAATTCATGCATTATATATTGTAATCTTACCTACATTGGTATCAGCGCCATGTAAGATTACATTAGAGTTATGTATGAATTGTTGTTCACGGTTTCTTCGCAAGGAAGAAGATGAACAGTAGAAGAAATCTTGAAAATTAGATTTCTGTCGAGTAGTTGCCTGAGTGAGAAAAGTGTTGCTTGAGCATTTTTAGTGCTCGGGACAGAGGAGCGTGAAATGCTCGGCTTTTCTCCGACGATTCCCAAGTGGAAACTTTGCCTATCGAGTGGTTCCCTAGTGGGAAACCGAATTGCCATGTGGTGCTCGACTAGAACATATGGTGCTTGGCTAGCACATATGGTGCTCGGCTAGTACATATGGTGCTCGGCTAGCACAAGTGGTGCTCGACCAACACAAGTGGTGCTTGGCCAGAGCTTGTGGTGCTCGGCCAACACATATGGTGCTCGACCAACACATGTTGCTCAGCTAGAACAAATGGTGTTCGACCAGAGCTTGTGATACTCGACCATCACATATGGTGCTCGACTAGCACAAATGGTGCTCGACCAGCACATATAGTGCTCAACTAATACAAGTGGTGCTCAACTACAACTTAAGGTGCATTGACGATGGTCAACTTGACTCATAACCAAAGTGTCGAATAGTTGTTAGAACAACTTAAACTCGGTATAAACAACTCAGACTAGGGTGCTAGCCAAATTGGTTTCTTGGCTAAGGCTGATCCACGATTATCTGAGGATGCTCAAACAAACTCGGAATTTGACTTACGAAGTTTAAAGTTGTCGGTGGAGTCGATTGGTCAGTTGGGCCCATTGACTGGAAACTCCTAAAATCAAGAAGATTGATTTTCTTAATTGTTTGTCTTGATTCTATGCTTGTATAAATTGAAATAAGCCGATTTTGTACTGGTTAGTCAGTTTTGTACTGACTTATTTAATTTCAATTTTCAGATGACATGGGTGATTGCCACGATGACTTGTCGCGATATGTTGTGAAACAAATTGAGGGAAGCTATCCAGAGGATAGTTTATAATCCTGTAGAAGGGGTCATTGGACACATAGGGAGGCTCGGTCTTTTCTGGAGACTCGAGCAGTAGGAGTTTCCAATACTCAACAACTATCGGATTTGGACCTTGGTGCGATCTTTGCCAAACAATCTCATGGTAGTTGCACATCATATATGGGGCCGCTATAAAGGGCGGATAACATATGCTAAATTGTGTTGGGAACTACTTCAACATAAGGATCAAGAGGATCTCGAGGAGATTGTGTCACGCCCCGAGAGTATGCCGAACCGAAAATCAAATGGACAACATCTCCCCTGTACGTGACAACATATCCTGTTTATACAAGGCCCTTGAGCCCACAATAACAATAACATATATAAATGTAAACATAACATAACAAAGCACAGTGGAACTAACACAACTTCAATACAAACTACACACCATGCATACTGGTATGACTAACACCACATTAAGAAAACGCCGTAACAAAATCAGAAAGAACGGTACAACAACAACAGTATCCAACACTACAAATCATCATATAAAATCAAATCCATAACGAAACACCAACGATAAACCCAAAAGCTCGGACCCTCGGAGTTGAGATGAGACGATGCCAGCCAGCAGTGCTCCAAGCCGTCACGAAGACTTCTACTTGTTACCTGGGCGACAGAAAAACTCAGGGTCTGTGGTGGTGAGTAATACTCAGCGGTAATATGAAAGAACATGTATATATACCAAATATCACATGTAGTTCAACAATATAACCTATAGGTACATCAGGTATACACCAGCATAGTATATAAATACATGCATATACTCCCTAAACAAAATGAAAAGCGTAAAGTGCAGACATATCTGGAAGTCTGCTACGCTACATATATCCAACCTTAGCATATATCCACAATATATAACATGAAGAGTAATACTAACTCACACTATAATCATGATACAGGTCAAAGGTATCTAAATGGTTTGACCAATAAGTATACAGGTATTCGACACAACCATATAACAGATGCGAGTAGCATGTATGAAGATGATGTACAACCAAATGCAACAAACATAATACAATAAAATGCAACATCACAATAAACATATATATATAGACTGCATATATATATATACTAATCACAATCATCCATATATATATATACATGCATATATGTATATATATGGTAATATGCAAAACGCCATAAGACATGACAATGCAATATGCATGGTCATGTTAGACTCTACCGCTACTACGACCTCAGGCCTAGTGACACAACCTGACAATCATTCCAACTCAACACCAACCTATCGCTTCTAAAGTAGTGGCCGGCGAAGATGAACAAGTAAAGATATGAGCGTAAAGAGTTCGCTAATAACGGGGTCCCCGCTCACGCCACCGACCACTACCTATGAGTGATCGAGTGTCACGCACCCAGGACAACTGCACGCAACTCCAACTACCACTATCTATAGTGGTAGAGTGTGGCACAACAAATAATCTGCCCTCACACCAGTTACTCCTCCATGAGTAATCTGGGAGGCAGGATGACTGACGACCCTCTCAACCACAAGGGAGACTATGTCGTCAATATGCATGCAAATGACATGAATGCACAGTCACACATACAAACATCCACCACAGACTCTATTCTACAGAGAGCCATACCAATCTGATCAACACACTCTCTATCCTGCAGAGAGTCGTACTCAACTGATCATAACACTTTTTATCCTGTAAAGAGTCATACCAATCTGAGCGACACACTCTCTATCCTGTAGAGAGTCGTACTCAACTGATCATAATAAGCTAGGACCATCGGTCCGTAGCGACACTAATCACAAATTACCTGACCATTTACACAACACATGATCGGTAATAAACATGCAACATAAGGGTATTGGAATCAATCCTACGTTCAGGACCTTACTTACCCACGGATGCCCTTTTACCCAATTTACAAATCAGGTCATCATCCGTACTCCACTATTTACACATAACTAAGTATTTATAGGTTTACTTACATCACATCTGTAACTCCTAATCATGATGAGGGAAAATGTGATAACAACAATAGAGCATATAGGCCAACGATAAAGTATCAAGCACAAGAATAAATAAGAGTGGAGTCAAGGTAATATGATCATATATCTAAATCTACATGCATCAACAACTACCTGACCAGGGTAGGAAATTACCCACCTGTTATGTAGACTATGTCGATAGTCTTCACGTCCATGAACCTATCTTGAATCAAGGTCCTGAAATCAACATACAAACATAACTCAACACTAACATAATCAATCTATAGGAATAGGAGTCTAATCCAATCCTAATCCCTGATCGATCAACTAAATCCCACAGTTGTACAATCTCATACCATTCATTAATTACCAAATCAATTGTAACCACAGTATGCATCCATAAACATCTAAATATGGACTTACCAAGTTTAGCCTCTCTTGGTACAACTTCTTGATCCAAGGTTTCGAATTAAAGTTCAAATATCTCAATTGAAAGCAACCTCATAACTTGATCTGTTCACCATTATCACTCCATAATTAAATCCGTTCATCCTATAGAAATCTATTAACTTAATTAACATATGCAAACCTTACCTCTCCCTAAATCAATCAGCCATAGCTCTTCTTTAATACAAAAGACATCTGGTCCATATAGAACGCTTGTTCACAGCACAACGGAGGCGGTGAAATGCAGCATACCGACTCGTTGGTACTTGACGCTGTCCAAATCAACAGAACACAACCAAGCTAATCAACGTTGTTGCATCATCATTTACCAGATTGATTAAATCCATATTCAGACGATTCACCATATGAAATCGACAACATACCAGAAATCCGATCCTCCACCTTACTGCCCTTTCATCACAATCAATATGCAACACCCACCGAAGATGGTAGCGGCAACTGTGCAGATCAAGGAATGGTCACAAATCAAGTTGCAAATCTGAGCTGCGACAGGATAATTAGCAAAACATCATTGCAACGATAGAGTTAGGCTCACAGGAAAAGAATCAACGACAACCCCACAAGCATGCGAGCTCATCCACCCTCACTGTCGTCTGGATCGGTAGATCGGGACAAGGAACAGTAAGGAGGCAACAACGATGCCTCGCTGTCGATATACAGAGGAAAAGGAGAAGCTTGCGGTGAGGCCATCAAATTCACAGCGACAATTTGGAATGGGGATATGAAGATGGAGGCAGCCCTCACTGTGCGATCGAGCCATGGAAGAAGGAAACACAACCCAGACAGAACCAATTACCGGCGATGCCCGTGAGGCTGGGCTCGGTGGCGATCCAACTCACGGTGGCTGAAGGCGAAAGAGAAGCAAAGGGGATCGGACAGCTCCGGCGGCGACGCGGCAGCAGGCGACAGTGAGAGCACGAGCGACGACGATGAAGAGGCGACAGAGTCTGGCTGCGTGATGGCGAGCGAAAGGGCTGCAGCGCGATGGCAGATCAATCTCGCGTCGAGTGGGGACGGCGGTGACAGTGAGCTCGAGCAGAGATCGGGCGAAGATAGAGCGGAGATCAGCTGGATCAGGTGGAGATCGGGTTGGATCAGGCGGAGATCGGCATCGGCGGCAGTGAAGAGGAGCGCTCGAACGACGACGGCGAAGAGGAGGGGTTGCACGCGATCGGGAGAAACGGGAAGAGGCACTTTGATGGTCGCAACGGCTGGAATCGGGGAAGGCGAATGCAGTAATCGTTGCAACTGGGAAACGCTCGAAGAAAAGAAAACTAATCGGTGGGAGGAGAAAACGGCGTGAAACAGATGGGGTTAAACGGGTTTAGAAAACAATTGGGTCTAAGAACGGGTCGGGTTTTAATTAATCCATTAATCTCAGGGTTAGGTTAATAAACCCAATTAACCCCTCAATTAACTTAATAATCCACTAAGCCTTAATCTTCCTTCTAAACGGTTATATTAACTCCATTTATTTTCAGAAAAATTTCTGAAAATTCTCAAAAATTCCATATGTAAATTTCTTCATTAACAAGAGGTATTTCATTTTCCTATATTTTACAAATTGATCCCGAGGAGATTGGAGAGAATTCTAAAATCGATCAGTCTGAGTCTACCATAGTGGAGCCGTAGAAGATAGGACTTGAAATAATTACTACTGCGCTAGTGTTTGTCCTAGCGGGAGTAGTAATAGCCTATTTTGTCCAGTAGAGTTGTTTAGGTTATGAGTAAAAATTGTTATATGTCAACAGTTTTTTTTTTAAAGTATATTATAAGTTAACAAACTTTTTGAATGATAAATGATTAGTTCGTTTATTTTTTGAGTTCATGATTAGATAATTGCATAAAATGATTAGTTCATTTTATATTTAAAATCATGATAAATTAATGATTAGTTCATTAAATGGAATGTTCGTAATATAATTCATCAATGTTTGTCAGATTGGAACGTACGAATGATAAGTGGAAACAAAGTTGCCACTTGATTTTGTAAACCAATTCATTGAGTTAATTAGAAATTGCATATATAGGTTTTACACTGAGTAACTAAATGATTCGTTTATTTAAGTAGACTATGCCAACTAAAAATATCATAACTGAACTCAATAAAGGTGAGAAATTGAACGGAGAAAACTACAAAATCTGACACTTCAAGATATAATATGTTCTTGAGGTTGTTCATCAGGTTATGACGGAACCTGTTGATGGTATAATTGCACAATATAGACTGATACCTATAAGGTATGGAAGAAAAAAGACTCCACCGCTAAGGGCATATTGATTAGTTCAATGATAAATGATCTGGTTTTTGAGTATGAGTCATATCCAATGGCTCATAAAATCTGGGTAGTCCTTAGGGATAGATATAGTGGAGTTAGTCTGAGCAAGCTTCGACAGCTGACAATTAAGTTTGACAACTATAAGAAGTGTTCGAATATTTCCATAGTTCAACGTCTAAAAGAGATGTCGAACATGATTCGGGAGCTTAAAACTGTAGGCCATGAGTTGATTGATGAACAACAGGTTCAAGTAGTTATACATTCCCATCTTGATTCCTGGAAAACCATAAAGCAGAATCTGACTCATAGTGAAAGTATCAAGACTTTCACTGATGTCTGACGCCATGTTGAATTGGAGGCGGAGAGAATCGAATCCGCAAGGATTTTTGGACAAGCTTATGTAGCTGTTGGTTTTGCTGGATCATCGGATCCAAGAAAAAGAAATTGTTCAAGAAAGGAAAAGGAAGCTAATGCTGCTGCAGGGGTAGAGACCCAAACAAGTAGAAGAAAAAGAAGACTGGAAAGAAACTTAAACGCAAGCTGACTTGCTTTAATTGTGGCAAGAAGGGTCACTTTGCTCGGGAATGTACCGAGCCGAAGACGGTAAATCCAAGTATGTTCCTAAGCATTATGTTGCTAGTTTTGTATTATTAGCTGATTCTTATCCTTTGTGGATTATTGATTCAAGAGCAACTAACCATGTAGCTCGGGAGCGAGTTACATTCGTGGAGTACTGTCGGGTACCAGCTGGTAATAAGTGGATATATGTAGGAAATAATGCAATGGTTGAAGTCAAAGGAGTTGACATTTGCAAACTCAATCTCCGTGGTGGACGAACCTTGTTTCTACATGATGTCCTGTATACTCCCGAGATTCGACAGAATTTAATTTCCGTGACATGTCTTCTTGATTTGGGTTATTGTATGAATTTTTACAGCCGATGTGTAGAACTTAAAATTGACTCTGTGTCAATTGGATATGATTTTTTGACTAATGGTTTCATGATTCTTAATGTAGAACCAGATATCAATGGTAATGACGGTTGTTTTTCAAATATTACTCTAACTAGTGATGCAGATATATCTGATGATGTTTGACATGCTAGATTATGACATATAAGACAAGAACGTATGAATCGATTAGCGAGGGAGGGCTTGCTAGGTACTCGTGCTAAGATTAATTTGTCTATATGTGAGCATTGTCTTGTTGAAAAAGTAACTAGGAAACAATTTGGTAAGGCTATTAGGACTGATTCACCATTGCAAATAATTCATTCGGATATTTATGGTCCGATGAATGTGAAGGCTAGATATAGAGCTTCCTATTTCATTACGTTCATCGATGATTTCACTCGTTTCGGTCATGTGTATTTGATTTCTCATAAATTTGAAGCATTGGATTGTTTCATTCGTTATATGAACGAAGTTGAAAATCAATTGGATCGTAAGATTAAGACTTTACGTATTGACTGTGGAGGTGAATATTTGTCTGATTTGTTCAAGACAATTTGTAATGATAAAGGGATTATTAGACAGCTAACAATCCCAGGAACTCCACAGCAAAATGAGATTGCTGAAAGAAGAAATAAGACTCTTATTGAGATGATTAGGTCTATGATGCCTCAAACTAATTTGTCGATCTCCTATTGGGGAGATGCATTATTGGTAGCAACCTATATATTTAACAGAGTGCCTTCAAATCAGTTCCATCTACCCCATATGAACGCTGGACAGACAGAAAATCAGATTTGAGTAATATGAGACCCTGGGGTCAGCTGCCTACGTTCATGACAATTATCATAAGTATAGAAAACTAGGACCTAGAGGTAAGAAATATATCTTTATAAGATATTCTGAGACCTCCAAATGTTATGTTTTCATTGATGAGAAGAAAGATGGAACCATCTCCGAAATAGAGTCGAGCGATGCAACTTTTTTCGAAACAGAGTTCTCAGCTAGAGGTGATGTTGATAAAACAGTTCCTTTATTTGAGGAGGATGAGATTTTATCAACAAAAGAGGTGTCACAAGGGATATTCGAATCTAGTCAACCGAGTGAGAATAATTTGCCAAGTCATTAGTTGACTTCTCAACAATTCAACTTATAAAGAAGTGTTCGTAAGATCAAACCTAAGAAGAGGTTTGATATTGAGAAAGAGGCAATGATGACACTCCCAGTTGACGATGATGAACCTCAATCCGTTAAGGAAACATTGGGATGTAGTGTTAGAGAAAAGTGGAAAGTAACAATGGAAGAAGAGATGGAGTCGATGATGAAGAATCATGTTTGAGATTTAGTCGATCTCCCTTCTGGCTGAAGGGCTATTGAGAATAAATGAATTTTCAAAATTAAGAGGAAAACTGATGGATCGATTAATGGATATAAATATATATATGTTGTGTGACGCATCAGTGCGCATCCGTGCGTGACGCGCCTTGAGCCATTTGATCCATCGTGATAAATGGAAAATGCACACTGCTCTGCCTGCAACTCTTCTTCTCCGGTGAGCGCTATAGCCAACCTCTGAACCCATCGGGGTCATCGTCACCGTTGTCGTCTAACCGATCGGATTGCGGTTGGATTCCAGGCAATCGGACCGCAGTGGTATTCCGACCGGAGGTCGAATTGCGGTCGACAGTGCTGCGACCGCAATTCAATTGTGGTCTGGTTGGACTTCGACTCCGGTCGGACCGCGGCCAGATTCTGTTTGGATCGCGAACGGAATCCAACCGAACGACGGCAGTGACGAGCGGCAGTCGAAGAAGAAACACTGTGCATTCTTTGTTATTGTGCTTGCTCGGGCACGCACGACTTGTGCAACTCATCTGTGAGTACCTCCATTATCTACCATCCGATCCCCTAGGATTCGGGGATTGAGTTATAGTGCAAATCTGATTGGACGGTGGATAATGAAAGTGCTCACGGATGAGTTATGTAGCATAACATTTCCTTCTCTCTATATATATTATAAGGAAGAATATTCTACAATTTACTACAAAGATTAAGTGGGATAACTCAATGAAGCTTTGTTGTGATAATAAATTTGCGATTAGTATAGTTCACAATTTGAGACAGCATGATCGGAGGAAGCATATTGGAATTGTGAGACACTTTATTAAAGAGAAATTAAAGAGTGAATTGATTTGTACCTCTTATGTATCTTCACATGAACAACTTGCAAACATATTAAAAAGTGGTTTTACCAAAAAGCTTAGTATTATGATAGCTTAGCTATTTTTTTTTTCTATGGTTAGGATTGTTATGTGCATATGTACATCTTTTTAAGAGAATAAAAAATTCCATAAAATTGTTTTTCAATTTTCGTCAACCATACATGTGGATTAGTTTATACTATAGAATAAATTTATTTTCTATTGTTTTGTAGTGGGGAAGCTATGATGGGAAAGCTACGGTGAGGAATTAATTGTTTCATGAGCTTTAACGATGTGTGTTTTATGTTTTAACTTTAACATGTAGTGTTAGATGGTGGGTGTGGAAGGAATTAATGAACCTTTTGAGCATGTACATTCTAAAAGCAGAAATCATTTGGATCAACAATGAGCATGTCCATTCTAAAAGAAATTTGGAGAAACAATGAATGGATGTGTTTGAGAACATTTAGGGAATTGTTGAGATGGTAAAATCTTAACAATCTTGTCTTAAAGCGATGTATCATGAACGGTTGTCCAAGAGTGTTTTGATGTAGATGAGAAAACATATACAGGGAAAGGAAAGAAAGATATATGAATAATGTTAAATTTAAGAATTTATAAGTTAATAATTTAGTTATAAAAAGTTTGATTTGTTATATTTATCATTTCTTCGTTCATTATTCTAAGAAATTTGAACGTAAATAACAAAACAAAAGGAATTGAAAATGTTGTTGAGAAGCCAAAGGGGAAGTAAAAGAGAAAACATGGTTGTGCTAGATGATGATGAAACCTCAATTAAAGAGGATATGGAGTGATTGTGATGCTATTATTGACATAAATTATATATTCAGGTTTTAATCATTCAGAAGATAGATGTCTTTCAAGATTTAATATAAATATTGTTTATAGTTCTTTAATGTATTTTGATATTTCTGGTAACATGCTTTATTAATCATACTATCTTATGAAATAAGATATTTGTATAAATTTTAGTAGCAAGGTAGATTTTTTTTTTTCTGACTGTTAATATTTTTTAACACGATCCTTACAATTCATGACATGCACCTTGACTCAACAATCTTGATCACTGCTTTTATTAGCTCCAATGATTAGTTAGCATAGTTGCTTAGTCTTCGATAGATCCTAGAGTGTAATTGTAATAAGTTGCACTTTTATAATATCAGGATTGAGTTGAGGATCTAATTGTAAGTAGAATAGACCTTAGTTCTATGTATATAAACTGTATGGGTTTAATTGTAAAATGGAATTAATGATGCTCTATATTAAGGTAGAGATGACTACCTATAAAAGGAAGGAGAGGGGTAGAGTGATAAAGAAATTAACTAATACTTAGATCTAAATGATCTTAGTATAACTAATAAGGTGCTCTTATATATTCCCATGTAGTTCAGTAGCCAGTGAAAATTCATGTATCCAGCCTGAAATCATCAGATCCTGTCTCTCTATTTCTCTTGTAGGTTTATATCTACACTTAAATGAGATCAACAAGTTCTGATTGTATGGCCGGAAGTTGATCTTTTTATGATAAATTGGTGAAGTTTGGTATTGAAATATGCACAAAAAAAAGGCATCTGTTATCCTCGGATGAAATTTTAAAAGAATCACATAGCAAGAAGCTGTATCTGGCAGCACTTATATCAGTATATCTTGGAGTACTATCCTTCTAATTTTCTATACATTTTAGTTTGGTTTGCCATATCTCCTATTTTCAAATATGAATTCCAGTCTTTTCCTTCTGGTTGTGTGCCGTCAATGATTTTCATGCTAGAGGCTGCAACTTATGTCATAGTACTCTTTAGTTATGGTATTTCTTTTCTTCTCATGAGTATTCACCTGAACCCTCCACCCTTTGTGCATGATACTCTACTTGCTTTTCATTATCCAGAATGTGATGCCATAGAACTATTATCTTCTTATGTTTTATTATTTAACTCAAACTTAGTCTTTATATCTGATACTCAAACTGGAAATTTATGAAATATCTATTTGATCCTTTTTTGGTTAAATGTATGACTGGGGCTTTACATTTCAGGATTTAACTCTTCTCCTTCTTACCTCTGGTAGAGATCCTGGTATAGTACCACGTAACACACATCCTCCGGAACCTGAAATTTTTGAGGGCTTTAATGAAGTTGGTGTCCAAACTCCACAGTCACGGTTACCACGAGTGAGGGATGTGACTGTAAATGGTATGACTGTGAAGGTGAAATACTGTGATACTTGCATGCTGTATCGACCTCCTCGCTGCTCTCACTGCTCCATCTGTAACAATTGTGTGGAACGCTTTGATCATCATTGCCCATGGGTTGGACAATGCATTGGACTTGTAAGTTGCAAAATTATCATAATCTGTCTGAAACTTATTTTATGCCACCAACTCTAGTAATGTATGCATTCTAAGTTTTCTTGACTAGAACAGTAATACTGAAGATGGCTTCTTGGCTGTTAGTGATATTTGCTATTCTTCATGCAGAGGAACTATAGATTCTTCTACATGTTCGTCTTCTCGACAACTTTGCTGTGTTTTTATGTCTTTGGATTCTCCTGGGCCTGCATAGTAAAAATCAGAGAAATTGAGCATATAACTATTTGGAGAGCAATGATCAAGACCCCAGCTTCCATTGCCCTCATAATTTACACTTTTATATCAGTTTGGTTTGTTGGAGGCCTCTCCGTCTTTCATTTATACCTAATGAGCACCAATCAGGTAATGTATTTAGTGGTTTTATGAATAAAAATGTTTAACATCTTTCCACTGCTGGTTTTAATTAGTTCTTTATAATTTTAGACCACTTATGAGAACTTCAGATACCGTTATGATCAAAGAGATAATCCATACAATAGAGGAATCATTGAGAATTTCAAGGAAATCTTTTGTACGAGCATACCTCCCTCGAAGAACAAATTTCGTGTACGGGTACCACTAGAGCTACGCACTTCAGTTGGTGGTTTCATGAGCCCAAACATGGGAAAAGCTGTTAATGACATTGAGATGGGTCGAAAGCCTGTAGCCTGGGATGAACTAAGGGCAGTCACACGTATTGGTGAAGGGGAAGAAGGTCTAAGCAATAGAAACACGATCCGTGACAAGGATGGTGAACTTGGAGAAGCTTTTCCAGATTTAAGAAGGGAAGTTCTTGCAGCAGGAGGCATGGAGATGCAACCTACGCTGGACCGTAGGCGATTAAGTTGGGGAAGAGGTGGAAGCTTGGAGACAACACCTGATATTCGAGCTGCAGCATCTGCCGTGTGGGAAACAAGTAGGACAGACAGTGTCAGTGGTAGCAGCAGTAAGGCTGGAGATTTGTGAGTTCTTGATGGGGGATATGAGGAGTAGAAAGAGCCAGTGTTTCAGTATCTTGGTTTGTAAGGAATCTTATTCTTTGCGTGCTGCATTTTCTGTTCTGCGTTGTTGTATTTACAATTTTAGATTTTTTTTCCCCCCAGAACATGGGCAGAATATTAGAATTGGTTGGTTAGCACATGTATATATATATATATATATATATATATATATCTGTGTTCATGATTTCTGGAAAAGATGGTTTTCAACTGAATTTACATTTGGACTTGTATTCTATAGTGTGATGTATATCTTGCATACCCCTCTATTTTGCCTAAATTAACCGGGAGTTTGGCTATTTAGGTCATCCATGATAACTAAAAAAAAAATGCAAGTGTTTGACATCTGATTAGATTTTGCAATGAGTAAATTTTAATGTCGGGAGGTCAGCTTGTGATTTTTTGAGGCATACTTGGAATGGCCAAGGTTTTGGATTTTCTTTTTCTTTTTCTTGTTTAGAGGAAGTACATTAATTTTGTAATGGACATATTATCCTGAGGTTATTGTCTCGCCATCTTAATTAGCAATTCCTAGTGGGGTGCACATGAGTTGTGTTATTTCCACCCATGTTTCCTTTGGCTTTCTTCTACCCCTGGGTGACTAAATCAGTCCAGTTCCTCAATGAGCTGCTCCAGAGCGCAAATCAGCTGCACCACACATTTTTCTCAGATAATTGGCAAAGTCATCCTAATACTCCTTTTTTTCTTTTTTTTTTTCTTCTTTTAACTAATCATCCGATACGATGGATCACGTCTTCATCGATGACTCATTGGTTAGAACAATGCAAATGTTATTACAGATGAATAGGGATCAATTTTTGACATGAAATTTAAATTTTTTATTCAGATTCAAAAGTCTTTCATTGTTTTGGTTAACGGATAAAGGAGTATAATTTTTATGATTTATCTCTTTTTATTATCATCGAAAAATCAATAATAAAAAATGTTAGGAGTGAACATAATTATTTTTTGTTATTAGATGGATGACTTTAATTCTCTATTTTTTCCCCCTCTTTTGTTCATCATTGATGGCACGATGCTTTTCTTCGTTCTTCTGACAAAGGAAAACCATGTTTTTTCTTTTTAACTATTTTAATTTCTTTTTCATGTTTTTGTACTTTAATCTTAGCCGCATTAATGTGCTTCCGAGCATTTAAATACAAACAAGGTGCAACTTAAAAAAGGGAAAAAATACTAGATTACCCTAAAACAAAATGCCATGCCATTAGAGATGGCTTCTTAGTAATGTTGGATTTTAGTTTTCCAATATGCATCGGGAATGAGATGGGAGCACAGATGAGACGAACATTCTTGTTCTTGTCTGCTTCTTTGAGTTTTAAAGGAACATTATGAATTAAGATGCTTTTACAAAAACAGATCAACCATTCATGGTACAAAAGATTAGAATATACTAACTTAGTGGCTTCTATCAATCCATTTCTGAATCATCATAAAGAAGATAAATTATAGTAAACCTTTGACCTTTGAGATTAGTAACCAATATATGGAGGGACGTCACCTTGATATTTGTGAGAAATTAATCTATTATCTTATGATGTAACGTCTATATGCGTTAGCCACTAGACCCTTCCCATAGGAGCGTCAAATAATAACTCACGATGTTAGAATCCGTCGCTTAGCATAGGCTGCGACGTAACAATTCATTGTTGGTGCAATCGGCCCATGTCACGATTGATCAGGACTCGAGTTTGACTCGAGTGATGTTTTGATGTTCGATAAAAACATATGACAATATAATTGTCATGGGAAAGTCCAAGTCTTGGGTACTTGGTATGGAAAGTCCAAGTGGGACACTTGATATTTGGTAAAGTCCAAGCATGGGTCTTGGCAATGGAAAGTCTAACATGGGTTGACAAGGGAAAGTCTAAGCATGAGTCTTGGCATGGAAAGTCCAAGCATGAGTCTTGACATAAAAAGTCCAACATGGGTTGGCAAGGGAAAGTCCAAGTTTGAGTCTTGACATTTGAGAAGTCCAAGGGTTTGATATTGGCGGCGTAAAGTCCAAGCGGAAGTCTTGGCATCATAAGTCCAATGGTTGGCGGCGTAAAGTCCAAGCGAGAGTCTTGGCAGCATAAGTCCAATGGTTGGCGGCGTAAAGTCCAAGCGAAGTCTTGGCGGCGTAAGTCCAATGTGCCTTGGCGGTGTAAACACCGTTAGTATGACATAGCCGATGGAAGCACCTGAAGGCTAGCGCGATGGATGAACAAGTCATGGATGACTTGGAGGGATCCGAGAGGCGTGAGGCTGATGGAGGTGGCTAGAAGGCTTAGGTCTAGGCTAAGGGTGATCTAGCAAGTATGAGGGAACCATACTTGGGCTAAAACCTCATGTTTGAGGTGTTCCAGTCGACTGATGTCATGTGACAGTCGACTGGACCGAGTCAACTAGGGTTTGGATGGGAAGTGAGCTTAGCGATCGCGCCAAAGGAGGGCGATCGATGATGGCTCAGCGATCTGATCGCATGATCGGTCGACTAGTGCTCGAATTCGGCCCGAGTGTAGTCTCACTTTCGACGGCCGGACCAAAGGGATCAGTGAGGATACCATCAGTCGACTGATGGGTATGATCAGTCGACTGATGGTAGATCCATTGGACTTATCCAGCGTGGATCTAGCCGTTGTCTCACGACAACAGTGGCATCAGTCGACTGATGGTCCCGAGCAGTTGACTGATAGACTTTTTCCAGCACAGGTTGAAGCTTTATAAGGAGCTCGTGATGGAGGAATTTGGTATGGTTCTTTGAGGCGATTTGGGGCGAGTTGCTGCTGCAATTCAGGGTCTCCAAGTGCTACTCGATCAACCTAGCGATCAAGCATTCAAGAGCATTTGTAAAGTGTTTTTCTTTACTAGTCTTGCTTTGTATTTCATTGTATTTGCTTGTAGCTTTTGATTATTGTTGTAATCATCTTGTACGAGGTTTCTCCGCTTCGGATTGTTCCGAGAAGGAGTGTTTATTATAGTGGTGTGTGATTGACATCGCTAGGGTTTGTACGAACCCGATCCGTGGAGTAGAAACCATTCGGTTCCGAACCACGTTAAACAATTGTGTTTGCGTGTTGTTAATTGTTTCGTTATTGCTTTCATTACTATTCCGCTGCGTACTAACGAAATTGTAGAGACGAACACGCGATCTAATTCCATCACGCGACGCTATTCACCCCCTCTAGCGGCTTCAAATATCCTACAATTGGTATTAGAGCCCGGGACTCTTCTACGGATTAACAACCCGGAGTCAAGACGCTAGAGGAATAAGATGGAATTCAAGGAGAGATTGGGTGACGACATCAACGTTCCGCCTTCCTTCGACCGCGAACATTTCGCGTATTGGAAAGGTAGAATGGAATATTTTCTAATGATAAATATAGAAAATTGGTTTGCCGTGATTATAGGTTTTGATGCTCCGAGAGGAGAGAACGGCGAAATCCTCAAAATGAAGCGATGGACCGAGGAGCAACGCCAAAAATTCAAGACAACCGTTAAGGTAACAAAAATGTTGATTAATTTGATACCTAACGACATTTTGTCTAGATTAGGAATCTATAAGGATGCCAAGGAGTTGTGGAACAAGTTGGTCAAGTTCTACGACAATCCCGAATCGGTCCAAGAAGACTTGGAAGAGGAGGAGACCGAAGAGGAAGCTTCATCATCCTCACAAGAAAGTAAGGAATCAACATCCGGATCGGAGAAGGAAGTAGAAAAGGTGGAAGAAGCATCCACTTCTGTGATTGAGGGGGAGAGACCATTCACATCGGAGCCGGAACAAAATAAAGAAGAAGCCTCAACCTCCGGGAGGGATGAAGAACCCACTCCGATCACCATGGATCTAGGTAACTCAAGCATGTCGATTAATAATAAAATGAATATTATATGCTTTGAGTGTAGGGAGCAAGGACACTACAAGAGTAAGTGTCCTAAACGGGTTAAGAAGACTCCTCCGGCACCAAAGGTCAAGGATGTCGGTCCCTCGACAATTAAAAGCAAGGAGCACGTGGTTTGCTTCAAATGTCGGCTACCAGGACACTACCGGAGTCAATGTCCTAGGGGGAGCAAAAAGACC
This sequence comes from Wurfbainia villosa, assembly GCA_025175895.1. Classification (NCBI taxonomy): domain Eukaryota; kingdom Viridiplantae; phylum Streptophyta; class Magnoliopsida; order Zingiberales; family Zingiberaceae; genus Wurfbainia; species Wurfbainia villosa. The sequence continues at coordinate 99,750,402 of CM045997.1, read as the reverse complement.
AAAGAAGGAGCATCACAAGTAGGGGAAGCATCCAAGGCAAACCCTAAGGTATATTTCAATAATGCACCTTCCTTAGTTAATAGGCAAAAGCATGCTAAGTTTTAATTCTCTTGCTATTGTACATGAAAAGCATGCTAGAAGTAATAGACATATTTGTTTAGGTGATAAAAAGGTCCACTTAGGAAATAAGGAGAAATTTGGGACTAATGTCCCTAGAAAAACCTTACCTAAGGAATCTATTAGGAAAATACAAGAACACTTAGGTTTTAACCCTAAATGGACTAAGCATATGCCTAGAAAGGACAATGCCCATGGTTTAAATCAAAACTCAAAAATTGGGCAATTAGAATTGGAGAACCAAGCCTTGAGGTCAAGGCTTGAGAAACTAGAAAAGACCCTTAGGAATATACAAACTCAATTTAAAGGATCTAATGATCAAAAGTCTAGGTCTAGATCTCAAAGTCAACACCTAGGACCTCAAAGTCAAAAGTCAACCAAGGGCAAGCAAGGTTTGGGTCACAAACCTAAGCCTAAGGTGGCTTACCATAGTGTTTCATTTGATTATGGAACACGAACTAGGTCTAGGAAGACCAAGGTCAATGGGGAAGTCATCCCTAGGGTTGACCAAAGGTTGTGCCTAGTGGCTAGGGTTTTGAAGAAACCTAGGGTGGCCACTAAGAAGGTTATTAGGGAGGTAATCCCTAAGGTTAACCTAAGCAAGACCAAAATGACCAAGGCTAATAAGCCTAGGAGGGTCATTAGGAAGGTATCTAGGGAGGTTATCCCTAAGGAATACCTAATTAATCCTAGGAGTTCAAATAAGTTTTGGGTTCCTAAAAGCGTGATTGATTCATGCTAGATGGGGTTAGGGTGTGCCAATCTTGATTGGATGGGTAGTTAACTCAACCATGATAAAGGTGACACTTTAGGTTATTTTCAATGTTAGGGTCACATTGGAAATACATTTGAGTCTTAATCCTAAAAGATTTTAGGATGTGCCAATATTATTTGAGAAGTTTGATAAAATGATCAAATTGGCACAATTTAGGTTTAGAGATTGGTGTGCCATTTTGGATTTTTGGCACATTTGGGAGAAAAGTATAAATATGGCAAAATATGATGAATTATATCAAATGACAATTAATATTAAGATTTAGGTATTATTATATCTATATATTTTATATGTCATACTTTGTTTGTCATATAACATGTCATGACATCATGCTTACTTTTATTCATTGTATATGTCATGTTCATGTTTTAGGATTAAGGTTTTAAATGTCATGTGTTTTTAGATTTTATCATATGTCATGACATCATGATCATTGGTCATGCTTAATTATTGCTATCTTTATGCTATGATCATTTCATGCATTAATTTGATTAAAATTGAACTAAGGACAATGACATGACTTGAAGTCCCATTTATAAGGGAATCAAGTAGGGTTGCCTAGGAAATGCATGAAACCCTAGATTAAATGAACCAAAACCCATATCTCACATCCAATTGACATGTATGTGTATTTATACACCCTAGATACATGTGAGATGCTAGGATATGAGTTAAGTTCAAGGTGCATAGTTTTTGCATCTAGTTGAACCCAAACTCATCTTAACTCAACAGGTGGATCATTAGGAAAGCTTGTGTATAAGTCATGTACATAGAGCCCAAGGAATATGATCCAAAATAGGGTTTTGAAAATATTTTAAAATCATTTTGAAAAACCTTGGTGAAGTCTATCTTTTGATAGCAATCACCATTGATGAGATTGATACAAAGTGAGCTTAAACTTTAAAGTTGTTAGTCACTTTTGGATTTTGTATCAATTTTGCTATTTTATGGGTAAAATATTTTTCAATCATTTTTCACCCATTGTATTGGTCATAAGTAGTATACGTATCAAATTTTGTGATTTTTCGATATACGTATAATTAGTTATGATTTTCCAAAACTCGTTTTTGATAATTGAAAATCGAGATTTTGATCGATCGGCCTCGTGGCTGCGGATCGTGATGTCGATCGATCGATTTCTGAATCACTCGACTGATAGCCTGATTTCGAGGTAACCAAGGTTGTTTAACCCGATTTTATGTTAAGGTCCCTAACCACTCCTAACCCTAGGATATGCTTTGGGAAGCATGATAAAGGGTGAAAATCCATTGGATATGGATTAGGAGAGGTGTTTAGGGTTTGTATCAATTTTAAGGTGTTGGAAAGTCCAATGTTGAATTTCTAACCTTAATTTTGATGACTTAGAGTTCCTATTGGCTTAGGGACTTCCCAAGGACATTGTTGGTGCAATGGTCAAGGGGGAGCAAGCCTTTAGGGGGAGGTATTCATCTTGGGATGATGGATGTGTTTTTCTCCTTGAAGAGGAGAAGTTATTGAAAGAGTATCATCAATTTGGGAAAATTGATGGGTTTTTGATACCCAATTTGGAAATTAGGAGAGTGAATAGGATTGCCTCTCTTGAGTGATATGGGACTTATCACTAGGAAGATGGTAGGCATCCTAGATATTTTTAGACCAAGGGAGAGATTGTAAGATCTCATTGGAACATGAGACATTGACCTCCTTGGAGAGAAGACCTTTTTTGATGTTAGTCAAAAAGGGGGAGAATGTTTGGGGGAGAACATTTGGAGAATGTTTAAGATTACCAATTTGGGATAATTGGTAAGGGATTTGAGTTAGTGTTCTAACTCAATGTTTTGTTTGGTTTTTGTCAAACATCAAAAAGGGGGAGATTGTTGGTGCAATCGGCCCAGGTCACGATTGACCAGACTCGAGTTTGACTCGAGTGATGTTTTGATGTTTGACAAAAACATATGACAATGTAATTGTCATGGGAAAGTCCAAGTCTTGGGTACTTGGCATGGAAAGTCCAAGTGGGACACTTGGCATTTGGTAAAGTCCAAGCATGAGTCTTGGCAATGGAAAGTCCAACATGGGTTGGCAAGGGAAAGTCCAAGCATGGGTCTTGGCATAAAAAGTCCAACATGGGTTGGCAAGGGAAAGTCTAAGCTTGAGTCTTGGCATTTGAGAAGTCCAATGGTTTGATATTGGCGGCGTAAAGTCCAAGCGGGAGTCTTGGCAGCATAAGTCCAATGGTTGACGGCGTAAAGTCCAAGCGAAGTCTTGGCGGCGTAAGTCCAATGTGCCTTGGCGGTGTAAACACCGTTAGCATGACATAGCCGATGGAAGCACCTGAAGGCCAGCGCGATGGATGAACAAGTCATGGATGACTTGGAGGGATCCGAGAGGCGTGAGGCTGATGGAGGTGGCTAGAAGGCTTAGGTCTAGGCTAAGGGTGGTCTAGCAAGTATGGGGGAACCATACTTGGGCTAAAATCTCATGTTTGAGGTGTTCCAATGATCGGGTGCCATGTGGCGGCGACCGGATCGAGTCAACTAGGGTTTGATCGCGGGAGTGGCCTAGCCCGCGATCAGGAGGAGGCGATCGATGAGCTGAGCTCAGCCGATCGATCGCATGATCACCGACTAGTGCTCGAATTCGGCCCGCAGTGTAGTGTAGTCTCACTCATTCTTGGGACCAACAGTCGAGTGAGGACACCATCAGTCGACTGATGGGTATGATCAGTCGACTGATGGTAGATCCGTTGGACTTATCCAGCGTGGATCTAGCCGTTGTCTCACGACAACAGTGGCATCAGTCGACTGATGGTCCCGAGCAGTCGACTGATAGACTTTTTTCAACACAGGTTGAAGCTTTATAAGGAGCTCGTGATGGAGGAATTTGGTATGGTTCTTTGAGGCGATTTGGGGCGAGTTGCTGCTGCAATTCAGGGTCTCCAAGTGCTACTCGATCAACCTAGCGATCAAGCATTCAAGAGCATTTGTAAAGTGTTTTTCTTTACTAGTCTTGCTTTGTATTTCATTGTATTTGCTTTTAGCTTTTGATTATTGTTGTAATCATCTTGTACGAGGTTTCTCCGCCTCCGGATTGTTCCGAGAAGGAGTGTTTATTATAGTGGTGTGTGATTCGCATCGCTAGGGTTCGTACGAACCCGATCCGTGGAGTAGGAACCGTTCGGTTCCGAACCACGTTAAACAATTGTGTTTGTATGTTGTTAATTGTTTCGTTATTGCTTTCATTACTATTCCACTGCGTACTAACGAAATTGTAGAGACGAACACGCGATCGAATTCCATCACGCGACGCTATTCACCCCCCTCTAGCGGCTTCAAATATCCTACATTCATCACCTGACACAAGCCAAGAGTGCTCAGGCTAGCTAGGTAAGTATAATTTTATTTAAAAGTCTATAAATTTTACAATAACAATAATAATCAAATTTTATCCCATTAGATGCAATCAACTATATGGATCCTCCTAGACCATTGGACTCTATCCTCTATTATATCTTTATATATATTTAAATAAAATTTATCTTATTTTATTATTACTAATCAAGTCTTCTTTGGTCTTCCTCTTTTTCTCATTTGATTTGCACATTTGTAATAATTTTATATTGCTCAACTGGAGCAACTATTGGCCGTCTAAGTACATATTCGTACCATTTTAAATGTGTCTTTCGAAGTTTTCTTTCAATAGGTGCAACTCCAACTTTCACTTTAATATTCTAATTTCTTATTTTATTTATCGTTGTATATCTATACATTCATCTTAATATCCTCATCTTTGTAACTCTCATCTTCTGCTCATGTGCTCGAATCATAATCTAACACTCAACTTCATCTAACATAGCAAGTCTAACTGCTGTTTTGTAAAATTTTTCGTTAAATTTTAAAGGTACCTTACAATCACAAAGAATATTTGATGCTCTCCTCCATTTCAAACATATTGCTTGTATTCTATGTAAAACATCTCTCTCAACCCCTCCGTCCTTTTACAAAATCGATCCTAAATATTTAAAACTTTCTATTATAGATAATTCATTATCTTTTAACATAACAATTGTCTCATTATATTTAACATTGCTAAATTTAAATTCAACATATTCTATCTTTACTCTCTAAGTGTAAAATCTTTCACTTTTAGTATTTCTCTCCAATATTCAAGTTTAGCATTTACTCATTCACATGTCTTATCTATCAAAATAATATCATATGCAAATAATAAGCACCATAGTATCACGTGTCTAGTGAGTTCATTCATGATCACTATAAAAATATAGGAGCTTAAAACTAATCCTTGATATAACCTTATCTTTATGAGAAATGTTTCGGTTAATCCTTTTAGCATTTTCACTCTCGTAATTGCCTCATCATATGTATCCTTAATTATTTAAATATATGTTATACTAATATCTTTCATTTTTAAAAATTTTCACATAATTCCTCTTGAGACTCTATTATAATTTTTTCACAATCAATAAATATCATGTGTAAGTCTTGTTTACATTTCTGATATTTTTCGATTAGTTGTCTAAGAAGATGCATAACTTTTATTATCAATCTTTTTGGCATAAATCCAAATTTATTTTCAATCATCATGGTCTTCTTTCTTAATCTTTTTTTATTACTTTTTCTGATACTTTCATGGTATGACTCATTAGTTTAATACTCTTATAATTTGCATAATTTTGTATGTCTCATTTGTTTTTATATAAAGGAACTAGAGAACTTATCCTCTATTAGTCATGTATTTTTTTCGTTTTTAATTGTTAGTGCTTATAAAATTCATATATCTCCACAATGATATGATATTGTCCAGTTTGGACCTAAGCCCTCATGATTTTATTTTTGGGCTTTACCCAAAATGTCTCATACCAATGGAGATATCTTTTTATCTTATAAGCACATGATCTTTTTCATGTCTTGTCAAGGTGGGACTTTGATTGTATTTCCAATACTCCCAACAATCCCCTCCTCAAACGAAGGACCACATTGATGTTGGTGCAATCGGCCCAGGTCACGATTGACCAGACTCGAGTTTGACTCGAGTGATGTTTTGATGTTTGACATAGTATGCTTGACATTGATGTTTGACATTGATGTCAGTTAATATGTTGGGGAGATTGTTGGAGCAATCGACCCGGGTTATAATTGACAGGACTCGAGTTTGACTCGAGGGAGACTTTGATGGTTGACTAGGGTTGACCATGTGATTATGGGAAAGTCCAAGCATGGGTCTTGGCATGGAAAGTCCAACATGGTCTTGGCAAGGTAAAGTCCAAGTCATGGGTACTTGGCATAGAAAGTCCAAGCATGGGTCTTGGCATGGAAAGTCCAACATGGATTGGCAAGGGAAAGTCCAAGCTTGAGTCTTGGCATTTGAGAAGTCCAAGGGGTGTGATATTGGCGGCGTAAAGTCCAAGCGGAGTCTTGGCAGCGTAAGTTCAATGTGCCTTGGCGGTGTAGACACCGTTAGCATGACATAGCCGATGGAAGCACCTGAAGGCTAGCGCGATGGATGAACAAGTCATGGATGACTTGGAGGGATCCGAGAGGCGTAAGGCTGATGGAGGTGGCTAGAAGGCTTAGGTCTAGGTTAAGGGTGGTCTAGCGAGTATGAGGACACCATACTTGGGTTAAAACCTCATCCTTGAGGTTGGCAGTCGACTGGAATTATGGCCGATTCGACTGCCATGAGTCAATTTGAGTTCGACTGCCGTTTAAGAGCTGGAATTGCTCTGGCAGTCGACTGCTCATTGGAGCAGTCGACTGCCAAGGGATGGCAGTCGACTGCCAGTTGAGTTGCGAGCACAGAATGCTCCGTAGCCGACTGGGCAGTCGACTACGGGCATTGGCAGTCGACTGCCAATGTTGGCAGTCGACTGGTGAGAGTCCCGTTGGAACTTGTCCAACGTGGATTGAGCCGTTGTCTCACCTGGCGGCCGATCGACTAGGACTTATGGCGTGATCGCGGAAATCCAGCCCGACGCAAGGTAAAAAGGGGAGCTCGTGGAGGATTTCATCATCAGTTCTTAGGGAGCTTTCTTGAGGCGATTTGAAGGCGATTTACAGGTGCATTTCAGGGCTCTTCACCCTCATCCAAGCAACCAACAAGTAAAGCGCTCAAACCCTAGTTTTGTAAAGTGTTCTTTACATTTCCTTTGTATTTGCTTGTATTTCTTTCGTTTATTGTTGTAAACATTTGTACGAGGTTTCTCCGCCTCCTACTTGTTGTCGAGAAGGCGTTTATTGATTAGTGATTGCATTGGCGTCGCTAGAGCTCGTTAGAGCTCGATCCGTGGAGTAGGAACCGTTCGGTTTCGAACCACGTTATATCTTTGTGTTCGTGGTTATTTCAATTCATTATTGCTTGTATTAGTACTATTCCGCTGCGCATAACGAGTTTTGTAGAGACGATCATGAACAATTTCCATCTATGTACGGGCAACGCGTTATTCACCCCCCCTCTAGCGGCTTCAAATATCCTACAATTGGTATCAGAGCCCGGGGCTCTTCTACGAACTAACCGCCGGGAGCTAAGACAAAGACGCTAGAGGGTGAAGATGGAGTTGGAAGGACAATTAGGTTGGGATATCAACACACCTATCCCGTATGTCTTCTATGGACGAGAAGGTTTCAATTCTTGGAAGGCGAGAATTGAAAATTTTTTGATGATGAGGGACTTCGAAGAATGGTCAATTTTAATGGAGGGATATAGCTATCCAATAGGACCAAAGGGAGGTTTCCTTAAGAAGAAGAAGTGGAGTGAAGATCAACTCCTAGCCTTCGAGAAAAATATGAAGGTAGTAAAATTTATTCTTGATTTGGTCCCCAATGATATTGTGTGTATGGTAGGGGACTATATGGATGCTAAGGAGTTGTGGAGCCAAGTGGCAAAGTTTCATGAAAATCCTTCATCAATCCAAGAAGAAGAAGAAGAAAAGGAGTGCTCACCCTCTCAAGCTCAAGCAAGTACATCACCATCTAAAGAGCTTGAGGATTCGGAGGTCGATAGGGAGTCAACTTTCGGATTGGTGGAGGAAGTGGAAGAGGCATCCACCTCAAGGATTGAGGGGGAGGAGAGAACTTCCACACCGGAACATCAAGAAGAAGCTTCGACATCCGGTCAAGATGAAGAAACTCAAAATCCGATTTCGGCACCTTCCACCACCATCCTAGGTAACTCAATCATATCAATTTGTAATAAAAATCATATCATATGTTTTGAGTGTAGGGAAGCCGGTCACTACAAGAGCAAGTGCCCAAAGAAGGTTAAGAAAGCTCCTCCGGCACCTAAAAGTCAAGAAAAGTCAAAGGATGCCTGTTCTCCAAGTCAAAAGAGCAAGGAGCATGTTATATGCTTCAAGTGCAACTCAAAAGGACATTATAGGAATCAATGTCCAAATGGGAGGAAGAAGACCCAAAAGGGAGCATCACAAGTAGGGGGAGCCACTAAGGCAAACCTTAATGTATATTTTAATTATGCTCCTTCTTTAGTTAAAAGTCAAAAGCATGCTAGGAATTTTAATTCTCTTGCAATTTATGAAAAGCATGCTAATAGGAATAAATATTTTTTTTTAGGAGCTAAGAATGTCCACTTAGGAAATAAGGAGAAATTTGGGACTAATGTCCCTAAAAATATCTTACCTAGGGAATCTATCAAGAAAATAGGAGAACACCTAGGTTTCAATCCTAAATGGACTAGGCATATGCCTAGAAAGGACAATGCCCAAAGATCAAATCAAAATTCTAAAATTGGGCAATTAGAATTAGAAAACCAAGCCTTGAGGTCAAGGCTTGAAAAACTAGAAAAGACCCTCAAGAAGATGCAAAATCAATTTCAAGGGTCTAGTGGTCAAAGTCAAGGATCAAAACCTCAAAGTCAACATCTAGGATCCAAGAAACAAAAGTCAACCAAGGGCAAGCAAGGTTTGGGTCACAAACCTAAGTCTAAGGTGGCTTATCATAGTGTTCCATTTGATTATGGAACACAAACTAGGTCTAGGAAGACCAAGGTCAATAGAGAAGTCATCCCTAGAGTTGACCAAGGTGTGTGCCTAGTGGCTAGGGTTTCAAGGAAACCTAGGGAAGCCACTAAGAAGGTTGCAAGAGGAGTTAACCCTAGAGTCAACCTAGGTAAGACCAAAATGACCAAGGCTACCAAGCCTAGGAGGGTCATTAGGAAGGTATCTAGGGAGGTCATCCCTAAGGAATACCTAATTAACCCAATGAGCTCAAATAGACTTTGGGTTCCTAAGGGCGTGATTGACTCACGCTAGATGGGTTAGGTCGTGTCAACCTTGATTGGATGGGTAGTTAACTCAACCATAGCAAAGTTGACATTTTAGGTCATTTCCAAGGTTATGGATATCTTGGAAATAGATTTGATTATAAATCCTAAAGGTTTTTAGGATGTGTCAATATTAATTATGAAGTTTGATAAATCAATCAAATTGGCACAACTTAGGGTTTAGAGTCATAGTGTGTCATTTTGAGTTTTTGGCACACTAGGGAGAATTTAGGTAATATGACAAAATATACTTAATTATATCAAATGGCAACTAATATTGAAAATTTAGGTATTATATACCTTTATATTTTATTTGCCATGCCTTGTTTGCCATATAACATGCCATGACTTCATGCTTATTTTTAATCATTTTATATGTCATGTTCATGTTTAGAATTAAGGTTGTAAATGTCTTGTGTTTTAGACTTTATCATATGCCATGATATCATGATTATTGGCCATGTTTTAATAATGCTATTATTTATGCCATGATCATACATTCATGCATTAACTTGATTGAAAATTGATTTAAGGACTATGACATGACTTGAAGTCCCATTTATAAGGGAATCAAATAGGGTTGCCTTAGAAAATGTATGAAACCCTAGATTAAATGAACCAAAACCCACATCTCACATTCAATTGACATGTATGTGTATTTATACACCCTAGATACATGTGAGATGCTAGGATATGAGTTGAGTTCAAGGTGCATAGTTTTTGCATCTAGATGAACTATAACTCATCAAATTTCATTAGTGGATCATTGGGAAAGCTTGTGCAAGTCATGTACATAGAGCCAAAGGAATATGATCCAAAATAAGGTTTTGAAAACATTTTAAAATCACTTTAGAAAACCTTGGTGAAGCCTATCTTTTGATAGCAATCACCATTGATGAGATTGATACAAAGTGAGCTAAAACTTTAAAGTTTTTCTTCACTTTTGGATTTTGTATCAATTTCGATATTTTATGGGTAAAATAATTTTCAAATATTTTTCACCCATTGTATTGACTATAAGATATATATGTATCAAATTTCGTGATTTTTCGATATACGTAGAATTACTTATGACTTTTCAAAATTCATTTCTGATACCGAATTGAGATTTTTATCGATCGCCTTGGTGGCGATCCGATGTGTGAGTGGCATCAATCGACATCGAAGTAGTCGATCGCTGTCGATTTCGGGAAAAATAAGATTGTTTAGCCCGTGTTCAGCTATGGTAAAAGTCCCTAATCACTCATAACCCTAGGATATACTTTGGGAAGCATTAGAAAGGATGAAAATCCATTGGATATGGGTTAGGAGAGGTACTAGGGTAATGTATCAAATTTAAGGTGAGGAGAGTTCATGTTTGAACTTAGAACCTTAATTTTGATGGTTTAGAGTTCCTATTGGCTTAGGGACTTCCCAAGGACATTGTTGGTGCGATGGAGGAACTTAGAACCTTAATTTTGATGACATAGCTGATGGAAGCACCTGAAGGCTAGCGCGATGGATGAACAAGTCATGGATGACTTGGAGGGATCCGAGAGGCGTAAGGCTGATGGAGGTGGCTAGAAGGCTTAGGTCTAGGCTAAGGGTGGTCTAGCGAGTATGGGGACACCATACTTGGGTTAAAACCTCATCCTTGAGGTTGGTAGTCGACTGGAATTATGGTTGGTTCGACTGCCGTGAGTCGATTTGAGTTCAACTGCCGTTTAAGAGCCGAATTGCTGATACGATCGATCATTGGGAGCCGATCGTTGCCGACGGCAATGATCGCCAAGGGATGGTAGTCGACTGCCAATTGAGTTGCGAGCACAGAATGCTCCGTAGCCGACTGGGCAGTCGACTGGTGAGAGTCTCGTTGGAACTTGTCCAATGTGGATTGAGTCGTTATCTCACAGCTACAGTGTTGGCAGTCGACTGGGGACTTATGGCAGTCGACTGCCAGGCGAAAAATCCAGCCCGACGCAAGATAAAAAGGGGAGCTCGTGGAGGATTTCATCATCAGTTCTTAGGGAGCTTTCTTGAGGCGATTTGAAGGCGGTTTGCAGGTGCATTTTAGGGCCCTTCAACCTCATCCAAGCAACCAACAAGCAAAGCGCTCAAACCCTAGTTTTGTAAAGTGTTCTTTACATTTCCTTTGTATTTGCTTGTATTTCTTTCGTTTATTGTTGTAAACGTTTGTACGAGGTTTCTCCGCCTCCGACTTGTTGTCGAGAAGGAGTTTATTGATTAGTGATTGCATTGGCGTCGCTAGAGCTCGTTAGAGCTCGATCCGTGGAGTAGGAACCGTTCGGTTTCGAACCACGTTATATCTTTGTGTTCGTGGTTATTTCAATTCGTTATTGCTTGTATTAGTACTATTTCACTGCGCATAACGAGTTTTGTAAAGATGATCACGAACGATTTCCATCTACGTACGGGCAATGCGTTATTCACCCCCCTCTAGCGGCTTCAAATATCCTACAATTGATCCCTCCTCTCCCCCCTCAAGCCTATCTGTCCTCGAAGAACTTCCTTTGCTTGATGTACGATCCTCAACCCACCAATACTTCTTGCTAACTGTCTGATCTTCTTGACCTAGCTGGACTTCTTGCCAGTTGTCTAACCCAATTGGACTTCCTGCTAGTTGTTCGGTCTTCCCGACTCAACTGGACTTTCTGTCTGGTGTCTGGTTGTCTTAATCCGGACATGGGAGCTCCGCTTCCTTCGCTCGAGGTTCACGGCTTGACATGGACCATGACTCTGATACCAATTGTGGGTGTAAATAAAATTCACATATATCCACAATGGTATGATATTATCCATTTTGGGCATAAGTCCTCATGGTTTTGTTTTTGAGCTTTACCCAAAAGACCTCATACCAATGGAGATATCTTTTTATTTTATAAGCACATGATCTTTTCCATGTCTTACCAATGTGAGACTTTGATTATATTCCCAATACTCCCAACATCAACATCAAGTTGAATAACTTTGTAAGTCATTTAATACCTTGCTTACCTAAGCACTTCCATACCTCTATCGAAATATCATCTGGTTCAACTGCTTTTTCATTTTTCATCCCATTCAAATCATGCTCTATTGGATTCTATGATAAAAATTTAAAATTTTATATTCATTTGACCTACTTAAATTATCTAAGTTAATTTAATAACCTAAACTTTCATTGAAAAGTTGATAAAAATATTTTTTCCATCGCTATTTTATTTTCTCATTATCCACTAGTACTGTATTGCATTCATCTTTAATGCATCTTATTTGGGAAAGATATCTAGTCTTTATTTCTCTAGCTTTAGATACTTTATAAATATCTTTTTACCCTTCTTTTGTATTCAGTTGCTAATATAAACATTCAAAAGTTTTATTCTTAATCTCACTTACTACTCTTTTGGCCTCCTTCTTGCCCATTGTATACCTTTTTTAAGTTTTTCTCATTCTTACAAGTATATAATATCTTATAGGCTTTTCATTTTTCTTTCACTTTCTCTTGTACTTTTTCATTTCACCACCAAGATGTTAGGACCTAGCGTCTCTAGAGAGGGGGGGGGGGTGAATAAGGATTGGACTCGATCGTTGATTGTGTTTGTGTTCGTGCTTGTCTATAAAACGTTAATGCATAGTGGAAAACAAAACATAAATGAAAGAACTCATAAGGACAACATAGATTTTTACATAGTTCAAAATACCTAATTCCTACTCCACATCCTAGCTCCTAGCAGTATCATCATTAATCTTTCTCCTTCACAGAAAACCTTCTGGAGGTAGAGAAACCTCTTACACCTATCTTTTACAACAAGAGCAACCAAATACAAAGATGAAGAATATAAAGCGAAATATTGTTTACACAATAAGCTCTTTCTTGATTGTTGTTTGGTTGTTATGGAAAGCTCCTTGAAGGTCTAGAATGTAACAATAAATCTCATTCAAAGTCTCTAAGAATCGACATCTTCAAATCACCTCGACGCCCCTTCTTTTTGGCTCCTCATTGGGCTAATTTCTGCCTACCAGTCGACTGACCTTACCCCTAGTCGACTGGTAATTTGATCATTTTCTCGATTGTCTTACCAACGTCATAATCCATGTTGGATTTTAGTCCATTAATCGATTTCCCTTGGCCATCAGTCGACTGCTAAGGCACCAGTCGAACTGGCTAGTTGATTCAGGACGTTTATGTTCTCTAATCACTATAGCTAGTTGACTGCTTCACTATAGTAGTTGATTGCTAGATTGCAAGCACTCTCGAGCACCCAACTCCGAATGTCTCTCGAGCACCCTCTTTCTTAAGCACTAATCGATTGTCTCACCACGGTAGTCGACTGGTCTCTCGGGCATCGCTGCTCGTCTCAAGCACAGTGGCACGTTCTAATCACCTTCCCCAGTCGATTGATTAACCCATTAGTTGATTGGCTTCCCGAGCAATGACTTCTTGAGCACCGAGTCATGCTTCCTGAGCACCATAGCTAGAGCACCTTCCCTAGTCACGACTGCCCGAGCACCCGAGCACCTGACCTGAGCGCCCATCCCAATCACCCGACACTAGTCGACTGATCAACTATCAATTGACTGCCGAAGCACTAACTTTCGTTCCTTGTCCCAAGCATGGACTTTCTGAGCACTTGAGCTCCTTCCCGAGCGTCAAGTCTCAAGCACTCATCGCGAGTGACCAGTCGACTGGTGAACCTGCACCAGTTGACTCATACCTTAGCCTTAGCCTATTCTCAAGCTAACTCTTGTTTCACCTAGTATCTGGTTGACTTCAACCTACCACGACTTTTCTTGTGTAGCATCCGATCACTCTTGACCTACCGAAACCTCACTTGCCTAGCACCCGGTCACCATGACTTGCCAGGACTTCAATTACCTATCCTTCGATCACCTTGACCTACTAGGACTTCACTTGCCTAGCCTTCAGTCACCTTGACCTGTTAGGACTTCACTTGCCTAGCGTTCGATCACCTTGACATGTCAGGACTTCACTTGCTAAGCATTCAGTCACCTTGACTTATCAGGACATCACCAACACTAAGCATTCGATTCTGCTTGACTTGCTTAGGCTTTTTCGATACCAAGCATCTGGTCCTCCTTGACATACTTGGACTTTTCATTTTGTGCCAAGTGTTTAGTCAACCTTGGCCCATCTGGGCTTCCCATCACCAAATATTAGGTCTTCCTTGACCTGTTTGGATTTCTATCACTAAGTGTCTGGTCATCCATGACCCACTTAGTCTTCTCACCTGCCAACTCTTTATTGGACTTTCGACCCCCAAATGTTCGATCATCTGTAACCCACTTGGTCTTCTGACTTGCCAATTCCCTGTTGGACTTCCGACCACCAAGTGTTCGATCTTTTCTGACTCACTTAGATTTCTCACTTGCCAACTCTCTGTTAGACTTCCAACCACTAAGTATTAAGTCCTCCATGACCCACTTGGATTTCTCCACCGGTCAAGTATCTGGTCCTCCCTGATCTACTTGACTTTCTCATCACTAAGTGTCTGGTCCTTTTTGATCCACTTGGATTTTTGTCTTGTCAAAGTCTTGCTGAACTTCTTTTCATCCTTTCATCATGGTCATCATGACCCAATGATTACACCAATACTCTCCTTCATATGACCTCGGATATCTCATACCATTCTATAGCCATATTATCAAACATCGAAACTCAACTTGAGCCTCACTCGAGCTTGGTCAACCTTGACCATGTAGGGACCGGTTTGATGCACTAGGGGGAGGGGGGGGGAATAGCGGTTTCTTGATTTCATGTTCGATCGTGCTCATCTACAAAATTCGTTAGTGTGCATCGAAATATACAAAAATAAATGGCACAAACAAAGACAAGAATACAATCACAAACACACGATTTAACGTAGTTTGGAGCCCTAGTTCCTACTCTACGATCGAGCTCTAAAGTGTGCTCTAGTGATGCACACAACCACTAACAATCTTCTTCTTCTTGGCAACACGTCGGAGGTGGAGAAACCTCTTACAAGGAGTGTTTACAACAATAAACAAGAATACACAACCAAATATAAATTAAAAAGACAAATACAAGTAAAGAACACTTTAAAAAAAGAAGTTTGATCGCTTTCTCTTTGGTTGCTTTTGGAATGCCTTGAAGGTCTGGAATGCAACAACAATTTCCCTTCAACTTCCTCAAGAAATGCTAGCTTCAACCCTCCTTCTCGAGCTCCTTATAAAGCTGAAACTCGGGCTAATTTTGCACCTGACAGTCGACTGCTCACCTATCCATTGTCTCACAATGGACTAATCCATATTGGCTTTCGGCCAACGGACACTTGAGTAATCGACTGCCATTACCATCAATCGATTGCCAAGGCCTCAATCGACTATCAGACCTTTTATGCTCGTGTCCACTACCACCAGTCGACTATCCATCATAGGAAGTCAACTGCCATGGACTAGTCGACTGTCCATCATAGGAGGTCAACTGCCATGGACTAGTCAACTGGTGCAATCCACCAGTCGACTGCCAAGGCACAACAAGCAGTCAAGCCTCAGTCGATTAAACACCAGTCGACTGCTCAAGTCAAACTAGGCTCCCAAGTATCGTACACTTGTCCAGTCGACTGATCCATAACCCCAGTCGACTGATAAACTTCACACATTAGGTTTAACTCAAGTATGATCCCCTCATACTTGATCGACCACCCTTGGCCTCGGCCTAAGCCTTCTATCCACCTCCATCAGCCTCACACTCTTAGAGTCCATCCGAGTCCTCCATGACTCGTTCACCCTTCACACTAGCCTTCTGGTGCTTCCATCAGCTATGTCATGCCTTCAGGTACCCTTAGCCTAGACCTAAGCCTTCTAGCCACCTCCATCAGTCTCACACCCTCAGGGTCCATCCGATTCTTCCATGACTCCTTCACCCTTCGCGTTAGTCTTCAGGTGCTTCTATCGACTATGTCATACTAACTGGGTCTCTTTTGCTAAGAGGTCGTGCCTCCAGAACTTCTCCATTGCCGGGCCTCAATGCTTGGACCTTCACCGACAAGACTACATACTTGACTTACGTGGCCAAGACTACACCCTTAGACTTTTCCATTGCCAAGTATTCATACTTGGACTTCTTTGTTGCCAAGAATCAAATCTTGGACTTTCCCTTGCTTGGACTTTCCTTACCAAGTCTCCAAACTTGGACTTCCACTCGAGTCTACTCGAGCTAGGCCAACCTTGACTTAAGGTCAATTGCTCTAACAATCGCCTCCTCATAATCTCCTCCATATGACCTTAGATATCCCAATCATCCACTTGTCATATGGTCAATATATGGTCAAACCATACTAATAAACACATTGACAATCCCATTATTAAACGTCAAAACCCTACTCGAGTCCTACTCGAGTCTGTTCATTCGTGACCTGGGCCGATTGCACCAATAATCCTTTTTGATGTTTGACAATACCTTTAAGTTAGGTTGTCTCATAATCCAACTTAACTCTTCTTATGCCAAAGTATAATGAAGGTTTACCTAACTTAAACCCTCACTTCTCCCCCTTTGGCATACATCAAAAAGTCTACCAAGGGTTTCCAATATCTCATCTCCCAATGAGATCCCTCATTCTCTCCCTTGGTCCAAAATCATCTTGGATGCTTTCACTCTTCTTAGTGATACAACCTTTATCACTAAATGAGAGACAATTCACAATGAAGCTTTACCTAACCCTCACTTCTCCTCCTTTGTAATCAAGATTTATCCATCATACTAATACATGGCAGTCGACTGCCAGTGACACATAGTAGCAGTCGAGCAGTAGTTGAGCTGCAGTTGACTACTCACCAATCGACTGGTCATAAAGCCAGTCGACTGCTCCGAGTTGACTAGGCTCTCAAGTGTCAAACACTCAACCAGTCGACTTATCCATAACCCTAGTTGACTGGAAAACTTTAAACATGAGGTTTAACCCAAGTATGATCCCCTCATACTTGATACTCACCCATAGCCTAAACCTAAGCCTTCTAGCCACCTCCATCAGCCTCACGTCTCTCAGATCCCTCAAGTCCGTGACTCTTCACCCTTCGTGTTAGCCTTCAGGTGCTTCCATCGGCAATGTCACGCTAATCGAGTCCTTTGTCGTGGTTCATTTGGACTTATGTCGCCAAGACTCCATGCGCGAACTTTACGTTGTCAAACCTACACCCTTGGATTTTCACATTGCCAAGATCCATTTGGACTTACATCGCCAAGACCCATGCTTGGACTTTACACCTCCAAACCTACCCTTGGACTTTCCAATTGCCAAAGTTCACTTGGACTTTATGCCACCAAGACTACATGCTTGGACTTATGCAGCTAAGACTATACCTTTGAACTTTACCATTGCCAAGTACCCATGACTTGGACTTTCCATGCCAAGACAATTCTTGGACTTTCTATGCCAAGTATCTAAACTTGGACTTTCCATGCCAAGTATCCAAACTATTGGTGCAATTGACCCAGATCACGATTGACCAGACTTGAGTGGGACTCGAGTAGTGTTTTAATGTTTGACAATGGCTTGACCATTGTTTAATAATGGGTTAATCATATGGTTGACATGGATTTGACCATATGAGGAGATAGCTTTATAGGAAGATTATTGAAGCAATCGACCTCAGGTCAAGGTTGACCTAGCTCGAGTAGGACTTGAGAGAAGTCCAAGTCATGGGTACTTGGCAATTAGAAAGTCCAAACATGGGTCTTGGCATGGAAATTCCAAGTCATGGGTACTTGGCAAGGAAAGTCCAAAGATATATTCTTGGCGGCATAAGTCCAACTGTGTAGTCTTGGCAGCATAAAGTCCAAGTGAACTTTAGCGGTGAAAGTCCAAGTATGGATTGATAGGGCAATCTCTTGCCATGATAAGGTTTTGATGTGTGTGGCAAAGGGTTTAAGTTAGGTTGTTATTGTGATTTGATATGTTCGTTGGAGTCTTGCAAGACTTAGTAATTCGCACATTGAGCCTTGGCGGGTTCACCACTCACAACCTCGTGCTTGAGTCGGAGAAGGAGCATTGCAGAGTCGTGTGCTTGATGGTGCTGAGGGACCACCGGACGAGATGACTTGAAGCGAAGCCAAGGAAGCAGACTTCGGAGGCAAGAGACGCGAAGGAGCATTGTAGAGCCGTGCGCCTGATGCTGCCGAGGGACATGGCCGCGAATGAAGAGAGCTTCGGTGAGGGACTTCGAGTGAGATGAGAGAATGAGAGAATTGTAAGTAGCTCATTAGGTGAACTTGGCCGAATGGCTGAGTGTCGGAGGCTCGACTGCAAGGGTTGAGGTTTACCCGACCGCCGAAAGCTCAAACGAATGTTAAGTTTGAGTTTCACCATCGCTGAGTCGAACGCAGTCGACCGGGTATCCGATCGATGGGTTTATGCCCGAGCGACTACTATGGAATGGCAATGACCGGAAGAAGTTGCGGGCACAGAACCTCTCGTAGTCGACTAAGCAGTCGACTACGGAGGCAACAGTCGACTGATGGTTACATCAGTCGACTGCCAAGGGTTTCGTTGGACTACAACGGTCGGGATCCGACGTGTTCGGAGGTCATTGTAGTGGCGGCAGTCGACTTCCAAGGGCAATAGTCGACTGGTGGCGGCCAACGGGAAGAAATCAGCCCTCTCTATAAAAAGAGAGGGTGTGGGCTTTTGGATGACTATTGCTCATATTCCAAACCATCATCCAAGTTCTCTACAAGTGATAAACTCCTTCTTCTAGTTCTCTTTCACATCAATTGTAAAAGGAGTGTTCTTGAGTTGTAAGGGTTACCTCCACCTAGCTTGGTGCAAAGGAGAGACCAATAGTGGATTGGTTGCGGAGTGATTCACCGAGAACGAATCGGGGACCGTGGATTAGCGGCGTAGCCATGAACCACGTTATATTATCTTGTTAGCATTGTTTTTACCTTTGCATTGTTTATTTGCTTGGCTTGTTTGTTTCCGTTGCGCTAATTAGTTTTGTAGACAAGCGAATTACGTAATCGAACGAAAGAGGGCTATTCACCCCCCTCTAGCTGGCCAACAGTTCACTTCATCGATCCTACATGGATGCTTGGCAATTGGGAAGTCCAAGGGTGTGATATTGGCGGCGTAAAGTCTAAGCATGTAGTCTTGATAGCATAAGTTCAATGTTTGACAGCATAAAGTTCAAGCATGAAGTCTTGGCAGCATAAGTCTAAATATACCTTGGAAAGGAACCCGGTTAGCATAACATAGCCGATGGAGGCACTTGAAGGTTAGCACAAGGATGAAGAGTCATGGACTCGAGGGATCCGAGAGGTGTGAGGCTGATGGAAGTGGGCTGAAGGCTTAGGTCTAGGTTAAGGATGTTTATCACATATGAGGGGATCATACTTGGTGTTAAACCTCAGTGTTAAGGTATAACAGTCGATTTCCAGTTCGCTCCAGTCGACTGGGCTTCGTTTGTAAGCAAACAAAAGCAAGGTGACCTCGACCAGCGCCTCGACTGTGAGAGTAGTCGAGGCGGCACCTTGACTAGAAGTGGGTGGACGAGAGGAGCTCAGGTGCATAGTGCTCTAGAAGTACTTGACCAACACCTTGACTAGAATCTAGTCGAGGTGGTGCCTCGACTAGAGACACTCGAACATCACCTCGACTAGCCTTGGGCAATCGACTGCTATGAATGGAAGCCGACTGGTGTTTGCGAACATGAGAACAAAAGCTCTGGTAGTCAACTGGTCAGTCGACTACTGAGTAGCAGTCGTTTGCTGGTAAGGACAGTTGACTATTGGTGTATCCGTTGGCTAGAATGCCAATGTAGATTAAGTCCATTTTGAGACGACACTGTATGCAGTTGACTGGTGCCTTTTGACAATCGACTGCTAGGCGAAAATCTAGGTCACACAGAGGCATAAAAGGAGCTCAACGAGGAGGATTTTGGCAGCGATTCTAGGGGTGATTTAAGGCAAAGTGCTGGTGCATATCAGGGTCTTTCAAGCTCTTCCAAAGCAACCAACAAGCAAACATTCAAAAACCTTAATTTGTAAGGTGTGTTCACTTGTTTTTCATTCGCTTTTGTAATTGTTATATTTGCTTATTGTATTTTGTTCTTATTATTGTAAGAGACTTGTAAGAGGTTTCTCCACCTCTAGTGTGTCACCGAGAAGGAGAAGTTTGATAGTGGTGATGTGCATCACTAGAGCTCACTAGAGCTCTCCCGTAGAGTAGGAACCCTAAGTTCTGAACCGCGTTATATCGCTGTGTTTGTATGCTTGTCTTGTGTTTTCATTTGTGCAATTTTATTTGTATATTCCGTTGCACACTAACTTATTGTAGACGAGCACACAATCGAACAATCAAATCAAGTGCAAAATCAAGAACCGCTATTCACCCCCCTCTAGTGAACACATCGATCTCTCCACAAACTTGGACTTCCGAAGTTGATTGCTCTAACAATATCCCCCAAATAATCCCCTCCATATGACTTTCGATATCCCAATCATCCACTATTCATATGGTCAAACCCATTGTCAAATATCAAAACACTACTCGAGTCCCACTTGAGTTTGGTCAACATTGACCCGGGGCTTGTTGCACCAACAATCTCTCCCTTTTTGATGTTTGATAATACATTTAAGTTTGGTTAATAATAACTCAAACTTAACTCTTCGAATGCTAAAGCATAGTGAAGGTTTACCTAACTTAAACCTCACATCTCCCCTTTTGGCATACATCAAAAAGCCTACCAAGGTTTTCAATGTCTCATCTCTCAAAGAGATTCTACATTCTCCCCCTTGGTTCAAAAACATCTTGGATGCCTTCACTCTTCCTAGTGATAAATCCCATATCACTAAATGAGAAGCAATCCATAATGAAGGTTTACCAAACCCTCACTTCTCCCCCTTTGATTAAAATTGCATCCATCATCCATTGATTAATACACCCCCCCTAAAGGCTTTCTCTCCCTTGACCATTGCACTAACAATATTGTTGGAGAGTTCCTAAGCCTATAGGAAACTTAACAAATCAAAATTAAGGGTAAAAGTTCAACACTGAACTTTCACAACCCTTACAAACTCAATTTACACCCTAAATAACTCTCCTAATCATTTTCAATGATTGTTTCACCCTTCCAATGCTTTCTAAAGCATATCCTAGGGTTAGAAGAAGTTAGGGTAGCCTAACATTGCTGATAAATGGCTAAACAAACCTTGTTTAACCCATATTAGACACAACAGTCGATTAAAATAAAAAAGCAGTCGACTGCACTACCATCAGTCGACTGCTCAAGGTAGCAGTCGACTGGTTTTTGTAAATGTAGAAATCAGACTTCAGAATTTGAATTTTAGAAATTCATAAATAAATATACATAATTTGATAAGTCTTAAAAATTCATACGTATATTACTTAGATGAAATACAATAGGTGAAAAATATTTTTAAACTAAAATGCCCATTAAATTACAAGATTGATACAAAGTTTAAAACCATTAAAAACTTCAATATTTTTAGCCTAACTTGTATCGACTTTTTCAATGGTGGTTGCTATCAAAAGATAGACTTCACCAAGATTTTTCAAAATAATTTTAAAATGTTTTTCAAACCTTATTTTGAACCATGGTCTATGAGCTAAATGTACATGACTTATATATTAGCTTTCCTCATGATTCATCAATGCTATATTATGAGTTTGAGTTCATTTACATGTAACATCTATGCACCTTGAACTTAACTCATTTTCTAACATCTCATATGTATCTAGGGTGTATCATTATACACACATGTCAATTTAATATTTTTATGAGATGTGAGTTTTTGTTCTTCCATAACCTAAGGATTCATGCATTTTATCGACAACTCTATTTGATTCCCTTATCATGGGACTTCAAATCATGTCATTGTCCTTAATTCAATTTTATTAATATTAATGCATGAAATATGATTATGGCATATCATGATTGCATAATTTAAAATATTTGTCAATAATCATGATGTCATGACATCAAGATAAACCTAAAAACAAACATGACATATATTACCCTAAGCATGATCATGACATTTAAATAATTATATGAAGCATAACGTCATGACATGACAAATAAAATATAAAGGTATAAGAATACTTAGATTTCAAGCATAATTGTCATTTATTAGGATTATACCCTATTTTTCCATAATAGATCAATTTCCCAAGTATGCCAAAAATTTAAAATGACACACCATTGACTCTAACACCTAATTGTGTCAATTATGATTGATTTTTCAAACCTCTTAAATTCTATTGGCACATTCTAAAATCTTTTAGGATTTAAATCTCATTTCATTTTGAAAGTATTACAATACTAAAGTGTCATCTTTACTATAGTTAGGTTAACTACCTATCCATTCAAGGTTGACACACTCTAAACCCATCTAGTATGAAGGGATCACACTCCTAGGAACCGAAAACCTATTTGAGCTCATTGGGTTAACAAGGTATTCACTAGAAATGACTTCCCTAGCTACCTTCCTAATGACCATCCTAGGCTTTGAAGCCTTAGTCATTTTGGTCTTGTCTGGGTCAACTCTAGGGATGACTTCCCTTGTGACATTGTCAATGGCGTTCCTAGGTTTCTTTGAAACCTTGACCACTAGACACTTATCTTGATCAACTCTAGAGATAATTTCCCTTGTGACCTTGACTTTTTTAGACCTAGTCTTAGTTCCATAGTCAAATGGAACATTGTGATAAGTCGACATTACCTTCTTGGATTTAGGTTTGTGACCCAAACATTTCCTATCCTTGGAAGAGTCTTGCCTCCTAACTTCTAAGTTTTGACTCCTAGACCCTTTGATTGAATTTGTCATAATTTGAAAGGTCTTTTCTAATTTTTCAAGATTTTACCTCAAGGCTTGATTTTCCTTTTCAATTTTCCAATTTTTTATATTTCATTAACCTTTTGGGAATTTCTCTTTCTAGGCATATGTCTAGTCTTTTTTGGATTAATGTCTAGTTTCTTATCATTCTTAGGTGAAATGGTTCTAGAATTGTCCTTAGGCAAATTAACATGTTTAACACCTAAACAAAAATATTTGTTTCTAGATTGATCCTTAGGCTTACTACTAACATGATTTTTATCATGAACAATAGTAAGTGCATTAAAATTATTTCTAGCATGCTTTTTATCCTTACATAAAGAAAGAACATTGTTGAAATATACCTTAGGGGGTGCCTTAGCTCTCCCTACATTTGAGCTCTCCCTTTTGTCCTTGGTAAGATGACTCCCCTTAGGACATTGACTTCTATAGTGCCCCTTTTGTTGACAATTGAAGCATACAATGTGCTTCTTGCTCTTCTTAAATGGGGCTCCGGCTTCCTTGGTCTTCTCCTTAGTCTTTGGTATCGGTTGAGTCTTCTTGACTCTTTTTGGGCACTTACTCTTGTAATTCCCTTGCTCCCTACACTCAAAACATGTTATATGCTTTTTATTTTTATTTAGCATGCTTAAGTTACCTTCTTGGAGAGTAGAATCGTGAGCTTCTTCTTTACTAGCACCGGATGTAGATGGTTCTTCTTGCTCTTGCTCTGGCATTGAGGATGGTCTCTCCTTACCCTCAATCCTAGATGTGGAGACTCCTTCAATCTCCTCTACCAATCCAGATGGGTAGCATCTATCAACTTCCGAATCCTCAAGCTCTTGGGATGATTATGTGCTTTCTTCTTGAGCTTGAGATGATGAGCTCGATTCTTTGGATTCCTCCTCTACTTGAGCCGATGAGAAATCTTCATGGAGCTTGGCTAGCTTACTCTATAATTCTTTAGCATCCCTAAACTCACCTATCTTTGCCGAAATATCATCAGATAATAAATTAACTAACATCTTTGTTAGCTTGTTGTTGTTCTCAAATTTTTGGACTTGCTCCTTCGTCCATTTCTTCTTCTTGAGAATTTTTCTTTTCTTGTTCGTCGGAGCTTCAAATCCTACTTCAACAATAATCCAATTTTCAAATTCACGCATAAGAAAATTGATCATTCTATCTTTCCAATATGCGAAATTTTTACGGTCGAAGGTAGGTGGGATCGTGATGTCATCCCACAATCTATCTTGACACTCTATTTCTTCTAGCGTGAGCTCCCTCAGTTGTTAATCCTTGAAGAGTGTTCTCGCTCTGATACTACTTGTTGAGTTGGTAATTAGGGCGACTTGTTCTTCTGAGCACATTGGGCTTTGATACCACTTGTTGAGGATCGGACGTCGCACTAGAGGGGGTGAATAGTGATTTCTCAATTTCTACGCTCGATTGTGTCGTGCTCATCTACAATTGTTAGTAATGCACAGCGGAAACAAAATAAAGCATAAACGAAAGAAAATACACACAAGCACAACAAGGAGATTTAACGTGGTTTGGAACTAGGGTTCCTACTCCATGGGGCGAGCTCTAATTGAGCTCTAGTGATGCACACCACCACTATCAAACTTCTCCTTCTCGATATGACACCAGAGGTGGAGAAATCTCGTACAAAAGTCTTACAATAATAAGAACACAAGAAACAAGCAAAACAAGAAACAAATACAACAATAAGTAAAGAACAATTTAAAAGAGAACTTTTGATTACTTGCTTGTTGGTTGTTTTGGATTTCTCTTAAAGGTCTGGAGTGCAACAATACTTCCTCTTCAAAATCACCCCAAAAATCTTGGTCAAAATCCTCCATGAGCTGCTCCATTTATAACCTGCATCGGACTGATTTCGTGCCTAGTAGTTGACTGCCCAAAGACATCTGTCGACTGCTCACCTATCCGTTGTCTCACAATAACTCCATCCACACTGAAATCTATACAACAGATACATCAACAGTCGACTGCCAGACCAATAGTTAACTACCCAGTTGACTTCAGAGCTTACGTACTCGGCCGCCCGACCGATCAATTGCCCATCCATGATAGTCATTGTTCAAGGCGATCGGCGATACCACGACGATCGGCGCTAGTGACACCACGGCCGATCGACTCGACCCAATCGTTATAAGATTGACTAGACTCTCGAGTGTCAAACACCCAGCTAGTCGACCGGATCATAACACCAGTCGATTGGTAAACCTTAAACATGAGATTTAACACAAGTATGATCTCCTCATACTTGATACTCACCCATAGCCTAGGCCTAAGCCTTCTAGCCACCTCCATTAACCTCACGCCTCTTGAATCCCTTGAGTTTGTGACTCTTCATCCTTCACGTTAGCCTTCAGGTGCTTTCATCAGCTATGTCATTGCTAATCAGGTCTTTTGCTAAGGTTCATTTGGACTTATGCTGCTAAGACTACATGCTTGGACTTTATGTTGTCAAACCTACACCCTTGGACTTTCACATTGCCAAGATCCATTTGGACTTACGTTGCCAAGACCTGTGCTTGGATTTTACGCCGCCAAACCTACCCTTGGACTTCCGAATTGCTAAAGTTGACTTGGACCTTGCGCCGCTAAGACTATATGCTTGGACTTATGTCGCGAATACTATACCTTTGAAGTTTACCAATGCCAAGTACCCATGACTTGGACTTTCCTTGCCAAGACCATTCTTGGACTTTCCAATTGCCAAGATCATGCTTGGACTTTTCCATGCCAAGTATCCAAACTTTGACTTTCCATGCCAAGTATCCAAACTTGGACTTCCTAGGTTGGTTGCTCCAATAATCTCCCCCAAATGATTTTGGATATCTCAATCATCCACTAGTCATATGGTCAATATATGGTCAAACCATATTGTTAAACAATAGTCAAATCCATTGTCAAATATCAAAACACTACTCGAGTACCACTCGAGTTTAGTCAACATTGACCAGAGACTTATTGCACCAACATATAGTTCTTGTGAGATGTGGGTTTTGTTCTTCCCTAATCTAAGTGTTCATGCATTTTATCTAAGCAGTCCTAATTTGATTCCCTTATCTTAGGGCTTTAAATCAATGTCATTTTTCTTAATTTCAAATTAATTAGCCTTAATGCATGAAAATGATCATGGCATAAATTAAGCATATTTTCCAATTATGCATTATGTCATGGCATGATATAATTAAACTAAGCATTATCATGACATTTAAAATAATAATATGAGAATGTTGTTATGACATGGTATATGACAAACAAAGTATGACAACTATTATAATATCAAGGTGTAAAAACACCTAAGTTTCAAGCCTAATTGTCATTTTCTAAATTTATACTAATTTGTCATAATAAACTAATCTCCCAAGTGTGCCAAAATTCAAAATGGCACACTATGAGCTTCTAATCTATTTGTGCCAATTATGATCAATTTTTCATACTTCATTATTTTTATTGGCACATCCTAAAATATTTTAGGATTAAATTCTAAACTCATTTCCAAGGTATCGCATAACTTTGAAAATATTCTAAAGTGTCAACTTTATCATGGTTAAGTTAACTACCCTTCCATTTAAGGTTGACACACCCTAAACCCATTTAGTGTGATGGAATCACGCTCCTAGGAATCCAATACTTATTAGAGCTCTTTGGGTTTACAAGGTACTCACTAAGGATAACCTCCCTTAGTACCTTTCTAATGACCCTTCTAGGCTTGGAAGTCTTGGTCATTATGGTCTTTTCAAGGTTAATCCTAGGGATAACTTCCCTTGTAACCTTGTTAGTGGCTTTCCTAGGTTTCTTTGAAATTTTAGCCACTAGACATCTACCATGGTCAACTCTAGGGATGACTTCCCTTGTGACCTTGGCTTTCCTATACCTAAGGTTTGTTCCATAGTTAAATGGAACATTATGATAGGTTGGCATAGCTTCCTTAGACTTAGGTTTGTGACCCAAACCCTTCTTGTCCTTAGATAGGTTTTTCCTCCTAACATCTAAATTTTGACTACTAGACCCATTAAGCATCTTTTTTATTCTCCCAATGGTCTTTTCCATTTTCTCAAGCTTTGACCTCAAAGCTTGATTTTCCTCCACTAATGATGCAATTTTTTATTTTTCATCATTTCCTTAGATGTTCTTCTTCCTCCTAGGCATATATCTAGATTTCTTAGGATTATTACCTAGGTTATTCTTATCCTTAGGTAAGGTAGTCTTAGGGTTATCCTTAGGCCTAATATTGCAATGTTTAGCACCTAAGCAAAAAATATTTATTTCTAGCATGCTTTTGATCATGAATAATTACAAGTGCATTAAAATCATTCATAGAATGCTTCTTAATCTTAAAATTTGAAAGTGCATTATTAACCATTACCTTAGCCTTAGGAGCCCCCCCTACATTTGAGTTATCTCCGTTGTTCTTATTAGGGTTACTTCCCCTTGGACATTGGCTCCGATAGTGCCCTTTTTATTGGCATTTAAAGCACACAATGTGCTTCTTGCTTTTGCGTATTTGGGCTCCGATCTCCTTCGTGTTAGGGCAATCTCTTGCCGTGATATGGTTTTGATGGTGTGGCAAAGGGTTTAAGTTAGTGTGTTATGTTTATTTGATATGTGCGTTGAAGTCGTGCAGGACTTAGTAATTCGCACATGGAGCCGTGGCGAGTTTCACATCTCATGACTCGTGCCTTGAGTCGGTGAAGGATAGCTTTGCGGAAGCCGTGCGCTTGGAGCATCCGAGGGACCGCCGGACGAGAAGCTTGGAGTGAAGCCGGAGGAAGTAGACTTCGAGGCAAGAGACGCGAAGGAGCATTGCAGAGCCGTGAGCCTGATGCTGCCGAGGGACGTGGCCGAGAACGAAGAGAACTTCGAAGGCGAGGGACTCCGAGAAATGAGAGTGAGCGATTGTAACCCGGGGAGGGGTAGCTCTTAGGTGAAACTTGGCCATTTGGCCAAGTGTCGGATAGGTTTCGACACACGATCGGCCGCCATGGAATGGCGGTCATATCGCCGAATCGAGTGTAGCTCGGCCGGTATCTACGACCGGCGGTTTTGTGGCGTGATCGCCATCGTTAGCGCGTGCCAAGACTAACGATCGGCTCGCCGGCGTGAGTCAATAGGGTTTGGCCAGAACCGCTCGTAGCCGTAGGCGATCGACTACGGGGTCGCAGCCGATCGGGTGAGGTCCAGCGATGATCGCCAAGAGTTCCGCTGATTAACAACGGTCGGCATCCGGCGTGTTCGAGGCCGTTGTAACGGCAGCGATCGACCGCCATGGGCGGCGATCGTGATGGCGCTAACGGAAGAAGTTAGCCCTCTCTATAAAAAGAGAGGGTGTGAGCCTTTGAGAGGCTAATGCTTAAGTTCCAAACAATCTTCCTAGTGCCCCACAAGCTCTAAACTCTTCTTACTCGTTTTTATTCCATTCTATTTGTAAGAAGAGTGATCTTGGTTGTAAAGGTTACCTCCACCTAGCTTTGTGCAAAGGAGAGACCGATAGTGATTGGTTTTGGCGGAGTGATTCACACCGTGATTTAATCGGACCGTGGATTAGCGGCGTAGCCGTGAACCACTATATCTTGGTGTTTGTATTGTTTGTTTCTATTTTGCTTGTCTTTATTTATATTTGTATATTCCGCTTGCGCTTAACGCTTTGTAGACGAGCAAAATACCGCTTATCCAAACGAAAAGGGCTATTCACCCTCTAGCCGCCATCCGATCCCTTACAAGTGGTATCGAGGAGGTTGCTTGTCACCGGACTAACGCGCAACAAGCCCTACATCAAAATGGCGGCTCCAACATCCACCCACCGAGTTCGACGGCGAATTCTCTTGGTGGAAAAAGAGAATGGAGGTATTCTTGAAACCGATTTTGAAATATTGTTAATTATGGAAAAGCGGTTTGAGTTGCCTAGGAATGAAGATGGGGAGCCTTTGGAAAAATCGAGATGGAGCAAAAGACAAAGAGAAGAGTATTTGGCAAATTCAAAGGCCAAGCACCATCTATACAACGTACTCCCTCAACAAGAAGTCAACCGGATAGGAGAGTGTGCTAGCGCCAAGGAAATGTGGGAGAAATTAATAGAGATCCATGAAGGCACATCCGAGGCAAAGCTAGCAAGGAGAGATGTCCTTCGCTCCCAATTGTCCAATATCAAACTCGAAAAGGGAGAGAAGGTAAAATCTCTACACTCTAGATTTAAGGAAATTCTAACCGGTTTGACAAGTGTAGGTGAAAAGCTCTCCAACCGGGATATGGTAATGAAGGCCATAGATGCCTTTCCCCGGTCCTCAAAGTGGAGCTCCATGGTGGACTCCTTCTACATCTCCAAGAATTTAGAAGTGAGCACTTTGGAGGAGTTCTTTTCAACAATGGAACTCCACGAAACGAGGCTTGAAGGAATTCAAGAAGAGCCAAGAATTCAACCCTCAAGAGGAGTAGCATTGTTGGCAAACAAGGGGAAGAAGAAGATGGAAGTCCCTTCCTCCTCCGATGATGAAGCCTCATCCTCCTCCATGGATAGCACCGAAGAAGCCTACATGGTAAGGAAGGTGAGGCGTGTATTTAAGAATTTTAGATTTGATAAATCTAATGATAGGAATAGAAGACCAAGGGGGAAGGTCATATGCTACAATTGCCAAGGAGAGGGACACATAAGGGACAATTGTCCTCTCCTAAACAAAAGCAAGGAAGAGAGGAAAAAGAAAGAAGAAAAGAAGAAGAAAAAGGGGAGCAAGAAAAAGAAGGAAGAGGAGAAGAAGACAAAAGAAAAGGGGAAGGCCAAAGCATTCAAGGCCAAGACATGGGATGATCCTTCCTCATCCTCCTCCTCATCATCGGATGAGGAGAATGCCTTTGTCGCCAATTTGGCCTTGATGGCCTTTGACGACTTGGATTGCTCCTCCTCCGAAAATGAAGGATCAAGCACAAGAGGAGAGAGCTCAAGTGAAGGGGGAGCCTCCTCCACATCATCATCCTCCTCATCATCCGAAGAAGAAGAAGAGGACATGGAAACTATGGTAACGAAAGCCTCTCCTAGTAAAATAGTTTCTATGATTTCTAGTTTAACTAGGGATTTGTTTAGAGCAAAGAAGAAAAATAAATGCATGCTAGATCAAATTAAGGCATTAGAAAATAAGCTAGAAAATGCATGCTTAAATAATAATGATACTTCTTCTTGCCATGATGATGCATGCTCACATGATAATTATGTGCCTTTAGATGTTAGTGATGCATGCATAGAAGAAAATAGGGCATTAAGGGAAAAGGTAGATTATTTAACCAAAGCCCTAGGAAAATTCACAATTGGCTCCAACACCTTGAATATGATCAGGGAGCCAAAGGGCAAGTTTTAACAAGAAAGGCCTAGGATATAAAGAGAAGAAAAATGAGAAGGCCTATAGATGCCTAATAGCTAGGGGACAAGACAAAAACAAAGTAATAGCTAAGAAATGGATCCCCAAGGAATTTCTAGTGAACCCCATAGGTAAAAATCTATTTTGGGTTCCAAAATCCATCCTTAAGGGTTAGAAAACCCCTAGGGTAGTCAACCATATGAACTTGACCTATATCATATTTTGGTTGACTTAGGATGACGGGACAACATTTTTTAGATAGTGTTGGGTGATGATAACGTGCCCATAAATAGGTAATAATGCTTAAATCATGATGATTGATGTAATTCCTATGTATATTTACAATCATGATTTATGTTTTTGAAATTTGGCATGTTATCATGAGAAATAGGGTTAAGTCATGCTTTAGGTGACACTTTGGTTATTATCATCATATAATACCTAATGCATGACTATTATTTGATGGATACATGAGTTTCATGATCATAATGTAGAATTAATTGATATATGTCATTATGATCATGTAGGATGTTAGGTTGATACTTAACCATGATAGAATTGCATGAATATATGGGTTAAGTATATACAAATATCCCCTAGGATGCATCTCACACTCACTATAGGCTAACTTGATTGCAAACTTAGCATGGGTGAGATGTTTGGATGATACAAATGTCCACTAATGCCTATGGCATTTAGATGGTCATTTAAAGTATCAAAATATCAATAATAGACCAATCATGGGGAAGGCTTATGTTTAATTCATAGACATATTGCCCAAAGATCATGGTTGGATATTTCATATGTTTTCAAAACAATTTCTTACCCTAAAATACATGTATTCATGTTTTGAAACAATTGGATGCAAAACTAGGTAGCTAACTTGACACTAGAATGATCAAAAACCTAGTGGTTTTTAGAACTTTTGGATTTTTGGCAAAAACAAGAAAATATAATGAGTTTTCATGAAAAACTATTTTTCATTGATAGATATACTTAAAAGAAATATGTTTCCAAAATTTCATGATTTTTCATATTTTCTGGAATTTATAATGCATTTCTGAATTTCATCCAGAAAATCAGAAATTCGGCTTCCTTTGTGCCCGATCATTTGCCATCAGAATATTGAAGGCCGAATTCAGTTTATAAACCTCCTACAAGTGGTAGAAATTTACTTGATGCCACCAACCAATGGTACCCAATTTTTAAATCAACTTGACATATTTTTCCTCCATTATAATTGATGCCATGAGCTTATAACTTAGTGTTAATCTTTTTGATGGTGTCAAAGGGGGAGAAATAAGTATGTTTAAGTTAATCACATTAGGGGGAGAAATATATGTAGGGGGAGAAATATATTGTAGGGGGAGAAATATATGATAGGGGGAGAAAATTTGCATAAAGAATTTCATGGATTAAGGGGAATTGCATGTTGTTATATCATGTTTATCTTTACATGCTTTCTTACCCTTAGAATTTCTATCAAATGTTTTACCTAACTTAAACGGATTGCCACACATCAAAAAGGGGGAGATTGTTAGGGCAATCTCTTGCCGTGATATGGTTTTGATGGTGTGGCAAAGGGTTTAAGTTAGTGTGTTATGTTTATTTGATATATGCGTTGAAGTCGTGCAGGACTTAGTAATTCGCACATGGAGGTGGCGAGTTTCACATCTCATGACTCGTGCCTTGAGTCGGTGAAGGATAGCTTCTGCGAGGCCGTGCGCTTGGAGCATCAGGGACGCCGGACGAAGCTTGGAGTGAAGCCGGAGGAAGTAGACTTGAGGCAAGAGGCGAAGGAGCATTGCGAGCCGTGCGCTGATCTTTGCGAGGGGCGTGGCGAGAGCGAAGAAGAACCGAAGGCGAGGACTCAGAAATGAGTGGCGATTGTAACCGGGAAGGTAGCTCTTAGGTGAAACTTGGCCCATTTGGCCAAGTGTCGGATAGGTTTCGACACGGTCATTGCCATGGAATGGCGATCGGCTCTAATCAGTGTAGCTCGGCGGTATCTGGCCATTGGCCGGTTTGTGCGTGATCGTTAGCGGTCATTGCCAAGACTAACGATCGGCTGCTGAAAAGCGGGATCGGTAGTCAATAGGGTTTTAGCCCGCAGAACCGCTCGTAGCCGGTAGGCGGTCGACTACGAGTCGTGATCAGGCCCGGTGAGGTCCAGTGATCATTTGCCAAGAGTTAGATTGGACAACAACGGTCGGCATCCGACGTGTTCGGAGGCCGTTGTAGTGACGGCAGTCGACTGCCCTGGGCGGCCGTCGACTGATGGCGGCCCACCGGAAGAAGTTAGCCCTCTCTATAAAAAGAGAGGGTGTGAGCCTTTGAGAGGCTAATGCTTAAGTTCCAAACAATCTTCCTAGTGCCCCACAAGCTCTAAACTCTTCTTACTCGTTTTTATTCCATTCTATTTGTAAGAAGAGTGATCTTGGTTGTAAAGGTTACCTCCACCTAGCTTTGTGCAAAGGAGAGACCGATAGTGATTGGTTTTGGCGGAGTGATTCACCGTGGACGAATCGGACCGTGGATTAGCGGCGTAGCCGTGAACCACGTTATATCTTGGTGTTTGTATTGTTTGTTTCTATTTTGCTTGTCTTTATTTATATTTGTATATTCCGCTTGCGCTAACGTTTTGTAGACGAGCAAAATACCGCCATCCAAACGAAAAGGGCTATTCACCCCCCTCTAGCCGGCCATCCGATCCCTTACACTTCGTCTTCTCCTTGGCTTTGGGTGCTTGACTCATCTTCTTGATTCTTTTTGGGCATTTACTCTTATAATACCCTACTTCCCTACACTCAAAGCAAGTTATATGATTTTTATTTTTAACAATTGCATTTGAGTTACCTAGCTCGGTGGTAGGTAAATTGTGGTCTAGTTCTTCATTTCTTTCAGATGTGGAAGGTTCCTCTTGCTCTTGCTCTTGCTCCGGAGATGATCTCTCCTCCCCCTCAATCCTTGAAGCGGAGGCTTCCGAGACTTCTTCTACCTCAGACGTTGAGCACCTCTCAACCTCCGATTCTTCAAGCTATTGAGAGGATGATGAACTTTCTTCTTCGGTCTTATCATCATCTCTACTTTGGGCCGATGAGAAGTTTTCGTGAAATTTTGCCAATTCACTCCAAAACTCCTTGGCATCCTTATAATCACCTAATCTACACAAGACACCATTAGGAATTAAATTACTTAGAATTTTGATTACCTTAATATTTGTCTTGAATTTCTTGAGTTGTTCCTTGGTCCATTTCTCCGCCTTGAGGATTCCTCCCTTCTTGCCCCTTGGAAGTTTGAAATCATCCATTAAGGCACTCCAATATTTGTTGTTCATCGTGAGGAAGGTCTCTATTCTCGCCTTTCATTGATCAAATCCTTCAAAACCATAGACTTTGTAAGGAATGAGAGTGTTAATGTCGTGTCCTAGTCCATCACTTGGCTCCATCCTTTTACTGCTCTAGCACCTTTGCTCTCTTCGGCGGTTAGTCCTTGAAGAGCGGCCTCACTATACCACTTATAGGTCTTTCGAGCGAGCTCAGCTCAGATACCAATTGTAAGGATCGATTTGATGCGCTAGAGGGAGGAGAATAACAGTTTCTTGATTTAGTGTTTGATCGTGCTCTTCTACAAAACTCGTTAGTTCGTAACGAAATATACAAAAATAAATAGCACAAACAAAGACAAGAACACAATCACAAACATACACGATTTAACATGGTTTGGAACCCTAGTTCTTACTCCACGGTCAAACTCCAGAGCGAGCTCTAGTGATACACACCATCACTAACAAACCTCTCCTTCTCAGCAATATGCCAGAGGTGGAGAAACCTCTTACAATAAGTGTTTATAACAATAAACAAGAATACATGACCAAATACGAAATACAAAGACAAATACAAGTAAAGAACACTTTACAAAAAGAAGTTTGATCTCTTTACTTTTTGGTTGCTTTTGGAATGTCTTGAAGGTCTGAAACGCAACAATAATTCCTCTTTAACTTCCTCAAGAAATGCTAGCTTCTACCTTCCTTCTCGAGCTCCTTATAAAGCTATAACTCAGGCTAATTTCGTGTGTGTCTAGCAATCGACTGTCAAAAGGCCTTAGTCGACTGCTCGCCTATCTATTGTCTCACAACGGACTAATCCACATTGGCTTTCGTCTAACGGACACCTGAGCAGTCAACTACCATTACCATCAGTTGATTGCCAAGGCCTTAGTCGACTACCAGAGCTTCTGTGCTTGTATCCACTACCACCAGTTGACTGCCCATCATTGGTAGTCGACTGCCATGGACAGTCGACTGGTGCAAGACACCAGTCGACTGCCAAGGCACAGTAAGCAGCCAAGCCTCAGTTGACTACACACTAGTTGACTGCATGAGTCAAACTAGGCTCCAAAGTGTCGTGCACATGATCAATCAACTGTTCCATAACCCCAGTCGATTGATAAACCTTAAACATGAGGTTTAATCCAAGTATGATCCTCTCATACTTAAATGACCACCCTTGGCCTAGACCTAAGTCTTCTAGCCACCTCCATCAGCCTCACACCCTCAGGGTCCATCTGAGTCTTCCATGACTCGTTCACTCTTCGTGTTAGCCTTTAGGTGCTTCCATCGGCTGTGTCATGTCTTCGATTACCCTTAGCCAAGACCTAAGCCTTCTAACCACCTCCATCAGCCTCACGCCCTCATGGTCCATCCGAGTTCTTCACGACTCCTTCATCCTTCGCGTTAGCCTCCAGGTGCTTCCATCAGCTATGTCATGCTAGCCGGGTTTCCTTTGCAAAGAGGTCGCGCCTCCAAAACTTCTCCTTTACCAAGCCTCAATACTTGGACTTTCATCGCCCATACTACACACTTGGATGTACGTGACTGAGATTACACCCTTGTACTTTTCCATCGCCAAGTATCCATACTTGAACTTCTCTATTGCCAAGAATCCGATCTTGGACTTTCCCTTACAAAGTATCCATATTTGGACTTCTCCATTTCCAAGAATTCAATCTTGGACTTTCCTTGCAAAGTCTCCAAACTTGGACTTCCACTCGAGTCTCACTTGAGCTAGGTCAACCTTAACCTGAGGTCGATTGCTCCAACAATCGCCTCCTCACATTCTCCCCCATATGAACTTGGATATCTCGATCATCCACTTTTCATATGGTCAACATATGGTCAAACCATACTGATAAACACATTGACAATCCCATTGTCAAACATAAAAACTCTACTCGAGTCTCACTTGAGTCTGGTCAATCGTGATCTAGGTTGATTGCACCAACATACCTGGGTCAATTGCACTAACAATCTCTCCCTTTTTAATGTTTGACAATATCTTTAAGTTAGGCTAGCCCACAAGCCCAACTTGCCACTTCTTATGCCAAAATATAATGAAGTTTTTCTAATTTAAACTCTTCATTCTCCTCCTTTGACATACATCAAAAAGTCTCTCATAAACCTCCATACTTCATTTTCCATTAAATCCTTCATTCTCCCCTTTCACAAATCAGCCATCATACCATGATAGACAACTCCCCCTCAAAGACTTGCTCCCCCTAAACATTGCACCTACAATATCTTTGAAGAAGTCCCAAGCCTCTAGGAATATCTAAAACTAGTCATGAGGGTAAAAGTTCACCCTTAAACTTTAACATCCCTTTAAAATTAAATTCTTACTCTAATTAACGCATCTATTCATTTTCATTGAAAATATTTTCCTTTGAATGTTTTTTCCAAACATATCAGAGGGTTAGGAGTAGTTAAATTACATGGGGTTATTGATAAATGACTAAACCATTCCTGTTCAATAAAAAACAACTCTAACAGTTGACTGTTTCAGTAACTAATCGACTGATCCCTGTACCAATTGACTCATTCCTGAAGCAGTCGATTCGTTTCTGAATTTTTAGATGAGTTTAGAAAATGCATAAGTAATTCCATATCTTTCGAAAAATCCTGAAATTTCATATAGACATTACTTATGTCAAATACTATGGGAGAAAAATAGTTTTATATAAAAATTCTCATTATTTTTCAAAGAATGACACCGATGCACGCGAACGCAATGTTGGTGATCGATTGGAAGTTAGAGGGTGGGTGAATAGCTTGTTGTTCGTTTCTACAAAGAGATTAGCGGAAGCACAACAAAAATAATAATAACACAAATGAAAACAATGCTAACACAATTCTTTTACGTGGTTCGGAGATAGCGCTCCTACTCCACGGTGATCCTTGAGGTGGATCAACCCTAATCAATATCACTATGAAGCTTTCCTTTACAACAATCCTCCTCTTCTTACAAAGGATGAAGATGGAGCTTAGAGAGGAAAAGGGGATTTAAAATCACTAGAAAGCTTGGAAAAATCGTGGAGGCTTGAGAGTATTATTAGAGAATAAGCATTAGCCCTCAAAGCCACCACAAGCCATCTTTTTATAGAGAGAGGGTTGATTTTCCCGTTGGAGCACCATCAATCGACTGATGCACAACATCAGTCGACTGTCGACGTGGTTAACGGCTTCTGAATAGCCGGATTCGCGGGATTCAGAGTTGTTACCTCCAACGACACTCTCATCACCAATCGATCCCTCCATCACCGATCGATGGAATGATCGATCAGTGAGACTCCATGTGCGGTGTTTAACTTGATCACCGACCGCCATGACCAAAACAATGATCGATCATCGTGGTTTCATCGACTAATCGAGCACTGACCGATCGATACATCGTATCAGTCGACTGATACTCATCAAGTATGAATAATTCATACTTGATTTCACCCCCTAGACCTAGACTCAACCTTCTAGCTCTTCCTTAAGCCTTGCACCTCCAGGATCCCTCCGAGTCCGCGACTTGTTCATCCTTTGCGCTTTGCTTCCAAGAGCTTCCTTCGGTTTTGTCATGTCTTGGGTTTCCCTTTGCCAAAGCGTGCTTGGACTTTACGCCGCCAAGTCTACATGCTTGGACTTATGCTGCCAAGACTTGCCTTTAGACTTCCTTTGCCAAAGTTCATTTGGACTTAATGCCGCCAAGACAATATGCTTGGTCTTATGCCGCCAAACCTTTACCTTGGACTTCTCTTGCCAAGATCATACTTGGACTTTGCCTTTACCAAGTCTTCATACTTGGATTTCCTTGTCACTTGAACTTATTCACAATTAGATCACAAATTGTTGCCTAACTTAGATGATTATCCAAATATCAAAACATATAAATGCTTGGGGCATTGTTGCACCAACACGCAACCTTAAATCTCACGACGGATATCGTCGAGGACTCGAAGCGCGCGCTCACGCTCAACGTCTGCAAGTGCACAGGTGTCATTAAGTAATAATATAGATTATCGATCCCACAGGGACTGAGATTCGAGTACCAATCTATTCAATGGACGTTGTTGTTTAGAATTCAGTTCTAATGGTTACGCTTTGGAGGTCGTCGGTGGTCCGAACTCAGTACAGTGTCACACGGAGGAAGAGAAGGGTTGCTATGAGTCTTTAGATGGGATTCTAGGATTTTGATTTCATTTGTGTGTCGCAGAACACGTTGTCAATTGAGTTTTATCTAAGTTTCTAACTACGGTTTTGTGGAAAGGACATCATACACTCCCTCGATGAGCCTTCGCATCTATCGGAAGCTACCTCTGCCATATCAAATCGACCCCTGGCTTTAGGACGGGATAGTCGGTACGAGGATGCCGAATCGATCCCTGCGACGAGTCAAAAATGGGGCACGTTTCCTACTCTATCGCATCCTTCTACCCACAGTTATTGGCGATGAGTCAAACCCCTAGGTTCCTCCTTAATTCGTCTAAATCTTTGATGCGAGGGCTGTCACCCCTTGTATCGGCTAAGCATAGTGACTAGAAAAACAAAACAATAGCTATAGATCTAAACCAAATGTCAATTGCAAATATAAAATCAAGAACGAAAAGATATTTGAACCAACATGTTCTAACTCAATACAAACTACTCCCTAGTCCTAGAATTAGAGAATCTACTCCATGAATATGAGAAAAGAAACACAAGGCATTGTCGAATTCGTATATACAAGATAAAGCATAGAAAGAATATAGATTACAATACGATGGTGCTCTTTACCTTGGCGTTGAGGTGCAGAATTTGGATCTCGAGCGGCTTCCTTCCTCCCCGTTGTGAGTTTTCGGTGCTTTTTAGGGCACTGGTGTGTCGTCCCAGCCATCAGGCCTCCCCCTAGGGTTTGGACGTAGCCTCCTTTATATAGACATCAGTCTAGATCTCCTCGAATCTTGGAAAATACCCGAATCACGTCGGAATCGTACAACACCACATGGTCGTGTGGATCCACACGGCCAGGCCGTGTGTGGAGCTGTGGCACAGGCCTTGTGTTTTCATAGGGCCAGGGTGTGTGTCATTCTGTTCTAGCTGCCAAATGTCTTCTTTTCGCTCCAAAAGTGCACCATTTTCCCCGTATAATGTTGTCCTGCACACAAAAGTACAATAAGCAGATCTCCGAACCAGAAAATAGGAAATGCATGCAAAATAAAGTAAAATATGCATGAAACAAACATAAAACGAAATGAGATGTGAGCGAAAACTACTCCTAAAATCCTATATATTTTGCTCACATCAATTCCCCCAGACTTAGATCTTTGCTTGTCCTCAAGCAAACCTCAGTGCCATGAAATTTTAAAAAGGTATTGTTCCATACTTAGCATGTTAACTAAATTTATCAAGTGGTATTTTCAATCAAAGCAAAATAGATGTATTCTAAAAATTCACTAAGTTAGCTCCTCGTGCACATGCCAAGCGAATCTTCTTAGTGGATACTTGTTCCATGGTAAGATAAGTCATCATCCTATAGCTTTCCTAAGGTCTCCGGCTCTTATCTGCCCAAAGCGAGGATTGTTCCCTAGATCTAGCACAAAGTCTCAAAGGCGTGCTCGATATTGAGAGAAATTGGTAGGTGTTTCCCCAGTAACCTAACTTGGTCTCAAAGGGGCACCTAACCATTTCCACCCACGACAACTATTTTTCTATCCCTCATAATCTTTTTTTTACGACTCACGAGGATTTTAATTTTTCCGAATGGGCTAACACAATTCGAGCATCTCTAGTAACTAAAATGCTAAACTTAGGGTCACCTATAGATTTCAAAGTACTAGACTATTAAAATAAATCATAACTAGGTACGTACTAGACTCTCCCTTTCAGAATGTTCGTCATGTGTAGGTGTAAAAATAAAAGCTAACCAGTGTAAGACTAAAACATTCATTAGAGCAAATAAAATAAAATACCATGAGGTAAATGAAGTTAAGCTACCCATGGAAACAACTCATGAAGAAAACTTTAGCAATACTACTGAGGTAGCTTAAAGATAGCAAAAATTAAATATTGAAGAAACTAAAAACTCTATGTATGAACAAATGAATGCTAACTAAAAATTTAAATGACAGGAAAGAAACTACTGCTAGAAACAAAATAAATCAAGACTTGGGCCCCCCAGACTTAAGGGAAGCATACCTCTAGTATGGTGGATGAGGTGGAAAGTCCGGTAGCCTCGGCATCTCGAGGTCCTGGGAGAATCTGGTGTTGAGCCGCTGATGTCACATGTACATGTGGTCGATCTGAGAGCTGGTGGATGCAGCGACTGCTCGGTGCTCCTCCTCCCTAGCCCACTATGCCTGCTGGGCATGCATGTGTTGCCGCATCTCCTGACAGTAGGTGGCCTCCTCCTGGCGACGGGCAGCCTTCTCCTGGAAGTAGATGCGAGCCTCATCATAGAACTCCTAAACCCACTAGAAGTGCTCCCGGAAGCCCTGAA
Organism: Wurfbainia villosa; assembly: GCA_025175895.1. Lineage (NCBI taxonomy): Eukaryota > Viridiplantae > Streptophyta > Magnoliopsida > Zingiberales > Zingiberaceae > Wurfbainia > Wurfbainia villosa. The sequence continues at coordinate 99,710,271 of CM045997.1, read as the reverse complement.
ACTCTGCCTATGTATAGGCGCTCTGCTCCTCCCATTACTGTCTCTGCGTCTGATGCTCAGTATATATGTCGTCGAGGCGCGATCGGAACTCCAAAAAATCATAGGCATATGTACCTACATCCTACTCAAAAGTAGAAAAAGGTGGTGGTGCAGGTGCAGGCTCATGTCAACGTGGACTATGTGAGCTCTTATACATGTGTGGACTGGAGGGAGAGTGATGTACTGGGGCAAAACGTATGGTGCAGCGCCCCTTTATCCCTTGCGCAACACGGCCCTGTGAAAACACACGGCTAGGTCGTGTGCGTTACTGGAATGTGGGGCATGACCGTGTAAAAACACATGACCAAGTCGTTTGCCCCTCGTTTCTCTCTCATGGTGCACAACGATCTGAATTCTCCTTACATGCTCAGTCGTGTAAGTTCAAAATGATTTTTGTTTCTACCTAGCAAGTCGATCCTTTCTAGTCCTAATTCAAATGCAACATCGCTAAACGAATATAAATCAAAGTTCAAAACAAAAGAATGCAACAAACTAATAAGAAATAAACATTAAAATCTAAACTTGGGTTGCCTCCCAAGAAGCACTTGTTTAAGGTCTTTAGCTCGACCGTACTATTATGATTCAGCTTGGCTTTGATGGACAAAGGAGATATTTCTCCCTCCCCTGATGTGTTTGAATCTTGCTCGTGGGGGAGCAAGATACTTGTTCACTTTTTGCCTCTTGCCTTTTGTTCCTCCATCACTATCTCCCTTAAATCTTACTCGTGGAGGGGCAAGATACTTGTTAGCTGCTTTCCTTGGCTCGAGATTAAGCATGCTTAACCTCAAAGAATTTTTAAGAGTTTGATTATAATATTTCATTTCATCTATATGTTGGTGCAGTAGGCACCTAAGTCGAACCTGAGTTTTAATTATAGCAAACGATACAAAGTTAAGCTCATGTCGTTATCTCACGAGCTGAATCGAGTGTGTAGAAGATTGCTATAGCTAGAGCTGAAGGCTAGCGACACCCGGAGGAAGCCACGGTGGTCGGGCGACACTCGAGTGACTTCGGAGGGAGCCGAAGGAATCGAGTGGAAGGCCGGAAGCAAAAGCAACATGTAAGTATCGAGGTAAGCTCGTGTGTGCGAGCGTAAGTGAGGTCGTATCCTCTTTACGGGGATGATCTTAAGCATAGATCCGACCAAAGACATCCTATAGATGGTCTAGGTCGAGATCGGATGGTCGACGACTGTCGAAATTATGTTTTTGTTGAGCTAACTTTGACTTGCAGCAAGCATCAGTCGACTGCTAGCTTGGAGGACTCGACTGCCGTGAATCAGTCGACTGCCGGAGGTCAGCACTCGACTGATGCTGCCATCAGTCGACTGATGATGGACATCAGTCGACTGATGGTCAAAGGATCAGCCTCGAGGAGTCAAGACTTATCACCACTTTTCAAGGAAGTTGTGTATTCATTTGTGATTGGTTGATGACCCATTCGATGAGGGGCTCAAAGGCTATAAAAGGAGGTCATAACCTAGGGTTTTCACATCAATTCTAAGTTTCCAAAAGCCTCCGTAAAGCTACAACTCTCCGACAACGAAGTCTTTCTTCTCCGACGTCTAGGTTTAATTTTCTTTATTTTTTGTACGTTGGTATTAGCTTTATATCAGTTGTTTATTTACTTGTTTCAGAGCTTTTATCGTAAACGAGGAGAGGGGGAGTGTCCCTCTACCTCAAGTTTTGTTCTTTCTTGTATTGATTAACTCCTACCTCCAACGAGGAGGAGTTCGTTTAGTGTTTTGCCCTCCGTGCGTGGTCAAGGACCACTAGGGCCTTGGAGTAGTAGCCGAAGGCTACGAACCAAGTAAAATATTTGTCTTCTCTTTTTATAGCTTATCTTTTCCGCTGCAAATTAATTATCTACTCGGTTTTTAAACGAACGAACAAAAAGAAAGTTTTAACGCTATTCACCCCCCTCTAGCGTTTCAAATCGATCCAACAATTGGTATCAGAGCCGGGGGTTGCTAAGATTTGGTGAAACCACCAATCTAGCCATTTTACAGATTTTTTTATTTTTTAATTCTGTTTTATCTCTTTTTGTTAGATTTTCTTCCACACTACTAATCCAAGACGCAAGTCTTGGTACTTTCGTGTGTTTTTGTCGTTGCTAGGTTTTCGTTTTAGTCTCCTTGTTTTTTTTGTTCCAATGGCCCATCTCGAGGGTTTTAGCACCGTCCGACCTCCGTTTTACAATGGAGATGATTTCCGTTACTGGAAAGGTCGGATGAAATACTTTCTCAAAACCCAAATCGAGATGTGGATCATAATCCAAATGGGTTTCGCACTTCCGACTAACGAAGTGGGTGAATCCTTGGGTTATGATCAATGGACCATTGCGACAAAACGACAAGTCGAAGTCGATGCCAAGGCAACACAAATCCTCCAATGCGACTTGTCCAAGGAGGAGTTAAATCGCGTGGCCCCTTCATCAGCGCAAAGGACCTATGGACAAAGCTAGTGGAGCTACACGAAGGGACCGATGAAGCCAAGGTATGTAAGCGCGACCTTCTATTTAATAAATTATATAATCTAAAAATGCAGGAACATGAAACAGCAACGCAACTCCACGCTCGCGTCCAGGACATAGTCAACAATCTACACACAATTGGGCAAAAGGTCGAAAACCGCGACCTTATAAGGTATGTCCTAAACTCCTTTCCGAGGACTACATTGTGGGCATCCATGGTCGATGCCTACAAGGTCTCCAAGGATCTCTCTAAACTTAGATTAGATGAACTTTTTTCTAATTTCGAACTTCATGAGCAGTCTAACTCGGAACCCGAGAAAGGTATAGCATTATTTGCAGGTTCAAAGAAGAAAACCGCCAGGAAGCCACCCCCGAAGGAAGAAGAGGATGAGTCCGATTCGGAGGTCGACTCGGAAATGGAGGCCGAACTAGTCAACCTAGTTTGGAGGATAGTCAAGGGCCGAAAACGAGCCGTCACTCGACCCAACGAAGGTAAGCCTAAAAGTTCAAACATAAGATGTTATGAATGCAACAGGTTTGGACACATTAAGTCCGAATGCCCAAAACTCAAGAGCAAGGCACCAAAACACAAAAAGGCATTTAATGCTACTTGGGAAGAAGCTTCCGAGGAAGAAGATAACGATCGAGTCCTCATGGCTAAACCGGTGGAATCGGAGACGGAGTCGGAACCGGAACTTGAATCGGAAACCGAAGATGAGTCGGACTGCGAAGCACTATTCAAGACGAGCCACGGATACGCATCCGGTTCAAAAGATACACTCAAGGTAAGTCGGTCTCTTATTACTACACTTTATAGTGCAATTAAGTTTTTAAATAAAAAGTTAGCTAAGTCCGAGTCCAAGGTCGAGACCCTGGTTGAGGAAGTTAAATTCCTCAAACACGAGGTCTCCCTAACCTCTTCGACTAGTCGAGTTCAAGAGAAGGACTCAACTCGGGTTGAAAAACTCGAAGTTGAGAACTCACTCTTGAAGAGTCAAGTCGAAGATCTTAGGAATACGTTGGAAAGGTTTACTTTGGGATCCAAAGGACTTGACCTCCTACTTGAATCGCAAAGGGTCGTGTACAACAAGGCCGGGCTAGGGTTTAGCTCAAAAACGACCAATAAGTCGTATATGTCAATCGTAAGTCGACATAAAAAACGTGTCCAAGCATGAGTCCCTAAGACCACCTTGATTTCAAACTTAGGATCAAACCAGTACTGGGTTCCCAAGGACCAAATCCACTATGTGGAGAGACCGAATCGATTCAACGGTCCAGGGGGAGCTAGTACGAAATTCGTTTGTGTTTTAACTTAGAAATTGCATGCTTAGGTTTTTATTTAGTTTGATTTTTCTTTTTAGAATGGTTAGATAGGACTATAACTCGTCAATACTTGATAACATAGTACCAGGACGCGGCGAGATGATAGTACGCTAGGAAAGCGGAGTCTTGTGTATTCAGGCTAGATAAGGCGTATCTAGTTCGGTGCACTTGATCGAGCGGAACTAGCTGAAGCTACCTCGCCGTATCCTAGACTAGTTAGACCAGGAAGTGGTCTTAGGTGAGTCAAGTCTCTATTTTCTTGAAAATGGCTTTGTCTAAGAAAGTGGTCGTTGTTCTGATCAAAGAAGGCCTCTATGCCTCGCCACGACCTGGAAGCCATGATCTTGAAAATGTGACTTGATGAGCCTAAGGTCAAATCCGAATCTAACGTAAGGTTGACAAGTGTTTAAGTCATTAAATTTAATTCAACTAAAATTGGAAGTCATCTCACAAGAACATATAGGATTAACATGTTTGATCATGTAGACATGGGTGAGATGATTTAGGTTAATAATTTTCAACCAATTTTTAATAAATCCAATATCCAATCCAACTACCTTGCGTGTAGGATCAATGGATGTTGGACAGTGGTTGCTCCCGACACATTGTTGGGAGTATGGGGAATACAATCAAAGTCCCACATTGGTAAGACATGGAAAAGATCATGTGCTTATAAGAAAAAAGATATCTCCATTGGTATGAGGCCTTTTGGGTAAAGCCCAAAAATAAAACCATGAGGGCTTAGACCCAAAGTGGACAATATCATGTCATTGTGGAGATATGTGGAGCTTATAAGCACTAACAATTGGTATCAGAGCCATGGTCCATGTCAAGCCATGAACCTCGAACGAAGGAAGTTGAGCTCCCACGTCCGGATCAAGAGAACCAGACATCAGGAAGGAAGTCTAGTTGGGTCGGGGGGACCGAACAACTGACAGGAAGTCCTGGTGGGTTGAAGATCGGACATCACGCAGAGAAAATCCTTCGAGGAGGGATAGGCTTGAGGGGGGGCCCAATGTGGTCCTTCGTTTGAGGGGGGGATTGTTGGGAGTATGGGGAATACAATCAAAGTCCCACATTGGTAAGACATGGAAAAGATCATGTGCTTATAAGAAAAAAGATATCTCCATTGGTATGAGGCCTTTTGGGTAAAGCCCAAAAATAAAACCATGAGGGCTTAGACCCAAAGTGGACAATATCATGTCATTGTGGAGATATGTGGAGCTTATAAGCACTAACACACATGACCGGGGATCAACTCAAGTTTTCGAAGCTTCGATTCAAACGACAAGGATCGGTAGCCTTCAGAAATAACGACAAACTCAAAATCATCGGATCAGGTGATATTGAGCTTAACTCAAATTTTGTCATTCAAAACGTTTTATTAGTAGAAAATTTTCAATATAATCTTCTCAGTGTAAGTCAATTGTGTGATAATAACTATAAGGTCATATTTCTAGAAAATGAATGCGTAATTAATACAAACGAAACCTCTAAAACAATTCTTAAAGGGACTAGAAATAACAACATTTACACTATCAACTTAATTAACTCCTCAACTAAGTGTCTTATGACACGACAAGAGGAATCATGGTTGTGGCACCGACGACTCGGTCACTCACACCCAAGACTCATCCACAAGATGAGTCAGAGTGATTTAGTCAGAGGTTTGCCTAACCTCAACAACTTGGATAATAAAATATGTAATGCTTGTCAACAAGGTAAACAATCTAGGACACAACATCAACTAACTAGTCAAGAATGAACCAAAAGTGTGCTTGAGCTCCTACACATGGATCTATTTGATTCACACGGAGCTAAGTCACTTAACGGAAGTAAATTCTGTTTAGTCATTATTGATGACTACTCTAGATTTACTTGGGTTAGGTTCATCAAACACAAAAGTGATACCCTAGATCAATTAATCAACCTATTTAAGTTAATAGAAAATCAACAAAGCATTAAAATCAAAAGACTTAGGTGATCGCATGGTGGTGAATTGAAAACCATAGGTTTCTGAGACTCAGTAACCTAAATGGATACCACCATGAGTTCTCTTGCCCTAGAACTCCACAACAAAATGGCCTAGTAGAACGCAAAAATAGAACCCTACAAGAAGCCGCTAGGACAATACTTAATGAGTATAACCTACCTGATAGGTTTTGGGCGGAAGCCGTGAGTACGACATGCTATATCTAGAATAGGATCCTTATGGTAAAGAGGCACCTTAAGACCTCATACGAGATTTATCACGATAAAATACCTAACATTAAGTACTTTAGGGTATTTGGGTGTAAGGTACATATCCTAAACACTAAAGATTACCTAGGGAAATTTACATCCAAAACCACGACCGGAATCTTTCTAGGATACTCAACTACAAGTAGAGCTTATAGAGTATATAACCATGACACCCTTAGAGTCGAGGAAACTATCAATGTAGTATTCGATGAAGGACACGAACCTACAAAACCCCCGGCAACCCCAATTAGCGAGCCGATTCATACTAGACCTAACTCTGATCCGGAGATCAGGTCTAGTGTTAATCCTAACCTAAGTCAACCAAGTCACTCTATTGATCAAGTGATAGATGACTCCAACCAAACTAGAACTCAAACAAGCCATCCAATGAATCAAGTTGTAGACTCAAACCCAAATCCAACTAGGACTCAAACGAATCATCCTATCGATCAAGTGATAGGTGATCCAAGTCTAGGAGTTTGAACTAGAGCCTCATACAGAAACCTTAGTCAAATATCTTTGATTTCTAAAATTGAACCCAAAACTATTGACCAAGCTCTTCTTGATCCCGATTGGATTATTGCAATGCAAGAAGAGTTGGCTCAATTCACTAGGAACGAAGTATGGGAATTAGTACCACCACCTAAAGATAAAACAATCATTGGAACAAGGTGGGTGTTTAGAAATAAAATTGATGATAAAGGTGAAGTAGTTAGAAATAAAGCTAGACTAGTTGCCAAAGGGTTTAGTCAAGTCGAAGGTTTAGATTACGATGAGACCTATGCCTCAGTAGCTAGATTAGAGTCCATTCGAATGCTATTAGCATATACAGCACATCGAGGATTTAAGTTGTTTCAAATGGATGTGAAATCTGCATTCTTAAATGGATACATTAAAGAAGAAATTTATGTTAGTCAACCCCCCGGTTTTGAAAGTTTAGACAAACCCGATTGTGTCCTTAGATTAAAGAAAGCTCTTTATGGACTTAAACAAGCTCTGCGAGTTTGGTACGAGAGACTTTCGATTTATCTTAAATCCAAAGGCTTTAACCAAGGTGTAGTTGACCCAACCCTTTTCGTAAAAACCTTAGGTAAAGACATATTCATAGCACAAATCTACGTAGATGATATTATCTTCGGAACCACCAACTCAATCCTACTAAATGAGTTTATTTCACTTATGGAAAGCGAATTTGAAATGAATTTAGTAGGCGAATTAAGTTTCTTCTTAGGATTACAAATTAAACAAACTAAAGATGGAATATACCTACATCAACGCAAATATACTAGGGAATTAATTAAACGCTTTGGAATGCAAGACGCTAAAATTATTAATACCCCAATGGCAACTAATGTTAATATAGAAGAAGATGTAATTGGAAACCCAATTGATTTAAAATACTATAGGAGCATAATAGGGAGTCTCCTTTACTTAACTGCAAGCCGACCTGATATCTTATTTGCAGTGAGTATGTGCGCAAGGTTTCAAACATGTGCCAAGGAGTCTCACCTAACTCTAGTCAAGCATATCCTTAGATATCTAAAGGGTACACTTAATGTCTGTATTTGGTATCCTAGATCTACCGAGTTCGAACTAATCGGCTACTCTGATTCGGACTATGCCGGTAGTAAGCTCGATAGAAAGAGCACGAGTGGTTGTTGTCAACTTCTTGGCTCGAGTCTAGTGAGTTGGTGCAGTAGGAAGCAACACTGTATTGCCTTATCTACCACCGAAGCCGAATACATCGCGATGGGTGAGTGTGTCACTCAACTTCTTTGGATGAAGCACACTCTCCGCGACTTTAAGTTAGACTTTACGAATACTAAACTTCACGTAGATAACATTAGTTCAATTAATCTTACTAAGAATCCGATATGTCACTCTAGGACCAAACATATAGAGGTCAAACACCATTTCATTTGAGAACATGTGGCCAACGGAGACATACAACTCGAATACGTCGAATCGAAGTCTAACTTAGCAGACCTATTTACTAAACCCCTACCCGAAGCCGAATTTAGTCTATTAAGACGAAAATTGGGCATGTGCGTAGTAGAATAGGAACTTGCAAATTATATTTTCTTACTACTATTTCTTAAATTTCATTTTTATGGAACTAGCATAGGACATACCTTAGATATCATGCACCTATAGATTTAAGGAGCCAATACATCTCACAACACATAGGACTAATATGTTTGTGTACTTAGCCACGTAGATGGGCGTGAGATGTTAGGACCTTACTCCTGGTTCCAGATGTAGAGTTAGTGCATCTCCATGAACCACGAAGTATAATCATACATACTAACCGACTCTGACCAGGACTGGTTGATCTTTTATATCAATCAAGCCAAATATGAGTCGAACATTTTATAGATGAACTTATTTTCAGTATATTATTTTCAAAATAATGTGGAACATGCTTGGACTTTAAATTTAACACTTATTTTTGTTTTCCACACACACACTCACTCTTTTCGATATATGGCAAAAGGGGGAGAAAAAGGTCAAAGTTAAGGGGTCAAAACTTTTTTTTGATAACTTAACTCTTACTTAGTTAAGGGGTCAAAATTTTTTTTGATAACTTAACTCTTACTTTATATTTAAACCAAAAGTTAACTTTAAGTTTTGAAAACTTATTAAAGGCCAAGTTAAGAGAATTCTTAACTTAAACTTATTTGTGCCGTCAACGTTTTACTTATTTTTAAACATTATGCCCTTAATGTTTCACTTAAGGGGGAGAAAGGGCCAAGTTAAGAAGAACTCTTAACTTAAACGTTTTACTAAGGCCAACTTTAAGTAATGTTAATTACTTAAAGCAACCCTCAAAGGGGAGGATTAAGGTCTTTCTTCAAGACACACCCTCGGTCAAGGGGGAGGTTTCCTCAAGGGAGAGTACTTGAAGAAAATCCTTACTACTCCAACTTAATCTTCTTTATTTTTTGTTTGTTTCTAATGCACATCATTCTTCATGCTTGCTATTTACTTAACTTTGTATGTGTGTTTGCCATAAATCAAAAAGGGGGAGATTGTTGGTGCAGTAGGCACCTAAGTCGAACCTGAATTTTGATTATAGCAAACGATACAAAGTTAAGCTCATGTAGTTATCTCACGAGCTAAATCGAGTGTGCAGAAGATTGCTATAGCTAGAGCTGAAGACTAGCGACACCCGGGGGAAGCTGCGATGGTCGGGCGACACTCGAGTGACTTTGGAGGGAGTCGAAGGAATCGAGTGGAAGGCCGGAAGCAAAAGCAACACGTAAGTATCGAGGTAAGCTCGTGTGTGCGAGCGTAAGTGAGGTCGTATCCTCTTTACGGGGATGATCTTAAGCGTAGATCTGACCAAAGACATCCTATAGATGGTCTAGGTCGAGATCAGATGGTCGACGACCGTCGAAATTATGTTTTTGTTGAGCTAACTTTAACTTCGCAAGCATCGATCATTGCCGACTTGGAGGACTCGGGTCGTGAATCTGTCATTGCCGGAGGTCGGCCTCGATCGATCGCCATCACGATCGATGATGGACATCGATCATTGATGGTCAAAGGATCAGCCTCGAGGAGTCAAGGCTTATCACCACTTTTCAAGGAAGTTGTGTGTTCATTTGTGATTGGTTGAAGACCCATTCGATGAGGGGCTCAAAGGCTATAAAAGGAGGTCATAACCTAGGGTTTTCACATCAATTCTAAGCTTCCAAAAGCCTCCACAAAGCTACAACTCTCCGACAACGAAGTCTTTCTTCTCCGACATCTAGGTTTAATTTTCTTTATTTTTTGTACGTCGGTATTAGCTTTATATCAGTTGTTTATTTACTTGTTTCGGAGCTTTTATTGTAAACGAGGAGAGGGGGAGTGTCCCTCTACCTCAAGTTTTGTTCTTTCTTGTATCGATTAACTCCTACCTCCAACGGGGAGGAGTTCGTTTAGTGTTTTGCCCTCCGTGTGTGGTCAAGGACCACTAGGGCCTTGGAGTAGTAGCCGAAGGCTACAAACCAAGTAAAATATTTGTCTTCTCTTTTTATTGCTTATCTTTTCCGCTGCAAATTAATTATCTACTCGGTTTTTAAACGAACGAACAAAAAAAAAGTTTTAACGCTATTCACCCCCCCCCTCTAGCGTTTCAAATCGATCCAACACTATATGCTGTAAATAATGTAACTCACCACAAATATTCTCACCAAAATATTGATTAGTAGATTCTATTAGGTCGAATGAAATTTTATCATCACAAATCACTAGATGGGCTTCGTTATTGGTAACTAAAGTTTTGGTGAGGGTAAAGGAAGGCTCTTTTAGATCCTTGAGGTTAGGAGGTGTTTTGATTAAAGCAATGCACTCCTCGATTAAAGTATCAATTATATAATCCTCAAGTTCTCCTTCTAGTGGTGATTGAATGGATTGTCCTTCTTCACTTCATGGTAATCGACTTGGTGTTCTAGCAAACTGACTGGCGATCTGTGCTATCTGAATCTCCAGCTTCTTTTGTCGGCTAGCAATGTCATTCATAGATGACTTTAATTCTTCAATCATCGTTTTTGTCTGCGAATGTCGCTGCTGAAATTTAGTGTTCACCTCTTGTTGCATTTGAATAAAGCTTTCTATCGTCTACTATAGTCGAGATTTGGGAGGACAATATTGAGGATTTAAGTGGCTAGGGTCATAACTATATGAATAGGAATCATCTTGTGTGTTGGGATTCTTCTATGCGTGCGAACCGATTCGCAAAACCACAGCGGAAACAAAATTTTTTTTGGATCCCACCAGAGATCCAAGCGAAAACATATAAATTGTTTTTAACCATCTAGATCCTATCTAGAAGAAGTATTATACCTTTGAAGCAAGCCCTTCGCAATCTCGCTAGTCCAAAGTTGTCAGATCTAAATACGGTAAGGATAACCGTATCTCTAAGGTATCCACACTGACACTCAGCCCTTTTGGAAATATGGTTATGCTAGCAACTTTGTAGAACAACTAGCCAAAATTAGGAGGATGAAGAAGTGAAGAAGAAGAAAGAACACCAACTCTTGGATCACACTTTGGCTCTTCTTCCACCCTTATATATTATCATGTTTGAATTCCAAAATCAATGCATCAAATGCATCATTGAAATTCCACTAGCCTCTTCCCATTTTACACGTTGAAATCCAATGCCTCTTCCCTGAAATGCATCAAATGCATTATTGAAAATCCACTAGCCTCTTCCCATTCTTCACATTGAAATCCAATGCATTTTTAATGCATCATGCATGCATTAAAACTTTTGCATGTGACTTGGGTTTAACTCAAGTCTAACTTGAGTTTTGCATGTGATTTGGATTTAACTCAAGTCTAACTTGAGTTTTGCATGTGACGACTTGAGTTTTGCATGTGACTTGGTTTTAACTCAAGTCTAACTTGAGTTTTGCATGTGATTTGGGTTTAACTCAAGTATAACTTGAGTTTTGCATGTGACTTGGGTTTAACTCAAGTCTAACTTGAGTTTTGTATGTGATTTGGGTTTAACTCAAGTCTAACTTGAGTTTTGCATGTGAATTGAGTTTAATTCAAGTCTCACTTGATTCTAACTCAAATCTAATCTTCATCCATCCAATTTAGTTTGAGTCTAACTCAAATGTAACCCGCTTGAGTCTAACTCAACCAACTTGATTTTGACTCGAGCCTTGACCATCCATTATTCTCATTGTTCTTTTAGTCAAATTAAATGAACCCATTTACAAAATAGAATGTCATTTGTGTGTGACCCTATAGGCTCTTGTAACGTTGGCAATGTGCTTAAAACCTCTTTTAAACACATAAGAAATGAGCGACATCTAGCAATACATCATTGCTACCCAAGTTACAAGAAAGTCGAGATCCGATAACCTTTCTATGACTATTATTATGTATGACAATGTCCTTCTGTCCTTGATATCTTAGATCGATCAATGAGACATAGACCGTGTCATCCCCTTATCGATCTTTGTGTTTCTTGATCCCCAAGTAGACTCACTCAAACAAATGAGCTCAATATCTCATATTGACTCATTTGATCATGACCATGCATTTCGTGGTCCTACTCTATCAAGAGGCCAAAGATATTACTCCTGTCATATAGGAGGGATAGATCTCATCTACATCACTCACATCCCTCCGCATAATTCATTACATACCCAGTGATCACCGTTATAGTGCACCCTGTTATGGTGTGACGTTAGATAATACCAAAGTACATAACTCCTTATGTAGGGAACCGTAGTAACTTCAGGTCTAAGGACTATTCATACCAATAGTCATATGAGAAAGTATATGACACTCATATAACGATCCATGATACTTTCTCATGGTGGGTCAATTCAGTATATATATTCTCCAATATATATACCCATGTGTCAATGTGATATCTCATATCCATGACTTGTGAGATCAAGTCATCCATTAACCTACATGCTAGTCTCAATGTATTAATATTGCCCTTGTCTATTAATACTTGACTAGGAATATTAAGAATAGCGTTCTCTACAGCTTCTCATAATCAATTCTACCAATTGATATACTGTAGATTAGAACCTACTATTCAAGGGCATTATTATATTTATTTAGCTGACACATGCATAAAGTAAATATAATAACCAATGTTTGCCTATATTAATATAAGATATGATACAAAAAATTTCCTCACCAATCATCTCATAATTGGCACTAAGAGCTCATACTAACAATCTCCCACTAGCACTAGTGCCAATCACTGTAATATCTCATACCCAGTGATCTGGTATGACTATCATACTTTCTCTATGCCAAAGTCTTGGTCAAGGGATCCACAATATTAGCATCAGAATTTACTCTGCATATTCTCACATCTCCTCGATCGATGATCTCTCGAATGAGATGAAATCGCCGTAGTATGTGTTTGGTCCTCTGATGAGAGCGAGGTTCCTTAGCCTGAGCAATAGCCCCATTGTTGTCACAATAGAGGGCTATAGGATCTGCTATGCTAGGAACCACCCCAAGTTCAGCAATGAACTTCCTAATCCAAACAGCCTCCTTTGCTGCATCAGATGCAGCAATGTACTCGGCTTCTATTGTAGAATTTGTGACTATGTTCTGCTTCGAACTCTTCCAGCTCACAGCACCACCATTCAGACAAAATACATACCCTGAATGTGATCGTGAATCATCTCTTTCAATTTGGAAGCTTGCATCGCTATAACCCTTTACAACTAGCTCCTCACACCTCCAAAGATCAAGAAATATTCTTTCGTCCTTCTCAAGTACTTAAGAATATTCTTGACTGCTGTCCAGTGACACTCACCGGGATTTGACTGGTACCTACTCATCATGCTCAAAGCATACGAGACATCAGGGCGAGTACAAATCATGGCGTACATGATAGATCCTATAGCAGATGCATAAGGGATCTGATCCATGCGTTGTTTCTCTTCCACAGAAGAGGGACATTGAGTCTTTGAAAAACTTACACCATGTGACATTGGTAGAAATTCCTTCTTGGAATTCTGCATGGCAAAACGCTTAAGCACCTTGTCAATATATGTACTCTGACTCATGCCAAGTAATCTTCTAGATCTATCCCTATAGATCTTGATGCCAAGAATATAGGATGCTTCACCTAAGTCCTTCATTGAGAAACAATTCCCAAGCCAAGTCTTTACATACTCCAGCATAGGGATATCATTTCCAATGAGTAGGATGTCATTTACATACAAAAATGAGAAAAACAATTGTGCTCCCACTAGCCTTCTTGTAGACACAACGTTCATCTTCATTTTTAATGAAATCAAACATTTCGATCGCATCATCGAATCGAAGATTCCAGCTTCTAGAAGCTTGCTTTAAACCATAAATGGACCTATGCATCTTACAGACCTTTCCAGCATCCTTTGGATTGACAAAACCCTCAGGTTGTGTCATATACACATCCTCGAGTAGATTTTCGTTAAGAAATACAGTTTTGACATCCATCTGTTATATTTCATAGTCATAGTAAGCAACAATAGCAAGCATGATCCGAATGAATTTGAGCATCGCAACTGGAGAAAAGGTTTCATCATAGTCAATATCATGAATCTGCTTGAATCCTTTTGCTACCAATCTCCCTTTATAGGTATGCACATTGTCATCCATGTCAGTCTTTCTCCTAAAGACTCACTTACACCCAATGGGTTTGACCCCTTCAGGTGGATCAACCAAAGTCCATACTTGGTTAGTGTACATAGATTCCATTTCGGATCTCATGGCCTCAAGCCATTTCTCAGAATCTGGGCTCATTATATCTTCCTGATAGGATGTTGGCTCATCAAGCATGACACCATCATTGTCATCCAAGAGAAAAGAATATCTCTCAGGTTGACGACGTATCCTATCAGAGTTGCGCATAGCTTGGTCTACCTGAACAGGTTGTACCACAACTCCTTGTGATGACCTTGATTCATAATGCTCATCACCTTGTGGTTCCTGTTCTTGTTGCATTAAGGCATCAATGCTATTTTGTGTATCTTGAACTTCTTCAAGATCAATTTTACTCCCACTAGCCTTTCTAGAAATAAATTTCCTTTCAAGAAAAATACCATTTCTGGCGACAAACACTTTGCCTAGCGTGGGGTTGTAAAAGTAATATCCCTTACTTTCTTTGGGATATCCAACAAAATAATATTTATCTGATTTGGAGCCTAATTTATCTGAAACTTGACGTCTCACGTAAGCTTCACATCTCCAAATCCTCATAAAAGACATCTTGGAACTCTTCCCAATCCATATCGCATATGGTGTCTTTATAACTGTCTTAGATGGAACACGATTAAGTGTGAAAGCAGCTGTCTCTAGAGCATATCCCCAGAAGGAAGGAGGAAGATCTGTATGACTCATCATTGATCGTACCATATCTAATAGAGTGTGATTTCTCCTCTTGGATACACCATTCGACTGTGGTGTTCCGGATGAAGTGAGTTGAGATCATATCTCACACTCAACTAGATAGTCATGAAACTCTTGGCTAAGATATTCCCCACCTCGATCTGATCGAAGCATCTTAATACTCTTTCCAAGTTGGTTTTGTACTTCATTCTTGAATTCTTTGAACTTTTCAAAGGATTCTGATTTGTGCCTCATAAGATACACATATCCATATCTACTGAAATCATCAGTAAATGTAATGAAGTACTGATAACCACCTCTGGCTGCAACTTTGAAAGGACCACAAACATCACTATATATGAGGCCTAACAAATCTGTAGCTCATTCTCCTTTTCCACTAAATGGAGTCTTGGTCATCTTGCCTAAAAGACAAGATTCGCATGTCTCATATGATTCAAAATCAAATGAGTCCAGTAATCCATCTCTATGGAGCTGGGATATGCGACTCTCATTTATGTGACCCAAGCGACAATGCCAAAGATATATCTGATTCAAATCATTAGATTTGAATCGTTTAATATTTATGTTATAGACTGGATTTTCTAGATCTAGAACATAGAGTCCATTCATCAAATGTGCACTGCAATAGAACATTTCATTTAAATAAATAGAACAACGTTTTTCTTTTATAGTAAATGAAAAACCTTTCTTGTCCAAACAAGAAACAAACATAATGTTCTTAGTTATTGCAGGTACAAAATAGCACTCATCAAGTTCTAAAATCAAACCACTCGGTAACAATAAGGAATATGTTCCTACAACTATAGCAGCAACTCTTGCGCCATTGCCCACACGCAAATCCACTTCTCCTTGCGTCAATGATCTATTTCTTCTCAGGCCCTACACATTAGTACAAATGTGAGAAGCACAACCGGTATCCAATACCCATGAAGAAGAAGTAGATAGGTTAACTTCTATAACATATATACCTGAAGCAGAAGTCTCACTTTTCTTCTTCTTGACTTCCTCAAGATACTTTTTATAGTTCCTCTTCCAATGTCCAGCTTCCTTACAGTGGAAGCAAGCCCCTTCCTTGGCCACCCCACCTTTGGGCTTCAATGCTTTCTTGCCCTTTTCTTGGGTCTTGTCTTTAGACTTCTTCTTACCTTTGCCCTTTTTAACCATAAGTACATCACTAGTACTAGGTTGTATCTTCTTAAGATTGCTCTCAGCAATTCTTAACATGCTTAAGAGCTCAGGCAACTGTTTGTCAATTTCACTCATGTAATAATTCATGACAAATTGACTAAAGCCTCTAGGCAAGGACTGTAGAATAAGGTCAGTGTCCAACTCTTGGCCTAAAGGAAATCCCAATCTATCAAGGTTCTCCACGTACCCAATCATCTTAAGTACGTGAGTTCCTACGGGTGTTCCTTCTTGCATCTTGCATTGAAACAATACCTCAGATCTCTTGTGCCTCGCTTTCCCTTGATATAGTTGCTTCAGGTGTGCAACCATAACAAAGGCATCCATGTTCTCATGTTGCTTCTGAAGCTCGGAGTTCATAGTTGCAAGCATAAGACATGATGCATCTAATGCATCATCTTAATGTTTCTTGTAAGCATCCTTATCAGCACGAGTGGCATTGTTGGTGGGTGGTTCAGGAATGGATTGCTCTAGGACATAGAGTTTCTGCTCCTGTTTGAGAACTATTCTCACATTCCTATACCAGCCAATAAAATTTGCTCCATTGAGCTTGTCCTTCTCAAGGACCGATCGCAGAGATAGGGTATTTGATGTATTTGAAGACATAGTGATCTACAACAGAAATAATATGCAAAAAATGAGTATCATATCTTTAAATCATTTAATTAGGCCTTTGATTGAATGAGACTCCCACTGAATCATAGATGCATGTGGGGCGAAATCCACATCATACTTCACCTCGAGTTAGTTTTGGCTAATCACCCAAGATTTAGTATGACTAGGTAGGTAACAATTTACCAATTGCATCACATGCAATTCTTGCATAAAGAAGGGCCAAGATCCATATTACACATCATCTTGAGTTAGCTTTGGCTAATCGCCCAAGACATAGTGTAGATGCTCTCTAATTCATGTTTCCTAACTATTAGGATATGCCTCTAGGTGTTTCTCAATCTATTTGAGACACTTAATTAAGTCTCATCGAAAGTTTGATAGTGGGACATCACAATTGTCCTCTCTCACTCTACCAAGATAAAATGCATTAATTTGCTTTGGCAAACCCAACAATAAATGATCGAGGTAGTTTATGAGTATCAAACTTTGGTAGGCATATTAAATTGACTTAATTTAAAATAAGATTATTATTTACCATCACATACACACATAACACATACATGTATCACCTACACACATAGCAAATAATCTTAAACATGACATGGTTATGGCCTTAATCTACGATCTTCTCAAGCCAATGAGAAGAGCGAATGGTGAACCTAGGGATGACATCTTCTCCAAGTGCTTCCTTCGGTCACCCTGTGTTGTTGGCATCCTCCTTGTAACTTCAACCTTCAATGGACTTTCCATTTCTTCATTTTGTACATTACAAAATAATAATACTCGAGTTACATTCGAGTCTAAATCTATTTTACAATAGGAAAAATAGAGATGAAGGAGCGACATGCAAGCCACATTATGAATTACAACATGCACACACAACACATAACCACAATCATATTGGGTCCTAGGTCATAACCATGCACCATGCATCATATCATTCATAATGATGTGATTTTATAAAATTGATTATACATACATGAATTTTAAGGCCCCTTTGCTGATAAGCCACAACGCCACGACGATCCCGCTAGGGTGAACAGTGGCGTCCATGGCTAGACCGTAGACTCCCTATTTTGCCTCTTTAGGACAATTACAAGCCTAAAATTCGTGTAGCCATAATACACACATTTTATATCTCATATAAAACATGAAAATCTAAATTTATATCACATATAAATTATATAAACAACAAAATGTATATTTCGCAAGTGGCTCTGATACCACTGTTGGGATCCTTCTATGCGTGCGAACCGATTCGCAAAACCTCAGCGGAGACAAAAAATTTTTTTGGATCCCACCAGAGATCCAAGCAAAAACATATAAATTATTTTTAATCATCTAGATCCTATCTAGAAGAAGTATTATACCTTTGAAGCGAGCCCTTCGAAATCTCGCTAGTCCAAAGTTGTCGGATCTAAATACGGTAAGGATAACTGTATCTCTAAGATATCCACACTGACACTCAGCCCTTTTGGAAATATGGTTATACTAGCAACCTTTGTAGAACAACTAGCCAAAATTAGGAGGATGAAGAAGTGAAGAAGAAGAAAGAACACCAACTCTTGGATCACACTTTGACTCTTCTTCCACCCTTATATATTATCACGCTTGAATTCCAAAATCAATGCATCAAATGCATCATTGAAATTCCACTAGCCTCTTCTCATTTTACACGTTGAAATCCAATGTCTCTTCCCATTCTACACGTTGAAATGCATCAAATGCATTAAATCAAATGCATTATTGAAAATCCACTAGCCTCTTCCCATTCTTCACATTGAAATCCAATGCATTTTTAATGCATCATGCATGCATTAAAACTTTTGCATGTGACTTGGGTTTAACTCAAGTATAACTTGAGTTTTGCATGTGATTTGGGTTTAACTCAAGTCTAACTCGAGTTTTGCATGTGATTTGTGTTTAACTCAAGTCTAACTTGAGTTTTGCATGTGATTTGGGTTTAACTCAAGTCTAACTTGAGTTTTGCATGCAAATTGAGTTTAATTCAAGTCTCACTTGATTCTAACTCAAATATAGTCTTTATCCATCCAATTTAGTTTGAGTCTAACTCAAGTCTAACTTGAGTTTTGCATGTGACTTGGTTTTAACTCAAGTCTAACTCGAGTTTTGCATGTGATTTGCGTTTAACTCAAGTCTAACTTGAGTTTTGCATGTGATTTGGGTTTAACTCAAGTCTAACTTGAGTTTTGCATGCAAATTGAGTTTAATTCAAGTCTCACTTGATTCTAACTCAAATCTAGTCTTTATCCATCCAATTTAGTTTGAGTCTAACTCAAAATGTAACCCGCTTGAGTCTAACTCAACCAACTTGATTTTGACTCGAACCTTGACCATTCATTATTCTCATTGTTCTTTTAGTCAAATTAAAAGAACCCATTTTCAAAATAGAATGTCATTTGTGTGTGACCCTATAGGCTCTTGTAACGTTGACAATGTGTCTAAAACCCCTTTTAGATACATAAGCAATGAGCGGCATCTAGCAATACATCATTGCTACCCAAGTTACAAGAAAGTAGAGATCCGACAATCTTTCCGTGACTATTATTATGTATGACAATGTCCTTCTGTCCTTGATATCTTAGATCGATTAATGAGGCATAGACCGTGTCATCCCTTTATCGATCTTTGTGTTTCTTGATCCCCAAGTAGACTCACTCAAACAAATGAGCTCAATATCTCATATTGACTCATTTGAGCATGACCATATATTTCGTGGGCCTACTCTATCAAGATACCAAAGATATCACTCCTGTCATATAGGAGAGATAGATCTCATCTACATCACTCACATCCCTCCGCATAATTCATTACATACCCAGTGATCGTCGTTATAGTGCACCCTGTTACAGTGTGACGTTAGACGATACTAAAGTACATAACTCCTTATATAGGGAACCGTAGTAACTTCAGGTCTAAGGACTATTTATACAAATAGTCACATGAGAAAGTATATGATACTCATATAACGATCCATGATACTTTCTCATGGCGGGTCAATTCAGTATATATATTCTCCAATATATATACTCATGTGTCAATGTGATATCTCATATCCATGACTGATGAGATCAAGTCATCCATTAACCTACATGCTAGTTTTAATGTATTAATATTGCACTTATTTATTAATACTTGACTAGGAATATTAAGAATAATGTTCTCTACAACTTCTCATAATCAATTCTACCAATTATTATACTGTATATTAGAACCTACTATTCAAGGGCATTATTATATTTATTTAGCTGACATATGCATAAAGTAAATATAATAACCAATATTTGCCTATATTAATATAAGATATGATACAAAAGTTTCTCTTACCAATCATCTCATAATTGACACTAAGGGCTCATACTAACATTGTGGCCACTGGTTGTAATCATAGGTTATATCTTCTTGTTCGCATTGTGAAGGTTTAAATATATCTGGACAATCATTAATGTTATGTCATGTTTCACCACAATGCTCACAATAAATGTTACCATAACTCACAGCATTAAATTGACCATAATCATAAGTAAAAGCATACATTGTTATATGCAAGAAATTATAAATAAGGAAAGAGAAAAAGAATGAACAAAACTGAAATAAAATAAAATAAAACAAGAAAAGTAAATCTAGCCTAGGTCCGATCCAACTATCCACTTCTTGATTCGATATCGAATCAATCAGTCCCCCGTAAGGACGCTAAAAACTTGATGCACGTAAACGCAACCTCAAATCTCGCGACTGATACCGTCGAGAACTCGAAGCGCGCGCTCGTGCTTAACACCCACAAGTGCACGGGTGTCGTCAAGTAATAATATAGATTATCGATCCCACATAGACTGAGATTCGAGTACCGATCTATTAAGTGGACATTGTTGTTCAGAATTCAGTTCTAATGGTTGTGCTTAGGAGGTCGTCAATGGTTCAAACTCAGTACGGTGTCACACGGAGGAAGAGAATGGTTGCTATGAGTCTTTAGATGGGATTCTAGGATTTTAGTTTCGTTTGTGTGTCACAGAACACGTTGTCAATTGAGTTTTGTCTAGGTTTCTAACTATGATTTTATGGAAAGGACATCATACACTCCCCCGATGAGCCTTCACATCTATTGGAAGCTACCTCTACCATATCAGGTCGACCCCCTGGCTTTAGGACGGGATATTTGGTACGAGGATGTCGAATCGATCCCTGCGACGAGTCAGAAACGAGACGTGTTTTCTACTCTATCGCATCCTTCTACCCACAGTTACTGGCGATGAGGCCAACCCCTGGGTTCCTCCTTAATTCATCAAAATCTTTGATACAAGGGTTATCACCCCTCGTATCGGATAAGCACAGTGACTAGAAAACTAAAACAATAGCTATAGATCTAAACCAAACGCCAATTACAAATATAAATTCAAGAACAAAAAGATATTTGAACCAACACATTCTAACTCAATACAAACTACTCCCTAGTCCTAGAATCAGAGAATCTACTTCATGAATATGAGAAAATAAACACAAGGCATTGTCAAATTCGTATATACAAGATAAAGCATGGAAAGAATATAGATTACAATGTGATGGTGCTCTTCTCCTTGGCGTTGAGGTGCAAAATTTGGATCTCGAGCGACTTCCTTCCTCCCCGTTGCGAGTTTCCGGTGCTTTTTAGAGCATCGGTGTGCCGTCCCGGCCGTCGGGCCTCCCCCCTAGGATTTGGGCGTAGCCTCCTTTATATAAACATAAGCTTGGATCTCCCCGAAACCTAGAAAATAACTAAATCACATCGGAATCGCACAGCGCCACATGACCATGTGGATCCACACGGCCAGGCCATGTGTGGCGCTGTGGCATAGGTCGTGTGTTTTCACAGGGTCAGGGTGTGTGTCATTCTGTTCTAGCTGCCAAATGTCTTCTTTTCGCTCCAAAAGTATGCCATTTTCTCCGTATAATGCTATCCTGCACATAAAAGTACAACGAGCAGATCTCCAAATCAAAAAACAGGAAATGCATGCAAAATAAAGTAAAATATGCATGAAACAAACATAAAACGAAATGAGATGTGAGCGAAAACTACTCCTAAAATCCTATATGTTTTGCTCACATCAATGACACAAAGTTGAAAATCATTGAAAACTTCAATGTTTTAATTTAACTTTGTATCAATATAATCAATGATGATTCCTATCAATAGATAGACTTCACCAAAGTTTTCCAAAATAATTTTAAAAATATTTTCAAATCTCATTTACAATCATGATCAATGGGCCAAGTGTACATGATTTGTACATTAGCTTTCCTAATGATTTATTCATATCATTTGACGAGTTTGAATTCATTTTGATGCAACATAATAGCACCTTGAACTTAACTCATTGTCCTACCATCTCTCTTGTGTCTAAAATATTTCAATACATACACATAAGTCATCCTATGATTTATTGAGATGTAGATTGGTTCTTCCCTAAGCTAAAGGATCATGCATTTCTATCTAGACATTTCTAATTTGATTGTCCTACCTAGGATATCAAATAATATCAATTTTCCTTAATTTCAAGTGAATAAATGCATGAGTATGATTATGACATACATCAATTTCATAGCCTTCAAAAGAAAATCTATTATTCCTAAATGATGCATGATGCCACGGCAAGACAAAAATTAACATAAATATCAAGGTGACATGTTTTCTACAATCATGTGACACATAATGTTATGACATATAGTATGACATATAAAGCATGAAAAATATATAAAATACAAAGGTATAAAGATACCTAAGTCTTGAACCTAATTGTCATTATCTAAGATTATGTTAAATATCAAACTTGACATAATAATGGATTATCTTCCTCGAGTGTGTCAAAACCTCCAAACTTGGCACACCTTAGACTTTAGCCTAATGTGCCAATTTCAATCAACTTAAATTTTAAATTTTATTGACACATCCTAAAATCTTTTAGGATAATGTTCTAAGTTCATTTTCAAAGTATTACTATACCTCAAAAATGCTCTAAAATGTCAACTCTATTATGGTTAGATTAACTATCATCCCATTATAAGTTGAGACATCCTATACCCATCTAGTGTGAAAGGATAATAGTCTTAGAAATTGAATACTTATTAAAGCTCCTTAGATTTTCTAGGTATTAACTAGGAATAACCTCCCTTGATACATTCTTAATGACTCTCTTAGACTTCTTGGAAGCCTTAATCAATTGGGCGTGTTGAAATATGGGTTTTGGATCAGCCTGGTAGAAGGTTCCACAACCATGGAACCCTTCACGGGTAGGCTGTGGATGACCTGGAGTTGGTTTTTTAGCTTCGTTTGCTCTCTGGTTGATCGTAAGTTCATATAGACTTCCTTCATGATTTGATTATTCCTTCTTTTGTCCTGAAATGTGCCCTTCTCTGAACTAAAAAGATAGAATGAATGCAATGCTATGTTTTTATCCTATATATGCTAATAAAATGGAATGAATATATGCTAAATAAACCCTAAAAAGCATGCATGATTCACACATATCATTAATCCAGCTAGATTAGCGACACAACCTCATACCATTATACTTTATTAATAGACTTGCTTTGTTAGTTTATCGTTTTGCTCAACAGAGTTGAGTTTCCTTCAATTGGGGAGAATGATACAGTCAAAAATTTAATTTATTAAAAGTTATCTCAGTCATTGATTTTTTATAATTATTTATAATTTTTTTTAAAACATTATTTATTTTATTAGAAAAAAATAGGGTTTTCTATTTTTTTATAAAGAATAATACATGTCCTTAAACTATAAAAATGAAGTTCGAATTTCATGTATTGATCTCGTTTTAAGTTAATATAATTTACAATTTTTTTTATCTGGGTGAAAATTGGCAACTTTCCTCTATGTGAGGATCATTTCTTTTGTTTGATCCGCTATACTACATTAGATGCACTATGAATTAAATGGATACATCATATCTACCTGAGACAACAGGTAGACATTTGGACCTTGCAGGTAGAATATAGACTCCTCATTGATTAAGCGACTTTGGCAAGTACTAGATCTTCTATTGGCTAATGCTAGGTCTCCAAAGAATGTCAATTAGAGGTTGGTAGATTGGTTTGTGCAAGATGGAGGTGGGGTGGCTAGGATATATGATTTCTTCAAGAGGCTTTATCCCTAGAAGCCATTGACGAGTACCATGTAGAAGTCCTACATACAACCTCGTCATGTAGTTGATCTCTGGATGTTGGCATAAAGGAGGCTAACCTACACAAGGCAGACAAGGTTACCTCAAGGACAAAATGTGCATATTGTGTAGCAATGTGGAGGAGTCTCAAGATAACCTATTCTTTAGATACCCACCTATTTAGGTTCTATGGAGGAGGATTAAATGTTGGCTACATATTCACTAAGAGATGCCCACTTATTGATAGATGCTCAGGGTCTTCAAGCAACATTACCGTGGGAGTAGAGTTTTGACCAAAGCCAAACATCTAGCCATGTCTTCCATGATACATCATGTGTGGATGGCTAGGAACCATAGCAAGTTTAGAGAGGGACCGTTGGAACATATAAGATGTTCAGGAATACACAAGTGCATATATATTGATCATTGGATATCTTCTCTAATTTGGTACTCTATTAGACTTGAATAGAACACAAAATGACCAAAATTACACATTACTTTTTTACATAAAACTAACTTTACTTATAAAAAAAATGAGGGAGGAGCCGAGAAGGAAGTCACTCATAGAAAAATAAAAATACAAGTGCAACATGATGACTTCCCAAGGGTCACCCATTGTAATAGTGTTCTCACCCAAGGATGCTAACTTCGGAGTTCTGATGGGATCTAGTGCATTAATATTGCTATGATAGCACCTATAGATTCATCCATGTCATTGAAATTTATCACACAAATGGTCAACAAAAGTCAACCTCCATCGCGCCATGTGAAACCCTAAATCCCTCTGCCGCAATCGCCCAATGAAATGATGAAATACCTAGAGGCAATAAATGTTAGGAATATTGGAACGGCTAGAGGGGGGGTGAATAGCAAAGATGTAATTCGATCTCGTTTATGTCTACAATTTCGTTAGCGCAGCGGAATATATATAATGATAAAAGCAATAACGAAATAGACAACAAGTTAACACAATGATATAACGTGGTTCGGAACCGCACGGTTCCTACTCCACGGATCGAGCTCTAAAGAGCCCTAGTGATGCACACGCACTCACTAATGATAAACACTCCTTCTCGACACAAGTCGGAGGCGGAGAAACCCCTTACAATAAATCTTACAACAGTAAGAATGAAATACAAGCAATATACAATGTAAATATGAAATACAAGTAAAGAAAAGACTTTACAACACTTGTTTTGATTGCTTGAATGCTTGCTTGCACTTGGAGACCTGATTTGCACCAACAAATCGCCCCAATAGCCCTCAAGAACCAATTTCTTTTTCCTCCACCACGAGCTCCATATATAGCTTCAACCTGTGCTGGAAAAAGTCTATCAGTCGACTGATCAGGACCATCAGTCGACTGATGTCACTGTTGTCGTGAGACAACGGCTAGTTCCACGTTGGATAAGTCCAACTACCCATCACCGACCGACAGACTATCCGACCGATGGAGTCCTCACTGACCACCGAGTCTCGACCCATTCTCAGGGTCGATTCTCGAGCACCAGACCGATCACACGATCGACCGATCGCTGAGCCATCACCGATCGCTAACCTATGGCAATCGCTAGGCCATAACCCGCAAATAAACCCTAGTTGATTTCGGTCCACCGATCGCCACATGGCACCCCGACCGGGCACACCTCAAACATGAGGTTTTAACTCATGGTTCCCATACTTACTAGACCACCCTTAGCCTAGACCTAAGCCTTCTAGCCACCTCCATCGCCTCACGCCCCTGATCCTCCAAGTCATCCATGACTTGTTCATCCATCGCGCTAGCCTTCAGGTGCTTCCGTCGGCTATGTCATGCTAACGGTGTCTACACCGCCAAGGCACATTGGACTTACGCCGCCAAGACTCCACTTGGACTTTACGCCGCCAACCATTGGACTTGTGCTGCCAAGACTACCGCTTGGACTTTACGCCGCCAATATTAATCCCCTTGGACTTCAAATGCTCACCCATGTTAGACTTTCCATGCCAAGACCATGCTTGACTTTCCTTGCCAACTCATGTTGGACTTTCCATTTGCCAAGACCCATGCTTGGACTTTCTTGACAATTATATTGTCACATGTTTTTGTCAAACATCAAAACACATCAAAACTTCACTCGATCCAAACTCGAGTCCTCGGGTCAATCGACTGGCCGATTGCACCAACAATATCCCACTTTTTGATGTTTGACAAAATCAAACAAATAATTTGAGTTAGAATACTAACTCAAAACCTTTACCAATTATCCCAAATTGGTAAATACTCTCCAAATGTTTTTCCCAAACATTCTCCCCCTTTTTGACTAACATCAAAAAGGTCTTCTCTCCAAGGAGGTCAAAGTCTCATGTCCCAATGAGATCTTACAATCTCCCCCTTGATCCAACAATACTTAGGATGCCTACCATCTTCCTAATGATAAGTCTCATATCACTCAAGAGAGGCAATCCTATACTCTCTCCCAATTTCCAAATTGGGTCTCTCAAAACCCCATCAATTTTCCAATTGATGATATATTCTCCCAATAACTTCTCCTATCCAAGGAGAAAAACACATCCATCATCCCAAGATAGATACCTCCTCCTAAAGGCTTGCTCCCCCTTGACCATTGCACCAACAATGTCCTTGGGAAGTCCCTAAGCCAATAGGAACTCTAAACCATCAAAATTAAGGTTAGAAATTCAACATTAAACTTTCCAACACCTTAAAATTGATACAAGCCCCAAATACTTCTCCTAACCCATATCCAATGGATTAACACCCTTTATAATGCTTCCCAAAGCATATCATAGGGTTAAGAGTGGTTAGGGACCTTAACCGCAGCTAAAATCGGGTTAAACACCTTTGGTTACCCCGAAATCAGGCTATCAGTCAACTCTATCAGCTACTAGTCGACTGATGTGTCCATCACCGATCGCACGGCAACAATGAGTGATATAGCGCCGATCAAGTCCAAACGCGCCATCACGACTACATCAGAAAATGATCGATAACTGAAAACCTAATTTTCAGAAATCAGACTCGACTTCTGGAAATGCATAAGTAATTCTACGTAAATAAAAAAAAATCATGAAACTTGATACGTATATTACTTAACACACATACAATCAGTGAAAAATTTTGGAAAAAATATTTTTACCATTGAATTAGGAGATTGATACAAAATCCAAAAGTGACTAAAAACTTCAAAGTTGAAGCTCACTTTGTATCAATCTTATCAATGGTGATTGCTATCAAAAGATAGACTTCACCAAGGTTTTCTAAATTGATTTTAAAATGTTTCCAAAACCTTATCTTGGATCATATTCCTTGGGCTCTATGTACGTGAATTGTACACAAGCTCTCCCAATGATCCACAACTAAAATTAGATGAGTTTTAGTTCATCTAGATGTAAAAACTATGCACCTTGAACTTAACTCATATCCTAGCATCTCACATGTATCTATGGTGTATAAATACACATACATGTCAATTAGATGTGAGATGTGGGTTTTGTTCTCCCTAAACTAGGGTTTCATGCATTTTCTAAAGCAACTCTACTTGATTCCCTTATTACTGGGACTCCAAGTCATGCCATAGTCCTTAAATCAATTTTAATCAAGTTAATGCATGAATGTATGATCATGGCATAAATAATAGCATTATTAAAACATGGCCAATGATCATGATGTCATGACATATGATGAAATTTAAAAACACATGACATCTAAGGTAACCCTAAACAATGTCATGACATGGTATATGATAGCAATACAATTATATAAATATTCATTCATACACACAAGATTTTTCAGAAACAAAGATTTCATTTAACTTAAAATTTATCTTTTACATTCAAAATGGAGATTGGCTATGCTCAATCTCACTACAAAAATGACAACCATAAAAAAATCTAATATCCTCTAATCGTCCGCAGGAGGTGGTGACGGAGGAGGAGGTCACGACTCGAGTCCAGCCCGCATCATCTCTAGCATATCGAGCCGATGTCCGCCTATGCGCCTCGGGACTCTCTCCATCCTATCGAGATGTGCGCTGAAGAATGCTCGGCTCGCCAAGATCTCTCGATACCTAGAGTCCACCGATCACGATAGTCTCAACTGACTCGGCCACCATGACGAATCGATGGACTAGCCGGCCGATGTGTCTGCCAAGGCATTCGGTCATCCTCATCGCTGGTCTCGCATCCTCGTGGTCCTCTGCCGCCTCTGGGTGGCGAGGAGGCTGTCTGCGGCGCTGGTGGTGGTCGTGGCGCTAACTCCATCTCGCCCGGGCCCATCCGTAGCCGCTAATGAGAAGTTACGAATCGATATCTGATCAGACACTCCGATAGGCCGCAGAGAGCCCTATGGATGTTGACGCCTACGGAGTCGAGCCATGCTGTGATGATATGACCAAATGGCATATGCACTTTCCCTTGTACAGGGGAAGTGAAGTGCACAATGCAGTGGAAAATGTTCAATGCAAAGTTTATGTCTAACTGATGACGCATGACATATAGAAGAAAGAGATGGGGAGGCCGAATCTTGGCCAGACCCCGAGTGACAATGGGCAGAAAACACCCAACAATGACCTTGTAGAGAACATTGTCAGGTGTAGATAACTCGGTGATAGGAAATAGATTCTGGGCCAGTGGACGAGGATAACCAAAAATATGCTCATGCATGGACTCCATAGAGATATGGGCAAAAGGCTCAGGTAGAGGAAAGTCCATGGTAGGGTAAAAGATAAAGGTGTCATCTGAAGGCCTACACTCGAGAAACTCCTGCAGTATTGCAGGAGTGAACTCTAACTCGCGTTTTGCAACGCGAGTGGTGTATGTAGGGCCGTCATCCACCTTTTTAAGGTTTTGATAGAATTCCTTAATAAGGTCATCATTAATTGGATGCGTGCACAAGACGATTTTCATCAGATTGTAGTATGCAATTAATTCCATAACGTCACTACAATGCCTATCGAAAAAGTTCCTATCGATGTACCTAACCAACATAGGTTGGTACAATCGAGATTCACTCTCGGATGGATCATTCCTACGGGCTCTCCTATTATGAATGTAATGTGATGATATGCAATGCAATGGCAACAATACACGATTAGATAAACCTAAATTGTAATGAAAATGAAAATTAGGGCTCGGAAAGAAAAATCGTTACTTAGGCGCCATTTGAATGTGTGTGCCGGAGGGAAGACTCAAAAGTTGCTGAGGATCGCCGGAAAAGTCGCCAGAGAGCGTCAGACGCCGGAACCCTAATCGGAATAGGAGAAATAAAGCCTAAATCACGCGAACTAGGGCTCCAAATAGGTAGAAAATGGAAGAGGAGAGACATGCTTATCAAACCTAGGACTTTGGAAGGTTGGCACGCCGGAAGAGCTGGTCGGAGAGGGAGACGGCGATCGGAGACCGAAGGAAGAAGAAAGAGTTCGTCGCGTGAAACGCCGAACCCTAGCGGTTCGCGTTTTAAAAACACGATTCAGTCGACTGATGTGGAGCATCAGTCGACTGATAGCGGTTTATTACTGGGTTTACCGAGCCGGCAGTCGACTGATCCGGCTCGGCAGTCGACTGCTGAACCTTCTGTAACGTGCTACAGTAGCATCAGTCGACTGATGTGCACATCACTCGACTGCTCGTCGAGCACTCGACTGATGGCCTTCGGCCTCGGTGAACAGTACCATCAGTCGACTGATGGACCTCATCAGTCGACTGATGTTCGATCAGTCGAGTCATGGAGCTAGCAC
Organism: Wurfbainia villosa; assembly: GCA_025175895.1. Lineage (NCBI taxonomy): Eukaryota > Viridiplantae > Streptophyta > Magnoliopsida > Zingiberales > Zingiberaceae > Wurfbainia > Wurfbainia villosa. The sequence continues at coordinate 99,680,618 of CM045997.1, read as the reverse complement.
TCGACTGATGGCCGTATCGTATCGCGCTACAGTGTTATCAGTCGACTGATGTCTGATTTCCAGTTCTGAAAATCAGAAAATCTCGATTTCGTCATCTTAATTATTCCATTTTATCACGTTAGATCTTGTATATCGAATGTATTGATGTTATACTTTTATTCATGTATTTGTTAATGTATTTTAATGATTTATTTCATTTTTGCAAACATTAACATTCAACGATTTCCAACACCTAACATCTCACCCTTTCTAAGTGTTGAAATACACAATCAAGGTAAAAGACTTGTTTTGTGAGATGTAATCTATCCTAGACATTCCTTCCATGCAAACATATGGTAAAACATATGAAGCATGGTGAATACAAGACATCAAGTTGTGTGACACTTGAGTATCACTCTAGATGTTACTTTTACATCTTAACCACACATTTCTTGATACATAACCTTCCAAAGTGTGCCAATAATCAAAGGTACACACTATGACCTCTAAATCTAGATCGTGTCAATTTTATTGATTTTCATGTTTTCAAGATATATATTGACACAACCTAAACTTCTTTTAAAATTAAGGCTCAAGGATATTTCCAAGGTAATCATAACCTTGAAAGTAACCTAAGGTGCCACCTTTATCATGGTTGAGTTAACTACCCATCCAATCAAGGTTGGCACACCCTAAACCCATCTAGCGTGAATCAATCACGCTCTTAGGAACCCAAAACCGATTTGAGCTCCTAGGGTTAATTAGGTATTCCTTAGGGATAACCTCCCTAGATACCTTCCTAATGACCCTCCTAGGCTTATTAGCCTTGGTCATTTTGGTCTTGCCTAGGTTAACCTTAGGGATTGCCTCCCTAACAACCTTATTAGTGGCCATCCTAGGTTTCTTCGAAACCTTGGCCATTAGGCACAAACCTTGGTCAACTCTAGGAATGACTTTCCCATTGACCTTGGTCATCCTAGACCTAGTTAGTGTTCCATAGTCAAATGGAACACTATGGTAAGCCGCCTTAGGCTTAGGTTTTTGACCCAAACCCTTCTTGCCTTTGGTTGACTTTTGTCTTTTAGATCCTACTTGTTGACTTGGATTATTTGACCTAAAAGTTTGACCAATTGACCCTTGCATTTGATTTTGCATAATGTTGAGGGTCTTTTCAAGTTTTTCAAGCCTTGACCTCAAGGCTTGATTTTCCTTTCCTAGTATCTCAATTTTTGATTTTTCATTTTCTCTTGAGATATTTCTATTTCTAGGCATATGTCTAGATTCCTTAGCATTATAGCCTAGATGTTCTCCTATTTTCTTAATGCTTTCCTTAGGTAATATATTTTTAGGGACATTAGTCCCAAATTTCTCCTTATTCTTAAGGTGAACATTCTTAGCTCCTAAACAAATATGTTTGTTACTTCTAGCATGCTCTTTATGATACATAACAAAATTGCTAAAATTAGTTCTAGCATGCTTCTTAATATTTAAATTAGACGGAGCATTATTTAAATATACCTTAAGGTTTGCCTTAGTGGCTCCCCCTACTTGTGATGCTCCTTCTTGCCCTTTCTTCTTTCCCCTTGGGCATTGACTCCGGTAATGACCCGGTAGTCGGCATTTGAAGCAAATGACATGCTCCTTGCTCTTTTGTCTTGGAGAACCGGCGTCCGTTGACTTTTGTTGACTTTTAGGCGAGGAGGTTTCTTGATCCTCTTTGGACATTTGCTCTTGTAATGCCCATACTCCCTACACTCAAAGCACATAATATGATTTTTATTTGAAAATAAAGTGTTTGAGTTACCTAGGGTGGTGGTAGGTGCCGGAGTTGAATTTTGAGCTTCCTCATCTTGATCGGATGTTGAAAGCTCTTCTTGAGGTTGCTCCGGTGTAGAGGATGGTCTCTCCTCCTCAATCCTAGAAGTAGATGCTTCTTCCACCTCTTCTACTTCTTCTTTCTCTGATTCGGAAGTTGACTCCATCTCAACTTCCGATTCCTCACTTTCACTTGAGGATGAACTCTCCTCATGGTATCTTGCCAATTTTCTCTATAGCTCCTTGGCATACATGTAATCCCCTAACTTGCACAAAACATCATTAGGGATTAAATCTTCCAAAAGTTTCGTTACCTTAACTTCGGTCTTGAGCTTTTGGCATTGCTCTTGGGTCCACTTTTTCAATTTTAGGACATTCCCCTTCTTATCCCTAGGGGGTTCAAGACCTTCAATGAGGATGAACCAATCCTCTATGTTCATCATCAAGAATGTTTCCATTCTTGCTCTCCATGCCGGAAAATCTTCTGGATCATATGGAGGTGGAGCGTTGATTTCCCATCCAAGCTTGTCTTGGAATTCCATCTTCACCCTCTAGCCTTTTGCCTTAGCTCCCGGTTGTTAATCCGTAGAAGAGCCTCGGACTCTGATACCACTTGTTAGGAATATTGGAACGGCTAGAGGGGGGGGAGGTGAATAGCGAAGATGTAATTCGATCTCGTTTGTGTCTACAATTTCGTTAGCGCAGCGGAATATATATAATGATAAAAGCAATAACGAAATAGACAACAAGCTAACACAATGATATAACGTGGTTCGGAACCGTACGGTTCCTACTCCACGGATCGAGCTCTAAAGAGCCCTAGTGATGCACACGCACTCACTAATGATAAACACTCCTTCTCGACACAAGTCGGAGGCGGAGAAACCCCTTACAATAAATCTTACAACAGTAAGAATGAAATACAAGCAATATACAATGTAAATATGAAATACAAGTAAAGAAAAGACTTTACAACACTTGTTTTGATTGCTTGAATGCTTGGTTGCTTGCTTGCACTTGGAGACCTGATTTGCACCAACAAATCGCCCCAATAGCCCTCAATAACCAATTTCTTTTTCCTCCACCACGAGCTCCATATATAGCTTCAACCTGTGCTGGAAAAAGTCTATCAGTCGACTGATCGGGACCATCAGTCGACTGATATCACTGTTGTCGTGAGACAACGGCTAGTTCCACGTTGGATAAGTCCAACGGAACTACCATCAGTCGACTGATTGTGACCATCAGTCGACTGATGGAGTCCTCACTCGACCAGTCGAGTCTCGACTCCATTCTGTGGCCGAATTCTCGAGCACCAGTCGACTGATCACACGATCAGTCGACTTCTCGGCATCACCGACCGCCAACCTATGGCGATCGCTAGGCCATAACCCGCAATAAACCCTAGTTGACTCGGTCCAGTCGACTGCCACATGACACCAGTCGACTGGCACACCTCAAACATGAGGTTTTAACTCAAGTATGGTTCCCCCATACTTACTAGACCACCCTTAGCCTAGACCTAAGCCTTCTAGCCACCTCCATCAGCCTCACGCCTCTCGGATCCCTCCAAGTCATCCATGACTTGTTCATCCATCGCGCTAGCCTTCAGGTGCTTCCGTCGGCTATGTCATGCTAACGGTGTCTACACCGCCAAGGCACATTGGACTTACGCCGCCAAGACTCCGCTTGGACTTTACGCCGCCAACCATTGGACTTGTGCTGCCAAGACTACCGCTTGGACTTTACGCCGCCAATATTAAACCCCTTGGACTTCAAATGCTAACCCATGTTAGACTTTCCATGCCAAGACCATGCTTGGACTTTCCTTGCCAACTCATGTTGGACTTTCCATTTGCCAAGACTCATGCTTGGACTTTCTTGACAATTATATTGTCACATGTTTTTTGTCGAAACATCAAAACACATCAAAACTTCACTCGAGCCAAACTCGAGTCCTGGTCAATCGTGACCTGGGCCGATTGCACCAACAATAAAGATGACTTTAAATAAAAATAGCACACGTACCTTTCAAAGAATCTAGAAAATTACATACACACATACACATACCTCTTTCAGAATAGCTCGTCGTCATGCAAAAACACGAGAACAGATGAATCATTAGGACTTCCCGAGGGGGGGGGGGGGTCACCACCCATCCTAATACTACTTTCCGCTAAGCACGCTTAATTTCGGAGTTTTAATGGGATTCAATGCATTAGTGATGGTATGGATACAACCATAGTTTCATACATGTTCTCCCTATTTATTGCACAAATGGTAATCGAAACTCGACCTTTATTGCATCATGTGAAACCTTAAATCCCTCTGTCACGATCGCATAGCAAAACGAACAAAATATGTGAAGGAAAGAAAAGACAACCGAAAATAAAAATAGCACATGTACAATTCACAGAATTCTAGAAATACAGACACATGTGCATGTACAAATCACCTTTTGAGTTGCTCGCCACGATGCAAAAACACGAGGGAGGGAGGAGATGAGAAGGAAGTCATCGACGAAAAAAATAGAAAAATAGGTCCAATACGAGAACTTCCTAGCAGATCACTGATAAATTGTATGTCATGCATGATGCGATTATAAATTAATTATCAAATCCTCTCTACACTAATATAGCATATGAAGCAACCCAGATTGTCTTCCAAGAGTGTAATCGGTAGAGTGATTGTCCTAGGATCGTTTTGTTATTGCTTTGAATTTTCTATTGTAAATGGAGGGTTGATATACATTGAAATTCTAAGACTAATAATGAAAGACATTCTAATATAATGTAGAAATTAAATCAAATACATATAAATGAAGCAATCAAACCGTAAGAAACATTAAAACAAATACATGGCGTGCACAAATATAAAGCTAACATTAATATAAAAGCAGCATTTAAATAAACAAGTGACATGCATACAAATTAAAGTATTTTAGGACAAAACAAGAAAATAATTAATCTCTCCTGGATGAAATGGTGGAGTGGTTGATGTGGGCAGATGTCATCGGAATCACTTCGGGGGAGCAGAGCTCTCCTCTCGTACACATGAGAAGAAGAGGTGGAGGACCGAACTCTCTCAGATTTGTTCGAGCTTGTGGATGTCGTCGATGGTGGAGCGGAGCTTCTCCCTTAAATCCAAGGAGGAAGATGGAGGTTGATGAGGTGGAGACGACGACTAAAGCTTGCAGAGGAGGGTTAAGGCGTGCTTAGGGTTGGAGAATGAAAGGATGGGAGAAGAGATGGTCAAGAAAACCCTTGAAAAACCTTATATACCAGCTCGAAACGACATCTCCACACCGCACCACGATCAGCCCGTGGTGGCCTCTTGAATCCTCTCATGACTTTTGGCAGCAGGGATCACGACCGTGGTTCATTCCACGGTTGTGTCATAGTCCCTACTGTGGTAGACCTTGCTCCGAAAATCTTCGATATGTTCTCCAAATATCCTACAAAATAAGATATGTATCAAATTAGTACTAAGAACATCAAATTGTCATATAATTACATCAAAGCTCTAAAATAACTCAATGCTTATACACCATGATAAATACGTCGAATTAAGTATAGAGCAGATTAAAATATCGAATAATGTTTCAAAATGTGAGTTATCAATCAGCCAGTCTAGTACCGCTCTCACCCAAGCACAATTATCTTTAGAGTTTTAATGGGATCTAATGCATAAGTGCCGGTATGATCCAACCATGATTTCACCCATGCACTCCCTATTTATCGTGCAAATGATCATCGAAAGTTGACCTTCATTGCATTGTGTGAAATCTGAAATCCCTTCATCATGATCATCCAGCGAAACAACAAAATAACCAAAGGAAAAAAAAGATAGTCGAAAATAAAAATAACATGTGCACCTTTCAAAGAATCTAGACAAATACATACACATTCGCTTTCATAATTGCTCAACACAATGCAAAAACATGAGAAAGGGAAGAGACAAGAGGGAAGCCACCCACAATAAAATAAAAAGAAATAAAATAGATGCAATAAGAGGACTTTCCAATGGACGCCCATCCTAATATGCTCTCTCCCAAACACATTTAACTTTAGAGTTCTAATGGAAGTCAAGGCATTAGTGCTGGTGCGATCCCACCCAAATTTCATCCACGTGCTCTCTAATTATCAAGCAAATGGTCATCTAAAGTCAAACTTCATTGATCATGCAAAATCCTAAATCCCTCCACCTGATCGCCCAACAACATGATGAAGTAACCAAAGGAAAAAAAAATAAAAAAGACAACTAAAAATAAAAATAACACGCATACCTTTCAAAAACTTTGAGAAAATACACACACGTATAGACCTCTCTCAGAATTGCTCACCGTGATGCAAAAACGCGAGGAAGGGAGGAGATGAGAAGGAAGTCGTTCGCACATAAAATAAAAATATAGACGTGACATGACATGATGACTTTTCAAGGGTACGGTCACCCATCGTAATATTGCTTTCAGCCAATGATACTAAACTTCACTTCAAGAATTCTGATAGGATCTAGTGCATTAATTCAGGTACGACGTCACCTATGATTTCATTCGTGTGCTTCCTATTTATTGTGCAAATGGTTAGTAATAGTGAACCATCACTGCATTGTGCAAAACCTTAACTCCGTCTGCCATGATTGACCAGCTAAACAACGAAATACCCATAGGCAAAAAAGATCATTGAAAATTAAAATAGCACACATACCTTTCAAAGAATCTAGGAAATTACATACACACGAACACATATAGACCTCTTTTCAAATAGCTCGCCACAATTCAAAAACATGAGGGAGGAGATGAGAAGAAAGTTACTAGAGAGAGAGAGAAAAAAAAAAAGATGTGCAACACGAGGACATTCAACGGGGTCACCTCGTCACCTATCGTAGTACTACTCTTTGCAGAACACATGCAATTAGGAGTTCTAATGGGATCCAATGCATTAATGAATGATCACATCCATGGTTTCATCCATGCTCTCCTTCTTTATCAGAGGAAAGAGTATTGCTCTTGCCTAAGCAAGTAAACTTTTAAAATTCTGATAGAATCCAATGCATTAATACGATGCCACCTACGGTTTAATCCACACACTCCCTATTTATTGTGTCAATGGTCATTGAAAGTCAAACTTTGTCACGCCACATGAAATCTTAAATCACTATACCACATTGGACTTGTCATATGAATTCCTGATTTACCTCTTTCACCGATAGAGACAATCGGAGGGGGTGGTAATATGACGATTTCATATTTTTGAATCACAACACCACAATCACTTAGCGAAATGACAAAATAACTGGAGGAAAAAAAAGACAACCAAAAATAAAAATATATATCACATGTACCTTTCAAAGAATCCAAGAAAATACATACACATGTCCATGTACAAATCTCTTTCGGAGCTGCTCACCGTGATTCAAAAGCACGAGGGAGGAAGAAGACAAGAAGGAAGTTACCCATGAAAAATAATAAAGTAGGTGCTACATTAGAACTTCACGAATTAATGGTCACCCATCTTAGTATTATTTTTGTCCAAGCACACGTTTGAGTTCTAATGGAATCCGATGCATTAGTATTAGTATTAGTATGATTGACACTCATATTTTTAACCACGTGCTTCCTAGCTATTTATCATGAAAATGACAATCGAAAATCGATCTTCATTTTGCCATGTGAAACCCTAAATCCCTCCACCTTATTGCCAAGGAAAACGTAGAAATAGCCAAAGAAAAAAAAAATGATAACCGAAAATAAAAATAGCACGCATACCTTTCAAAGAATTCTGAAAAATACATATGCACGTAAAGGTATAGATCTCTTTCGAAATTGCTCACAATGATGCAAAAGCACGAGAGAGGGAGGAGACGAGAAGGAAGCCACCCACGAAAATATAAAAATAAATAGCAAGGCTACTAATTAACTTGTCCTCGATCGCTAGATTAATACTTCTGAGTTGCTCCTGTGTGTCCCTGCAGTCCTTATAAACTCAAATACACATATTAAATATGATTCAAAATCTAATTTAAAACCTTAGCACAAATATTAGATCAAAGTCAGACGACTGTAGCAATTGAGGTGCGATTACAGTAACACCGAGAGGCTTGGTCCTTAGATTGAAAGTTAGTTAATTTTATAGAGAATCGTTCTTAGTGATAGAATACAATTTATAAACTATATACGTACGTTGACTTATTGTATTTGATAGGTCAATCTAATATGGTTGAGTTAATTTAAATTTTGTTTACTTGGCCAAAACTTGAACACTGATAATTGACGATGAAAATCCTTTATTTATTAGGTTGAACTAAGTGGTACAGAAATTAACAACCATTGGGATTGCAATATAAAAGTGTTTTAATTTTCTTGAATTGTTGTAGATCTCTCCTATACTCCTGCTATACTGCGAAAGAGAACCAATTAAGTGTCTTCCAAGGTTAATTAAATTAAATCCTTACATCAAAAGTTTTTTTTTTTTTTTTTTTGGATATTATCATCTTTCCTCATTGGGACTAGAATTAATTGTCTTATCTTATATCATCGCTAGCTAGCTAGAGGGTCTTTTAACAATTAATAAGGCCTTATCTAGTTCAACTAAGGAGGTACTAGGATCAAGAGTGGTTGAGTAGACACTTATTAATGTTCGAATTGTCTAGCTAGAAGGTGGCCAACACCAATTAGGGCATGAACGAATCGACCTCGGAGGTGATTAGGGTTGGTTGGTTTCCCAGACTGACCGGTACCTATAAGGAGATGCTAGGATCAAGTGAGGATTATTAAATGGAGTAGGTCAATGCACAAATCATTACATGAGAGAATTAATTCTAGTGGCATGTGCTCAATTTGTTGTGTACTTGGTACCAAGGAGCGAGGATTGCAGAATGGGCAGGGTTCGATTCAGGATGAGGGTCTAAAATCTCACATAGTTTCAGATGGATCCCTCTCTGTTTTGTCACCGTGTCAAGAGGCTTTGTCCCCCGTGATTTATCTCTATTTTGTCAGTGCCCTAGGATGGATGACAAATGACTACTAATTGAACAGATTCTCAATTCTTACGGATGTAACTAGGGTCTCATAGAGTAGTAATACATTTTAAATTATATTATATCTCTCAGCTCGTTAATGTTGTGATATTTCTTTTTTTATTATTTTTGTCGTGCATGACGTACGTAGGTATTTTAATTTGTTACTAATAATTATATATGTTGAGTTTGTGAATTTTACGAGATGTCACGCTATTTTGTTCACTGTGCACTGTGCATAATTAAAGGTAAATTAATATGAATATGTATTGTGTGAGAGATTAGAGAAAAATAAAATAAAATGTCGCAATAAATTTGACATAATTTTAAGTATTTTCAAGGCAAAAAACTATGATTTAGTGCTAAACATGCATGCTCAGAATGTCGGTAGCAGGCATCAACGAGGAAGAATGCTTCTCCATATGAAGTGTTCTCTTAATTTCTCTATAAAGCATGCAGCTTGACGCTCTAAAATGGGGATGATATAAGTCATCAATGATGTTGAATGAAAAAGGAGAAAATAAGATAGGATAATTAATTAATGACATAATTAATGGCTTATGGCTCTTTGTGAGCATCGAGATGAGAGTGTTTTTTCCTCCCCTCTAATTGAGCTAGCTAGTGAATGAGCTGAGCGGATCTCAATTGGAAGTGTGGAGTTGGGAGGCATGATCACAATGAATGTTTAGCGAGAGTATTTTGGATATTTTACCCATTGAGTAGTATATCATTTGAAAATTTTTGAAAGTGAGATTATGATCGGACTCTTTCAAAATATAATATGGATCGATGTGCCAACATATTCGACTTCAAATCAGGGAGGAAGTAATTGATTTTTTTACCTTGACAATGCTTCATTATGGTTGATGTTCCCAGCATAATCGATGTTATGTTGCTGCAATAATCAGTTTATAAGAATGCGACGCATGAGTTTACAGAATGCATACTTAATCTAAAATTCTTTTCTGAATTTAGATGACCGTTACATATCTTGACCACTACTTCAAGATCCATAGGGATCTCCGTGATTTACTTCCCTAACAATAATCATGAAATAAACCGATTGAGATCGCTAAATTGACGGTTCCAATCATTTAAAATGTCCTCTAGATAGAATGATTCACACAATATAAATGATACTCAAACTAATCAATTAAAAGTTTTCCACGGACCGATTAGATTAAATTAAAATAATTAAGAAATAAAAAAAAATATATATATATTTAAAATAAATTTAATCGAATTTATAAAATCTTCTCTAACAAATTTAAAATTGGCCTTTCGTTCGATCGAGCTGGTTCGAAAACACTATTTTTGGATTTGTAAAAATTTAAAATTTGTTAAGAAAAAACATTTAAAAATCCAGCTAAAGTCTCGAGTTTGAACCAAAATGGATCGGAGCGGTTAACCATCATTGGAGATTTGAAAAATTAGGGCGCAAGGTGAAGTGGCCAGGCAAAAATTAAAGAAGCCTCGAGTCTTCCGTGTGAAGTTAATCTGACAATTATCACGAACAACAAAAATAAAAGAGAATAATTGTGATTAATCATGGCGGCAGAGGAATATAATGATCAAACCGTACCTTTGTCTCTCAGATTTTTAATTAAAGGAAATGTTTTTTTAAAAGGGCATGTGAATAAATAAAAGCTGGTTAAGAAAGGGAACTACCAGTGGTTCCTTCTCCTACACCAACCATCCTTTCTGCTCCAAGAATAATTGAGATTGAATCGGTCGACGGTGCAATTTAAAAAATAACAGAGTTAAATGACTAAATTTTATTAGTTCATACGCATCATTAATTAATTATATAAACTTGATAGATGTACACATTGATGAATCCTTTAGGGATGCTAATTATAACATCCATGCACACCTATGGATTCTTGCCTCACTCCAAATCTATTTCTTACAAACCAAACCATGTTACGGATGCCACTTTTTTGATGGAGCCAGATTTCCCTGTTCGCCTTTAATTTCTTGAAGAAAGGGATCCATCTAGCAATTGATTATTGTTTTAGCAAGTTAGTCTTACTCATTGCTTATCCCTCTAGTTTGGTGGGAGAGTCTAACTATAAATATACAAAAATTCCCCACCAAAGAAGCTCCAATTTTAGTTCATTTTTTCCATTTAAATAAGAAAATAAATTTGTAATTGATGTTTATGTTCTTTGTGGAAACTGTGACGAATATAAGATTTTTTTTTAGTTGATGTAAAATTACTCTTTAATCCTTTTAAGGAAATTATATAAAAAAAAGAAGGATAAATACAATAACATGAAGTAGATAGAATTTTAAAGTAAAGAAAATGAATGTCTTGTATTATGGACATGTTCTCCTATTTTCTATATTTTAATTTCTTTCTCTTGACTATGAATAGCATGGAAGCTACATAATGAAAAATGATACATGAGGATCTCACCATATGGTCTAAATGATATTGCCACCCTCGTAGCTATGGGGCAGCGACATGATGTTCATGTAATCTCTTAGACATCTTTGATTTAATCTTTAACTCCGATGTACTTACAAAGATTTTTCTCCAAATGAGATGATAAATCTTAGAATGCCAGAATGTTGGATCGTCTGTTGCGAATGTTTCTCGATTTATCCTAATGGTCGATGAAAAACTTCCATGGGGCCAAACTTATTGCCTTTAGGATTTATCAGGTTGAAAATTTAAATATCTGGTGCCAACTGATTTTTTTTTTTTTTATATTGTCAATCATAGAGACCTATTACATTTGAATTGTGAGAATATGACACATTTGGATCAAAAATAGTTTTAGCTCAATGTTGTTGGAACATCCCATCATTTTAGGATTGGGATATATTATGATTTTGATGGTTATGAAAAGTTTAAGTCACACTCCTTATTGTATTTATGTTGGACTTTCCGAGTTACAAAAACTGCTTTTTGCGTTGCGGAAACCCCGGAAGTCCGGTCACGGATCTGTGTGAAGATGTATTAAAACTAAAACATGTATGTGCTTGTATAAAACCCTAGATCTACCTTAGATCTACATGATAATGACGTTACCCTCGATGCGACGCCCTTCGTAAATTCCGCTCGTCCAAAAGGTTCGCCGGAACTCGAGAGTGTCAAGTGCACACTACTTTATTGGTATCCACACAAGCAATAGGTGGAGAAAACACACCCTTGAGTGTGCTAGCACTCTATGGATGGTTCGGCCAAGAAGGTTGGGAGAGGGGGAGAGCTTGAGGGAATAATCCAAGGAAGAAGATGAAGTTGTGGCCGACCACATTATGGAGAGGGGGTTACATGCATGCATGTAACTCCCATGACCCTTGGTCTCCCTCATGAGGTGGCACCACATGACAAAGTCAATGATGATGGCCGACCATGCCAAGTCATCATCATGACATAACATTTGGTCAAGTCAAACTTGACCTTTCATCTTCCCTCTCAAGTCAAGTCAAACTTGACCTCTTATCTCCCATGGTTGATCAAATTCAACCATTTGATTCAAGTCAATTTAATTTAATGAATCTCTATTCATTAATTTAAATTGATTTGATGAATCAAATCTAAATTAGAATCATTCAACACTTGAATCAACTTGAGTCTAACTCAATTAGTCTAATTTGGATTACTCTTAATCCAATTTGGTTCATCCCATGAACCTAATCCTCATGGTTCATCATATGAACCTAATCTCCATCTAATTGCTCTTATGTGTGTGACCCTATAGGTTCTTGTAACGTTGGCAATGTCTTTAAACCGATTTATGAACATAAGCAATGAGCGGTATCTAGCAATACATCATTGCTACCCAAGTTACAAGAATGTTGAGCTCCAACATCACCTTTGTGACTACTAATTGTGACTCTCACAATATGTGACAATGTCCCTCTATCCTTGACATCTAGATTGACCAATCGAGGCATAGACCGTGTCATCCTCGGTACAATCTAAATCTTGAACTCCAAGTAGACTCACTCTAATCAAATGAGCTCAATATCTCATATTGACTCATTTGGGCATGACCATGCACTTCGTGGTCTCACTCTATCAAGAATATCGATGTCACTCCTGGCCATATAGAGGGATAGATCCCATCTACATCACTACATCCTCCGCATAATTTGTTACATACCCAAGCATCGCTTTTATAGTCCACCCATTTAGGTGTGACGCTGACGGCCAAAGTATGCAACTCCTTATGTAGGGAACCATGGTGACTTCAGGTCTAAGGACTAATAGTCATACTAATAGCCACATGAGAAAGTATATGACACTCATATAACGATCCATGATACTTTCTCATGGCGGGTCATTCAGTATTCATTCTCCAATGTATACCCATGTGTCAACTTGATATCTCATATCCATGACTTGTGAGATCAAGTCATCATGTTGACCTACATGCTAGTCTCTACGCATTAACATTGTCCCTGAATGTTAATACTCAACTAGGAATGATTAAGAGTAGTGTTCTCTATATCATCTCATTATCGATTCAACCAATCGATTGATATAGATAAGAACCTACTACTCAAGGACATTATTATATTTAGTTATTTGACACCAATTCAAGTAAATATAATAACCATGCCTTTATAAATAGGAATATGATACAATAAAGTCCATACAACAATCATCACATGATTGACTCTAGGGCTTTCACTAATAATCTCCCACTAGCACTAGTGCCAATCACCGTAGTATCTAATACCCAATGACCTAGTGTGACCATCATGCTTTTTCTGTGCCAAAGCCTTGGTCAAGGGATCTGCGATGTTAGCCTCTGTGGGTACTCTGCAAATCTTCACATCTCCTCTATCGATAATCTCTCGAATGAGATGGAAGCGCCGTAGTATGTGTTTGGTCCGCTGGTGTGAGCGAGGTTCCTTAGCCTGTGCAATCGCTCCATTGTTGTCACAATAGAGCTCTATAGGATCTGCAATGCTAGGAACCACCCCAAGCTCAGTAATGAACTTGCAGATCCAAACTGCCTCCTTTGCTGCCTCAGATGCAGCGATATACTCGGTTTCTGTTGTAGAATCAGCAACTGTGTCCTGCTTCAAACTCTTCCAGCTCACAACGCTACCATTCAATCAAAATACGAACCCTGACTGCGATCTATAATCATCCTGGTCAGTTTGGAAGCTGGCATCGCTGTAACCCTTTACAGCTAGCTCCTCATCGCCTCCAAATATCAAGAAATATTCTTTAGTCCTTCTCAAGTACTTAAGAATATTCTTGACTGCTATCCAGTGACGCTCACCTTGATCTGACTGGTATCTACTCGTCATGCTCAAAGCATACAAGATATCAGGATGAGTACACAGCATGACGTACATGATAGATCCTATAGCAGATGCATAAGAGATCTTATCCATGCGGTCTCTTTCCTCTCTAGAAGAGGGACTTTGAGTCTTCGAAAGACTCACACCATATGACATCGGCAGAAGTTCCTTCTTGGAATTCTGCATGGCAAACCGTAGTAATACCGTGTCAATGTATGTACTCTGACTTAGGCCAAGCAATCTCTTAGATCTATCTCTATAGATCTTGATGCCTAGAATACAGACTGCTTCACCTAAGTCCTTCATTGAGAAGCACGTCCTGAGCCAAGTCTTCACAGACTGTAGCGAAGGGATGTCATTTCCAATGAGCAATATGTCATCCACATACAATACAAGGAAGACAACTGTGTTTCCATTAACCCTCTTGTAGATACAGGGTTCATCTTTATTCTTGATGAAACCAAACTATTTGATCGCATCATCGAATCGAAGATTCCAGCTCCGAGAAGCTTGCTTTAGCCCATAAATGGACATTTGCAGCTTGCATACCTTCCCAGTATGCTGTGGATCTACAAAACCCTCAGGTTGTGTCATGTACACATCCTTGAGTAAGTTTCCATTCAGAAACGTTGTTTTGACATCCATCTGCCAGATCTCATAATCGTGGTTTACTGCAATAGCAAGCAAGATCCGAATGGACTTAAACATTGCCACTGGAGAAAAGGTTTCATCATAGTCAATACCATGAATTTTCTTGAAACCTTTAGCCACCAATCGACCCTTATAGGTATGCGTAAGTCCATCCATGTCAGTCTTTCTCCTAAAGACCCACTTACACCCAATAGGTTTGACCCCTTCAGGTGGATCAACCAAAGTCCATACTTGGTTGGTGTACATGGATTCCATCTCAGATCTCATGACCTCTAGCCATTTCTCAGAATCTGGGCTCATCACAGCTTCCTGATAGGAGGTAGGCTCATTCTCAATGAGCATAACGTCATCATGGTCAGACAAGAGAAATGAGTATCTCTCAGGCTGACGACGTATCCTATTAGATCTGCGAAGAGGTAGGTCTACCTGAACAGGTGGTTGTTCCACAACTCTTTGTGCAACAACCTCATCACCCACAACACTTTGTGGTTCCTGTTCAACCTCCATCAAGGCCTCAGTGCTATGGTCCTTATCTTGAATTTCTTCAAGATCGAAGGTACTCCCACTAGTTTTTCTAGAAACAAAATCCCTTTCTAAAAAAACTCCAGTCTTTGCCACAAACACTTTGTGTTGACTGGAAATGTAGAAGTAATATCCCTTTGTATCCTTGGGATATGCAACAAAATAGCACCTATCGGATTTGGGTCCCAGTTTGTCTGAGACTTGACGTCGAACGTAAGCCTCACAACCCCAAATCCTTATAAAAGACATCTTGAGATTTCTCCCTGTCCATATCGTATATGGTGTCTTTATGACAACATTGGATGGTACACGGTTAAGGGTAAAGGCTGCTGTGTCTAGAGCATATCCCCAAAAGGATATAGGAAGATCTGTGTGACTCATCATAGATCATACCATATCTAATAGGGTACGATTCCTCCTTTCGGATACACCATTCCACTGTGGTGTTCCAGGAGGAGTGAGTTGGGATAGAATTCCACACTCAGCTAGATAGTCACGAAACTCATGGCTAAGGTATTCACCACCTCGATCTGATCGAAGTATCTTAATACTCTTGCCAAGCTGGTTTTGTACTTCATTCTTGAATTCTTTGAACTTTTCAAAGGATTCTGATTTATGTGTCATAAGATACACATAACCATATCTACTGAAGTCATCAGTAAATGTAATGAAGTACCTGTAACCATCTCTAGCAGCAACATTGAAAGGACCACATACATCACTATGTATAAGTTCTAATAAATCTGTTGCTCTTTCGCTGTGTCTACTAAAGGGAGTCTTGGTCATCTTGCCTAAAAGGCAAGACTTGCATGTCTCATATGATTCAAAATCAAATAACATATCATTTAAATAAACTGAACAATATTTGTTCTTTATTATAAATGAAAATCCTTTCTTGTCCAAACAAGAAACTGAAATGATGTTCTTAGTTAAGGCAGACACATAACAACATTCATCTAATTCTAGTACAAGCCCAGAGGGCAAAGATAGATCATAAGTTCCTACAGCAACAGTAGCAACCCTTGCTCCATTGCCTACTCGTAGGTCCACCTCGCCCTTTTTCAATGCCCTGCTATTTCTCAGCGCCTGCACATTGGTACAAATGTGAGATGCACATCCGGTATCTAATACCCATGATGAAGAAATAGATAGATTGACTTCTATAACATTTATACCTGAAGTAGAAGTCTCACTTCTCTTCTTCTTAAGATCTTCCAGGTATGCCTTGTAGTTACGCTTCCAGTGTCCTGCTTCCTTGTAGTAGAAGCAAGCCCCTTCCTTGGCTACCCCTCCTTTGGGTTTAAGTTCTTTGCCTTTGCCCTTGGCTTGGGACTTTCCCTTACCTTTAGGCTTGCCCTTGCCTTTCTTCTTCTGCACCATCAAAATGATGTCAGATTTTCCTTTCTTAAGGTTAAGCTCAGCAGTTCTCAACATGCTGAGCATTTCAGGCAATGACTTATCAATTTCATTCATGTTATAATTCATGATAAATTGATTGAAGGCTTGTGGCAAAGATTGCAAGATCAGGTCAGTGGCCAGCTCTTGGCCAAGTGGGAATCCCAGCCTTTGTAGGTTTTCTACGTACCCAATCATCTTGAGTACATATTGACCTACGGGAGTCCCTTCTTGCATTTTAGACCCAAACAATGCCTTAGAGACTTCATATCTCTCATGCCTTGCTTGTCCTTGATATAGTTGACGAAGATGTCCAACCATATCATAAACATTCATGAACTCATGTTGCTTCTGAAGCTCAGAGTTCATGGTTGCGAGCATTAGACATGACACATCTAATGCATCATCTTGATGCCTCTTGTAAGCATCTTTGTCACCATGAGGCGAGGCGGGAGGTGCCTCCTAATGGGCTGCTCAGACGATAACTTCCTTTCTTGGGTGAGAACAATTCGTGTTCCTATACCAGATCCAGAAATTTGTTTCATTGAGCTTGTCCTTCTCAAGGCGACGCAGAGAGAGTGTTCGTGTTTGTCGACATAGTTATCTACAACATACAATGTAGAGAATTAATATCATATTCCTTTTATCATTTAATTAGGCCTTTAATCAAATGATGCTCCCATTGAATTATAGGAATTTTGTAGAATCGAGTTATGGATGTGGTCAAACCACATTACTAGATTCATACAAACTAGCTATAATTCTTGCGGGACAAGATCCACATCATACTAAGCCTTGAGTTAGCTTTGGCTAAATCGCCCAAGACTTAGTACGATTGGTGGGTAACACATTACCGATTACATCTCTATGCAACTCTTGTTTATAGGATCAAGACCCACATTTACAAAAGACCTTGAGTCAGCTTTGGCTAAATCGCCCAAGATTTAGTGTAAATGTGATCTTAACCTATCTTTCCAACGATTGGAATATGTCTATAGTTCTACTCGATCCAATTGAGTTAACTAGTTTTGCTCAATCTAATTGAGCTTACTCTAACCCAAGCGTGATAGGCGGGACCAAGATTGTCCCTCCGCACCCTACCAAGATAATATGCGTTGCTCTGCTTTGGCAGATTCAACAACAACAAATGATCGAGGTAGTGATGGGTATCAAGGCTTGGTAGGCATTTTCGAGTTGATTCGATTATGATCTAATCTAATCATAATGTGTATCTTATACGCATTTAGGTCTTTATTATCCTATATTAGCATGCATCACATACATACAATCATTATTCTAGCATGCATCATATATATACAAGAAAATTATCCTAGCATGCATCATATACATACAAGCATTATTCTACTAGCATGCATCACATACATACAAGCAAAATCAAATAAATAAATAAATAAATAAATAAATAAATAAATAAATAAATAAATAAATATATATATATATATATATATATATATATATATATATATATATATATATATATATATATATATATATAATTAAATGTGATGTAGTCATGGCCCTACTACGATCTTCTCAAGCCAATGAGAAGATCGGACGGTCAACCTAAGGCTAGCGGCTTCTCCAAGCGCTTCCTTTGACCGCCATGTGTTGTCGTCACCCTTCTCGTAATCTCGTCTTCAAGTGGACTTTCCACCGCTCCATTTTGTACATTACAAATATGAAATTCGAGTTACATTCGAGTCTAAAACTATTTACAACTAGAATATCAAAAGAAGAGGTACGACGCACAGGTCGCATACACTATACAACACGCACAACCACAAAACGACATGCAGGTCGTATTATGAATTACAACACATCACATCCAATCATATTGGGGTTATTGGGCCATGACAATCACAGAATTATATATAATTCTAAATTATGTATTTTTATAGAAAATTTCTATAATTTTTCCTTTTTTTTTTTCAATTTTATGAGTCACCTCCCCGTAACGGTCCCGCTAAGTGGTTTCCGGGCGCGATCGCGAGACAAGGCCCCTTTCGGGGATAGGGGCAGCGCCCCTACTCGCAAAATAAACTTTGCGAGTGTCCCTACAATGATCTTATAGCAACTTAAGTCGTTGTCCCAAAAACCTAAAGCGAGAACTCGCCGTTTCGGAGAATTTTTCTCGACGGTTGAAGCCTACAAGTGTCCCAACACTCGTTGATCCGATTCTTCGAGAAAAATACCCAAAAATTCTATAAAAATAGGAAATTTACAGAAACATATAAATCTGTAATTTTTATATCTAATACAAAAATTGTAAAAATGAAACACATACATGCTTCGCACGTGGCTCTGATACCACTGTTGGACTTTCCGAGCCGCAAAAACCGCTTTTTGCGTTGCGGAAACCCCGAAAGTCCGGCCACGGATCCGTGTGAATATGTATTAAAACTAAAACATGTATGTGCTTGTATAAAACCCTAGATCTACCTTAGATCTACATGATAAGGACGTTACCCTCGATGCGACGCCCTTCGCAAATCCCGCTCGTCCAAAAGGTTCGTCGGAACTCGAGAGTGTCAAGTGCACACTCCTCTATTGGTATCCACACAAGCAATAGGTGGAGAAAACACACCCTTGTGTGTGCTAGCACTCTATGGATGGTTCAACCAAGAAGGTTGGGAGAGGGGGAGAGCTTGAGGGAATAATCTAAGGAAGAAGATGAAGTTGTGAAGAAGAAGATGGAGTTACCCAAAATCAATTCACCCCCATCAAGAAGTGGCCGGCCACATTATGGAGAGGGGGTTACATGCATGCATGTAACTCCCATGACCCTTGGTCTCCCTCATGAGGTGGCACCACATGAAAAAGTCAATGATGATGTGGAGCATCATCATTGGCCGGCCATGCCAAATCATCATCATGACATGACATTTGGTCAAGTCAAACTTGACCTTTCATCTTCCCTCTCAAGTCAAGTCAAACTTGACCTCTTATCTCCCATGGTTGATCAAATCCAACCATTTGATTCAAGTAAATTTAATTTAATGAATCTCTATTCATTAATTTAAATTGATTTGATGAATCATATCTAAATTAGACTCATTCAACACTTGAATCAACTTGAGTCTAACTCAATTAGTCTAATTTGGATTACTCTTAATCCAATTTGGTTCATCCCATGAACCTAATCCTCATGGTTCATCATATGAACCTAATCTCCATCTAATTGCTCTCATGTGTGTGACCCTATAGGTTCTTGTAACGTTGGCAATGTCCTTAAACCGATTTAGGAACATAAGCAATGAGCGGTATCTAGCAACACATCATTGTTACCCAAGTTACAAGAATGTTGAGCTCCAAAATCACCTTTGTAACTACTAATTGTGACTCTCACAATATGTGACAATGTCCCTCTATCCTTGACATCTAGATTGACCAATCGAGGCATAGACCGTGTCATCCTCGGTACAATCTAAATCTTGAACTCCAAGTAGACTCACTCTAATCAAATGAGCTCAATATCTCATATTGACTCATTTGGGCATGACCATGCACTTCGTGGTCTCACTCTATCAAGAATATCGATGTCACTCCCGTCATATAGGAGGGATAGATCCCATCTACATCACTCACATCCCTCCGCATAATTTGTTACATACCCAGTAATCGCCTTTATAGTCCACCCATTTACGGGTGACGTTTGACGAAGCCAAAGTATGCAATGCCTTATGTAGGGAACCATGGTGACTTCAGGTCTAAGGACTAATAGTCATACTAATAGCCACATGAGAAAGTATATGACACTCATATAACGATCCATGATACTTTCTCATGGCGGGTCATTCAGTATACATTCTCCAATGCATACCCATGTGTCAACTTGATATCTCATATCCATGACTTGTGAGATCAAGTCATCATGTTGACCTACATGCTAGTCTCTACGCATTAACATTGTCCCTAAATGTTAATACTCGACTAGGAATGATTAAGAGTAGTGTTCTCTATATCATCTCATTATCGATTCAACCAATCGATTGATATAGATAAGAACCTACTACTCAAGGACATTATTATATTTAGTTATTTGGCACCAATATAAGTAAATATAATAACCATGCCTTTATAAATAGGAATATGATACAATAAAGTCCATACAACAATCATCACATGATTGACTCTAGGGCTTTCACTAACAATTTAGATATGTGTGTGAAATTGCGAAAGAATTAAGTAAAACACATGGAGATTTATAGACTTGGCAGAATTTAGAGATGGATAATATGAACATATAATGGATAGTAAAATAAAGAGTATTGAAGCATTGCAAAGCCGAGGAGGTGGACTACATAAGCAAAGGTGAAAAATGATATGTAGAGTGAGTTGAAGGCTCAATGTATCCAATGGACAAGTAGCTTGACAGGAGAAGACCTCAATGCATGGTAAGACTCCATAGAAGTTTCAGGAGTGACCTATATGATAGGGTGAAAGTAGCACTTAATCTAGGTAAACTTAGTCATTTGATTAGCCATAGTTAACATATCAATTGACTAAAGAGCCCTTCAATCAACTAATGGATATGTTGACTGAGCAGTTGACTCAAACGTGAACAAGATGAAGGCTCTTTGGAGAATAGTCAACTAGTGATGGTCCAATCAATTGATGCATATTGCTAATTGATTGATGAAGTTTGAATGAAATAATCATCAAAGGGAATGGTCAAGCCATAAGAATCTATTAGATCAATCAATTAACGGTGTATATTAGTCAATTCATAGGGACCTATACAGCAAAAAAAAAGTGTTAAATTTCATTTTGAGGAAGAAGCAATTCAATGAGTTTTAAGGCTATGAATCAACTACAACAAATATATTCTTACATGTTAACATGATGTTATTTCTTTAAGCTTTATTGTAAATCCTAATAAACCATTGTAACATTTTGTATGAATTGTGACATCTTACAAGAAGTTTCTTCACCTCTAGTGAAAGAAAAAATATAAAAGATTTTGGAAGTAATCCACTAAAGGATTATTGACCATAGAATAGGAGCTTGAGAGTTTCTAAACCATGCTAAAAGTGTTGGGGATCGTTGTGATGGCTAAAGAAAGGTGAATAGCCTTTTCTTCAATTTCTATAAAGATATTAGCAGAAGCAAGAACAAAAACAATACTAAAATTGAAATTAAAGAAACAATGATAACAAAGGTTATTTAACAAGGTTTGGAGATAAAGCTCCTACTCCACGACAATCCTTAAGGTGGATCACTCCTTGTAAGCTTTCACTAAAACCCCTTTTAATGAGAAAATCAAGGTGGAGAAGCCTTCTTTACAAGCACATTCTTCTTCTTACAAGATGATTGAAATGAGATTAGGAAGAAGAGATTAAAGAACTTAGAAAGCTTAGGAGAAGGCTTGGTGAGCTTAGGATGGAAGACTAGAATGAGTGAACTAGCCATCTTCAAGCTCCTTAAGCCTCCCTTTATAGACATTGAGTGTTTTTGCTCATTGAGCTCGATGCCAGTCAACTACTATATAATAACAAAAATAAATACACAACACAAGAACAATATGCAAGATATAACGTAGTTCAGAACCATAAGGTTTCTACTCCACGGGTTGGGCTCGAATGAGCCTTAGCGATGCCAAACACCACTAATAATCACAAACACTCCTTCTCGACAACAAGTCGAAGGCAGAGAAATCTCTTACAACGATTACAAAAGTAATACACATAATAAACAAGCAAATACAAATGAAATACACAAAACAACGTAAACAAAACTTTACAACTATTGCTTTGGATGCTTGCTTGTTTATTGCTTGAACCGTACTTGAAGACCCTGATTTGCACCAGCAAATCACCTAAAAAATGCTCAATAAAATCACTGTTGATATCCCTCTGGTCGAGCTCCTTTTAAGCATCCTCACGACTTAGATTTCTGCCTGACAGTCGACTACCAACAGTACCGTTGTAAGACAATGGCTTGATTGTTAGTAATATATGAGAGGTGTCCTAAGGCAATCGCCTTATGATTGTACCATTTATTTGATAAATGAAGATTCACTATTTGAGTATACATATTTTCATGTATTTTATTGGATCTTAAACTCATTTACTGAATGTCCGCAATACGATTCACAGCGTGAGAGAATTTGTGATTGGATCACAACTAGTGAGTATCTCTACATGTGTAATTGTGATGTATTGGAATTATCCCTAGTCGATGAATTGTTGGATTTGGACACCATCAATTCTGTCGAGACTAGCACGAGATATACTCCTTGGTGTATCCAAGAAGATGATTCTCACTGGCTGGAGACATTGAGATGTCCGAAATTAATCGTGGATGCTAGTTATGGTAACTAGTTCATTGGAGTGACCACCTGTAAGACTTCATATGGTTCTCTGCATATATAAATATGTCAATGTAATTCTTACTGCATCTTAAGTGCGATGTTCCTTTGACTTGCGGTATTCAAGTCATCTTGGTCATGAAGACTTATGCTTTGACATCTTAAGCAAACATCTCTAAGAAGATGTGGACCCGGGATGATTGGGTATAAGTCGAAGTGACCGAAAGTGTTTGAATAGCCTATAAAGAATTCACTACTCCTTGCGAGGATATGTATACCCATGGCCTCTCGTCGAATTATTACTAAAGTCTTTGGCCAAAGTATTACATGTTTAGAGTAAGGTACTATTGGATACATATGCAGTAACTAGAATCCGTAGGATGAGGAAATGATACTTGGGCTAGGTGTGACGTAGTCAACCTAGTGGGGACTGACACTATAGATCATGTCCTGAACCAAGTGGGTATAAGATGCGTGAATGGAATGAGGCACGATTCATTGTAGCTGCTGAAGGGTTTCAGAAATAGTTTTGGATCAACCGTTAATCTTTCGGTTAATTAGGGATCATGATATACTACTAGGTGCCACTCATGATCGTTCTATAATTAATGGTTAATTATAGACGACCAACATAAACCGAGAACCTATTTGGTCACATGCATAATGAGCGTAATCCGAAGGATTTAAAATGATCTTGAGAATGAGATTCTCAGACCGAGAGAAACTAAATTTGGTTGGACCAAACAAGGAGTGAGCATGAAATCATTTCAGTCGCAATGGAAGCGTAGATGGGCCATGTCTTATGAAGATATGATGGATGAACCAAATTGGTTTGGTTCTAATCCAATGGTGAAGAATAAACCAAAGGGGTTTGGTTTGTTTTAAACGAATGAACCAAAGTTGGTTCGATTCGTTTTAACTTAAAATAGACCAATTCAGTTCGGTTTATTTTAACTTAAGTTATTGAAGTGGGTTAATGGGTTTTGGTTATGAACCAATAACCGTTAGGAGAATGTGTTCTCTATAAAAACATGGCTTAAGGGGTTTTCATGGACAACTTTTGTGTGTTGGAAAACCTAGCCACTCTATCCCTCTCTTCTCCTTGCCGCCACCCAAGGGTTCCACGCTGCCCAGCTTTTTGTCGCCGTCCACCCTTGCTACCGGCGTCTAGCTGCTGCCGGTCACTCCTCCGGCGACCCTCCGGCGACCAAGGGTTGGCCAGCCATCCTCTTTGGCCGGTGCAACATCCTCCACCAAGCTGTCCAGTTTTCTGGACAGCTTGTATCCTTTGTGTCGGAGCATCGTTTGGACGACGTTTAGAGCTCCAACAGTGGCTACCTTGCCGAGGATTTGATCTCCGATAATCCTCATAGGTGGAGGACGAAGGATTCGGCAAACGGTTGACGAATACCTCTCCGAAGAAGCGAGTTTTGGGGACTCATTTTTGAATCCGAATTTTGATTTGGATTGTGATCTTCTCTCGATCACATCATCTTCGACACGAGGCTAGTGACTCATATGAAGATGAGACTTGTGGCTTTTTGAAGTCATCCCGATGATACTCGACGTGGATACGAATAGAGGCGATTCTAGTGAGAGTCGCTCCGGTTGATGCATTTTCACTACACATGATACGTCAGGTATACGTAGAGTAATTTTTTTTATTGCAAAATTTGAAAATACGATTATATCTACACATATTGTACTATGCATGCGTGTGGTGTGTGTGTGTAATAAATTAGATTTATTGCTTTTTATTTCTTCTGCTGCGCACATGTTTACGAAACATGTTTGAACACACACTCGTCGCGGTGCCAGAAACCCAATAGTGGTATCAGAGCCCAGGTTGTGTTTCGATATAATCGTAAAATTATTTTGTGATAGTCGTAATTGTATTTATGGAAATTTTTTATTTTTGGAAAGTTTAGAAGTATTTATGAAAATTTTCTAATTTTGGAAATTCTAGAAGTATTTATGGAAATCTTCTACTTTTGGAAAGTTTATAAGTATTTATGGAAATTGACTCTTTCCATAAATAAAATATATGATTAGATTTGGAAATTTATTTCCTAATTTAATCATGATTTGATTTGGAGAATCAAATCTAAAATATATTTTAATTCCATAAATAGTTTTGACAATTTAGGAAATTTGTTTTCTAAATTAAATTTTGCTTTCCTTAATTAACATTTTCCATAAATAAAATATGTGATTAGATTTGAAAATTTGTTTCCTAATTTAATCATGATTTGATTTAGAAAATCAAATCTCAGATATATTTTATTTCCATAAATAGTTATGACATATAAGGACATTTTTGTACATGCCATAATTGTATGTCATGTAATTGCATTAGATGCATATCATTATGGTATGCGTGTCGTGACATGTAGATATATGCCTTGTATGCCATGCCATGTAGATAATAGTTATTTGCATGCAAAGAGGATGCGACATAAAAACCCTTACTCAATATTAAAGCCTACATCTTCCATTAATATGGTTAGAACCAGAGTTCTATTTCCTATTTGGGTTGTTGGACTCTCTCCAAGCCCAGCTTGAACCTGAACATGTTCAAACCACGGAATAGTTTAATACTAATATGGTAAGAGTTAGAGGTCAATCGTTAGCTTTGGTTGTTGGACTCTCTCCAAGCCGGGCTAATTGGTTGAATGTGCTCTGATGTGAGCAAAACATATAGGGTTTTAGGAGTAGTTTTCGCTCACATCTTATTACATTTTGTGATAGTTTCATGCATATGTTACTCTATTTTTATACACATTTCCTATTTTCTGGTTCGGAGGTCTACTTGTTGTACTTTTATGTGTAGGTTAGCTTTTCTGGTGATAAAGATGCGTTTTCGGAGCAAAAGGACTTTCGCAGCTAGACGTAGAGTGGGACATGGCCAGAGCATGTGGATACACACGACCATGTCCAATAGGCGAAGAACAGCACCCCAGGGGATGCACACGGCCTGGTCGTGTGGAAACACATGGCCGTGTGGCGGCCCGACGGATTTACGCGACTAGGGCTTTTTCCGAATTTTACAACGGTCTGAGGCAATGTTTATATAAGGATGGCTCCGCCCAAATCCTAGGGGGGAGGCACGACGTCTAGGACGGCACGCCGAAGCCCTAAAAAGCTTCGGTAACTCACAGCGGGGAGGAGGAATGCCGCCGGAGGTCCACAACTTGCAATACAACGCCGGAGAGAGGATCACGAAGCATTGTATATCTCTATTTCTGTGCTTTATCTCTATTGTATTCGAACTTAAACATGTTTTGTGATTCTTCCTTCGTGTTTATGGAGTAGAACTTTCGATTCTAGGATTAGGGAGTAGCTTGTGTATATAGACAATGTTGGTTCATATTAAATTCTGGCCATAAGTTTAATTTGACAATTGGTAGTTGCTCTTTATTATATCTACGTGTATTTGGCTTTCTTTTCGCTGTGCTTAGGCGATACGAGATGGTGACAACCCTCGCAATCTAGATTTAGGAGGTTTGATCAAGAAACCTGGGGGTAAACATGACCTCCCGTAACTGCGGGGAGAAGGGAGCGGTGAAATCGGAAATGGTCCACCGCAAGGATTGATTTGGCATCCTCGTACCCTCTATCCCATCCTTTTGGGCGAGGATAACTCTCGGTGAATGCGGCGGCTCTGCGGGAGAGTGTATGATGTCCCTTCCCCAAAATCGTAAGTAGACGTTTAGATGACGCCAATTAACAACATTGTTCTATGGTACACAAGTGAAACCGAAGTCCTACGATCACCTTTTAAGACCCCAGCACCCTCTTTTCCTCCTCCGTGTGACACCGCACAGAGTAGTGTCCACCGATAGTCCTCACCAACCGACTCTCTCTTAGAGATCATGTCCGAACAATCGCAACCACTTAGTGTATTGGTACTCGAATCCCAGTCCTTGTGGAATCGATAATCTTTATTACTTGACGACATCCATGCACTTGCGAGCGTTGAGCGCGAGCGCGCACTTTGAGTCCACGATGGTATCCATCACGCAATTTGAGGATGCATCCGTGCGCATCACGCTCTAACCATATTAAAACTATTTCTCGATTAATGGGTCGGCTTTAACCTGGAGCATCGGCTTGTTGGACTCTCTCCAAGGTCGATGTGAAGGGAGGTGAAGTTGGGTGCTATGCATATTATGCATACTTGTTAATGAGTTAACAACCCGATGTATGTGTGAACATTCAATTAGTTGATAGCACATTGTGATAGTTGCATATATGTGATATGCAATCGGTATATTTGATACCTACCATCGTGGCTATGAATGGCTTGTTGGACTCTCTCTAAGGTTGTTCATATCTATGTTGGATATCAGCCCATTCAAAGATGGACCTACTTTCTCTCGAAGTGATTTTGGGGTTTTGAAATTCGAAAAATGAATGAGACTAATAAATGTATGTTAATGCATTTAAATCATTTTCTCATATATGCTTGATTTGTATTTCTAGGTTAATTGATTGGTCATGATGTCTTTGAATTTGCACTCTATTTTAGATTCAAATAAATTGACTGGGTCAAACTTCTTGGACTGCCTTTTGGATTCAACCTGAGAATTGTTCTCAAGGTTGAAAAGCTTGCGAATGTCCTCGAAGCACCTCTTCCCGCCCGTCCTAGTGACAATGCAACTTCGAACCAATTGTTAGCCTATCAGAAACATGTGACTGATTCTGAAATGGCGAGTTGCATCATGCTAGCCACGATGGTACCTGAGATGCGGAAGCAGCATGAGCATATAGATGCTCATACCATAGTCTTTCATCTTTATGAGTTTTTTAATGAGCAAGAGAGATTCGAAAGGTTCGAAGTCTCCAAGCTCCTCTTCACCTCTGAGATGCAAGAAGGTTCATCTATGGTACTGCTCAACATGCTGAAGACTGTGGAGTCTTCTGTGAAGCATGAGCATAGGGCGGTGCTGTTAGTTGATTCCTCGAAGAAAGATTCTAAGAGGAAGTCAAAGGAACAACAGAAGGGGAAGAAAAAGGCTAAAAAGGCAGAACCAGCTTAAAAGGGCACTTGCCATCATTATGGCAAGGAGGGCCATTGGCGAAGAAACTGCAAGATTTATCTTGAGTCCGTGAAGAAGAATAAGACATCAGATGCCCCATCTTTTTCAGATATCTTCGTTATTGATTGTCATTCTATTTCCTTAGACACTTGGGTATTGGATACTCGGTGTGGCTCACATATATATAATGACATATATGGGCTAAGGAATAGAAGAAGACTCATCAAGGGAGAGTCAAATTTATGTGTTGAGAATGGAGCAAAGGTTGTTGCACTCGCCATCGGAACGTATTTGTTGAGACTCCCTACAGGACTTGTCTTAGAATTGGATAATTGCTTTTATGTTCCTTCGATGATAAAGAACATCATTTCTATTTCTTGTTTAAATAGAAATGGGTACCATTAACCTTTTAGTAACAATTGTTGTTACATAACTTTGAATGACGTTCTTTATGAGACTGGAACTTTAAGCAATAGCATTTCTACGTTGGACGTATCCAGTGACATTTTCAATATCGAAGCGAGCAACAAGCGTGCTCGAAAGGATAATCAATTAGACTCCTATATGTGGCATTGTCATCTTGGCCATGCAAGCAAGAAACACATGTCCGAATTACACCAATGTGGAATTCTGGAATCGTTTGAATTGGATTCATACGATACATGTGAATCATGCTTAAAAGGCAAGATGACTAAGTTACCTTTTACTAGAAAAGGTGAACGGGTGGAAGAGTTGCTAGGTCTAATACATATTGATGTATGTGGACCTATGTCAACTCAAGCTTTAGGAGGCTATAGCTACTTCATTACCTTCACCGATGATCACTCACGGTTTGGGTATGTGTTCTTGATGAAACACAAGTCTGAAGCCTTTGAAAGGTTCAAAGAATTCAAAAATGAAGTAGAGAAACAACATGACAAGAGTATTAAAATACTTCGATCGGATCGAGGTGGTGAATACTTAAGTCAAGAGTTTCTAGATTATCTAAGAGACAATGGTATATTGTCTCAATAGACTCTGCCATATACACCGCAGTATAATGGTGTATCTGAGAGGCGTAACCGAATCTTGTTGGACATGGTCAGATCAATGATGAATCATGCGAATCTTCCCAAGTCCTTTTGGGGCTATGCACTTCAGATAGTTGTTTACTTGTTAAACAGAATGCCAACCAAGGTAGTCTCTACTACTCCATATGAGATATGGAATAGTAAGAAACCTCATGTATCTTACTTGAAGATATGAGGTTGTCTTGCTTATGTGAAGCGTACTGTATCAGATAAATTGGATGCTAAGTCTGATAAATGTCTATTTATTGGACACCCTAAAGAAATAAGGGGTTACCAATTCTATCATCCTGTGGAACAAAAGGTGTTTGTTTCAAGGCATGCTGTGTTTCTAGAGAAAGAGTTTCTCTTGCAAGAAAACAGTGGAAGTGTCGTTGAGTTTGAGCAGGCTCGAGAGACTCAAATAGACATTGATGAGACACCTGGTGAATCACCATAGCTAATAACTCATAGTGATGAGCCATCGGCTGGACCTATTGAGACACCACACCTTCTTAGATCTGGTAGAACACATAATATTCTTGAGAGATATGGATTTCTCGTAAGTGAATCGAATGACATATTACTCATTGATGATGAGGAGCCTACCAGTTATAAAGAAGTTCTAAAAAGTTCAGAAAAGGATAAATGACTTGACGCCATGAAGTCGGAAATGGATTCTATGTATGAAAACCAAGTTTGGAACTTGGTTGACCCACCTGAAGGCGTAAAGCCTATAGGGTGCAAGTAAGTTTTCAAGAAGAAAACCGACATGGATGGTAATGTGATTACCTATAAGGCTAGATTGGTGGCGAAAGGATATCGTCAAAAGCAAGATGTTGATTATGACGAAACTTATTCGTCTGTTGCTATGCTTAAATCCATTCAGATGCTCCTAGCCATAGTAGTTCATTATAATTATGAGATATGGTAGATGGATGTGAAAACAACTTTTCTTAATGGGAACCTACTCAAGGATGTGTATATGATACAGCCTGAGGGTTTCACATCGGTTAATAAAACCAAGGTATGCAAATTGCGACGGTCCATATATGGACTGAAGCAAGCATCCAGGAGATGGAATATCCGTTTTGATGAGACAATCAAAAAGTTTGATTTCTCACAAAATTCGGATGAACCTTGTGTGTACAAGAAGGTTAGTGGGAGTGCAGTCGTGTTCTTAGTATTGTATGTCAATGACATATTACTGTTGGTGCAACAATGCTCCAAGCATTTATATGTTTTGATGTTTGGCTAATCATCTAAGTTAGGCAATATCTTGTGATCTAATTATGAATGTGTTTAAGTGACAGGGAAATCCAAGGATGAAGTACTTGGTAAAAGGAAGTCCAAGTATGATCTTGGCAAAGGAAGTCCAAGGGATGGACTTGGCGGCATAAGACCAAGCTTGTAGTCTTGGCAGCATAAAGTCCAAAGTGAACCTTGGCAAAGGAAGTCCAAAGTAAAGTCTTGGCAGCATAAGTCCAAGCTTGTAGTCTTGGCGGCGTAAAGTCCAAGCATTTGGCAACCCAAGACATGACGAAACCGAAGGAAGCTCTTGGAAGCAAAGCGCAAAGGATGAACAAGTCGCGGACTCGGAGGGATCCTGAAGGCGCAAGGCTTATTGAGGAGCTAGAAGGTTAAGTCTAGGTCTAGGGTATAAAATCAAGTATGAATTACTCATTAGTCGAGAATGAAACCACGACCATCGATCGATCGGCTCAGATCGATCGGCCGATTCTGCGATCAGTCGACTGAAAATGACATCAGTCGACTGATCAAGAGAAATATCGCCACAGAATGCAGTCTCACTCGACTGATCACCCCATCAGTCGACTGATGGAGGGATCAGTCGACTGATCACCTGGCTGTTGGAAATTGCGGCTACGAATCTCCGCGGAGATCGCGTTTCAGAAGCCGTTGGCTTCGGCGGCAGTCGACTGATGGCATGCATCAGTCGACTGATCGACGCCCAACGGGAAAAACAGCCCCTCTTCTATAAAAAGGGGCCATGGGGAGCTTGGTGAAGCTAGTGCTCTTGCTCCTAACTATTCTCTCGTGCTCACCAAGCCTTCCAAGTGTTTTTAGTGATTTAAATCCTCCTCTTCTCTTGTTCTTGATCATCCATCATTGTAAAGAAGAGGAGAGAATTGTAAGAAAGGTTTCTCCACCTTGGTTCATCCAAAGGAGGTTCTAGTGACGGTTGATTAGGGCTAATCCACCTTACGGATTGCCGTGGAGTAGGAGCATCATCTCCGAACCACGTTACATCGGGTGTTAGTTTTGTTTCTTGTTTTTGTTTGTGCTTATATTTGTATTGCTTCCGCTAACATTTTATGTAGAAACAAGAAAGGCTAATCACCCCCCCTCTAGCCATTCCAAGGGTCCTAACAAGTGGTATCAGAGCTCGGATAGCTTGGAAGATCTCACCATCAACCAAGACATCAATGGCTCTTCAAGAGGGATATAGCATCGCCAAGCCACCGCTCTTCGATGGGAGTCACTTTGCGTATTGGAAAGGTAGGATGAAGTACTATCTTATGAGTAATATTGAAATTTGGCATAGTGTTGTAGATGGCTTCGAGGAACCGGTGGATGAACATGGACACCCTATTCCAAGCAAGGATTGGACAAGAGAAATAAACAAGAAATTTGAATCAAATGCAAAGGCCGTCCTCACCATCCAATGTGGCGTCACAATGGAGCAACTCAACAAGGTGGGGCCTTTTGAATCTGCCAAGGAGCTATGGGAAAAGCTCATTGAGCTAAATGAAGGTTCCAAGGAGTCAAAGAGGGCCAAGAAGGACCTTTTAATTGGACAACTTCAAGCCTTCCAAATGAAGATGCATGAAACCGTAAGTCAAATGCATGGAAGGTTCAAGGAAATTGTGAACGGACTCCATATCATAGGTGAGCGAGTCGACAACCGGGATTTGGTAAGGTATATCTTACAAGCATTTCCTAGAAATTCTTTATGGACCTCTATAGTTGATGCCATTAAGGTAACTAGGGATCTATCTCAAATTAAAATTGATGAATTATTTTGTGAGTTTGAATTACATGAGCAAACTAACATGTCCTCTAAGGAAAAGGGGTTAGCTCTATTTGTTGAAAAGAAGGACAAGAAAGAAAAGAAGAAGAAGGAAAGAAAAGAAGCTTCATCATCATCCGAGTCGGAGGATGAGTCAAGTAGCGATGGGGATTCATCTAGTGAAATGACAAATTTCGTCAAGAAGCTTTATAGAAAGTCAAGAGAGTTCAAGAATAGAGAAGCAAGGAAGGGGTCTCATTCCTCAAAAGGTAAATTTAATGGTAATTCAAGTTTTAGCAATAATGTGATTTGCCATGCTTGCAACAAGAAGGGGCATATAAAGCCGAATTGCCCGGAACTAAAGAAGAAGGAAGAAAAGGAAAAGA
This sequence comes from Wurfbainia villosa, assembly GCA_025175895.1. NCBI lineage: Eukaryota > Viridiplantae > Streptophyta > Magnoliopsida > Zingiberales > Zingiberaceae > Wurfbainia > Wurfbainia villosa. Next base: position 99,648,141 of record CM045997.1, on the reverse strand, counting down.
AAAAGAAGGACAAGAAGGAAAAGAAGAAGAAGGAGGCCATGGTGGCTCAAACCACATGGGACACACCAAGTGTTGAAGACTCTTCATCCGATGATGAACTTTTCCACATCACACACCATGTGGCACTCATGGCATTAGAAGATGATTCCGGTACATCAAGTCAAGAAGATTCTTCAAGTGATGAATCGTCATCTAGTGACGATGAGGTAATGAATTCTCCCAAGGTTATGCTTCTCTATAAATCAATTGCGTATCTTAAAGAAGCTCTAGATAAGTCAAAATCTAAGGTTAAGAGCATGAAGGTAGAACTAAAGGCTATTAAAAATGAAAAACCTTCACATGTTGATTCTTGCATGCTTAAGGAAGAAAATGACAAACTTAAGGATGAGGTTAGTGAATTAAAAGCATGTTTAGAAAAATTTTCATATGGCTCAAAGTGTCTTGATATGATTCTTAGTAGACAAAGAGCGGTTTATAACAAGGCCGGTTTAGGTTATAAGCCAAAAGAAAAAGAAGTTGCTTACATTTCATTAATAAATAGGAAAGCAACTATTAAGGGTAAGGTTAAGAAAGCTTGGGTACCTAAGTTTTTTACTTAATGTTACGGTCCAAATGTTTGGGTACCAAAAGCTTGTGTTTTCATGTGATTTAGGTAGGAGAGCGAGGTATGTGGATTGTGGATAGCGTTGCTCAACACATATGACCGGGATGTGAGCAAGTTCTCCACAATTAAATATGTGAAGAAGGGAGCGGTGTCTTTTGGGAATAGTGGAAAACTCAAGATATTAGGTAGAGGAACAATTGAGGTATCCCCCAAAATTGTTATTCACAAAGTCTTGCTAGTTGAAAATATGAAATTTAATTTATTAAGTGTTAGTCAACTTTGTGATGCAAACTATCATGTCTCTTTTGAATCCTCTAAATGCATGATTAGACACAAGGAATTAAATGATTGCATGTTAGTTGGATATAGGAAATCAAATATCTATTATGTTGATCTTTCATATGCTTCTAACATTTCTACTAAGTGTTTTGTTGCAAAAGAAGAGGAAAGTTGGCTATGGCATAGAAGATTGGGGCATATCAACATGAAAAACATAGCTAAGGTAGCCAAGATGGAGTTGGTCAAAGGGCTACCAAAGATCAAGTATGTCAAGAACAAATTGTGTGATGCATGCCAAGAAGGAAAACAAACAAAGGCATCACACAAAGGTAAAACCCTAACCAATACTTCTTTACCATTAGAATTATTGCATCTTGACTTATTTGATTGCCATAGGACTCCATCTTTAAATGGTAATAAATATTATTTGGTTATAGTAGATGACTTTTCTAGGTATACTTGGGTCTATTTTATGAAACATAAGGATGATACCTTAGAAATAATCATAGGATTTAGTAAAAGGGTTGAAAATGAAAAGAGTCTCAAAATCAACCGGATCCGTAGTGATCATGGTGGTGAATTTGAAAATCTAAAATTTTCACAATTTTGTTTAGAGCAAGGGTACAAGCATGAGTTCTCTTGTCCTAGAACACCCCAACAAAATGGGGTGGTGGAAAGGAGAAATCGTGCCCTACAAGAGGCGGCTAGGACTATGCTTAATGCATATTCTCTACCTAGCTACTTGTGGGCGGAAGCGGTTAATACCGCTTGCTATATCCAAAATAGGGTTCAAATCCATAGGTTTTTGGGAAAAACACCTTTTGAATTATGGAATGGGACTATACCCACAATTCATTATTTCAAAGTCTTTGGGTGTAAAGTTTATATTCTAAACACCAAAGATAACTTAGGAAAATTTGAATCAAAAGCGGATGAGGGAATCCTAGTTGGATACTCATCCACAAGTAGAGGGTATAGAGTCTACAATAAGAGAACCAAAGGGATTGAGGAGTCTTCCAATGTTCAATTTGATGAAACTACTAGTACCTACCCTAGAAAGTCTTCCATTGATAAGGATATTAATGACAATAATCAAGACATTACCCAAAAACTTCAAAATTTGACCATTAGGGGTAATGATCAAGGGGGAGGAAGAGGAGACTCCGATGATGAAAGAAGGGTGGAAGATAATGATAATCAAATTGAAACCCCTTCTAGAAACCTAAGAATTCATCAAGATCATCCACTTGACCAAGTAGTAGGAGATCTATCTCAAGGAGTAAGAACTAGGTCATTTCATAGACCTCCTACTAGTCAAGTAGCTCTTATCTCACAAATTGAGCCCAAGTCGATCAATGATGCATTACATGATCTGGATTGGATTTTGGCAATGCAAGATGAATTGGCTTAATTTGAGAGAAGTCAAGTGTGGGAATTAGTGCCTAGACCCAATGATAGCACCATAATTACTACAAGATGGGTCTTTAGGAATAAGCTAGATGATCAAGGAAATATCACTAGAAATAAGGCTAGGTTGGTTGCTAGGGATTCAATCGAGGGGCTTGACTATGATGAGACTTATGCCCCGGTGGCAAGGTTAGAATCTATTAGGATTCTCTTAGGGTATGCTTCCTTCATGGGATTTAAACTTTACCAAATGGATGTTAAATCGGCATTCTTAAATGGTTTTATTAAGGAGGAAGTATATGTAGAGCAACCACCCGGATTTGAGAACATAGATTATCCAAATCATGTATGTAAGCTTAGGAAAGCATTATATGGGTTAAAACAAGCTCCCCGGGCATGGTATGAAAGATTGTCATCCTTCTTAATTTCTAAGGAGTTTAGAAGAGGCCAAGTAGATCAAACTTTGTTTATAAAGTCAACATTAAAAGATATATTCATAGCTCAAGTATATGTTGATGATATCATCTTTGGGTCAACAAATGATGATCTTCTTCAAGACTTTATAAAAAATATGGAAAATGAATTTGAAATGAGTTTGGTTGGAGAGCTTACCTTTTTCCTAGGTTTACAAGTCAAACAAATCAATGAGGGTATTCATATTTATCAAACCAAATATGCAAATGAAATGATCAAAAAATTTGGTTTGGAAAATGCCAAAATTGTAACCACTCCTATGGCCACTAGCACTAGGATAGATAGTGATCATGAAGGTAAATCAATTGATCTTAAACTTTATAGGAGTATGATTGGTAGCTTACTATACCTAACCGCTAGTAGACCCGATATTTTATTTGCGGTAGGTATGTGTGCAAGATACCAATCTTGTGCCAAAGAATCACATTTGGTAGCCGTCAAAAGAATATTAAGGTATATTAAAGGCACCCTAAATGTAGGACTTTGGTATCCTAGGACTAGGTCATTTGAATTACTTGGTTATACCGATTCCGATTATGCCGGGTGCAAATTGGATAGGAAAAGTACTAGTGGTGGATGCCAATTTCTTGGGTCCTCCCTAGTTAGTTGGAGTAGTAGGAAGCAACATTGTGTTGCTTTATCAACCACCGAAGCCGAATATGTGGCTATGGGTGGTTGTGTAGCTCAATTACTTTGGATGAGGCATACTCTTGTGGACTATGAGCTACACTACTCTAACATTAAAGTTTATTGTGATAATGTGAGTACCATCAATTTGACCAAAAATCCGGTACATCACTCTAGGACCAAGCACATTGAAGTGAAACATCACTTCATAAGAGATCATGTGGCAAGAGGGGACATTGAACTTAATTATGTAGAATCTAAGTCCAATCTTGTCGATATCTTCACCAAAGCTCTTCCCGAAAATGAATTTTCATCTTTAAGGAGAGAGCTTGGTATGTGCCTTGTAGAGTAAAATTCTAGGTTTGCATGATCCCATGTTTATATGTTATCTTTATACCTTGATACATCTCACAAAAAGCCTTAAGAAATCTTGATTTTTATATTGAGACACTTAGAACCATGTGAGATGATAGGGAAGGTGTACTTGGCTCATCATGCTTGTTATGATGCATTACTATGAGCCAATGACACACCTAGAGACATAAATACCTTATGGACCAACCATTGGGAAGGCTTGTATTCAAGTAATGAGTACATAGCTCTAAGAACATGGTTGGAAATTCCAAATCATATATATTTTAAACTATGTTCATTATATTTTGGAAAACAGTTTTCAAGTGAATCACAAAAGTGATACAAAGGTTGAAAATTCTTTAGAACTTTTGTAAATTTCCAAATTTGTATCAATCTTGGAATCTGGAAAACATATATTTTTCAAATTATTTTTCCTTAATAAAGTATGATTTCAGAAATGTGTACGCAAAATTTTGTAATTTTTCGAGATTTCTGGAATTTCTACCATTTAAAATAAAAAGGTCAAATTTCGATTTCAGCGTAGTGCCGATCGTTCAGATATCAGTCGACTGATACACTGGGTTTTCTGATAATAAGCTCCATTTTCTTATATTTGGTGTATTTTTGATGTCCTAACACTCTAGTATGATAATATTGCGTATAAACGAGTTTTAGGACTGCTTAATACAGTGGTTTAGGGGGAGTTTCAATAAATTCTATCCTTTTATCCCCAAAACCATTGTTGGTGCAAAGTTAGGATTTAACTTTTGAATTTTAGATTATGCTTTGCTTCAAATGTAATTTACATCCTATCTTGGATTAAGGGGGAGCTTAATTTCAATCTAATACCTTAGTCCAAGATCCAACATTCTTAATTCTTTCATCCTTCTCTTTTTGATGTATGTCAAAGGGGGAGAAGGAATGCTTAAGTTAGATGATTATGTGTGTATCTTTAAAGACCTAACTTAAATGATTGTCAAACATCAAAAAGGGGGAGATTGTTGGTGCAACAATGCTCCAAGCATTTATATGTTTTGATGTTTGGCTAATCATCTAAGTTAGGCAATATCTTGTGATCTAATTACGAATGTGTTTAAGTGACAGGGAAATCCAAGGATGAAGTACTTGGTAAAAGAAAGTCCAAGTATGATCTTGGCAAAGGAAGTCAAGGGATGGACTTGGCAAAGACCAAGGTTGTAGTCTTGGCAGCATAAAGTCCAAAGTGAACCTTGGCAAAGGAAGTCCAAAGTAAAGTCTTGGCAGCATAAGTCCAAGCTTGTAGTCTTGGCGGCGTAAAGTCCAAGCATTTGGCAACCCAAGACATGACGAAACCGAAGGAAGCTCTTGGAAGCAAAGCGCAAAGGATGAACAAGTCGCGGACTCGGAGGGATCCTGAAGGCGCAAGGCTTATTGAGGAGCTAGAAGGTTAAGTCTAGGTCTAGGGTATAAAATCAAGTATGAATTACTCATACTTGATGAGTATCAGTCGACTGATACGATGTATCGCGATCGTCAGCGCTCGATCGAGTCGAATGAAACCACGACCATCACGACCGTTGATCGATCGATCGATCGGCCGATCTGCGATCATCGATGAAAATGACATCGATTGATCGATCAAGAGAAATATCGCCACGAATCACGATCCTCACTCATCTGTCTTGATCACTCTGATCGATCACCCCATCGATCGGTGATGGAGGATCGATCGTGATCACCTGGCCGTTGGAAATTGCGGCTACGAATCTCCGTGGAGATCGCGGCCGTGGGCTGGCGATCGTGATGGCATGCATCGATCGACGACGCCCAACGGGAAAAACAACCCCTCTTCTATAAAAAGGGGCCATGGGGTGCTTGGTGAAGCTAGTGCTCTTGCTCCTAACTATTCTCTCGTGCTCACCAAGCCTTCCAAGTGTTTTTAGTGATTTAAATCCTCCTCTTCTCTTGTTCTTGATCATCCATCATTGTAAAGAAGAGGAGAGAATTGTAAGAAAGGTTTCTCCACCTTGGTTCATCCAAAGGAGGTTCTAGTGACGGTTGATTAGGGCTAATCCACCTTACGGATTGCCGTGGAGTAGGAGCATCATCTCCGAACCACGTTACATCGGGTGTTAGTTTTGTTTCTTGTTTTTGTTTGTGCTTATATTTGTATTGCTTCTGCTAACATTTTGTGTAGAAAAAAGAAAGGCTAATCACCCCCCCCTCTAGCCATTCCAAGGGTCCTAACAATTACTTATAGGAAATGATGTTTTAGTCTTACAGTCAGTTAAAATTTGGTTGTCCAAGATATTCTCCATGAAAGACCTGGGAGAAGCAACCTACATCCTCGGGATTAAGATCTATAGGGATAGATCAAAACGGTTGCTTGATCTTTCGTAGTCTACATATATAGACTGAGTGCTAAAGAGGTTTAGCATGTCGAAATCCAAGAAATGTTGGTGCAATCAGCCTAGGTTGACTCGAGTTTGACACGAGCAGTATTTTGATGATAGATAAAACTTATGACATGGGATTGTCATAGGAAAGTCCAACATGGAGTTGGCATGGAAAATCCAAGCATGGGGCTTGGTGTGGAAAAGTCCAAAGCATTGCGAAGCCGTTCGCTTGGTGCTTGGTGAGAAATGCATTGCGAAGTCATGCACTTGGTGCATTTGGGAAGTCTTAAGGACTTGGCAAGTTCACTAGGCTCGGGTTCTTTGAGTCGGTGAAGGATGACATTGCGAAGCCATGCGCTTGGTGCATCCGAGGGACCACTGGACGGGGAGCGAATGGAGTAAGGCCCAAGGAAAGCATACTTCGAGGGCATGAGACGCAAAGGATGGCGTTGTGAAGCCGTGCGCTTGGTGCATCCGAGGGACATAGGCCGAGGGAAGAGAGCTTCGGTGGGGAACTCCATGAGGGATGAGGTGGACTTGGCCAAGTGGCTAAGACTATGTGTCGGATGCTCAAACAGCTTGATGTTTGAGGTTTTACCTGACATCAGTCGACTGGCATAGGTGCCAGTCGACTGCTCTAGGTCGAATGGTTCGACCGGTGTTCGACTGACTAGGATCCGGGTGAATACGATCGCCGAGGGAGGCGATCGATGATGCCATCATCGATCATTGGGGCAATTTCAGCTCTGAAGGTTTCGAGTGCTCGCCAAAGACTGATCGATGGGATGATCAGTCAACTGATGGGTATCATCAGAAGATTGATGTGTGATCCGTTGGAACTTGACCGACGTGGATCTGGCCGTTGTGAGACAACGGCTACAGGACCAGTCGACTGATGATCATGATCAGTCGACTGATAGGCACGAAATCATCTTGATGCAGGTTATAAATGAGCTCAAGTGGGAGGATTTCTCCAAGGCTTTTAAGGTGACTTTGGAGGGGAATTGTTGTTGCATTCTAGACCTTCAAGAGCAAGCAAAAGCAAGCAACAAGAAAGTGATCAAAGCAATTGTGTAAAAGTTCTCTTTTGTATTATCTTTGCATTTCTTCTTGTATTTCATATTACTTATTGTAATAGCTTGTACGAGGTTTCTCCACCTCCGACGTGTTGTCGAGAAGGAGTGTTGTTAGTGTCGTGCGCATAACACGAGCTCGTTGAGCTCACCCCGTGGAGTAGGAACCATTCGGTTCTGAACCACATATATTGTTGTGTCTTGTGTATTGTTGTTATTTCTATTGTTATTCCGCTGTGTATATTAACAACAATTGTAGACAAGCACGCAAGAACGATTGTATTCCACCGTACGAAGATTAAGGGCTATTCACCCCCCTCTAGCTGGCCAACATCGACCCTACAAGTGGTATCAGAGCCAAGTCGCTTGTCGAGGACTAACCGTCGACACAAGCACTACAAAATGGCCGGCAACATCCATCCACCGAAATATGATGGAAACTTTTCTTGGTGGAAGAAAAGGATGGAGGTATATCTAGAAACCGATTTTGATTTCATGCTAATCTTAGAAAATGGTTTCGAATTGCCTAGGGATAAAAGCAATAGGCAAATTGAGAAGTCAAGGTGGACCCAAGACCAAATCAAGGACTTCGAGACAAATCTTAAGGTAATCGAATTACTTAGTGATTTGATTCCTAACAACATTTGGTCTAGGCTAGGTAATTTTAGGGATGCAAGGGAGTTATGAAATAAGGTAATCAAATTCCAAGAAATTCCCGAACCGACACAAGTAGAGGAAGATGTCGTAGAAGAGAGCCCATCCACCTTCAATGATGTTGATGATTTGGTGGAGACCTCCACCTCTAGCATTGAGGGGGAGGAGAGGCCTTCTATCCCGGAACAAGTTCAAGAAGAAGCTTCAACATCCGGGAGAAGCGAAAATTCCCTAGGTAACTCAAGTGTTGTTATTATAAATAAAAATCATATAACATGCTTTGAGTGTAGGGAACAAGGGCACTATAAAAGTAAGTGTCCTAAGAAGGTGAAGAAGGTTCAATCGGCACCAAAAGTCAATAATGCCGGAGTCCCCACAATAAAGAGCAAAGAGCACATTGTGTGTTTCAAATGCAACCAACGGGGACACAACCGAAGCCAATGCCCTAGGGGGAGGAAGAAAGGGCAAGAAGGTGTATCTCATGTAGGGGGAGCTTCCAAAGCTAATCCTAAGGTAAATTTAGTTAATGCACCTTCAATTCCTAGAATTAAAGAGCATGCTAAGAATTATTTTAGCTCTCTTGCAATTATAAATGAAAAGCATGCTAGTAAAAACAAATATTTTTGCTTAGGTGCCAAGCATGTTCATATAACTAAGGATAAACCTAGGACTCATAATTATAGAAATATTTTACCTAGGGAGTCAATTATAAGAATAGAAGAAAATTTGGGGATTAACCCCAAGAAATCTAGGCATATGCCTAAAAAGGAAAACAATTCTCAAAAATCAAATGATAGATCAAAGTTGGGAAGATTAGAGGTGGAAAACCAAGTCTTGAGGTCAAGACTTGAGAAAATAGAGAAAACCCTTAGGATTATCGAAAATTCAATTCAAGGGCCAAATGCCCAAAAGTCAAGACCTAGGGTTCAAGAACGGTCTAAGGGCAAGGAAGGTTTGAGTCACAAACCTAAGCCCAAGAAGACTTATCATAATGTTCTATTTGATTATGGAACAAAGCCTAGGGTTAAGAAAACCAAGGTTAGTAGGGAAGTTGTTGGAGATCGAAACGGCCGGCTAGAGGGGGGTGAATAGCCCTCTTACGATGGATGTCATAATTTGCTCGTCTACAATTAGATTAGCGCAAGCGGAAACAACAATACAAGCAAATTAAACAAATAAAGACAAAGCAAAAGAAATAGACAATGCTAACACAATGTCGTAACGTGGTTCACGGCTACGCCGCTAATCTCCGATCCCCGATTCGTCCTCGGTGAATCACTCCGCCAAAACCAATCCACTAATGGTCTCTCCTTTGCACTAAGCTAGGTGGAAGTAACCTTTACAATCAAGATCACTCTTCTTACAATAAGAATGGAGTAAAAGCAAGTAAGAAGAGTTTAGAGCTTGTGGGGCACTTGGAAGATCACTTAGAGCATAAGCATTAGCCCCCCAAAGCTCCACACCCTCTCTTTTTATAGAGAGGAGGCTTTTCTTCCGCTGGTCGCCACCAATGATCTGACCTTGCATTAGGTCATACCCAACGACTAACATGCTGATCCTGACTGTAGTCCAACTAACACTTTGAGCAATACGTAACTGGAACGAAGTACACTCCGTAGTCGCCTTCGGCCACGGCGGCTGGGCCAAACCCTTTCGACCAATCGATCGGCCGCAACAATGATCTTAGCGATCGGCTTGCCCACATATATGGCGATCTGGCCTCAAAACAAACGATCGAATACCGGTCCGAACCACGTTCGACTGGAGCGATCGCCATTCCATGGCAGTCGACTGGTGTCGGGAAATCCCATCCGACACTTAGCCAAATGACCAAGTTTCACCTAAGAGCTACTACCCCTTCCCGGGTTATATTCGCTCACTCTCATCCCTCGGAGTCCCTCGCCTTTGAAGTTCTCTTCGTTCGCGGCCACGCCCCTCGGCAGCATCAGGCGCACGGCTCTGCAATGCTCCTTCGTGTCTCTTGCCTCGAAGTCTACTTCCTTCGGCTTCACTCCAAGCTCCTCGTCCGGCGGTCCCTCGGATGCTCCAAATGCACGACTTCCGCAAAGTTATCCTTCACCGACTCAAGGACCGAGTCATGAGATGTGAAACTCGCCACGGCTCCATGTGCGAATTACTAAGCCCTACAAGACTCCAACGCACATATCAAACCAACATATCAACCTAACTTAAACCCTTTGCCACACACATCAAAACCTTATCATGGCAAGAGATTTCCCTAACAGAAGTCATCCCTTAGTCTAACCATGGTAGATGTTTAGTGGCTAAGGACTTAAGAAAAACCAAGAAAGCCACTAAGAAGGTTATTGGGGGAGTTACCTCTAGAGTTGACCTAGGAAAGACCCATTTGACTAAGGCTTCAAAGCCTAAAAGGGTCATTAGGAAGGTATCTAGGGAAGTTATCCCTAGTGAATACCTTGTTAACCCAAGGAGCTCCAATAGGTATTGGGTTCCTAGAAGCGTGATTGATTCATACTAGATGGGTTATGGTGTGTCAACCCTAAGTGGATGGGTAGTTAACCTAGCCATTGTGAGTTGACACATTAGGATGTGCCAATATGCCTTGAGAAGTTGAAAAAATGATTAAATTGACACAATTATGTCTTAGAGGTATTGGTGTGCCATTTTGGGTTTTTGGCACACTAGGGGGAAAAATGACATTAAGGCAAAAATGGACTTAATCCTAGAAATGACAATTTGGATTCAACACTTAGGTATTCTATACCTTAGCATATTTTACTTGCCATGATTGATTTGCCTTGCCATGTCATGACATCATTTTCATTTTTATCTCTAAAAATGTCATGATCATGTTTTAGACTCATCTTTAGATGTCATGTATGCTTAGATTTCATTCACATGCCATGACATCATGATTTTGGCATATGCTTTTATCTATATCATATCTATTCCATAATCATCATCATGCATACAATTAAAATGGATTTAAGGACATGACATGATTTGAAGTCCCATGCATAAAGGAATCAAATAGAGTTGCCTATAAATATACATGAGACCATTAAAGAACAAAAACCCACATCTCACTAGATTAATTGCCTTGTATGTGTTTTACACATCTAGATACAAGTGAGATGTTTAGGAAAAATGAATTAAAGATTTCAAAAACATTTTGAAAACATTTTGAAAAACCTTGGTGAAGTCTATCTTTTGATAGCAATCACCATTGAATGAGATGATACAAAGAGGGCTCATTATTGAAGCTTTTCTAAACTTTTGAACTTTGTGTCAATCTCATTAATTTGTGGGTAAAATAATTTTCAAATAATTTTCACCCATAGTGTTTATGATAAGTATTATACGTATGAATTTTCAAGATTTTTCAACTTACGTATATTTACTTATGTATTTCAGAATTTGATTCTGAAAACTGCAGAATGCAGTTATCAGTCGATTGACATGAATTTCAGTCGACTGATGACAAGTCCAGTCGACTGGTATCTGAGAGAGTCGACTGGCACAGGATGATTTCAGGTAAATCATGGTGGTTAGGCCCATGTTCAGCTGTGTTTTGGTCCCCTAACCACTCCTAACCCTAGGACATGCTTGGGAGAGCATTAGAAAGGGTGGAAATTCATTGGACATGGATTAGGAGAAGTGTTTAGGGAGAGTATCAATTTTAATGTGGATGGAAGTTCATTGTTGAACTTTTCCTTAATTTTGATTGTTTTAATGTTCCTATTGGCTTAGGGACTCTCCAAGGACATTGTTGGTGCAATGGTCAAGGGGGAGCAAGCCTCTAGGGGGAGGTATCCATCATGGGAAGATGGATGTGTATTTCCTCATGAGAGGAAAATTGGGTTGCCTCTCTTAAGTGATATGGGATCACTAGAAAGATTGAGGGCATGCCAAGGGGAAGATTGTAAGATCTCATTGGGATATGAGACATTGACAGCCTTGAGGACCTTTTTGATGTAATGTCAAAAAAGGGGAGAAGTTACCAAGTTACCAATTAGGGTTCTTTGGAATTCTCATTAGGATGTGAGAATTGCCAATATGGGAAAATTGGTAGACTTGAGAGATAGTTTTGTCAATCATCAAAAAGGGGGAGATTGTTGGTGCAATCGGCCCAGGTTGACTCGAGTTTGACTCGAGCAGTATTTTGATGATAGAAAAAACTTATGACATGGGATTGTCATAGGAAAGTCCAACATGGAGTTGACATGAAAAATCCAAGCATGGGGCTTGGTGTGGAAAAGTCCAAAGCATTGCGAAGCTGTGTGCTTGGTGCTTGGTGAGAAAAGCATTGCGAAGTCGTGCGCTTGATGCTTGGTGAGAAATGCATTGCGAAGTCGTGCGCTTGGTGCATTTGGGAAGTCTTGAGGACTTGGAAAGTTCACTAGGCTCGGGGTCTTTGAGTCGGTGAAGGATGACATTGCGAAGCCGTGCGCTTGGTGCATCCGAGGGATCGCCGGACGGGGAGTGAATGGAGTAAGGCCCAAGGGAAGCATACTTCGAGGGCATGAGACGCGAAGGATGACGTTGCGAAGCTGTTTGCTTGGCGCATCCGAGGGATGTAGGCCGAGGGAAGAGAGCTTTGGTGGGGAACTCCATGAGGGATGAGGTGGACTTGGCCAAATGACTAAGACTGAGTGTCGGATGCTCAAACAGCTTGATGTTTGAGGTTTTACCCGACATCAGTCGACTGGCATAGGTGCCAGTCGACTGCTCTAGGTCGAATGGTTCGACCAGTGTTCAACTGAAGAATTTACCAAGTTACCAATTAGGGTTCGTTGGAATTCTCATTGGGATGTGAGAATTGCTAATATGGGAAAATTGGTAGACTTGAGAGATAGTTTTGCCAATCATCAAAAAGGGGGAGATTGTTGGTGCAATCGGCCCAGGTTGACTCGAGTTTGACTCGAGCAGTATTTTGATGATAGACAAAACTTATGACATGGGATTGTCATAGGAAAGTTCAACATGGAGTTGGCATGGAAAATCCAAGCATGGGGCTTGGTGTGGAAAAGTCCAAAGCATTGCGAAGCCGTGCGCTTGGTGCTTGGTGAGAAAAGCATTGCGAAGCCGTACGCTTAGTGCTTGGTGAGAAATGCATTGCGAAGCCGTGCGCTTGGTGCATTTGGGAAGTCTTGAGGACTTGGCAAGTTCACTAGGCTCGGGGTCTTTGAGTCGGTGAAGGATGGCATTGCGAAGTCGTGCGCTTGGTGCATCCGAGGGACCGCCGGACGGGGAGTGAATGGAGTAAGGCCCAAGGGAAGCATACTTTGAGGGCATGAGATGCGAAGGATGGCATTGCGAAGTCGTGCGCTTGGCGCATCCGAGGGACGTAGGCCGAGGGAAGAGAGCTTCGGTGGGGAACTCCGTGAGGGATGAGGTGGACTTGGCCAAGTGGCTAAGACTATGTGTCGGATGCTCAAACAACTTGATGTTTTAGGTTGCCGAAAGGGCAGCGATCGTGATGATACCATCGATTGCCGATCGACATGAGATCGATCATTATCGCTCAGGCAATTTTAACTACGTATGATTCCCGATGAGTGTCGCTAACACTGATCGATGGGATGATCACGATCGATGGGTATCATCGATCGGTGATACCGATATGCCGTTGAACTTGACCGACTTGGATCTGGCCATTGTGAGACAACGACTATAGGACCAGTCGACTGATGGTCACGATCAGTTAACTGATGGGCGCAAAATCAGCTTGATGCATGTTATAAATGAAGCTCAAGTGGGAGGATTTCGCCAAGGCTTTTAAGGTGACTTTGGAGGGGAATTGCTGTTGCATTCCAGACCTTCAAGAGGAAGCATAAGCAAGCAACAAGAAAGTGATTAAAGCAATTGTATAAAAGTTCTCTTTTGTATTGTCTTTGTATTTCTTCTTGTATTTCATATTACTTGTTGTAATAGCTTGTACGAGGTTTCTCCACCTCCAACATGTTGTCGATAAGGAGTGTTGTTAGTGCTGTGCGCATAACCCGAGCTCGTTGAGCTCACCCTGTGGAGTAGGAACCATTCGATTCTGAACCACGTATATTGCCGTGTCTTGTGTATTGTTGTTATTTCTATTGTTATTCCTCTGCGTATATTAACGACAATTATAGACAAGCATGCAAGAACGATCGTATTCCACCGTACGATGATTGAGGGCTATTCACCCCCCTCTAGCCAGCCAACATCGACCCTACAAGAAAGGTTTCCTTCCCATTAGGCATGGGATACACCTTTCGAAGTCTATGTGTCCGCGTACAGAAGACGAGAGGATTTGCATGAGTAAGATTCCCTATGCATCCACAATAGGATCTATCATGTATGCTATGTTATGTATGAGACCCGATGTATCGTATGCTCTGAGTGTCACGAGCAGATACCAGTCTGATCCAGGAATGGATCATTGGGTGACTGTTAAAACGATCCTTAAGTACTTGAGAAGAACTAAGGATGCATTCCTAATATATGGAGAAGGGTACATGATGATACGTGGGTATACGGATGCCAGCTTCTAGATAGACAAGGATGATTCCAAGTCTCAGTCTGGGTATGTATTCACCTGGAATGGAGGCACAATAAGTTGGAAAGGTTCCAAGCTTGACACTATAGTGGATTCTGCCACTAAGGCAGAATACATTGCAGCTTTTGAAGCAGCAAAGGAAGCGGTTTGGATCAAGAAGTTCATCTCTGAACTTGATGTGGTCTCATCAATGATCCAAACATGTGCTTCGCCGCTATCATTTGATCAGAGAGATCATAAGTAGGAAGGAAATACAAATTGAGAAGATTCCCACTGAAAGGAACTTAGCGGATCCTTTAACTAAGGCATTACCTCAAAGTAAGTTTGAGGATCATGTTAGAGCTTATGGTATTGGATACCGTAGCAATTGACATTAGGCCAAGTGGGAGTTTGTTTGTAATATATGAGAGGTGTCCTAAGGCAATCGCCTTATGATTGTACCATTTATTTGATAAATGAAGATTCACTATTTGAGTAGACATGTTTTCATGTATTTGATTGGATCTTAAACTCATTTACTGAATGTCTGCAATACGATTCACAGCGTGAGAGAATTTGTGATTGGATCACAACTAGTGAGTATCTCTACATGTGTAATTGTGATGTATTGGAATTATCCCTAGTCGATGAATTGTTGGATTTGGACACCATCAATTCTGTCGAGACTAGCATGAGGTATACTCCTTGGTGTATCCAAGCAGATGATTCTCACTGGCTGGAGACATTGAGATGTCCGAAGTTAATCGTGGATGCTAGTTATGGTAACTAGTTTATTGGAGTGACCACCTGTAAGACTTCATATGGTTCTCTGCATATATAAATATGTCAATGTAATTCTTACTACATCTTAAGTGCGATGTTCCTTTGACTTGCGGTATTCAAGTCATCTTGGTCATGAAGACTTATGCTTTGACATCTTAAGCAAGCATCTCTAAGGAGTTGTGGACTCAGGATGATTGAGTATAAGTCAAAGTGACCGAAGGTGTTTGAATAGCCTATAAAGGATTCACCACTCCTTGCAAGGAGATGTATACCCATGGCCTCTCATCAGATTATTACTAAAGTCTTTGGCCAAAACATTACATGTTTAGAGTAAGGTACTCTTGGATATATGTGGAGTAACTAGAATCTGTAGGACGAGGAAATGATACTTGGGCTAGGTGTGACGTAGTCAACCTAGTGGGGACTGACACTGTAGACCATGTCCTGAACCAAGTGAGTATAAGATGCGTGAAGGAAATGGGACACAATTCATTGTAGCTGCTGAAGGGTTTCAGAAATAGTTCTCGATCAACAGTTGATCTTTCGGTTAATTGGGGATCATGATGTACTACTAGGTGCCACTCATGATCGTTCTATAATTAATGGTTAATTATAGACGACCAACATAAACCGAGAACCTATTTGGTTATACGCATAACGAGCGTAATCCGAAGGATTTAAAATGAGCTTGAGAATGAGATTCTCAGACTGAGAGAAACAAGTTTTGGTTGGACCAAACAAGGAGCGAGCATGAAATCATTTCAGTCGAAATGGAAGCGTTGATGGGCCGTGTCTTATGAAGATATGATGGATGAACCAAATTGGTTTGGTTCTAATCCAATGGTGAAGAATAAACCAAAGGGGTTTGGTTTGTTTTAAACGAATGAACCAAAGTTGGTTCGGTTCATTTTAACTTAAAATTGACCAACTCGGTTTAGTTTATTTTAACTTAAGTTATTGGAGTGGGTTAATGGATTTTGGTTATGAACAAATAACCGTTAGGAGAATGTGTTCTCTATTAAAACATGGCTTAAGGGTTTTTCGTGGACAACTTCTGTGTTGGAAAACCTAGCCACTCTCTCCCTCTCGTCTCCTTGTCGCCGCCCAAGGGTTCCACGCCACCCAGCTTTTTGCCGCCGTCCACCCTTGCTGTCGGTGTCCAGCTACTGCCGACCACTCCTCCGGCGACCCTCCGGAGACTCACCTTGGTTCCGGTGACCAAAGGTTGGCCGACCATTCTCTTTGGCCGACGCAACATCCTCCACCAAGCCGTCCAGTTTTCTGGACAGCTTGTATCCTTCGTGTTGGAGCATCGTTTGGATGACGTTTGGAGCTCCGACAGCGGCTGCCTTGCCGGAGATTCGATCTCCAGTAATCCTCATAGGTGAGGATGAAGGATTCGTCAAACGGTTGACGAATACCTCTCCGGAGAAGCTAGTTTTGGGGACTCATTTTTGAATCCGAATTTTGATTCGGATTGTGATCTTCTCTCGATCACATCGTCTTCGACACGAGGCTAGTGACTCATATGAAGACGAGGCTTGTGGCTTTGTGAAGTCATCCTGACGATACTCGACGTGGATACAGATAGAGGCGATTCTAATGAGAGTCGCTCTGGTTGATGCCTTTCCGCTACATGTGATACGTCAGGTATACGTAGAGTAATTTCCTTTTATTGTAAAATTTGAAACTACGATTATGTCTACACATGTTGTACTATACATGCGTGTGGTGTGTGTGTTGTAATAAATTAGATTTATTGCTTTTTATTTCTTCTGTTGCGCACATGTTTACGAAACATGTTCGAACACACACTCACCGCGGTGCCAGAAACCCAACATTGATCCACACTGGAAAAGTTTCAATGGATACACTGGCAATCGACTGGCATTACCCATCAATTGACTGCCAGGGTCATAGCCGACTGACCAATCGACTGCCGAGCATTCTGCTCCCGCAACCTTGACCATCAGTCGACTACCCTCCATGGCAGTCGACTGCCATCAGTAGACTGCCCAATTCTAGCAGTCGACTGCTAGGCCATTTCCTACAATCGAACACCAGTCAAGTCTGTGTTGGGATGTATACTGAAAATCTAGCTCTTTTGTATGAACATCTTTATTTTGAAATAAGAATCACATGATCATTGTTTTCATATTTTTATAGTTATGCAAAATTGTCTAATATTTTACATTGTAGATAACATGGTGCTTGGTGTGGCACAGAAGATCATGTTATTAGTCCCTTGTAGAATATAAGGAGAGGCTCACAACCAAGATGGTTTTGGACAAACCATTGGCATGGTTGTAGTGTAGCTTGGTATTGTTTTATCTTGAACATAGAGTTACACTAGTACACCTCGGTGTATTGAGCAGGACCGACATAGAGGTGATTCAATTTATTGCTGACTACATAATTGAATCGGACCTCGGATATTATGTTGTACATGCTCTTAATCCCGATATAATAACGGACGCATGTACTTAGTATTTATTTCTTTGATTTACCAAAGGGTGAGATTTCTATGGAAATAATCAATATGCCCGGTAGGTTGGGAAATAATATTATTTACATGGTGTGCCGTTGATTATAGGAGGAAACCATGTCCTATATATTAGGTTGATGATGTCCCCTTGAGGAGCTCATAAGGTTCATCATGTAAACCCTGCAGGTTGACTTAGTCAACATGATGATAAGGTTGAGTGGTACTACTCGAGGAGATTAGATGTTAATTAATTGATGGTCAGTAAATCAATAAATTAACGGACATTCGATATCTTAAACACGGGGAGATGGATGTACAAATAATATATGGAGCCCATATTAATTTATGGGGGTTGGTGAGGTAGTTCGATGATGATCCTCTAGTGGAATAGAACATCATTGATGGATCAAGTTTGTGTGGTTCCGATCCATCGGGTGGCCAAGACCCAACTCCTCCTCATGGTCCCTATCGTAGCCTAATATAAATCTCATGAAGTCTAGATCAAATGATGGAAAACAAATCTCTAGATCCGACGGTTGAGATTAATTCTCTAGAACCGACGGTTGAGATTAATTCTCTAGAACCGATGGTTGAGATTAATTCTCTAGATCCGACGGTTGGGATTAAATCTCTAGAACCGATGGTGGAGATTAAAATCTCTAGAACCAACGGTTGAGATTAAATCTCTAGATCCGACGGTTGAGATTAAATCTATAGAACCAATGGAGGAGATTAATCCAAGGCAAAAACCCAACTCTATATATAAGGCTTATTGGGTTGGGCGGCAAGGATGATGGATGGTTTAGGGGATTAGGGTTTGCTTCCTTTGGAGGCTAAGAAACCCTAGTTTGTTTAGAATTAGTGGGCGGCTAGGGTTTGGGAGCAAAGATGGGCGGCAACAAGTGGAAGATGAGTTTCTTCTTCTTCCTAAGGCATGGCCGGTCCCTTCCTTCTACCCTCTACCTTGGTCGGTCCACACTCTATTCTTCTTCCCCTCTTCCATGGCCGGCACATAGAAGATGGTTTTCAAAGAGATTAGGGTTTTGCCTTTCCTTTGGTTGGGCGGCAAGAAATCCTAGGTTAGGGTTTGGTTGGGCGACTAGGGTTTGGAAGTTGGAGTGGGCGGCAACTATAGGAGAGGTTCTCTTCTTCTTCCTAAGGTGTTGCCGGGACCTATCTCTATTCCCTCTACCTTGGTCGGCGCTCAACTCATTCCTCTTCTCCTCTTTATTTCATCTTGGTCAAGGCACTAGAAGCTAGGGTTTGTCCCTAGTTTGGTTCCTTGGTGGTTTCCATTATGTTCTCTCTATTCTTGGGGCCGGCGGCATCAATCCTTTGTGGATTGGTGGTTGGCTCAAGCAAGAAGGGAAAGAGAGTTCTTCTTTCTTTGGATTGAAGAAGATCTAGGAAGCTTCAACTTATGGAGGATCTTCGCCCACACGAAGTCTACAAGGAGGTTAGGACATACGATAGAAGATCAAGAGGTATAAAAGTTTTACAACTTTTATTATTGTTCTTTACATGTTCTTATTGATATGCTAGCTTATGTTCTTTATGTTAGTATGTGTTGATTATACTAGTTTACATTTGTATGTATTTGTATAATCATGGACCCCGAAGATAAACACAAAAAAAAACCGGCGATCCGTCCGTCGTCTCTTCCGCGGCTAACCGACTAGAAGAGTTGTGTTGCTTGAACAACTAGTTTGTTCAAGCGATCGCTCAAGTTGTTAGCACGACGACGAATTGGTTGTGCTTAGGAAACTCATCCCATCCGGATTAGTTTTCATTAGTGAAAATTTTAATCCGGGGACATGGGACCCAATGAGCCTCTGAGCCGATTCCAACAAATGGTATCAGAGCCACGGTTTCCGGTTTTGTGTGTTTGGATTCGGTTACTTTCACGCACTTATCATATATTGTGTATGTCGGATAATAGTAGGATGTGCGTAGGCTAACTTTTTGGTTGCAGGCATAAGATCCAACTATTATGGCTATATATGTGTGTATGTGATTGCATGTGTGTGTGATTGTATATTATTTAAATCCTCGGGGTTGATGAGGCTAGATTAGTATTTAATTTTTTGTAATTAAATACGACATTGTTTAGTTGCTCATTTAGTTTACTTTCGATCTAGATTATTTGTACACTCCTTCGTGGAGTATAGGATCGATGCATGTAAATTAAAATGATATGTCTTGGCTCGGATCTCTTTAGTGACTTGCGCACGGGAAAATGTGGAGCGGACGAGGTGGCGACACGACGGGACGCATATTGGAGAACAATGCCATAATAGTTGGAAAAATTCTATTTTTTCCATATTTATTGCTGATTTGTTTTATACGCATGTTGTGTGTGCTTGAAAATTCTTTATTTCCAATTTACTAAGTGGGAGAGGGATATTTTAATTAATTCCCGCGACCTCCATTACAATTTGACGTGTGATGCAACAAACTTGCGCGTCGGCTCTGAGTGCCTTCCTCCCCATCGGATGAGTTTGTTTGCGGATCACTAGGTCAAATAATGGTTATAGGAAATTATCTAGGAGCGTGTGTACTTCCACAGCGGTAAGGCATATAATCCGAAATAATTCCCTTAGTACCGTGTAATGGTACACACTTAGATGCAAATAAAAAGTATCCTCCCCATCGGAGTCACTGCTTTTATTTGTAGGGCCAAAGAGGAACCAACTATTAATTTTATTTGTCAAAAAGTAAGGTTGACAAGATAATAAAATTAATGGGTAAAACCTCCTCTTACAAATGTAGAATTCGTATACGTCCACACTATCGTGGCATGCGATATTCTCGGTGTTTTGAGGTGTTGGTTGATTTCGAAATTTTATTGTTTGAGGAATCAATAATTTTTTGAAATCTAAAGTAATGATCTATGTGATTCTTAGGATTTTCAAAATTGACTTTCAGTCCACTTACTGTGATACTAAAGGAAATAAACTTACTGTACCTAAATAATGTTGATTGGAAAAGATTATAGATATTGTCTTATCTGCTAAGGAGTACAAGTATGTGCTCTTCAAATAGTGTCCTCAAGCCATCGTTGCTCAAAAAGGGTTTCTACTTCTAAGCCAAAAGGCAAGAATAAGAAGAAACAAGGTGGAGCAAAGATGGTGGGAGGATCTCAGGGAAAAGTGAAGAAGCCGATAGGCAAGTACTTCACTTGCAAGCAGGATGGACATTGGAAGAAGAACTGTCCCAATCCAAAACAGAACAAAGGTATATCTTTTGGACTAGTCATTGAAACATGATTAGCGGTGATATCTACCGGCACATGGTGAGTTGATACGGGAGCCACTAATCATGTCTGCAACAATTTGCAGGGGTTCCAGGAAACCCGATGACTAGTTAAAGGGGAGATTACCATTTACTTGGGCAATGCCATGATGGTGGCGGCTATTGCAGTGGGAGAAGTTTTATTTATCTCTTGAGAATAATAAAACTTTGGTTCTGGAAAATTCCCTTTGTGTACCTTTATTTAGAAAGAATTTAGTTTCAGATTCTAAATTATTATGGATGGATATTCTATTCTTTTTAATGATAGAGTTGTTATAAAAAGGAATAGGGAAAATATCTATTCAGGTACATTGAAAGGAAATTTGAACCAAAACCTGCCACGATGCAAATTGAAGTTAATAACTCATCTTCTAATTTCAATAAGAGAAAAGAACCTTCGAAGATGAACCAAACCTATCTTTGGCTTCTTAGGCTTGGTCACATTAACCTAAGCAGAATTCAAAGGTTGATAGCTGATGGACCTTTGGGTTCATTAGTGGTGGAGGATCTCCCAACCTACGAATCTTGCTTGGAGGGTAAGATGACCAAGAGGCCTTTTTAAGGCCAAGGGGTATAGAGCCAAAGATGTGTTAGAAATGGTTCATTCTGATATGTGAGGTCCTATGACTATCTAGGCAAGAGGTAATCTTGAATATTTCGTCTCTTTTTTAGACGATTATTCAAGATATGGATGACACTACGATCTGATCGTGGTGGTGACAACCTCTTGGGAGAGTTTAGGAACTACTTATCAGAGGTTGGGATTCAATCCCAATTGACTGCACCTGGCACACTCCAGCAGAACGGTGTAGCAGAGCGAAGGAATAGGACTCTTATGGAGATGGTTAGATCGATGATGAGTTATTCTGACTTGTTTTATAGTCCTAGAGATTAGAGGGTGATCGTTAACACGAACACCAAATTTCTAGAGGAAGACTATGTGATAAAGCCACAAGCCCAAGAGTAAAATTGTTCTGGAAGAGTTAAAAAAGGAAAGTCACTTCTTTAGTACCACCGGTACAAGAGGATATACCACATGTCACTGCACCACGTGTCACAAAGGATACATAGATGATACCTCATCGTAGTGGGAGGGTTGTTAGACAGCCTCTTAGATTCATGTTTTTGGGTGAATCTTCTGATTTGGTCCCTAGAAACATGAACCTGATCCCTAGACATACGACAAGACAATCCAAGATATAAATACGACATCTTGGCAAAGTGCAATGAATACTGAGATTGAATCTATGGATTCACGTCAGGTTTGGGAGCTCTTATGCATAGCAGCTCATATGGATTATGAGGTGTGGAAGATGAATGTCAAGACAACTTTCCTTAATGGAAGTCTTGAGGAAAACATCTATATGAAGCAACCAGAGGGATTCATTACTAAGGGCAAAGAGCATATTGTATGTAAGCTTAATCGGTCCATTTATGGACTGAAGCAAGCTTTGAGGTCTTGGAACATCCGCTTTGATGAGGTAAATCCAGACTTATGGATTTATTCAAAGTTCAGATGAGTCTTGTGTATACAAGAGATGTGACGGAAATGTAGTGGTATTTCTTGTACTATACGTAGATAATATTTTGGTAGTTGGCAACAATATCAGAGTGTTATCAGACGTAAGGGTATGGTTGTCCAAACAGTTTTGAAGGACTTGGGAGAAGTGGGTCACAACCTTGGGATCAAGGTTGTTGTGCTTATCCCAAGCTTCATACATAGACATGATTTTGGATCGTTTTAGCATGCAGAACTCCAAGAAGGGTTTTCTACCTTTCAGGTATGGAGTTCCTTTATCTAAGGAGATGTGTCCTAGATCATCTGAGGTGATAAAGGAGCTGAAGGCGGTTCCTTATGCTTCGGCAGTAGGAAGCCTCATGTATGCTATGTACGAGACAAGATATCTGCTTTGCCGTGGGCATGGTTAGCAGATATCAGAGTAATCTAGGACAGGGACATTGGACTACGGTAAAAGCATATATTGTAGTTCCTGAGAAGGACTAGGGATTATATGCAAGTTTACCGGGCATACCAATTACTCCCTGTGGGTTGCATGGATTGTGATTTCCAATCAGATAGGGATAACAGTAAGTCTACCTCGGGGTTTGTGTTTACTTTTGGAGGTGGAGCCATAGTATGGAGGAGTGTCAAGCAGAAATGCATGACGGACTCCACCATGGAAGCTGAGTATGTGGCAGCCCCTGTGGCGGCAAAAGAAGCTGTGTGGCTCAGGAACTTTCTGATGGACTTGGATGTGATTCCTGGTTTGCCCAGAAATATCACAATTTATTGTGATAATAATGGTGCAGTTGCAAACTCGAAGAAACCATGAGCCCATAAGGCTAGTAAACACATAGAGTGCAAGTACCACCTGATACGAGAAATCGTAAAGGAGGTAGAAGTTGCTGTCGCCTAGATTGCATCAGAGGATGACCTGGTAGACCCTTTCACTAAGGCCCTTCTAGTGAGAGCTTTGATAGGCATGTGGAGGGAAGGAGAATCAGATGTATGGCAGTATAATGACAGCATAGTCTTTTAGTATAAGTGGGAGATTGTTGGGATGTATACTGAAAGTCTAGCTCTTTTGTATGAACATCTTTATTTTGGAATAAGAATCACATGATCATTGTTTGCATATTTTTATAGTTATGCAAAATTGTCTAATATTTTACATTGTAGATAACATGGTGCTTGGTGTGGCACAGAAGATCATGTTATCAGTCCCTTGTAGAATATAAGTAGAGGCTCACAACCAAGATGATTTTGGACAAACCATTAGCATGGTTGTAGTGTAGCTTGGTATTGTTTTATCTTGAACATAGAGTTACACTAGTACACCTTGGTGTATTGAGCATGACCGACATAGAGGTGATTCAATTTATTGCTGACTACATAATTGAATCGGACCTCGGATATTATGTTGTACATGCTCTTGATCCCGATATAATAACGGGCACATGTACTTAGTATTTATTTCTTTGATTTACCAAAGGGTGAGATTTCTATGGATTAAATCAATATGTCCGGTAGGTTGGGAAATAATATTATTTACATGGTGTGCCGTTGATTATAGGAGGAAACCGTGTCCTATATATTAGGTTGATGATGACCCCTTGAGGAGCTCATAAGGTTCATCATGTAAACCCTGCAGGTTGACTTAGTCAACATGATGATAAGGTTGAGTGGTACTACTCGAGGAGATTAGATGTTAATTAATTGATGGTCAGTAAATCAATAAATTAACGGACATTCGATATCTTAAACACGGGGAGATGGATGTACAAATAATATATGGAACCCATATTAATTTATGGGGGTTGGTGAGGTAGTTCGATGATGATCCTCTAGTGGAATGGAACATCATTGATGGATCAAGTTTGTGTGGTTCCGATCCATCGGGTGGCCAAGACCCAACTCCTCCTCATGGTCCCTATCGTAGCCTAATATAAACCTCATGAAGTCTAGATCAAATGATGGAAAATAAATCTCTAGATCCGACGGTTGAGATTAATTCTCTAGATCCGACGGTTGAGATTAATTCTCTAGAACCGACGGTTGAGATTAATTCTCTAGAACCGATGGTTGAGATTAATTCTCTAGATCCGACGGTTGGGATTAAATCTCTAGAACCGATGGTGGAGATTAAAATCTCTAGAACCAATGGTTGAGATTAAATCTCTAGATCCGACGGTTGAGATTAAATCTATAGAACCAATGGAGGAGATTAATCCAAGGCAAAAACCCAACTCTATATATAAGGCTTATTGGGTTGGGCGGCAAGGATGATGGATGGTTTAGGGGATTAGGGTTTGCTTCCTTTGGAGGCTAAGAAACCCTAGTTTGTTTAGAATTAGTGGGCGGCTAGGGTTTGGGAGCAAAGATGGGCGGCAACAAGTGGAAGATGAGTTTCTTCTTCTTCCTAAGGCATGGACAGTCCCTTCCTTCTACCCTCTACCTTGGTCGGTCCACACTCTATCCTTCTTCCCCTCTTCCATGGCCGGCACATAGAAGTTGGTTTTCAAAGAGATTAGGGTTTTGCCTTTCCTTTGGTTGGGCGGCAAGAAATCCTAGGTTAGGGTTTGGTTGGGCGGCTAGGGTTTGGAAGTTGGAGTGGGCGGCAACTATAGGAGAGGTTCTCTTCTTCTTCCTAAGGTGTTGCCGGGACCTATCTCTATTCCCTCTACCTTGGTCGGCGCTCAACTCATTCCTCTTCTCCTCTTTATTTCATCTTGGCCGGCGGCACTAGAAGCTAGGGTTTGTCCCTAGTTTGGTTCCTTGGTGGTTTCCATTATGTTCTCTCTATTCTTGGGGCCGGCGGCATCAATCCTTTGTGGATTGGTGGTTGGCTCAAGCAAGAAGGGAAAGAGAGTTCTTCTTTCTTTGGATTGAAGAAGATCTAGGAAGCTTCAACTTGTGGAGGATCTTCGCCCACACGAAGTCTACAAGGAGGTTAGGACATACGATAGAAGATCAAGAGGTATAAAAGTTTTACAACTTTTATTATTGTTCTTTACATGTTCTTATTGATATGCTAGCTTATGTTCTTTATGTTAGTATGTGTTGATTATACTAGTTTAATTTGTATGTATTTGTATAATCATGGACCCCGAAGATAAACACAAAAAAAAACCGGCGATCCGTCCGTCGTCTCTTCCGCGGCTAACCGACTAGAAGAGTTGTGTTGCTTGAACAACTAGTTTGTTCAAGCGATCGCTCAAGTTGTTAGAACGACGACGAATTGGTTGTGCTTAGGAAACTCATCCCATCCGGATTAGTTTTCATTAGTGAAAATTTTAATCCGGGGACATGGGACCCAATGAGCCTCTGAGCCGATTCCAACAGTCCGAGCAGTTCTATTAGGGCAATCTCTTGCCGTGATATGGTTTTGATGTGTGTGGCAAAGGATTTAAGTTAGGTTGTTATTATGATTTGATTTGTGCGTTGGAGTCTTGCAGGACTTAGTAATTCGCACATGGAGCCTTGGCGGGTTCACCACTCATAACCTCATGCTTGAGTCAGAGAAGGAGTATTGCAGAGTCATGCGCTTGATGCTGCCGAGGGACCGCCGAACGAGATGACTTGAAGCGAAGCCAAGGAAGCAGACTTCGAAGGCAAGAGACGCGAAGGAGCATTGCAGAGTCGTGTGTGCTGATCTTTGCCAGAGGGGCAACGAAGAGAGCTTCGAGTGAGATGAGAGAATGAGTGAATTGTAAGTAGCTCATTAGGTGAACTTGGCCGAATGGCTAAGTGTCGGATGAGTTTTCCCGACATCAGTCGACTGCCATGAAATGGCAGTCGACTGCTCTGAGTCGAATAGGTTCGACTGGTATCCGACTGAGTTGTTTTGGGGCCAGCAGTCGACTGCCATATGTGGGCAGTCGACTGCCAAGACCATCAGTCGACTGCTGAAGGTAGCAGTCGACTGATCAAGAGGGTTTGGGCCACAGAACCACTCATAGCCGACTGGGCAATGACTACGGAGGCAGCAGTCGACTGATGGGATCCATCAGTCGACTGCCAAGTGATCCGTTGGACTACAACGGTCGGGATCCGACGTATTCGGAGGCCGTTGAAGTGGCGACAGTCGACTTCCAAGGGCAGCAGTCGACTGGTGGCGGCCAACGGGAAGAAATTAGCCCTCTCTATAAAAAGAGAGGGTGTGGGCTTTTGGATGGCTAATGCTCATGCTCTAAGTGACCATCCAAGTGCTCTACAAGATTCAAACTCCTTCTCTTAGCTTTCTTTCACATCTATTGTAAAAGGAGTGTCTTTGAGTTGTAAGGGTTACCTCCACCTAGCTTAGTGCAAAGGAGAGACCGATAGTGATTTGGTTGCGGAGTGATTCACCGAGGACAAATCGGGGACCATGGATTAGCGGCGTAGTCGTGAACCACGTTATATTTCGGTGTTAGCATTGTTTGTATTCTTCATTGTTTATTTTCTTGTCTTTATTAGTATTCCGCTTGCGCTAACAATTGTGTAGACAAGTAAATTTCATCATCCAACGACAAAGGGCTATTCACCCCCCTCTAGTCGGCCGATCGGTCCCCTACAAGTGGTATTAGAGCCAAGGAAAGCTCGTCGAGGACTAACCGCCACAACAAGCACATTCAAGAATGGCCGACTCTAATATTCATCCGCCAAAGTTCGAGGGGGAATTCTCTTGGTGGAAAAAGAGAATGAAGGTATTTTTCGAGACCGATTTTGAAATTTTATTAATTATGGAAAACGATTTCGAATTGCCTAGGAATGAAGATGGGGAGCCATTGGAGAAAGTAAGATGGAGCAAGAGGCAAAGGGAAGAATACTTGTCAAATTCAAAGGCCAAGCACCACCTCTACAATGTACTCCCCCAACAAGAGGTGAATAGGATAGAAGAATGCTCTAGTGCGAAGGAGATGTGGGAGAAGCTAGTAGAGCTTCATGAAGGCACCTCGGAAGCCAAACTTGCAAGGAGAGACCTCCTCCGCTCCCAACTATCCAACATAAAATTAGAAAAGGGAGAAAAGGTAACCTCATTGCATTCTAGGTTTAAAGAAATTTTGATTGGACTAACAAGTGTAGGAGAAAGACTCTCGAACCGGGACATGCTCATGAAAGCAATTGATGCCTTTCCCTGATCATCAAAATGGAGCTCAATGGTGGACTCCTTCTACATGTCCAAGAACTTAGAAGTGAGTACCTTGGAGGAGTTCTTCTCAACAATGGAGCTCCACGAAATGAGGCTTGAAGGAATACAAGAAGAGCCAAAGTTTCAACCTTCAAGAGGAGTAGCCTTGATGGCACACAAGGGGAAGAAGAAGATGGAGATCCCCTCCTCCTCCATGGATAGCACGGAAGAAGCCTATATGGTAAGGAGGGTAAGGCGTGCATTAAAAGGTTTTAGATTTAATAAATCTAATGATAGGAGTAGAAGACAAAGGGGGAAAATTATTTGCTACAATTGCCAAGGAGAGGGACACATAAGGGACAATTGTCCCCTCTTGAACAAAAGCAAGGAGGAGAAGAGAAAGAAGGAAGAAAATAAGAAGAAGGGGAGCAAGAAGAAAAAGGAAGAAGAAAAGAAGGCCAAAGAAAAAGGGAAGGCCAAGGCATTCAAAGCAAAGACATGGGATGATCCTTCTTCCTCATCATCATCCGAAGAGGAAGAACATGTCTACTCCAACCTTGTCCTAATGGCTTTTGATGACTTGGATTGCTCCTCCTCTGAAAATGAAGCAAGCTCAAGTGAGGAGAGCTCAAGTGATGGGGGAGCCTCCTCTACATCCTCATCATCGGAAGAGGATTTGGTAAGTGAGGTAACGAATCTACCCCCTAAGCAAATAATGTCTATGATTTCTAGCCTCACTAAGGATCTATTTAGAGCTAAAAAGAAAAATAAGAGCATGCTAGATCAAATTAAGGACTTAGAAAATAAACTAGAAAAAGCATGCTTAAATGTAAATGATAATATTTCTTCTAGTCATGATGATGCATGCTCACATGAATATATGCCTTTCAATGTTAATGATGCATGCATAGAAGAAAATAGGGCTCTAAGAGAAAAGGTAGACTATTTGACCAAGGCCCTAGAAAAATTTACAATTGGCTCCAATACTCTTAATATGATAATTGGGAGCCAAAGGGCAAGCTTCAACAAGAAAGGCCTAGGTTATAAAGAAAAGAAAAAATGAAAAGGCCTATAAATATCTAATTGCTAGGGGTCAAGATAAAAAAAAAAGTAATAGCTAGAAAATGGATTCCTAAGAAATTTTTAGTGAACCCCATAGGAAAGAACTTATTTTGGGTTCCAAAATCCATCCTTAAGGGTTAGGAAAACCCTAGGATGGTCAACCATATGCAATTTACCCATATCATATGTTGGTTGACTTAGGATGACAGGACAACATTTTTGAAATAGTGTTAGGTGATGATAATGCACCTATAAATAGATGAATCATGCTTTAGGTGATATTTGCTTTATTATCATGATATAATACCTAATGCATGATCACAATTTGATGAATACATTTGTGAAATTAATTCATATACATCTTTATGATCATGTGGAATGATAGGATGATACTTAACCTTGATAGAATTGCATAAAAATAATGGTTAAGTATATACAAATACCTTTAGGATACATCTCACACTCACCATAGGCTACCATAATTGAAAACTTAGCATGAGTGAGATGATAGGATGATACAAATGTCCACTAATGCCTATGACATTTAGATGGTCATTTAAAGTATGAAAATAGCAATAATAGACCAATCATGGGGAAGACTTATGTTTAATTCATAGACATATTGCCCAAAGATCACGGTTGGATATTTCATATGTTTTCAAAATAATTTCTTACTTTAAAATCTGTGTGTTCATGTTTTGAAACAATCCAAAACAAGACTAGGTGTTAAAATGGATACAAACATAATCAAAAATCTAGTGGTTTTTAAAGCTTTTGGATTTTTGGCAAATACTTGAAAATATAATGATTTTTCATGAACAACTATTTTTCATGGATAAATATACTTACAAGAAATATGTTCCCCAAATTTCACTATTTTTTGAATTTTTTGGAATTTATAATGCATTTCTGAATTTCGTCCAGAAAATCAGAATTGTTGTTCTCCTTGAGCCAGTCGACTGATGGACTGTAAACGAGCATAGTAACCTGTTTTTATCAGTTTTTTGACTGGTTTTAATTTTTATCTCTAGACTTGATGCCATAAACATTGTTTAAATATTTTTGATGGTGTCAAAGGGGGAGAAATGTGTATGTTTAAGTAAGGGGGCATATATTTAGGGGGAGTTTCATGTATTAAGGGGGAGAGTTGCTAATCATGTTATTTACATGCTTTCCTTTCTTAATATTTTATCAAATGTTTTTATCTAACTTAAACGGATTGCCATACATCAAAAAGGGGGAGATTGTTAGGGCAATCTCTTGCCGTGATATGGTTTTGATGTGTGTGGCAAAGGGTTTAAGTTAGGTTGTTATTATGATTTGATATGTGCATTGGAGTCTTGCAGGACTTAGTAATTCGCACATGGAGCCTTGTGTATCCGTCTAACTCCTACCTACAACGAGGATGAGCTTTTTAGTAGTTTGCCCTCCGTACGTGGTCAAGGACCACTAGGGCCTTGGAGTAGTAGACTTCGGCTACGAACCAAGTAAAACCTTTATGTCTATTGTCTCTATTTTTGTTTTTATCTTCCGCTGTGTCTACTCGCGTTTTAACGAAAAATTTCTATCGCTATTCACCCCCCCTCTAGCGATCCGCTCGATCCAACAATTGGTATCAGAGCCGGGGGCGCTCAGATTCGGTGCAACCACCAATCGAGCAATTTTATTTTCGTATTTATTGTTTTAAGATTTCTCCCACACTACTAATCCAAGACCAAGTCTTGGTACATAGTTTTTGGTTGTGTTTTTTTGCAAGTACTAATCGCCTTCGGAGTACCTCACGATCAAACGAGCATAACTTTTGCTACAAGGGGACTCACGAAACGATCTACCCACCAAATCGAAGCTCTCTGAGAGATCTACACTTCTTTTGGGGTTTACCCCTATAACAAGCTGTTTTCATCCTCAAAAATCGACGTTTAGTATCCTTTCAGGGACATTGAAGGTTGTGAGTGCTTACTTTTTATTTAGTTTCTTATTTCTTTGCTTAACTTTCTATTTCTCGTTTGTTTTTTTTTATTTCCCGTACCACTAATCCAAGGCGAAGTCTTGGAACCCTTTTTCGTGTTTTTTGTATTTTTTTGTGCAAGGTTTTCCTTCCAAATGGCCCATCTCGAGGGTTTTAGCACCGTCCGACCTCCGTTTTACAACGGAGATGACTTCCGTTATTGGAAGGGTCAGATGGAATGCTTTCTTAAGACCCAAATCAAAATGTGGATCATAATCCAAACGGGATTCACACTTCCGACTAACGAAGTGGGTGAATCCTTGGATTATGACCAATGGACCATTGCGACAAAAAGACAAGTCGAAGCCGACGCTAAGGCAACTCAAATCCTTCAATGCGGCCTATCCAAGGAGGAGCTAAATCACGTCGGCCCCTTCATAAGCGCAAAGGATCTTTGGACAAAACTAGTGGAGCTACACGAAGGGACCGATGAAGCCAAGGTATGTAAGCGTGATCTTCTATTCAATAAACTATATAACCTAAAAATGCAGGAACACGAGTCTGCGACGCAACTCTACGCCTGTGTCCAAGACATAGTCAACAACCTACACGCAATCGGGCAAAAGGTCGAAAACCGCGACCTTATAAGGTATGTCCTAAACTCTTTTCCGAGGACTACCTTGTGGGCATCCATGGTCGATGCTTACAAGGTCTCCAAGGATCTTTCTAAACTTAGGTTAGATGAACTCTTTTCTGATTTCGAACTTCATGAGCAGTCTAACTCGGAACCCAAGAAGGGTATAGCACTTTTTGCAGGTTCGAGGAAGAAAACCGCAAGCAAGCCACCCCTGAAGGAAGAAGAGGATGAGTTGGATTCGGAGGTCGACTCGGAAAATGGAAGCCGAACTAGTCAACCTAGTTCGGAGGATAGTCAAGGGCCGAAAACGAGCCGTCACTCGACCCAACGAAGGTAAGCCTAAAAGTTCAAACATAAGATGTTATGAATGCAACAGGTTTGGACACATTAAGTCCGAGTGACCAAAACTCAAGAGCAAGGCACCAAAACATAAAAAGGCACTCAATGCTACTTGGGAAGAAGCCTCCGAGGAAGAAGACAACGATCGAGTCCTTATGGCTAAACCAGTGGAATCGGAGACGGAGTCGAAACCGGAACCAGAATCAGAAACCGAAGACGAGTCGGACTACGAAACACTATTCAAGACAAGCCACGGATACGCATCCGGTTCAAAAGATACACTCAAGGTAAGTCGGTCTCTTATTACTACTCTTTATAGTGCAATTAAGTTTTTAAATAAAAAGTTAGCTAAGTCCGAGTCCAAGGTCGAGACCCTGGTTGAGGAAGTTAAACTCCTCAAACACGAGGTCTCCCTAACCTCTTCGACTAGTCGAGTTCAAGAGAAGGACTCAACTCGAGTTGAAAAACTCGAAGTTGAGAACTCACTCTTGAAAAGTCAAGTCGAAGATCTTAGGAATACGTTGGAAAGGTTTACTTTGGGATCCAAAGGACTTGACCTCCTACTTGGATCGCAAAGGGCCGTGTACAACAAGGCCGGGATAGGGTTTAGCTCAAACACGACCAATAAGTCGTATATGTCAATCGTAAGTAGACATAGAAAACGTGTCCAAGCATGGGTCCCTAAGACCACCTTGATTTCAAACTTAGGATCAAACTAGTACTGGGTTCCCAAGGACCAAATCCACTATGTGGAGAGACCGAATCGATTCAACGGTCCAGGGGGAGCTAGTACGAAATTTGTTTGTGTTTTAACTTAGAAATTGCATGCTTAGGTTTTTATTTAGTTTGATTTTCCTTTTTAGAATGGTTAGATAGGACTATAACTCATCAATACTTGATAACATAGTACCAGGATGCGGCGAGATGATAGTACGCTAGGAAAGCGGAGTCTTGTGTATTCGGGCAAGATAAGGCGTATCTAGTTTGGTGCACTTGACCGAGCGGAACTAGCTGAAGCTACCTCGCCGTATCCTAGACTAGTTAGACTAGGAAGTGGTCTTAGGTGAGTCAAGTCTCTATTTTCTTGAAAATGGCTTTGTCTAAGGAAGTGGTCGTTGTTCCGATCAAAGAAGGCCTCTGTGCCTCGCCACGACCTGGAAGACATGATCTTGAAAAGGTGACTTGATGAGCCTAAGGTCAAATCCGAATCTAACGCAAGGTTGACAAGTGTTTAAGTCATTAAATTTAATTCAACTAAAATTGGAAGTCATCTCACAAGAACATATAGGATTAACATGTTTGATCATGTAGACATGGGTGAGATGATTTAGGTTAATAATTTTTCAACCAATTTTTAATAAATCCAATATCCGATCCAACTACCTTGCGTGTAGGATCAATGGATGTTGGACAGTGGTTGCTCCCGACACATGACCGGGGATCAACTCAAGTTTTCGAAGCTTCGATTCAAACGACAAGGATCTATAGCCTTCGGAAATAACGGCAAGCTCAAAATCATCGGATCAGGTGATATTGAGCTCAATTCAAATTTTCTTATTCAAAATGTTTTATTAGTAGAAAATTTTCAATATAATTTACTTAGTGTAAGCCAATTGTGTGATAATAACTATAAGGTCATATTTCTAGAAAATGAATGTGTAATTAATACAAACGAAACCTCTAAAACAATTCTTAAAGGGACTAGAAATAACAACATTTACACTATCAACTCAACTAACTCCTCAACTAAGTGTCTTATGACACGGCAAGAGGAATCGTGGTTGTGGCACCGATGACTCGGTCACTCACACCCAAGACTCATCCACAAGATGAGTCAGAGTGATTTAGTCAGAGGTTTGCCTAACCTCAACAACTTGGATAATAAAATATGTAATGCTTGTCAACAAGGTAAACAATCTAGGACACAACATCAACTAACTAGTCAAGAACAAACCAAAAGTGTGCTTTAGCTCCTACACATGGATCTATTTGATTCACACGGAGCTAAGTCACTTAACGGAAGTAAATCCTGCTTAGTCATAATTGATGACTATTCTAGATTTACTTGGGTTAGGTTCATCAAACACAAAAATGATACCCTAGATCAGTTAATCAATCTATTTAAGTTAATAGAAAATCAACAAAGCATTAAAATCAAAAGACTTAGGACTGATCATGGTGGTGAATTCGAAAACCATAGGTTTACAGAATTCTGTAACCTAAATGGATACCACCACGAGTTCTCTTGCCCTAAAACTCCACAACAAAATGACCTAGTAGAATGCAAAAATAGAATCCTACAAGAAGCCGCTAGGACAATGTTAAATGAGTATAACCTACCCGATAGGTTTTGGGCGGAAGCCGTGAGTACGACATGCTATGTCCAAAATAGAATCCTTATGGTAAAGAGGCACCTTAAGACCTCATACGAGATTTATCACGATAAAATACCTAACATCAAGTACTTTAGGGTATTTGGATGTAAGGTACATATCCTAAACACTAAAGATTACCTAGGGAAATTTACATCCAAAACCACGACCGAAATCTTTCTAGGATACTCGACTACAAGCAGATCTTATAGAGTATATAACCACGACACCCTTAGAGTTGAGGAGACTATCAATGTAGTATTTGATGAAGGACACGAACCTACAAAACCCCCGGCAACCCCAATTAGCGAGCCGACTCATACTAGACCTAACTCTGATCCGGAGATCAGGTCTAGTGTTAATCCTAACCTAAGTCAACCAAGTCACTCTATCGACCAAGTGATAGATGACTCCAACCAAACTAGAACTCAAACAAGCCATCCTATGGATCAAGTTGTAGACTCAAACCCAAATCCAACTAGGACCCAAACGAATCATCCTATCGACCAAGTGATAGGTGATCCAAGTCTAGGAGTTCGAACTAGAGCCTCATACAGAAACCTTAGTCAAATATCTTTGATTTCTAAAATTGAACCCAAAACTATTGACCAAGCTCTTCTTGATCCCGATTGGATTATTGCAATGCAAGAAGAGTTGGCTCAATTCACTAGGAACGAAGTATGGGAATTAGTACCACCACCTAAAGATAAAACAATCATTGGAACAAGGTGGGTGTTTAGAAATAAAATTGATGATAAAGGTGAAGTAGTTAGAAATAAAGCTAGACTAGTTGCTAAAGGGTTTAGTCAAGTCAAAGGTTTAGATTACGACGAGACCTATGCCCCAGTAGCTAGATTAGAGTCCATTCGAATGCTATTAGCATATGAAGCACATCGAGGATTTAAATTGTTTCAAATGGATGTGAAATCTGCATTCTTAAATGAATACATTAAAGAAGAAGTTTACGTTAGTCAACCCCCCGGTTTCGAAAGTTTAGACAAACCCGATCATGTCCTTAGGTTAAAGAAAGCTCTTTATGGACTTAAACAAGCTTCGCGAGCTTGGTACGAGAGACTTTCGATTTATCTTAAGTCCAAAGGCTTTAACCAAGGTGTAGTTGACCCAACCCTTTTCGTAAAAACCTTAGGTAAAGACATATTCATAGCCCAAATCTACGTAGATGATATTATTTTCGGAACCACCAACTCAATCCTACTAAATGAGTTCATTTCACTTATGGAAAGTGAATTTGAAATGAATTTAGTAGGCGAGTTAAGTTTCTTCTTAGGTCTACAAATTAAACAAACTAAAGATGGAATATACCTACATCAACGCAAATATACTAGGGAATTAATTAAACGCTTTGGAATGCAAGACGCTAAAATTATTAATACCCCAATGGCAACTAATGTGAATATACAAGAAGATTTAATCGGAAACTCAATTGATTTAAAATACTATAGGAGCATAATAGGGAGTCTCCTTTACTTAACTGCAAGCCGACCTGATATTCTATTTGCAGTAAGTATGTGCGCAAGGTTCCAAACCGATGCCAAGGAGTCTAACCTAACTCTAGTCAAGCGTATCCTTGATGGAATTCGCTTCGGAGGCACATTGGCTCCCATGTCCCCGGATTAAAATTTTCACTAATGAAAGGATTAATCCGGATGGGATGAGCTTCCTTAGCAACACCATTTCGTCGTCGTGCTAACAACTCGAGTGGTCGCTCAAACAAACTAGTTGTTCAAGCAACTCAACTCTTCTAGTTGATTAGCCGCGGAAGAGACGACGGATGGATCGCCGGTTTTTGTGTT
This sequence comes from Wurfbainia villosa, assembly GCA_025175895.1. Taxonomy (NCBI): domain Eukaryota; kingdom Viridiplantae; phylum Streptophyta; class Magnoliopsida; order Zingiberales; family Zingiberaceae; genus Wurfbainia; species Wurfbainia villosa. The sequence goes on along the minus strand of CM045997.1, from coordinate 99,612,456 downwards.
TGTCTTCGGGGTCCATGATTATACAACATATATTCATATACGAACATGCATAATCAAAACAAATAAGAACATGCTCAGATCTGTACATAAAGTTAAAATAACTTTATACCTTACGATCTTCTACCGTATGTCCTATCCTTCTCGTGGACGACGTGTGGACGAAGATCCTCCACGAGTTGAAGCTTTCTAGATCGAGTTCTCCTCTACCTTGTCCGCTGCGAACAAAGAGAAAAACGAACAAAACCTTTTCCTTTCTAGAACCGGCCACCAAGAAAAGAAGTTTGATGTAACCGCCGGCCAAGGAACGAATGAATGAACGCCGGCCAACTTTGAGACAAAGTTGCCGCCGGCCACCAATGGATGAGCGCCGGCCACCAAGAAGCTTGGAACCACCGGCCACCAAGGATTAAGGGAGAAGAATGAGGGCCGGCCAAGGAAGAAAGGAGAGGTCTACAAGATGGACGGCCAAGCCTTGATGGAGAATAATGGCGCCGGCAACAATGTTGGAAGAAGGAAAGTTGCCGCCCAAGCTCTATCTCCAAACCCTAGCCGCCCAACTTGATAAGAGCCAAAACCCCAAGCCTCAATTCGAACCAACTCGTATATCTCTAGCCGCCCAACCCTAAGCCGTATATTTATAGAATTTAGGAGAAAGTTGGTAAGCCTAAAATATAGGAACTAATTCCTATATTCTTGCCGCCCAACCCCTAACTCCTCTAGGGTTTGTTGCCGCCCAACCCATGGATGAGCCAAACCCTAATTCTATAATTTAGGCTTAAGCTTCCTCTAATCTCCACCGTCGGATCTAGGATTTAATCTCCACCACGGTTCTAGGATTTAATCTCCACCGTCGGATCTAGGATTTCATCCCAACCGCGGATCTATGGATTTAATCCAACCGTTGGTTCTAGGTTCTATGGATTTAATCCAACCGTTGGTTCTAGGTTTTGTTTTACATTCTTGGATCTAGACTTCTCAAGGATTATATTAGGCTACGATAGGGACCATAAGGAGGAGTTGGGTCTTGGCCACCCGATGGATCGGAACCACACAAACTTGATCCATCAATGATGTTCCATTCCACTAGAGGATCATCATTGAACTACCTCACCAACCCCCATAAATTAATATGGGCTCCATATATTATTTGTACATTTATCTCCCCGTGTTTAAGATATCGAATGTCCGTCAATTAATTGATTTTCTGACTATCAATTAATTAACATCTAACTCCTCGAGTAGTACCACTCAACCTTATCATCATGTTGACTAAGTCAACCAGCTGGGTTTACATGATGAACCTTATGAGCTCCTCAAGGGGACATCATCAACCTAATATATAGGACACGGTTTCCTCCTATAATCAACGGCACACCATGTAAATAATATTATTTCCCAACTTACCGGGCATATTGATTTAATCCATCTAAATCTCACCCATTGGTAAATCAAAGAAATAAATACTAAGTACATGTGCCCGTTATTATATCGGGATTAAGAGCATGTACAATATAATATCCGAGGTCCGATTCAATTATGTAGTCAGCACTAAATTGAATCACCTCTATGTCGGTCCTGCTTAATACACCTAAGTGTACTAGTGTAACTCTATGTTCAAGATAAAACAATACCGAGCTACACTACAACCATGCCAATGGTTTGTCCAAAACCATCTTGGTTGTGAGCCTTTACTTATATTTTACAAGGTACTGATAACATGATCTTCTGTGCCACACCAAGCACCATGTTATCTACAATGTAAAATATTAGACAATATGCACACATATATAATGAATATATAAAATGCAAACAATGATCATGTGATTCTTATTTCAAATTAAAATGTTCATAGAAAAAGAGCTAGGCTTTCAGTATACATTCTAACAATCTCCCACTTATACTAAAAGACTATGCTGTCATCACTCTGCCATACATCTGATCCCCATGTCCTCCACATGCCTATCAAACGCTTTCGCTGGAAGGGCCTTAGTGAATGGATTTGCCAGGTTATTCTCTGATGCAATCTTGGCGACAGCAACTTCTCCTCTCTTTACGATCTCTTGTATGAGGTGGTACTTGCGCTCTATGTGTTTACTTGCCTTATGGGCTCGTGGTTCCTTCGAGTTTGCAACTGCACCACTGTTATCACAATAAATTGTGATAGTTCTGGGAAAACCAGGAATCACATCCAAGTCCATCAAGAAGTTCCTGAGCCATACAGCTTCCTTGGCTGCCTCAGAGGCTGCCACATACTCAGCTTCCATGGTAGAGTCCGCCACGCATTTCTGCTTGACACTCCTCCATACTATGGCTCCACCTCCAAAAGTAAACACAAACCCCGAGGTAGACTTACTCTTGTCCCTATCTGATTGGAAATCCGAATCCGTGTAACCTACAAGGACTAATTGATCTGCCCGGTAAACTAGCATATAATCCCTAGTCCTTCTCAAGTACTTCAATATATGCTTTACTGCAGTCCAATGTCCCTGTCCAGGATTACTCTGATATCTGCTTACCATGCCCACGGCAAAGCAGATATCTGGTCTCGTACATAGCATAGCATACATAAGGCTTCCTACTGCCGAAGCATAAGGAACCGCCTTCATGTCCTCTATCTCCTTTGATGTTTTGGGACACATCTCTTTAGATAAAGGAACTCCATGTCTAAAAGGTAGAAAACCTTTCTTGGAGTTCTGCATGCTAAAACGAGCAAGGACAGTGTCAATGTATGAAGCTTGAGACAAGCACAACATCCTTTTCTTGCGATCCCTTATAACTTTGATCCCAAGGATGTGTCCCACTTCTCCCAAGTCCTTCATGTCAATGTTTGACAACCATACCCTTACGTCTGATAACACTTTGATATTGTTGCCAACTAACAAAATGTCATCTACGTATAGTACAAGAAACACCACTACGTTTCCGTCACATCTCTTGTATACACAAGGCTCATCCGGACTTTGAATAAATCCATATGACTGGATTACTTCATCAAAGCGGATGTTCCAAGATCTAGAAGCTTGCTTCAATCCATAAATGGATCGATTAAGCTTACATACAAGATGCTCTTTGCCTTTAGCAATGAATCCTCCTGTTGCCGTGATATAGATGTTCTCCTCAAGACTTAAGTTAAGGAAAGTGTCTTGACATCCATCCGCCATATCTCATAATCCATATGAGCTATAGATAAGAGAATCCGGATAGACTTAAGCATAGCTACTGGTGAAAAGGTCTCCTCATAATCGATACCCTCTTTCTGAGTATACCCTTTCGCAACAAGCCTAGCTTTGAAGGTCTCAACCTTCCCGTCTACTCCTCTCTTTCTCTTGTAGATCCACTTGCACCCAATGGTTTTTACACCATCTGGTGGGTCTACTAGCTCCAGACTTTGATTAGAATCCATAGATTCTATCTGAATTCATCGCTCTTTGCCAAGATCGCATCTCTATCTTCGATTGCCTCGTCATATGTCCAGGATCGGGTTCATGTTCACGAGGACCAAGTCAGAAGACTCTCCCAAAAGCGTGAATCATCGGTTGTCTAACAACCCTCCCACTACGAGGGTGCCTCCTGTGTATGCTCTGTGACACGCGGTGCGATGACTTGTGGTGTCTCCTCTTGTACCGGTGGTGCGAAGTCGGACTTCCTGTGAGTTCCTCAAGAACAATCCTACTCGTGGGCTTGTGGTTCATCACATAGTCCTCCTCTAGAAATCGGCATTCGTACTCACGATCACCTTGATCTCTAGGACTATAGAATAAACCACCCTTCGTTCCCTTAGGGTAGCCAACAAACAAGCGCGCCATGCGAGATTCCAACTTACCAAAGATCTCCTTCAAAGACATGTCTTTGGACTACCCCAATCCGAATATGTCTTAGACTAGGCTTCGCCACCCACAACTCGTGGAGTAGAGGGTACCGACTTAGATGGAACCAAGTTCGAGAATGTGTCTTGCTTTCGAGCAAACCCCGAATGAATCGGGTAACTCGAATAACTCATCATAGATCGCGACCATCTCCATAAGAGTCCTATTCCTTCGCTCCGCCACACCATTCTTGGGTGTGCAGTGCAATAATTGGGATTGAATCCCACCTCGATAAGTAACTCCTAAACTCTCCCAAGAGGTACTCGCCACCATGATCGATCGTAATGTCTTGATACTTTTACCTTGCGGTTCTCCACATCACCTTGAATTCTTTGAACTGTCAAAGCATTGGACTTTGGCGCATCAAGTAAATGTATCCATACCTCGAATAATCGTCTATAAAAGAGAAAGTATTCAAAGCCACCTCTTGCTTGGATAGACATAGGACCGCATAAATCGAATGAACCAATTCTAACACATCTTTAGCTCTATACCCCTTGGCCTTGAAAGGCCTCTTGTTCATTTTACCTTCCAAGCATGATTCGCAGGTTGGGAGATCCTCCACCACTAATGAACCTAAAGGTCCATCAGCTATCAACCTTTGAATTCTACTTAGGTTAATATGACCAAGCCTTAGAAGCGAGATATGTTTGGTTCATATGCTAAGGTTCATTTCTCTTATTAGATATAGAAGATGAGTTAATAAATTCTATATGCATCGTGCCAGTATTTGGTTCAAGAGTATATAAATTGCCAACCAAAGTACCAGAACAGATAATCTCTCTATTTCTATTTATAACCACTCACATTAAAAGAAACAGAATACCCATCCGAAACAATTTAGAAAGCGAAATTAAATTCTTTCTAAAATAAGGTACATAAAGACAATTTCTTAAAACCAAAACTTTATTTCTATCAAAAGATAAATAAACGTCTCCCACTGCAATAGCTGCCACCTTTGAAGCATTGCCCATGTAGACGGTAACCTCTCCCTCAGCTAGTCGTCGGGTTTCCTGGAACCCCTGCAAAGTATTGCAGACATGATCAGTGGCTCCTGTATCTACACACCAGGCCCTGGTAGATAACACCGCTAAACATGTTTCAACAACTAAACAAGAAGATATACCTTTGTTCTTTCGGCGAGGACAGTCCGCCGTCCAATGTCTAGTCACGCTTGCAAGTGAAGCACTTGCCTTTCTTCTTCACTCTGCACAGGGGTCCCTCGCCACTTTCTTGCACCTTGCTTCTTCTTCTTCTTACCTTTGGTTTAGAGGAAGAAACCTTACAGCGACCATGGCTAAAAGCCTTCCCGCCTCGAGTTCTCAGGAAGCTCGCCAACGAATACAACCTCTTGTTCATGTTGTAGTTGAGGCGGAATCGCCAAAACTCCTAGGCGGATCGGAGAATGATATCGACCTGGGTTTCCCCATCGATCTCAGCTCCGAGGACTTCCATCTCATTAAGATGAGCCATCATCTTGAGAACATGATCCCTAACGGGTGTTCCCTCGACCATGGTGGTCGTCATCAAGTTTCTCATTGCCTCCTGCCTAGCCGCCCTACTCTGATGTCCAAAAAGTTCCTTGAGATTGAACATCATGTCATAAGCAGTGGCTATGGCACGATGTCGATGTTGCAAAGACATTTGACATGGATGCCAAAATGTAACACAGCGCCATCTCATACGCCTTAACCCACTTCTTATAATGTTCTTTCTCCTTTTCATGAGTCATCGGTGGGCTTAGAGGATCAGACCTCGAAGAGTACAAATTTGTACTCTTCTGCTTAAGACAATATCCAGGTTTCTTTTCCAATCAATGTAGTTTGGACCAGTAAGTTTGTTTTCTTTTAAATTCACAGCAAGTGGGTTGAAAGCCATTTGAAAATCCTAAAAATCACAATGATAAAAAAAATATTAGATTTCAAATAATATTGATTCCTCAAAACAATAAAATCCCGAAATCAACCAACACCTCAAAACACCGAGAATATCGCATGCCACGATAGTGTGGACGTATACGAATTCTACATTTGTAAGAGGAGGTTTTACCCATTAATTTTATTATCTTGTCAACCTTACTTTTTGACAAATAAAATTAATAGTTGGTTCCTCTTTAGCCCTACAAATAAAAGCAGTGACTCCGATGGGGAGGATACTTTTTATTTGCATCTAAGTGTGCACCATTACACGATACTAAGGGAATTATTTTGGATTATGTGCCTTACCGATGGGGAAGTACACACGCTCCTAAATAATTTCCTATAACCATTATTTGACCTAGTGATCCGCAAACAAACCCATCCGATGGGGAGGAAGGCACTCGAGCCAACGCAGAAGTTTGTTGCATCACACGTCAAATTGTAATGGAGGTCATGGAATTAATTAAAATGTCCCTCTCCCACTTAGTAAATTGCAATCGAGGAATTTTAAAACAAACACAACATGCATATAAAACAACTAAGCAATAAATATGGAAAAATCAGAATTTTTTCCAACTATTATGGCATTGTTCTCCAATACGCATCCCGTCGTGTCGCCACCTCGTCCGCTCCATCTTTTCCCGTGCGCAAGTCACCAAAGAGTACCGAGCCGAGATAAATCATATTAATTTACATCCATCGATCCTATACTCCACGAAGGAGTGTACAAATAATCTAGATCGAAAGTAAACTAAAATGAGCGGCTAAACAATGCCGTATTTAATTACAAAAATTAAATACTAATCTAGCCTCGTCAACCCCGAGGATTCAAATAATAAATTTTTACACACATCCATTCACATACATACACATGGCCATAATAGTCGGATCTTATGCCTGCAACCAAAGAGTTAAACTACGCATATCCTACTATTATCCGGCACATATAATATATGAAAAATGCATAAAAAAATAACCGAATCCTAAACACACAAAACCGGAAACCGTGGCTCTGATACCATTATGATGGAATTCGCTTCGGAGGCACATTGGCTCCCATGTCCCCGGATTAAAATTTTCACTAATGAAAGGATTAATCCGGATGGGATGAGCTTCCTTAGCAACACCATTTCGTCGTCGTGCTAACAACTCGAGTGGTCGCTCAAACAAACTAGTTGTTCAAGCAACTCAACTCTTCTAGTTGATTAGCCGCGGAAGAGACGACGGATGGATCGCCGGTTTTTGTGTTTGTCTTCGGGGTCCATGATTATACAACATATATTCATATACGAACATGCATAATCAAAACAAATAAGAACATGCTCAGATCTGTACATAAAGTTAAAATAACTTTATACCTTACGATCTTCTATGTATGTCCTATCCTTCGTGGACGACGTGTGGACGAAGATCCTCCACGAGTTGAAGCTTTCTAGATCGAGTTCTCCTCTACCTTGTCCGCGAACAAAGAGAAAACGAACAAAACCTTTTCCTTTCTAGAACCGCCACCAAGAAAAGAAGTTTGATGTAACCACGGCCAAGGAACGAATGAATGAACGCCGCCAACTTTGAGACAAAGTTGCCGCCCCACCAATGGATGAGCGCCGCCACCAAGAAGCTTGGAACCACCGGCCACCAAGGATTAAGGGAGAAGAATGAGGGCTGGCCAAGGAAGAAAGGAGAGGTCTACAAGATGGACGCCGGCCAAGCCTTGATGGAGAATAATGGGCGCCGGCAACAATGTTGGAAGAAGGAAAGTTGCCAAGCTCTATCTCCAAACCCTAGCCGCCCAACTTGATAAGAGCCAAAACCCCAAGCCTCAATTCAACCAACTCAGATATCTATAGCCGCCCAACCCTAAGTCGTATATTTATAGAATTTAGGAGAAAGTTGGTAAGCCTAAAATATAGGAACTAATTCCTATATTCTTGCCGCCAACCCCTAACTCCTCTAGGGTTTGTTGCCCAACCCATGGATGAGCCAAACCCTAATTCTATAATTTAGGCTTAAGCTTCTAATCTCCACCGTCGGATCTAGGATTTAATCTCCACCGCGGTTCTAGGGATTTAATCTCCACCGTCGGATCTAGGATTTCATCCCAACCGTCGGATCTAGGATTTCATCCAACCATCGGATCTATGATTTCATCCCAACCATCGGATCTATGGATTAATCCAACCGTTGGTTCTAGGGTTTCATCCTAACCATTGGATCTATGGATTTAATCCAACCGTTGGTTCTAGGTTTTGTTTTACATTCTTGGATCTAGACTTCTCAAGGATTATATTAGGCTACGATAGGGACCATAAGGAGGAGTTGGGTCTTGGCCACCCGATGGATCGGAACCACACAAACTTGATCCATCAATGATGTTCCATTCCACTAGAGGATCATCATTGAACTACCTCACCAACCCCCATAAATTAATATGGGCTCCATATATTATTTGTACATTTATCTCCCCGTGTTTAAGATATCGAATGTCCGTCAATTAATTGATTTACTGACCATCAATTAATTAACATCTAACTCCTCGAGTAGTACCACTCAACCTTATCATCATGTTGACTAAGTCAACCAGCTGAGTTTACATGATGAACCTTATGAGCTCCTCAAGGGGACATCATCAACCTAATATATAGGACACGGTTTCCTCCTATAATCAACGGCACACCATGTAAATAATATTATTTCCCAACTTACCGGGCATATTGATTTAATCCATCTAAATCTCACCCATTGGTAAATCAAAGAAATAAATACTAAGTACATGTGCCCGTTATTATATCGGGATTAAGAGCATGTACAATATAATATCCGAGGTCCGATTCAATTATGTAGTCAGCACTAAATTGAATCACCTCTATGTCGGTCCTGCTTAATACACCTAAGTGTACTAGTGTAACTCTATGTTCAAGATAAAACAATACCGAGCTACACTACAACCATGCCAATGGTTTGTCCAAAACCATCTTGGTTGTGAGCCTTTACTTATATTTTACAAGGTACTGATAACATGATCTTCTGTGCCACACCAAGCACCATGTTATCTACAATGTAAAATATTAGACAATATGCACACATATATAATGAATATATAAAATGCAAACAATGATCATGTGATTCTTATTTCAAATTAAAATGTTCATAGAAAAAGAGCTAGGCTTTCAGTATACATTCTAACAATCCTTAGATATCTAAAGGGTACACTTAATGTCGGTATTTGGTACCCTAGATCTACCGAGTTCGAACTAACCGGCTACTCCGATTCGGACTATGCCGGTAGTAAGCTCGATAGAAAGAGCACGAGTGATTGTTGTCAACTTCTCGGCTCGAGTCTAGTGAGTTGGTGCAGTAGGAAGCAACACTGTGTTGCCTTATCTACCACCAAAGCCGAATACATCGCGATGGATGAGTGTGTCACTCAGCTTCTTTGGATGAAGCACACTCTCCACGATTTCAAGTTAGACTTTATGAACACAAAACTTCACGTAGATAACATTAGTTCAATTAATCTTACTAAGAATCCAATATGTCACTCTAGGACCAAACATATAGAGGTCAAACACCATTTCATTCGAGAACATGTGGCCAACGGAGCCATACAACTCGAATACGTCGAATCAAAGTCTAACTTAGCAGACCTATTTACTAAACCCCTACCCGAAGCCGAATTTAGTCTATTAAGACGAAAATTGGGCATGTGCGTAGTAGAATAGGAACTTGCAAATTATATTTTCTTACTACTATTTCTTAAATTTTCATTTTTATGGAACTAGCATAGGACATACCTTAGATATCATGCACCTATAGATTTAAGAAGCCAATACATCTCACAACACATAGGACTAATGTGTTTGTGTACTTAGCCACGTAGATGGGCGTGAGATGTTAGGACCTTACTTCTGGTTCCAGATGTAGAGCTAGTGCATCGCTATGAACCACGGAGTATAATCATACATACTAACCGACTCTGACCAGGACTGGTTGATCTTTCATATCAATCAAGCCAAATATGAGTCGAACATTTTATAGATGAACTTATTTTTAGTATATTATTTTCAAAATAATGTGGAACATGCTTGGACTTTAAATTTAACACTTATTTTTGTTTTCCACACACACCCTCACTCTTTTCGATATATGGCAAAAGGGGGAGAAAAAGGCCAACGTTAAGGGGTCAAATTTTTTTATAACTTAACTCTTACTTCATATTTAAACCAAAAGTTAACTCTAAGTTTTTGAAAACTTATTTAACTTTTAACAAAAGGAAGTAAAGGCCAAGTTAAGAGAATTCTTAACTTAAACTTATGTGTGCCGTCAACGTAAACATTATGCCGTTAATGCTTTACTTAAAGGGGAGAACTTAACTTAAACATTTTCCCGGATTAAAATTTTCTCTAATGAAAGAATTAATCCGGATGGGATGAGCTTCCTTAGCACAACCATTTCGTTGTCGTGCTAACAACTTGAGTGGGCGCTTGAACAAACTAGTTGTTCAAGCAACACAACTCTTCTAGTTGATTAGTCGCGGAAGAGACGACGGACTGATCGCCGGTTTTTGTGTTTGTCTTCGGGGTCCATGATTATACAATATATTTTCATACACACACATGTATAATCAAAACATAAAAGAACATGCTCAGATCTGTAATTAAAGTTAAAAAAAAACTTTATACCTTACGATCTTCTACTGTATGTCCTATCCTTCTCGTGGACGACGTGTGGACGAAGATCCTCCACGAGTAGAAGCCTTCTAGATCGCGTTCTCCTCTACCTTGTCCGCTGCGAACAAAGAGAAGAACTAACAAATACCTATCCTTTCTAGAACCGGCCACCAAATTAGAGAATTTGGTGCAACCATCGGCCAAGGATCAAATGGATGAAGCTTAACTTGAAGAAGGGGTTGCACGCCACCAAGGAGAAAGGGAGGAAGATGAACGCCGGCCACCAATGGAAGGAGAACCGCCGGCCAAGGAAGAAGGGAGAGGCCTCTAGGATGGGCGCCGATGAAGTGTTGATGGAGGAGGATGGGCGCCGGCAATCAACTAGAAGGAAGAAGGTTGCCGCCCACTTGTTTTGCTCCAAAACCCTAGCCGCCCAAAAACCCTAGCCGCCCACTTGTGGTAGAGCCAAACCCTAATTCTCTTTCTTATTCTTGCCGCCCAAGCCTAAGCCTTTATTTATAGAATTGGGCTTAAGCTTCCTTTAATCTCCACCGTCGGATCTAGGGATTTAATCTCCACCGTCGGATCTAGGGTTTTATCCCAACCGTCAGATCTAGGGTTTTATCCCAACCGTCGGATCTAGGGTTTCATCCTAACCATCGGATCTTAGAGATTTAATCCCAACCGTTGGTTCTAGGGTTTCATCCTAACCATTGGATCTTAGGGATTTAATCCCAACCGTTGGTTCTAGGGTTTTGTTTTACATTCTTGGATCTAGACTTCACAAGGATTATATTAGGCTACGATAGGGACTATAAGGAGGAGTTGATTCTTGGCCACCCGATGGATCGGAACCACACAAACTTGATCCATCAACGATGTTCCATTCCACTAGAGGATCATCATTGAACTACCTCACCAACCCCCATAAATTAATATGGGCTCCATATATTATTTGTACATTTATCTCCCCGTGTTTAAGATATCGAATGTTCGTCAATTAATTGATTTACTGACCATCAATTAATTAACATTTAATTCCTCGAGTAGTACCACTCAACCTTATCATCATGTTGACTAAGTCAACCAGCTGGGTTTATATGATGAACCTTATGAGCTCCTCAAGGGGACATCATCAACCTAATATATAGGACACGGTTTCCTCCTATAATTAACGGCACACCATGTAAATAATATTATTTCCCAACTTAACGGGTATATTGATTTAATCCATCTAAATCTCACCCTCTGGTAAATCAAAGAAATAAATACTAAGTACATGTGCCCGTTATTATATCGGGATTAAGAGCATGCACAACATAATATCCGAGGTCTGATTCAATTATGTAGTCAGTACTAAATTGAATCACCTCTATGTCGGTCCTGCTCAATACACCTAAGTGTACTAGTGTAACTTTATGTTCAAGACAAAACAATACCAAGCTACACTACAACCATGCCAATGGTTTGTCCAAAACCATCTTGGTTGTGAGCCTCTACTTATATTCTACAAGGAACTGATAACATGATCTTCTGTGCCACACCAAGCACCATGTTATCTACAATGTAAAATATTAGACAATATGCACACATATAATAAATATATAAAGTGCAAACAATGATCATGTGATTCTTATTTCAAAATAAAATATTCATACAAAAAGAGCTAGGCTTTCAGTATACATTCCAACACTTTAAGTAATTACTTAAAGTAACCCTCAAGGGGGAGGATTAAGGTCTTTCTTCAAGACTCACCCTCGGTCAAGGGGGAGGTTTCCTCAAGGGGGAGTACTTGAAGAAAATCCTTACTACTCCAACTTAATCTTCTTTATTTCTTGTTTGTTTCTAATGCACATTATTCTTCATGCTTGCTATTTACTTAACTTTGTATGTGGGTTTGCCATAAATCAAAAAGGGGGAGATTGTTGGTGCAGTAGGCACCTAAGTCGAACCTGAGTTTTGATTATAGCAAACGATACAAAGTTAAGCTCATGTCGTTATCTCACGAGATGAATCGAGTGTGCAGAAGATTGCTATAGCTGGAGCTGAAGGCTAGCTTCACCCGGAGGAAGCCGCGGTGGTCGGGCGACACTCGAGTGACTTCAGAGGGAGCCGAAGGAATCGAGTGGAAGGCTGGAAGCAAAAGCAACACGTAAGTATCGAGGTAAGCTCGTGTGTACGAGTGTAAGTGAGGTCGTATCCTCGTTACGGGGATGATCTTAAGCGTAGATCCGACCAAAGACATCCTATAGATGGTCTAGGTCGAGATCGGATGGTCGACGACCATCGAAATTATATTTTTGTTGAGCTAACTTTGACTTAAAGAAGCATCACGATCGCCGGCTTGGAGGACTCGATCCATCAATCGACCGCTGAAGGTCAAGACTGATCGATGTCCATCACGATCGATGATGGCCATCAGTCGACTGATGGTCAATGATCATATTCGAGGAGTCAAGGCTTATCACCCCATTTCAAGGAGTTTTTGTGTCCATTTGTGATTGGTTGAAGACCCATTCGATGAGAGGCTCAAAGGCTATAAAAGGAGGGCTTGTCTTAGGGTTTTTTATCAATTAAAAAGCTTCCAAGTGCTTCCGATACGCTCTGACTCTCCGACATCCCTACGACGAAGCGTTGCCGAGACGACGACTAGAGCTTCAACCTCCATCCTTTGAAGTCGTCGGTAATGAAAGTTTGAATCATATTTCAGTTTATAAGTTGTTCTTATTTCGAGCTTTAAATCATATCAAGGAGAGGGAGAGTGTCCCTCTACCTTGAGCTTTTATCATCTTGTGTATCCGTCTAACTCCTACCTCCAACGAGGAGGAGCTTTTTAGTAGTTTGCCCTCCGTACGTGGTCAAGGACCACTAGGGCCTTGGAGTAGTAGCCTTTGGCTACGAACCAAGTAAAACCTTTGTGTCTATTGTCTCTATTTTTGTTTTTATCTTCCGCTGTGTCTACTCGTGTTTTAACGAAAAATTTCTATCACTATTCACCCCCCCTCTAGCGATCCGCTCGATCCAACAGGAAGTAGACTTTGAAGGCAAGAGACGCGAAGGAGCATTGCAGAGCCGTGCGCCTGATGCTGCCGAGGGACATGGCCGCGAACGAAGAGAGCTTCGGCGAGGGACTTCGAGTGAGATGAGAGAATGAGTGAATTGTAAGTAGCTCATTAGGTGAACTTGGCCGAATGACTAAGTGTCGGATGAGTTTTCGACATCGATCAGCCATGAAGTGGCGATCGGCTGAGTCGAATAGGTTTGGTAGTATCCGATCGAGTTATTTTGGGGCCATCGATCGGCTGCCATGTGGCGATCGCCTAGACTCATCGATCGATTCTTTGGCGCGTGATCGGTGATCAAGAGGGTTTGGGCCACATAACCACTCGTAGCCGACTGGGCAGTCGACTACGGAGGCAGCAGTCGACTGATGGGATCCATCAGTCGACTGCCAAGTGATCCGTTGGACTACAACGGTCGGGATCTGATGTGTTCGGAGGCTGTTGAAGTTGCGGCAGTCGACTGCCAAGGGCAGAAGTCGACTGGTGGCGGCCAACGGGAAGAAATCAGCCCTTTCTATAAAAATAGAGGGTGTGGACTTTTGGATGGCTAATGCTCATGCTCTAAGTGACCATCCAAGTGCTCTACAAGATTCAAACTCCTTCTCTTAGCTTTCTTTCACATCTATTGTAAAAGAAGGAGTGTCTTTGAGTTGTAAGGGTTACCTCCACCTAGCTTAGCGCAAAGGAGAGACCGATAGTGATTTGGTTGCGGAGTGATTCACCGAGGACGAATCGGGGACCGTAGATTAGCGACGTAGCCGTGAACCACGTTATATTTTGGTGTTAGCATTGTTTGTATTCTTCATTGTTTATTTGCTTATCTTTATTAGTATTCCGCTTGCGCTAACAATTGTGTAGACGAGTAAATTCCATCATCCAATGACAAAGGGCTATTCACCCCCCTCTAGCCGGCCGATCGATCCCCTACAAGTTCGACTGGCCATAATCTCAGTCGACTGCCAAGAGTCAACTCGCCTGCTAAGTGTCAAAACTCTTGACCAATTGACTGGTCCAAAGCCCCAGTCGACTGATAATCTCAACCATGAGGTTTAACCCCAAGTATGATGCCCTCATACTTGTTAGACCACCCTTAGCCTAGACCTAAGCCTTCTAGCTACCTCCATCAGTCTCACGCCTATCGGATCCCTCCAAGTCATTCATGACTTGTTCATTCATACGCTAGCCTTCAAGTGCTTCCATCGACTATTGTCATACTAAGTTGGTCTATACCGACAAGACACATTGGGTTTACGCTACCAAGACTATCGCTTAGATTTTACGCCGCCAACCATTGGACTTATGCTACAAGACTCCCGCTTGGACTTTACGCCGCCAATATCAACCCTTGGACTTTCCTTGCCAACCCATGTTGGACTTTCCATTTTCCAAGACTCAAGCTTTGACTTTCCCTTGCCAAGACCCATGCTTGGACTTTCCCATTGCCAAATGTCCCACTTGGACTTTCCATGCCAAGTACCCATGACTTGGACTTTCCATTGCCAAATACTCAAGACTTGAACTTTCCATGCCAAGTACCCATGACTTGAACTTTCCCATAACAATCACATTGTCATACATTTTATCGAACATCAAAATACTGCTCGAGTCAAACTCGAGTCTGGTCAATTATGACCTGGATCGATTACACCGACAATCTCTTCCTTTTTGATGTTTGATAAAAACCATAAACACGTTTGAGTTAGGCCACCTAACTCAAATTGGTAATCTCAAATTTTCCCATAACTTCTCCCGTTAATTCTTCCCCTTTTTAACAGACATCAAAAAGGTTCTTCCCAAGGGTGTCAATGTCTCATATTCTAATGAGATCTTACAATCTTCTCCTTGGTCTAAAAACACCTAGGATGCCTTCACTCTTCCTAGTGATAAGTCTCATATCACTCAAGAGAGGCAATCCTACAAACTCTCCCAATTTTCAAATTGGGCATCTCACATTCTCAAAATTCTCCCCCTCATGAGGAAGAACACATCCATCATCCCATGATAGATAACCTTCCCTAAAGGCTTGCTCCCCCTTGACAATTGCACCAACAATGTCCTTGGAGAGTCCCTAAGCCTATAGGAATACTAAACCATCAAAATTAAGGTTAAAAGTTTAACCTTGAACTTTCACACACATTAAAATTTAATACACACCCAAACAACTCTCCTAATCCATATCCAATGGATTTTCACCTTTTCTAATGCTTTCCAAAGCATATCCTAGGGTTAGGAGAAGTTAGGGTAGACTTCAAATCAGGATAAATAAACCTTTTTATCCGAAATCAAGCCTGACAATCGACTCTAATAGTCAGCAGTCGACTGCCATAAGCGGCAGTCGACTGATTTCTGTAAATGCAGAAATTCAATTTTCAGAAATGAATTTTCGAAAATCATAAGTAATTATACATAATTTGAAAAATATTGAAATTTTATACGTATAATACTTAAGTCAATCAATATGGGTGAAAAATATTTGAAAAATAAATTACCCATAAAATAATGAGATTGACACAAAGTTCAAAACCATTGAAAAGTTCAATGTTTTGGCCCTACTTTGTATCAACTTCATCAATGGTGATTGCTATCAAAAGATAGACTTCACTAAGGTTTTCTAAAATTATTTTAAAATATTTTTGAAATCCTATATTGGATCATGATCAATGAGCTCAATGTACATGACTTTCACTTTAGCTTTCCCATGATCCACCCATGGTATAAGATGAGTTTGAGTTCATCTAGATGCAAAAACTATGCACCTTGAACTTAACTCATTTCTTAGAATCTCACATATGTCTAAGGTGTATCAATACACACACATGTCAATGTGATGTGAGATGTGAGTTTTGATTCATCTTAAACTAAGGCCTCATGCATTTTCTAAGGCAACACTACTTGATTCCCTTATACATGAGACTTCAAGTCATGCCATAGTCCTTAAATCAATTTTAATTTCCTTAAATGCATGAATGATAATTATGGCATATAACGATAGCATAAATAAGCATGTGCCAAAATCATGATGTCATGGCATAAAAATGAACCTAAGTACTCATGATATAAAAACTAACTTAAACATGATCATGACATTTTATATGATAAAAATAAATATGATGTCATGACATGACATATGACAAATAAAGCATGACAAATAAAAGGTATAGGTATAACAATACCTAAATTTTAATATTAGTTGTCATTTGTTAGGATTAAATTCATTTTGCCATATTACTACTAATCCCCCAAGTGTGCTAAAAACCCAAAATGACACATTATGACCTTTAAACCTAGTCTGTGCCAATTTGATAAATTTATCAAACTTCTTAAATAATATTGGCACATCCTAAAAACCTTTAAGATTATGATCAAAAATTATTTCCAAGATATCCCTAACCTTGAAAATGACCTAAAGTGCCACCTTTACCATGGTTAGGTTAACTACCCATACATTTAAAATTAGCACACCCTAACTCATTTAGCGTGAATCGATCACACTCCTAGGAACCCAAAACCTATTTGAGCTCCTTGGGTTTACTAGGTATTCCTTAGGGATGACCTCCCTAGATATCCTTCTAATGACCCTTCTAGGCTTTGAAGTCTTGGTCATTGTGGTCTTGCCTAGGTTAACTTTAGGAGTGACTCCCCTTGTAACCTTCTTAGTGGCCTCTCTAGGTTTCTTCGAAACCTTAGCCACTAGACACCTACCATGGTCAACTCTAGGAATGACTTTCCTTGTGACCTTGATTTTCTTAGACCTAGGTTGTGTTCCATAATCGAATGGAACATTGTGATAAGTAGGCATTACCTTCTTGGATATAGGCTTGTGACCCAAACCTTGCTTTTTAGATGGTTCTTGCCTCTTACACCCTTGACTTTGACTCCTAGACCCTTGAATTTGATTTTGTATATTTCTAAGGGTCTTTTCAAGTTTTGACCTCAAAACTTGATTTTCTAATTCCAATTTTTCTATTTTGGTGGGTCCATTATTTCTTTGAGTAGAGCCATTCTTTCTAGGCATATGTCAATCTTTCTTAGCATTAAAGCCTAAATGACTCTCTATCTTCTTAATTGTTTCCCTAGGTAGGATTTTTCTAGGGGCATTAGTCTTAAATTTCTCCTTAGTTGAAATAGGT
Source organism: Wurfbainia villosa (assembly GCA_025175895.1). NCBI lineage: Eukaryota > Viridiplantae > Streptophyta > Magnoliopsida > Zingiberales > Zingiberaceae > Wurfbainia > Wurfbainia villosa. Next base: position 99,594,812 of record CM045997.1, on the reverse strand, counting down.
CTAGAGTCATTATTTCTAGATTTGTCCTTAGACCTAAAATCAACATGCTTAGCTCCTAAGCAATAAAGCCTATTATTCCTAGCATGCTTTTGTTCATGAGTAATAGCAATATCATTAAAAGCATGCTTTTGATTCTTACATAAAGAATGAGCATTATGAAAATATACCTTAGGGTTTGTTTTATAAGCTCCCCCTACATTTGATGCTCCTTTTCTCCTAGGGCATTGGCTTATATAGTGCCCTCTTTGGTGGCACTTGAAGCACACAACGTGCTCCTTGATTTTAATGGTTTGAGGGCACTTGCTTTTGTAATGCCCATCTTCCCTACACTCAAAGCATATGATATGAATTTTATTTTTAAACGAAATGCTTGAGTTACCTAGGTCAATGGTGGAAACCGGAGTCGGTTCTTCATCTCCTCGACCGGAGGTAGATGACTCTTCTTGCTCTTGCTCCGGCATGGAAGATGTCCTAATATCATCCCCCTCAATCCTAGAGATAGAGGCTTTCTCTACTTCTTCCTCTTCCACCAATCTGGAAGTTGACTCCTCTTCAACTTTCGAATCCTCACTTTCTTGTGAGGAAGAGCTTGCTTCTTCGGTCTCCTTGTCCAATTGAACCGATGATGGGTCTTCATGATATTTTGCCAACTCGCTCCAAAGCTCTTTGGCATCCTTGTATTCACCTAAGCTACACAAGATATCATTAGGAATCAAATCAACCAAGAATTTTATTACCTTCTTGTTTTTCTTGAATTCTTGGATTTGTTTCCCAGTCCACTTCTTCATTTTGAGGAAATCTCCTTTTGGCCCTCTCGGATACTCGAATCCTTCCATCAAGGAAGACCATTCTTCAAAGTCCCTCATCATAATGAAGTCTTCAATCCTTTCCTTCCATGAATTGAAGCCTTCTCGTCCATAGAGCGAGTATGGAATTGGGGTGTTGACGTCCCACCCCAATTTTTCTTCAAGCTCCATCTTCTTCTTCACCCTCTAGCGTGCTCTCTTGGCGGTTAGTCCAAATGAAGAGTGACCTCGCTCTGATACCAATTGTAGGGATCGTTGGTGACCGCTAGAGGGGGGGGGCGGAGGTGAATAGCGCGTACGTTGCGTCGATGGAATTCGATCGTGCTTGCTACAAACCTTGTTATTCGCAGAGGAATATATATAATAACAAAAACAAATACACAATACAAGAACAATATGAAAGATATAATGTGGTTCAGAATCTCAAGGTTCCTACTCCACAGGTTGGGCTCGACTGAGCCCTAGCGATGCCAAACACCACTAATAATCACAAACACTCCTTCTCGACAACAAGTCGGAGGCGGAGAAACCTCTTAAAATGATTACAAAAGTAATACACATAATAACCAAGAAAATACAAATGAAATACACAAAATAACGTAAAAAAAACTTTACAACTATTACTTTGGATGCTTGCTTGTTTATTGCTTGAATCATGCTTGAAGACCCTGATTTGCACCAGCAAATTGCCTCAAAAATGCTCAAGAAATTGCTGTTGAAATCTCTCCCATCGAGCTCTTTTTAAGCATCCTCACAACTTGGATTTCAGCCTGGCAGTCGACTGCCATAAGTCTCGAGTCGACTGTCAACAGTACCGTTATGAGACAACGACTTAATCCACGCTGGAAAAGTTTCAATGGATACATTGGCAATCAACTGCCATTACCCATTAGTCGACTGCCAGGGTTATAGCCGTGACGATCGGCTCACAAAGCATTCTGCTTTACGCAACCTCGACCATCACCGATTGCCATCGATCATTGCCCAATTCTTGCAAATGATCGGCTCAATTCTAGCAATGATCATTGCTAGGCCATTTTTGCATCGAAAACGATCCGAGTCAGGCGATTCGGGCCATAATTCCAGTCGACTACCAAGAGTCAACTCAGTTGTCAAGTGTCAAAACACTTGATCAATTGACTGGTCCAAAGCCCTAGTCGATTGATAACCACAACCATGAGGTTTAACCCTAACTATGATGCCCTCATACTTGCTAGACCACCCTTAGCCTAGACCTAAGCCTTCTAGCCACCTTCGTCAGCCTCACGCCTATCAGATCCCTCCAAGTCATCCATGACTTATTCATCCATACGCTAGCCTTCGGGTGCTTTCATCGACTATTGTCATGCTAAGCTACTTTATACTGCCAAGGCACATTGGGCTTATGCTGCCAAGACTACCGCTTGGACTTTACGCTGCCAACCATTGGACTTATGTTGCCAAGACTCCCGCTTGGACTTTACGCCGCCAACCATTGGACTTATGTTGCCAAGACTCCCGCTTGGACTTTACGCCGCCAATATCAACCCTTGGACTTTCCTTGCCAACCCATGTTGGACTTTCTATTTACCAAGACTCGAGCTTGGACTTTCCCTTGCCAAGACCCATGCTTGGACTTTCCCATTGCCAAGTGTACCACTTGGACTTTCCATGCCAAGTACCCATGACTTGTACTTTCCATTGCCAAGTACTCAAGACTTGGACTTTCCATGCCAAGTACCCATGACTTGGACTTTCCCATGGCAATCACATTTTCATATATTTTGTCAAAATCAAAATACCGCTCAAGTCAAACTTGAGTCTGGTCAATCGTGACCTGAGTCGATTGTGTTGGATCGATTTGAGCGCTAGAGGGAGGGGGGGGGGTGAATAACGCAAAACACTTTTCGTTCATTTATAAAATGCGAGTAAGAGTAAATGTAGCGGAAAGAAAATATTACTCATTTGTTTTTATTTGGTTCACAACCTTCGGTTGCTAGTCCAAGGCCCTAATGGTCCTAGACCGCATATGGAGGGCAAAACACTAAAAGCACTCCTCCTCGTTAGAGGTAGGAGTAAGCGAATACAATCAATATGAAAAAGCTCAAGGTAGAGGGACACTCCCCCTCTCCTTGTTACGATTAAAACACAATAAATACATATTTAAATACAATAATAAAGAAAATACCAATGACTATTAAAGTAATGAAAGTTAGGCGCTTGTCGTCGGAGATGCGGTAGCACTTCGTCGTCGTAAGGTCATCGTAGTGGAGGCTTTTTGGAGAGCTTTTGATGATATAAATGGGGAGAAGAACCCCTACTTTTATAGCCTTGGAAACCCTAGACATTCAAATCTTCAACCAATGAGAGCAAGCCTCCTATCCCTTCAAAAATGGAGATAAGCTTTGACTCTCCTCGAAGTTGATCCTTGACCAATAGTCGACTGCTACCCTTACCAGTCGACTGCTAGATGGATCAGTTGACTGATACAAGCCCTCAGTCAACTAACGGTAGGTTTTCCAGCTGCAACGAGGAGTTAGCTCAAAAATACAGTTAATATAAGTAAATTAAATGGCCATATACCATCCGATCTCGACTTAGACCTTCCATGGGAGGTCTTGGTCAGATCGTCGCCTAAGAACGTCCCCGTACAGAGGACACAACCTTCCTTGCGCTCACTCACATGAGCTTACCTCAACATTTACCTTGTAGTTCTGCTTCCGGTCTTCCACCTGATTTCTTCGGTTCCCTCCGAAGTCATCCTGGTGTCGTCCAACCACCACGACTCCCTCTGGGTGTCGCTGACCTTCAGTTCTAGCTTTAGCACTTTTCTGCACACTTGATTTAGCTCGTGAGATAACAAAATGAGCTTAACTTTGTATCGTTTGCTATAATCAAAACTCAGGTTCGACTTAGGTGCCTACTGCACCAAGAATCTCTCCCTTTTTGATCTATGACAAACCCATACAAAGTTAAGGAAATAATTGTTAGGATGTATACTGAAAAGTCTATCTTTTGTATGAACATCTTTATTTTGAAATAAGAATCACATGATCATTGTTTGCATATTTATGGTTATGCATATTGTCTCATACATTACATTGTAGATAACATGATGTATAGTGTCACACGGTAGATCATGTTATCAGCTCCTTATCGAGTATAAGTAAAGGCTCACAACCGAGATGACTTTAGACAAACCGTTGGTATGGTTGTAGTGTGATTTGGTATTGGTTTGTCTTGACCATAGAATCACACTAGTACACTTTGTGTGTATTGAGCAGGACCGACTTAGAGGTGATTCGATTTATTGCTGACTACATAATCGAATCGGACCTAAGATATTATATTGTACATACTCTTAATCCCGATATAATAACAGACACATATACTTAGTATTCATTTATTTGATTTACCAACGGGCGAGATTTATAGAGTAAATCAATAGGCTCGGTAAGTTGGGAAATGATATTATTTATATGGTGTGCGGTTGATTATAGGAGGAAACCGTGTCCTAGATATTAGGATGATGATGTCCCCTTGAGGAGCTCATAAGGTTCATCATGTAAACCCTACAAGTGAACTTGGTCCGACATGATGATAAGGTTGAGTGGTACTACTCATGGAGTTAGATGTTGATTAATTAATTGTCAGTAAATTAATTAATCGACGAACATTCGAGATCTTAAACATGGAGAGATAAATGTACAAATAATATATGGAGCCTATATTAACTTATGGGGGTTGGTGAGGTAGATCAATGATAATCCTCTAGTGGAATGGATTATCATTAATGGATCGGGTTTTATGTGGGCTTGATCCATTAGGTGGCCAAGATCCAACTCCTCCTCATGGTCCCTATTGTAGCCTATTAAAACCTCATGGAGCCTAGATCTGATGATAGAAAATAAAACTCTAGATCTGACGGTAAAGATTAAATCTCTGGATCTGACGGTTGAGATTAAATCTCTAGATTCGATGGTTGAGATTAAATCCCTAGATCCGACGGTGGAGATTAAAATAAGGCTTAAGCCTAACTCTATAAAAGGAGGCTTAAGGTGGGCGACAAGAGCATTGCTTGGAGATTAGGGTTTGGGCGGCTAGGGCTTGGAGGCTTGGGCGGCTAGTGTTTTGGGGAATCCTTGGGCGACAAGGATTCCTTATCTTCTCCTTGGCCGGCGCCCAACTTGATCTTCAAAAACCTTGGACAGTGCTCATCTCTTCTTCCTCCTCTCCTTGGCCGGTGGAAACAAGGGTTAAGGTGGTTCCTTGGAGCTCTTGGTCGGCGCCCACTTCCTCCCTTATTCTGTCTTTGGCTGGCGGCAAACATCAAGCTTGGAGCTTGGTGGTCGGTTAAAGGAAGGAGAAGAGTTTTGTTTTATTCTTCCTTTTGTTCGGAGTGAACAAAGAAAGGAAGATTGGTGATCTAGGAGGCTTCGACTTTTGGAAGATCGTCGCCCACACGACGTCCAAAAGAAGGAAGGACATACAATAGAAGATCAAGAGGTATAATACTTGTTTATATTCTTTTGTATTATGTCTATAATTGTTTTCAATTATATGCATGTTGTATGTTTTGTTATGTGGCTACATTTACTTGGATCCCGAATACAAACGCAAAAACTGGCGATCAGTACATCGTCTATTCCGTGGCTAATCGTAGAATAGAGATTGGTTGCTTGAACAACAAGTTTGTTCAAGTGACCACTCTAATCGAATAGCACGACGATGAAATGATAGCTTGGGTAATCCTTAATTGTCATGGATTAATTTTTAATCCGGGGACGATGACGGGATCGCCATGAATAAGTTACCGAGTTGAAGTGGGAAGAGAAGTTTCCTCCCTTCAAGTGGTGTCAGAGCCACGGTTTTTGGTTTTGTGTGTTTAGGATTCGGTTACTTTTATGCACTTTTCATATATTATATGTCCGGGATAATAGTAGGATGTGCATAGGTTAACTTTTTGGTTGCAGGCATAGGATCTAACTATTATGGCCATTTGTGTGTATGTAATTGTATGTGTGTAATTGTATATTAATTGAATCCTCGGGGTTGACGAGACTAGTATTTAATTTTTGTAAATAGATACGACATTGTTTAGCCACTCTTTTTATTTTAGTTTACTTTCTATCTAGATTTTATGTACATTCCTTCATGGAGTATAGGATCGATGGATGTAAATTAAAATAGTTTTTGTCGGCTCGGATCTCCGGATGGCTTGTACATGGTGTAGGGAGGAGCGGATGAGATGACGATACTACGGGAGACATATTGGAGACAAAAGCCATAATAGTTGGAAAATATTTCTTTGTCATATTTATTGCTTATTGTTTGATATGCATGTCGTAGGCTAGAAAATTCCTTAATTTTAAATTACTAAGTGGGAGAGGGATATTTTTATAAATTCCCACGACCTCCATTACGATTTAACATGTGATGCAAACAAACTTGCGCGTGGCTCTGAGTGCCTTCCTTCACATCGGATGAGTTTGTTTGCAGATCACAAGGTCGAATATGGTTATAGGAAATTATTAAGGAGCGTGTGTACTTTCCCATCGGAAGGCACATAATTTGAGATAATTACCTTAGTACCGAGTAATGGTGAACACTTAGATACAAATAGAAGTATCCTCCCCATCAGAGTCACGCTTTTATTTGTAGGGCCGAAGAGGAACCAACTATTAATTTTATTTGTCAAAAAGTTAAGTTGACAAGATAGTAAAATTAATGGATAAAACCTCCTCTTACAAATGTAGAATTCGTATACGTCCACACTATCGTGGCATGCGATATTCTTGGTGTTTTGAGGTGTTGGTTGATTTTAAAATTTTATTGTTTGAGGAATCAATAATTTTTTGAAATCTAATGTTTTGATCTATGTTATTCTTAGGTTTTTTCAAAATGACTTTCAATCCGCTCGCTGTGATACTGAAAGAAAATAAACTTACTAGACCCAATTATGTTGATTGGAAGAGGAATCTTGATATTGTCTTGACTGTTGAGGAATACAAATATGTACTCCTCGAAGAGTGCCCTCCTAAGCCTGCGGATGATTCTGAGGAAAAGGAGAAGGAGAGTTATAAGAAGTGGATTAAGGCCGATGAGATGGCGCAGTGTTACATTTTGCCATCTATGTCAAATGTACTACAACATCAGCATCAAGCCATGTCCACTGCTTATGACATGATGCTCAATCTCAAAGAGCTTTTCGGACACCAGAATCGGGCTACTAGGCAGGAAGCCATGAGGAACTTGATGACGACCACCATGATCGAGGGAACACCCGTGAGGGATCATGTTCTCAAGATGATGGCTCATTTTAATGAGTTGGAAGTCCTCAGAGCTAAGATTGATGGGGAAACCCAGGTCAATATCATTCTCCAGTCTCTACCTAGGAGTTTTGAGCAGTTTCACCTGAACTACAACATGAACAAGAGGTTGTATTCATTGGCGGAGCTTCTGACAGAACTCCAGGCGACAGGGGGGTTTTTTCGTCAGAGTACTCAGGCATAGGCCATGGTTGCCCAAAAGGTTTCTGCTTCTAAGCCCAAAGGCAAGAAGAAGAAGAAACAAGCTGGGGCAAAGGTGGCGGGAGGAACTCAGGGAGGAGTGAAGAAGCCGAAAGGAAAGTGCTTCACTTGCAAGCAGACTGGACACTGGAAGAAGAACTGCCCCAACCAGAATCAGAACAAAGGTATATCTTTTGGTCTAGTCATGGATACATGTTTAGCAGTGTTATATACCGATACCTGGTGTGTAGATACGGGAGCCACTGATCATGTCTGCAATACTTTGCAGGAGTTCCAGGAAACTAGATGACTGGATGAGGGGGAGATTACCGTTTACTTGGGCGATGCCATGAAGGTGGCGGCTATTGCAGTGGGAGATGTCTATTTGTCTTTTGAGAGGAATAAAGTTTTGGTTCTTAAAAATTACCTTTATGTACCTTTATTTAGAAAGAATTTGATTTTAGTTTCTAAATTATTTATGGATGGATATTCTATTTCTTTTAATGACAGAGTTGTTATAAAAGGGAATAGGGAGATTATCTATTCTGGTGCATTGATAGAAAATTTATATACGCTTGAACCAAAAGATTCCACGATGCAAATAGAAGTGAATAACTCATCCTCTAATTCCAATAAGAGAAAAGAACCTTTGAAGATGAACCAAACATATCTTTGGCATCTAAGGCTAGGTCATATTAACCTAAGCAGAATTCAAAGGTTGATAGCTAATGGACCTCTGGGTTCATTAGTGGTGGAAGATTTCCCAACCTACGAATCTTGCTTGGAGGGTAAAATGACCAAGAGGCCTTTTAAGGCCAAGGGGTATAGAGCCAAAGATGTGTTAGAATTGGTTCATTCTGATTTGTGTGGTCCTATGTCCATCCAGGCTAGAGGTGATTTTGAGTATTTCGTCTCTTTCATAGACGATTATTCAAGATATGGATACATTTACTTGATGCGCCACAAGTCTGAATGCTTTGACAAGTTTAAAGAATTCAAGGCTGATGTGGAGAAACGTCAAGGTAAAAGTATCAAGACACTATGATCTGATCGTGTTGGTGAGTACCTCTTGGGAGAGTTTAGGAATTACTTATCAGAGGCTAGAATTCAATCCCAATTGTCTACACCTGGCACACCCCAGCAGAATGGTGTAGCAGAACGAAGGAATATGACTCTTATGGAGATGGTTAGATCGATGATGAGTTATTCTGAGTTGCCAGATTCATTCTGGGGATATGCTCTAGATACGACAGTGTATATTCTGAACTTGGTACCATCTAAATCAGTGCCTTCTACTCCCACAGAATTATGGACTAGGCGAAAGCCTAGTCTAAGACATATTCGGATTTGGGGGAGTCCAACACATATGCTGAAGGCAGATGCTGGTAAGTTGGAACCTCGTACAGAAGTACACATGTTCGTTGGCTATCCTAGAGGAATGAAAGGAGGTTTGTTTTATAGTCCTAGAGTGTTGGTGCAGTAGGCACCTAAGTCGAACCTGAGTTTTGATTATAGCAATCAATACAAAGTTAAGCTCATGTCATTATCTCACGAGCTGAATCGAGTGTGTAGAAAATTGATATAGATGGAGCTGAAGGCTAGCGACACCCGGAGGAAGCCGCGGTGGTCGGGCGACACTCGAGTGACTTCGAAGGGAGCCAAAGGAATCGAGTGGAAGTACGAAAGCGAAAGTTGCACAGTAAGTATCGAGGTAAGCTCGTGTGTGTGCGAGTGTAAGTGAGGTCGTATCCTCTTTACGGGGATAGACTTAAGCGTAGATCTGACCCATGACATTCCATCGGTGGTCTAGGTCGAGATTGGATGGTCGGAGGCTGTCGAAATGATGTTTTTATTTAGATAACTTGTCATTTTAGCTAGCATCAGTCGATTGCCATCTTGGAGGAATCGATTCAGTCAATCGGCCGATCGTTTACGTCGACGATTCGATCGATGCCATCACGATCGATGATGGCCATCAGTCGACTGATGGTCAAGGATCAGCCTCGAGGAGTCAAGCCTTATCACCATTTTTCAAGGAGCCATGTGCCAAAACTCTATTGGGTAAAGTTCCTCTCGAAAAGGGGCTTAAAGGCTATAAAAGGAGGGCCTCTCCTAGGGGTTTTCATCATCTCTAAGTGCTTAAAAACCTCTGCAACTCTGCGATTCTCCGACGACTCTACGACGAAGTGCTGTCAACAACCCTAGCTTAGTTTCTACTCTTTAGTTGTTGATATTTTAATTTGTCGTCTCTTTAAATATTGTAATTCCTTTTATTAATCGAGGTTTTCTATCGTTGCACTTTACATTAATAGAAGAGAAGGTTTGTCTCTCTATCTTTTCTTTCGAAGGTTTTTTTGTAATCGTCAAACTCCTACCTCCAACGAGGAGGAGTGTTTTTAGTGAATTGCCCTCCGTGCGTGATCAAGGATCACTAGGGCCTTGGAGTAGTAGCCGAAGGCTAAGAACCAAGTAAAAATATTTGTCTCATTTTTATTTATTGCTTATATTTCCGCTGCAAATTAATTATCTACTCGAGTTTTAATGAACGAACAAAAAGAAAAGGTGTAATCGCTATTCACCGCCCCTCTAGCAATCCGCTTCGATCCAACAATTGGTATCAGAGCCGGGGGCGCTTAGATTTGGTGAAACCACCAATCTAGAATTTTTTACAGATTTGTTTTTCGTTCATTTAAATTTTTCTCCCGCACTACTAATCCAAGATGAAGTCTTGGTACTTTTCTTTTGGTTTTGTTTTGCAAGTATTCACTTTTGGAGTAGCCGACGGTAAAACGAGCATAACTTTTCGTACAAGTTGACCCACGAAATGGGCTACCTACCAAAACGAAGCTCTCGGAGAGATCTACACTTCTTATGAGGGTTTACGCTCGTAACAAGCTGTCTTCATCCCCAAAAACAAACGTTTAGTACCATTTCTGGGACATCGAAGGTTGTAAGTGCTCATCTTTTATTTTAGTTGGTTATTTCTCATTTATTCCTTTTGTTTCTTTTCATTTCCTACATTACTAATCCAAGGCAAAGTCTTGGAACCTTTTTCGTGTTTTTTTTTGGTATTTTGTGTGCAAGGTTTCCCTTCCAAATGGCCCAACTCGAGGGTTTTAGCACCGTCCGACCTCCGTTTTACAACGGAGATGATTTCCGTTACTGGAAAGGTCGGATGGAGTGCTTTCTTAAAACCCAAATTGAGATTTGGATCATAATCCAAACGGGATTCACACTTTCGACTAACGAAGTGGGAGAATCCTTGGATTATGACCAATGGACCAATGCGATAAAAAGACAAGTCGAAGCCAACGCCAAGGCAACTCAAATCCTCCAATGCGGCTTGTCCAAGGAGGAGCTTAATCGCGTCGGCCCCTTCATTAGCGCAAAGGACCTTTGGACAAAGCTAGTGGAGCTACACGAAGGGACCGATGAAGCCAAGGTATGTAAGCGTAATCTTTTGTTTAATAAACTATATAATCTAAAAATGTAGGAACTCGAGTCCACGACGCAAGTTCACGCCCGCGTCCAAGACATAGTCAACAATCTACACGTGATCGGGCAAAAGGTCGAAAACCGTGACCTTATAAGGTATGTTCTTAACTCCTTTCCGAGGACTACCTTGTGGGCATCCATGGTCGATGCCTACAAGGTCTCCAAGGATCTTTCAAATCTTAGGTTAGATGAATTATTTTCCGATTTTGAACTTCATGAGCAGTCTAACTTGGAACCCGAGAAGGGTATATCACTTTTTGCAGGTTCAAAGAAGAAAACTGCAAGCAAGCCACCCCTGAAGGAAGAAGAGGATGAGTCCGATTCGGAGGTCGACTCGGAAATGGAGGCCGAACTAGTCAACCTAGTTCAGAGGATAGTCAAGGGCCGAAAACGAACCGTCACTCGACCCAACGAAGGTAAGCCTAAAAGTTCAAATATTAGATGCTACGAATGCAACAGGTTTGGACACATCAAGTCCGAATGTCCAAAACTCAAGAGCAAAGCACCAAAACACAAAAAGGCACTTAATGCTACTTGGGAAGAAGCATCCGAAGAAGAAGATAATGATCATGTTCTCATGGCTAAACCGGTGGAATCGGAGACGGAGTTGGAACCGAAACATGAATCGGAAACCGAAGATGAGTCGGACTGTGAAGCACTATTCAAGACAAGCCACGGATACGCATCCGGTTCAAAAGATACACTCAAGTAAGTCGATCACTTATTAGTACACTTTATAATGCAATTAAGTTTTTAACTAGAAAATTAGCTAAGTTTGAGTCCAAGATCGAGACCCTGGTTGAGGAAGTTAAACTCCTCAAACACGAGGTCTCCCTAGCCTCTTCGACTAGTCGAGTTCAAGAGGAGGACTCAACTCGGGTTGAAAAACTCGAAGTTGAGAACTCACTCTTGAAGAGTCAAGTCGAAGATCTTAGGAACACGTTGGAAAGGTTTACTTTGGGATCCAAAGGACTTGACCTCCTACTTGGATCGCAAAGGGCCGTGTACAACAAGGGCGAACTAGGGTTTAGCTCAAACACGACCAACAAGTCATATATGTCGATTGTAAGTCGACATAAAAAATGTGTCCAAGCATGGGTCCCTAAAACCACCTTGATTTCAAACTTAGGATCGAACCAGTACTGGGTTCCCAAGGACCAAATCCACTATGTGGAGAGACCAAACCCATTCAATGGTCCAGGGGGAGCTAGTACGAAACTTGTTTGTATTTTAACTTAGAAAATTGCATGCTTAGGTTCTTTATTTAGTTTGATTTTTCTTTTTAGAATGGTTAGATAGGACTATAACTCGTCAATACTTGATAACATAGTACCAGGACGCGGCGAGATGATAGTACGCTATGAAAGCGGAGTCTTGTGTATTCGGGCTAGATAAGGCGTATCTAGTTCGGTGCACTTGATCAAGCAGAACTAGCTGAAGCTACCTCGCCGTATCCTAGACTAGTTAGACCAGGAAGTGGTCTTAGATAAGTCAAGTCTCTATTTTCTTGAAAATGGCTTTGTCTAAGGAAGTAGTTGTTGTTCCGATCAAAGAAGGCCTCTGTGCCTCGCCATGACTTGGAAGCCATGATCTTGAAAAGGTGACTTGATGAGCCTAAGGTCAAATTCGAATCTAATGCAAGGTTGACAAGTGTTTAAGTCATTAAATTTAAATCAAGTAAAATTAGAAGTCATCTCACAAGAACATATAGGGTTAACATGTTTGATCATGTAGACATGGGTGAGATGATTTAGGTTAATAATCTTCAACCAATCTTTAATAAATCCAATATCCGATCCAACTACCTTGTGTGTAGGATCAATGGATGTTGGACAGTGGTTGCTCCCGACACATGACCGGGGATCAACTCAAGTTTTCGAAGCTTCGATTCAAACGACAAGGATCGATAGCCTTCGGAAACAACGACAAGCTCAAAATCATCGGATCAGGTGATATTGAGCTCAACTCTAACTTTATCATTCAAAATGTTTTATTAGTAGAAAATTTTCAATATAATTTACTTAGTGTAAGCCAATTGTGTGATAATAACTATAAGGTCACATTTCTAGAAAATGAATGCGTAATTAATACAAATGAAACTTCTAAAACAATTCTTAAGAGAACTAGAAATAACAACATTTACACTATTAACTTAACTAACTCCTCAACTAAGTGTCTTATGACATGACAAGAGGAATCATGGTTATGGCACCGACGACTCGGTCACTCACACCCAAGACTCATCCACAAGATGAGTCAGAGTGACTTAGTCAGAGGTTTGCCTAACCTCAATAACTTGGATAATAAAATATGTAATGCTTGTCAACAAGGTAAACAATCTAGGACACAACATCAACTAACTAATCAAGAATGAACCAAAAGTGTTCTTGAGCTCCTACACATGGATCTATTTGATTCACACGGAGCTAAGTCACTTAATGGGAGTAAATTCTGCTTAGTCATAATTGATGACTATTCTAGATTTACTTGGGTTAGGTTCATCAAACACAAAAGTGATACCCTAGATCAATTAATCAACCTATTTAAGTTAATATAAAATCAACAAAGCATTAAGATTAAAAGACTTAGGACTGATCATGGTGGTGAATTCGAGAACCACAGGTTTACAGAATTCTGTAACCTAAATGGATACCACCATGAGTTCTCTTGCCCTAGAACTCCACAATAAAATGGCCTAGTAGAACGCAAAAATAGAATCCTATAAGAAGCCGCTAGGACAATGTTAAATGAGTATAACCTACCCGATAGGTTTTGGGCAGAAGCCGTGAGTATGGCATGCTATGTCCAAAATAGGATCCTTATGGTAAAGAGGCACCTTAAGACCTCATACGAGATTTATCACGATAAAATACCTAACATCAAGTACTTTAGGGTATTTGGGTGTAAGGTACATATCCTAAACACTAAGGATTACCTAGGGAAATTTACATCCAAAACCACGACCGGAATCTTTCTAGGATACTCGACTACAAGTAGAGCTTATAGAGTATATAACCATGACACCCTTAGAGTCGAGGAGACTATCAATGTAGTATTTGATGAAGGACACGAACCTACAAAACCCCTGGCAACCCCAATTAGCGAGCCGATTCATACTAGACCTAACTCTGATTCGGAGATCAGGTCTAGTGTTAATCCTAACCTAAGTCAACCAAGTCACTCTATCGACCAAGTGATAGATGACTCCAACCAAACTAGAACTCAAACGAGTCATCCTATGGATCAAGTTGTAGACTCAAACCCAAGTCCAACTAGGACTCAAACGAATCATCCTATCGACCAAGTGATAGGTGATCCAAGTCTAGTAGTTCGAACTAGAGCCTCATACAGAAACCTTAGTCAAATCTCCTTGATTTCTAAAATTGAACCCAAAACTATTAACCAAGTTCTTCTTGATCCCGATTGGATTATTGCAATGCAAGAAGAGCTGGCTCAATTCACTAGGAACGAAGTATGGGAATTAGTACCACCACCTAAAGATAAAACAATCGTTGGAACAAGGTGGGTGTTTAGAAATAAACTTGATGATAAAGGTGAAGTAGTTAGAAATAAAGCTAGACTAGTCGCTAAAGGGTTTAGTCAAGTCGAAGGTTTAGATTACGATGAAACCTATGCCTCAGTAGCTAGATTAGAGTCCATTCGAATGCTATTAGCGTATGCTGCACATCAAGGATTTAAGTTGTTTCAAATGGATGTGAAATCAGCATTCTTAAATGGATACATTAAAGAAGAGGTTTATGTTAGTCAACCCCCTGGTTTCGAAAGTGTAGATAAACCCGACCATGTCCTTAGGTTAAAGAAAGCCCTCTATGGACTTAAATAAGCTCCTCGAGCTTGGTACGAGAGACTTTCGATTTATCTTAAGTCTAAAGGATTTAACCAAGGTGTAGCTGACCCAACCCTTTTCGTAAAAACCTTAGGTAAAGACATATTCATAGCCCAAATCTACGTAGATGATATTATTTTCGGAACCACCAACTCAATCTTACTAAATGAGTTCATTTCACTTATGGAAAGTGAATTTGAAATGAATTTAGTAGGCGAGTTAAGTTTCTTCTTAGGTCTACAAATTAAACAAACTAAAGATGGAATATACCTACATCAACACAAATATACTAGGGAATTAATTAAACGCTTTGGAATGCAAGACGCTAAAATTATTAATACCCCAATGGCAACTAATGTGAATATAGAAGAAGATTTAATCGGAAACTCAATTGATTTAAAATACTATAGGAGCATAATAGGGAGTCTCCTTTACTTAACTGTGAGCCGACCTGATATCCTATTTGCAGTAAGTATGTGCACAAGGTTCCAAACCTGTGCCAAGGAGTCTCACCTAACTCTAGTCAAGCGTATCCTTAGATATCTAAAGGGTACACTTAATGTCGGTATTTGGTACCCTAGATCTACCGAGTTCGAACTAACCAGCTACTCCGATTCGGACTATGCCGATAGTAAGCTCGATAGAAAGAGTACGAGTGGTTGTTGTCAACTTCTCGGCTAGAGTCTAGTGAGTTGGTGTAGTAGGAAGCAACATTGTGTTGCCTTATCTACCACCGAAGTCGAATACATCGCGATGGGTGAGTGTGTCACTCAGCTTCTTTGGATGAAGCACACTCTCCGCGACTTTAAGTTAGACTTTACAAATACTAAACTTCACGTAGATAACATTAGTTCAATTAACCTTACTAAGAATCCAATATATCACTCTAGGACCAAACATATAGAGGTCAAACACCATTTCATTCGAGAACATGTGGCCAACGGAGCCATACAACTCGAATACGTAGAATCGAAGTCTAACTTGGCAGACCTATTTACTAAACCCCTACTCGAAGCCGAATTCAGTCTATTAAGATGAAAATTGGGCATGTGCGTAGTAGAATAGGAACTTACAAATTATATTTTCGTACTACTATTTCTTACTTTTCATTTTCATGGAACTAGCATAGGACATACCTTAGATATCATGCACCATAGGTTTAAGGAGCCAGTACATCTCACAACACATATGACTAATGTGTTTGTGTACTTAGCCACGTAGATGGGCGTGAGATGTTAGGACCTTACTCTTGGTTCCAGATGTAGAGCTAGTGCATCGCCATGAACTACGGAGTATAATCATACATACTAACCGACTCTGACCAGGACTGGTTGATCTTTCATATCAATCAAGCCAAATATGAGTCGAACATTTTATAGATGAGCTTATTTTCAGTATATTATTTTCAAAATAATGTGGAACATGCTTGGACTTTAAATTTAATACTTATTTTTTGTTGTTTTCCACACACCCTTACACTTTTCGATATATGGCAAAAGGGGGAGAAAAAGGCCAAAGTTAAGGGGTCAAAATTTTTGATAACTTAACTCTTACTTCATATTTATTTACATGACCAAAGTTAACTTTAAGTTTAAGTTTTGAAAACTTACTTAACTTTGTAACAAAAAGAAGCAAAGGCTAAGTTAAGAGAATTCTTAACTTAACAAAAATGTTAATGTTTTACTTAAGGGGGAGAAAGGGCCAAGTTAAGAAGACCTCTTAACTTAAACATTTTACTAAGGCCAACTTTAAGTAATGTTAATTACTTAAAGCAACCCTCAAGGGGGAGGATTAAGGTCTTTCTTCAAGACTCGCCTTCGGTCAAGGGGGAGGTTTCCTCAAGGGGGAGTACTTGAAGAAAATCCTTACTACTCCAACTTAATCTTCATTGTTGTTTCTCATGCACATTATTATTCTTCATGCTTGCTATTTACTTAACTTTGTATGTGGGTTTGCCATAAATCAAAAAGGGGGAGATTGTTGGTGTAGTAGGCACCTAAGTCGAACCTGAGTTTTGATTATAGCAAACGATACAAAGTTAAGCTCATGTCATTATCTCACGAGCTAAATCGAGTGTGCAGAAAATTGATATAGCTGGAGCTGAAGGCTAGCGACACCCGGAGGAAGCCGTGGTGGTTGGGCGACACTCGAGTGACTTCGGAGGGAGCCGAAGGAATCGAGTGGAAGGCTGGAAGCGAAAGTGACACAGTAAGTATCGAGGTAAGCTCGTGTGTGTGCAAGTGTAAGTGAGGTCATATCCTCTTTACGGGGATAGACTTAAGCGTAGATCCAACCCATGACATCCCATCGGTGGTCTAGGTCGAGATCGGATGGTCGGAGGCCGCCGAAATAATGTTTTTGTTTAGTTAGCTTGTCATTTCAGCTAACATCGCGATCGCCACTTGGAGGACTCGATCGGCCAATCACCGATCGTTTACGGTCAACATTCGACCGATGTCGCCGCCATCACGATCGATGATGGCCAATCACGATCGATGGTCAAGGATCACCGAGGAGCCTATCACCATTTTTCAAGGAGCCATGTGCCAAAACTCTATTGGGTGAAGTTCCTCTCGAAAAGGGGCTCAAAAGCTATAAAAGGAGGGCCTCTCCTAGGGTTTTTCATCATCTCTAAGTGCTCAAAAACCTCTGTAACTCCGCGATTCTCCGACGACTCTACGACGAAGTGCTGTCAACAACCCTAGCTTAGTTTCTACTCTTTAGTTGTTGATATTTTAATTTGTCATCTCTTTAATTATTGCAATTCCTTTTATCAATCGAGGTTTTCTATCATTGCACTTTACATTAATAGAAGAGAGGGTTTATCTCTCTATCTTTTCTTTCGAAGGTTTTTTTGTAATCGTCAAACTCCTACCTCCAACAAGGAGGAGTGTTTTTAGTGAATTGCCCTTCGTGCATGATCAAGGATCACTAGGGCCTTGGAGTAGTAGCCGAAGGCTATGAACCAAGTAAAAATATTTGTCTCATTTTTATTTATTGCTTATCTTTTCGCTACAAATTAATTATCTACTCGAGTTTTAACGAACGAACAAAAAGAAAAGGTGTTATCGCTATTCACCGCCCCTCTAGCGATCCGCTTCGATCCAACATAGAGATCATAGGGTGATCGTTAGCATGAACGACAGTTTTCTAGAGAAAGACTATGTGATGAATCACAAGCCCATGAGTAAGATTGTTCTGGAGGAATTGAAAGGGGAAGTCACTACTTTAGTACCACCGGTACAAGAGGATATACCACAAGTCATTGCACCGCGTGTCACAGAGGATACACAAGTGATACCTCATCGTAGTGGGAGGGTTGTGAGACAGCCTGATAAATTCATGTTCTTGGAAGAATCTTCTGATTTGGTCCCTGGAGAACATGAACCTGATCCCTGGACATATGATGAGACAATCCAAGATAAAGATGCGGTATCTTAGCAAAGTGCAATGAATACTGAGATTGAATCTATCGATTCAAATCAGGTCTGGGAGCTAGTAGAACCACCCAATGGTGTAAAAGCCATTGGATGCAAGTGGATCTACAAGAGAAAGAGAGGAATAGACGGGAAGGTTGAGACCTTCAAATCGAGGTTTGTTGCGAAGGGGTATACTCAGAAAGAGGGTATCGATTATGAGGAGACCTTTTCGCCGGTAGCCATGCTTAAGTCTATCCAGATTCTCTTATGTATTGTTGCTCATATGGATTATGAGGTATGGCAGATGGATGTCAAGAAAGCTTTCCTTAATGGAAGTCTTGAGGAAAACATCTATATGGAGCAACCATAGGGATTCATTGCAAAGGGCAAAGAGCATCATGTGTGCAAGCTTAATCGGTCCATTTATGGATTGAAGCAAGCTTCGAGGTCTTGGAACATCCGCTTTGATGAGGTAATCCAGTCTTATGGATTTATTCAAAGTCCAGATGAGTCTTGTGTATACAAGAGATGTTATGGAAACGTAGTGATATTTCTTGTACTATACCTAGATGACATTTTGTTAATTGGTAACAATGTCAAGGTATTATCGGACGTAAGGGTATGGTTGTCCAAACAGTTTGATATGAAGGACTTGGGAGAAGTGGGACACATCCTTGGGATCAAGGTTATAAGGGATCGCAGGAAAAGGATGTTGTGCTTATCTCAACCTTCATACATAGACACCATTATGGATCGTTTTAGCATGCAGAACTCCAAGAAAAGTTTTCTACCTTTCAGGCATGGAGTTCTTTTATCTAAGTAGATGTGTCCTAGAACATCTGAGGAGATAGAGGAGATGAAGGTGGTTCCTTATGCTTCGACAGTAGGAAGCCTCATGTATGCCATGCTGTGTACGAGATCGGATATCTGCTTTGCCGTTGGCATGGTTAGCAGATATCAGAGTAATCCAGGATAGGGACATTAGACTGGGGTAAAGCATATATTGAAGTACCTGAGAAGGACTAGGGATTATATGCTAGTTTACCAGGCAGACCAATTACTCCCTGTGGGTTACACAAATTCTGACTTCCAATCAGATAGGGATAACAATAAGTCTACCTCAGGTTTTGTGTTTACTTTGGGAGGTGGAGCCATTGTATGGAGGAGTGTCAAGTAGAAATGCCTGGCGGACTCTACCATGGAAGTTGAGTATGTGACAACCTCTGAGGCAGCCAAAGAAGCTGTATGGCTCAGGAACTTCTTGATGGACTTGGATGTGATTCCTGGTTTACCCAAAACTATCACAATTTATTGTGATAATAGTGGTGCAGTTGCAAACTCGAAGGAACCACGAGCCCATAAGGCAAGTAAACACATAGAGCGCAAGTACCACCTGATATGAGAAATCATAAAGCGAGGAGAAGTTGTTGTGGCCAAGATTGCATCAGAGGATAACCTGGCAGATCCTTTCACTAAGGCCCTTCTAGCGAGAGCTTTTGATAGACATGTGGAGGGAATGGGAATCAGATGTATGGCAGTTTGAGGACAACATAGTCTTTTAGTATAAGTGGGAGATATTTGGGATGTATATTAAAAAGTCTATCTTTTGTATGAACATCTTTATTTTGAAATAAGAATCACATGATCATTGTTTGCATATTTATGGTTATGCATATTGTCTCATACATTACATTGTAGATAACATGGTGTGTAGTGTCACACAGTAGATTATGTTATCATCTCCTTGTAGAGTATAAGTAAAGGCTCACAACCGAGATGGCTTTGGACAAACCATTGGTATGGTTGTAGTGGGATTTGGTATTGGTTTGTCTTGACCATAGTAGAATCACACTAGTACACTTTGGGTGTATTGAGCAGGATCGACTTAGAGGTGATTCGATTTATTGCTGACTACATAATCGAATCGGACCTCAGATATTATATTGTACATGCTCTTAATCCCGATATAATAATGAGCACATATACTTAGTATTCATTTCTTTGATTTACCAATGGGAGAGATTTATAGAGTAAATCAATAGGCTCGGTAAGTTGGTAAATGATATTATTTATATTGTGTGCCGTTGATTATAGAAGGAAACCATGTCCTATATATTAGGATGATGATGTCCTTTTGAGGAGCTCATAAGGTTCATCATGTAAACCCTGCAGGTGGACTTGGTCCGACATGATGATAAGGTTGAGTGGTACTACTCATAGAGTTAGATGTTGATTAATTAATTGTCAGTAAAGTAATTAATCGACGGACATTCGAGATCTTAAACACGGGGAGATAAATGTACAAATAATATATGGAGCCCATATTAACTTATGGGGGTTGGTGAGGTAGATCGATGATAATCCTCTAGTGGAATGGATTATCATTAATGGATCGGACTTTATGTGGGCTTGATCCATTGGGTGGCCAAGATCCAACTCCTCCTCATGGTCCCTATTGTAGCCTATTAAAACCTCATGGAGCCTAGATCCGATGATAGAAAATAAAACCCTAGATCCGACGATGGAGATTAAATCTCTGGATCCGACGGTTGAGATTAAATCTCTAGATCCGACGGTTGAGATTAAATCCCTAGATCCGATGGTGGAGATTAAAACAAAGCTTAAGCCTAACTCTATAAAAGGAGGCTTAAGGTGGGCGGCAAGAGCATTGCTTGGAGATTAGGGTTTGGGCGACTAGGGCTTGGAGGCTTGGGCAGCTAGGGTTTTGGGGAATCCTTGGGCGGCAAGGATTCCTTCTCTTCTCCTTAGCCGACACCCAACTTGATGTTCAAAAACCTTGGCCAGTGCTCATCTCTTCTTCCTCCTCTCCTTGGCTGGTGGAAACAAGGGTTAAGGTGGTTCCTTGGAGCTCTTGGCCGGCGCCCACTTCCTCCCTTATTCTCTCTTTGGCCGGCGGCAAGCATCAAGCTTGGAGCTTGGTGGTCGGTTAAAGGAAGGAGAAGAGTTTTGTTTTATTCTTCCTTTTGTTCCGAGTGAACAAAGAAAGGAAGATTGGTGGTCTAGGAGGCTTCGACTTTTGGAAGATTGTCGCCCACACGACGTCCAAAAGGAGGAAGGACATACAATAGAAGATCGAGAGGTATAATGCTTGTTTATATTCTTTTGTATTATGTCTATAATTATTTTCAATTATATGCATTTTGTATGTTTTGTAATGTGGCTAAATTTACTTGGATCTCGAATACAAACGCAAAAACCGGCGATCCGTACATCGTCTATTCCGCGGCTAATCGTAGAATAGAGGTTGGTTGCTTGAACAACAAGTTTGTTCAAGTGACAACTCTAATCGAATAGCACGACGATGAAACAGTAGCTTGGGTAATCCCTAATTGTCATGGATTAATTTTTAATCCGGGGACAACGACTGGATCGCCATGAATAAGCAACCGAGTTGAAGTGGGAAGCGAAGTTCCTCCCTTCAATAATATGCATGAAGAATTAAAAATTAAGTAGGAGTAATAGAGACTTTCTTTTAAGTACTCCCCCTTGAGGAAACCTCCCCCTTGACCGAGGGTGAGTCTTGAAAGAAGGTCTTAACCCTCCCCTTTGATGTTTGCTACTTAGGAAGAGTTTAAGTAATTAACAATTACTTAAAGTTGGCCTTAGTATTAAAAATAAGTTTAAGTTAAGAAGATTCCTTAACTTGGCCTTTCTCAACTAATAAATTTGCCAACATTACGTTTGTCCATAAGAATATAGAATTAAGTGTTAGTAATATATGAGAGATGTCCTAAGGCAATCGCCTTATGTACGAACCATTTATATGATAAATGAAGATTCACTATTTGAGTATACATGGTTTCATGTATTTGATTAGATCTTAAACTCATTTACTGAATGTCCGCGATACGAATCACAACATGAGAGAATGTGTGATTGGATCACAACTAGTGAGTATCTCTACATGTGTAATTGTGATATATCGAAATTATCCCTAGTCAATGAATTGATGGATTTGGACAACATTGATTCTGTCGAGACTAGAACGAGGTATACTCCTTGGTGTATCCAAGCAGTTGATTCTCACCGGCTGGAGACATTGTGATGTCTGGAGTTAATCGTGGATGCTAGTTATGGTAACTAGTTCATTGGAGTGACCAACCGTAAGACTTCATATGGTTCTCTGCAAATATAGATATGTCAATGAAGTTCTTACTGTAGCTTAAGTGCGATGTTCCTTTGACTTGCGGTATTCAAGTCATCTTGATCATGAAGACTTATGCTTTGACATCTTAAGCAAGCATCTCTGAGGAGATGTGGACCCGGGATGGTTGGGTATAAGTCGAAGTGATCGAAGGTGTTTGAATAGCCTATAAAGGATTCACCACTCCTTGCGAGATGTATACCCATGGCCTCTCGTCGGATTGTTACTAAAGTCTTTGGCCAAAGCATTACATGTTTAGAGTAAGATACTCTTCGATACATGTGCAGTAACTAGAATCCGTAGGACGAGGAAATGATACTTGGGCTAGGTGTGACGTAGTCAGCCTAGTGGGGACTGACACTATAGACCATGTCCTGAACCAAGTGGGTATAAGATGAGTGAAGGGAATAAGGCACGATTCATTCAAGCTGCTGAAGGGTTTCAGAAATAGTTCAGGATCAACCGTTAATCTTTTCGGTTAATTGGGGATCATGATGTACTACTAGGTGACACTCATGATCGTTCTATAATTAATGGTTAATTATAGACGGCCAACATAAACCGAGAACCTATTTGGTCACATACACAACGAGAGTAATCCGAAGGATTTAAAACGAGCTTGAGAATGAGATTCTTAGATCGAGAGAAACTAGGTTTGGTTGGACCAAATGTGGAGCGAGCATGAAATTGTTTCAGTCGCAATGGAAGCGTGGATGGGCCGTGTCTTGTGGAGACATAATGGATGAACCAAAATGGTTTGGTTCTAATCCAATGGAGGAGAATAAACCAAAGGGTTTGGTTTATTTTAAACGAATGAACCAAAGTTGGTTCGGTTCGTTTTAACTTAAAATAAACCATCATGGTTTGGTTTATTTTAACTTATATTAATGGAGCGGGTTAACAGGCCTTATGGTTATGATCCAATAACCATTAATAGAATTAGTTCTCTATAAAAGAGGGCTTAAGGGTTTGTTAAGCCCTAATCCAATTCCCTTAACTTAGAGTTGCCGCCCACCTCCTCCCCTTTGAAGAAGTCGACGCCAACCCTAGTGCCGCCGCCCACCTCCTCCAACCGGCGACCAGCTGCTGCCGTCTTCTCCACTTGCCGGCGTCGAGCTGCTGCCGGAGGAGCTCCGGTGATCTCCCTTGAGTTCGGTAATAAGGTGAGCTTCCACCTTTCCTTTTTGGCCGGCCCTACTCCTCCACCAAAGCTGTCCAGTTTTCTGGACATCTTGTTTCCCTCTCGTCGGAGAGTCATTTGGATGACGTTTGGAGCTCTGACAGCGGTATCCTTGCCGGGGATTCGATCTCCGGTAATCCTCATAGGTGGAGGACGAAGGATTCATCAAACGGTTGACAAATACCTCTCCGGAGAAGCGAGTTTTGAGGACTCGGTTTTGGATCCGAATTTGGATTCGGATCGTGATCTTCTCTCGATCACATCGTCTTCAACATGAGGCAAGTAACCCGTACGAAGATGAGGCTCGTGACTTGGTGACGTCATCCCGAAGATACTCGGCGTGGATACGGATAGAGACGATTCTAGTGAGGATCGTTGCGGTTGATGCATTTCCTGCTACATGTGATACGTAAGGTATACGTAGTTAAATTTCCTTTTATTGCAAAATTTAAATTTATGGTTATGTCTACACATGTTGTACTATGCATGCGTGTGATATGTGTTTTGCAATAAATATAGATTTATTATATTTTATTTCTTCCGCTGTGCACATGTTTACGAAACATGTTCGAACACACACTCGCCGCGGTGCAGGAAATCCAACAGTGGTATCAGAGCCCAGGTTGTGTTTCGACATAATCGTAAAATTGTTTTTGCTATAGTCATAATGATATTTCTAGAAATTTTCTACTTTTGGAAAGTTAGAAGTATTTATGGAAATTTTTCAATTTTGGAAAGTCTAGAAGTATTTATAGAAATCTTTCACTTTTGGAAAGTTGGAAGTATTTATGGAAATTGATATTTTTCATAAAAAAAATATTTGATTAGATTTTGGAAATTTATTTCCTAATTTAATGATGATTTGATTTGAGAAATCAAATCTTAAAATATTTTAATTTCCATAAGTAGTTTTGATGATTTAGGAAATTGATTTCCTAAATTGACTTTCCTTAATCAACTATTTCCACAAATAAAATATGTGATTAGATTTGAAAATTTGTTTCCTAATTTAATCATGATTTGATTTGGAGAATCAAATCTTAAACATATTTTATTTTCATAAATAGTTATGACATATAAGGAAATATTGTACATGACATAATTATATGCCATGTAATTGCATTAGATGCATATCATTATACCATGCGTGTCGTGACATGTAGATGTATGCCATGTATGCCATGCCATGTAGATAATAGTTTTTTCCATGCAAAGAGGATGAGACATAAAAACCCTAACTCAATATTAAAGCCTACACCTTCCACTAATATAGTTAGAACCAGAGTTCCATTTCTTGTTCGGGTTGTTGGACTCTCTCCAAGCCCGGCTCGAACCTGAACATGTTCCAACCATGGAATAGTTTAATACTAATATGGTAAGAGTCAGAGG
Source organism: Wurfbainia villosa (assembly GCA_025175895.1). Classification (NCBI taxonomy): domain Eukaryota; kingdom Viridiplantae; phylum Streptophyta; class Magnoliopsida; order Zingiberales; family Zingiberaceae; genus Wurfbainia; species Wurfbainia villosa. The sequence continues at coordinate 99,570,023 of CM045997.1, read as the reverse complement.
TCAATCGTTAGCTTTGGTTGTTAGACTCTCTCCAAGCCGGGCTAATTGGTTGAATGCGCTCTAACCATATTAAAACTATTTCTTGATTAATGGGTTGGCTTTAACCTGTAGCATCGGCTTGTTGGACTCTCTCTAAGGTTGATGTAAAGGGAGGTGAAGTTGGGTGCTATGCATATGATGCATACTTGTTAATGTGTTAACAACCCGATGTATGTGTGAACATTCAATTAGTTGATAGCACATTGTGATAGTTGCATATACGTGATATGCAATCGGTATAGTTGATACCTACCGTCGTAGTTATGAATGACTTGTTGGACTCTCTCCAAGGTTGTTCATATCTATGATGGATATCAGCCCATTCAGAGATGGACGTACGATCTCCCGAAGTGATTTTGGGGTTTTTTGAAATTCGAAAAGTGAATGGGATTTATAAATGTATATTGATGCATTTTAAAATCATTTTCTCATATATGCTCATTTTGTATTTCTAGGTTAATCGATTGATCATGACGTCTTTGAATTTGCGCACTATTTTGGATTCAAACAAATTGACTGGGCCTAACTTCCTGGACTGGCTTAGAAATCTGAGAATTGTTCTCAAGGCAGAAAAGCTAGCATATGTCCTTGAAGAGCCTCTTCCCAACCGTCCTAAGGACGATGCAACTCCAGACCAAATGTTGGTATATCAGAAGCATGTGGCAGATTCTGAGCTGGCGAGTTGCATCATGCTAGCAGTGATGGTACCTGAGCTGCAAAAGCAGCATGAGCATATGGATGCTAATACCATGGTCTTCCATCTTCATGAATTGTTTGATGAGCAAGCGAGATCCGAAAGGTTCGAAGTCTCCAGGCTCCTCTTCACCACGAAGATGCAAGAAGGTTCGTCTGTAGTGCAGTTTGTGCTAAAGATGAACGGGTACATCGAGCGGCTAGCCACCCTCGGGTTTGTGATGGATCATGAATTAAGTATTGACTTAATTCTACATTGTTTGCCCAAGAGTTTCTCACAACTTGTGATGAACTATCGAATGAACAAATTAGAATCCACTATTCCTGAGCTCCTCAATATGCTGAAGACTGTGGAGCCTTCTGTGAAGCATGAGGAGAAGGCGGTTTGTGTTAATTGATTTTTCAAAGAAAGGTTCTAAGAGGAAGGCAAAAGAACAGAAGAAAGAGAAGAACAAGAAGGCAAAGAAGGTGGAACCAGCACAAAAGGGCACTTGCCATCACTGTGGCAAGGAAGGCCACTGGCGAAGAAACTGCAAGATTTATCTTGAGTCCATGAAGAAGAAGAAGGCATCCGATGCCCCATCCTCTTCAGGTATCTTCGTTATTGATTGTCATTCTATTTCCTTAGACACTTGGGTATTGGATACTGGGTGTGGCTCACATATATGTAATGACATACAGGGGCTAAGGAATAGAAGAAGACTCGTCAGAGGGGAGTCAAATTTGCGAGTTGGCAATGGAGCAAAGGTTGCTACGGTCGCCATCGGAACATATTTGCTGAAGCTCCCTACTGGACTAGTCATGGAACTGAACAATTGCTATTGTGTTCTATCTCTAATAAAGAACATTGTTTCTATTTCCTGCTTAAATAGAAATGGTTTCCATTTGACGTTTAGTAACAATTGTTGTTATATAACTTTGAATGGCGTACTTTATGGAACTGGAACTTTGAGCAATGACATTTATACGTTGGACGTATCCAGTGACATTTTCAATATCGAAGCGAGCAACAAGCATGCTCGAAAGGATAATCAATTAGACTCCTACATGTGGCATTGTCATCTTGGCCATGTAACCAAGAAACGCATGTCCGAATTACACCGATGTGGAATTCTGGAATCGTTTGAATTAGATTCATACGATACATGCGAATGATGCTTAAAAGGCAAGATGACTAAGTTACCTTTTACAGGAAAAGGTGAACGAGTGGGAGAGTTACTAGGTCTAATACATACTGATGTATGTGGACCTATGTCAACTCAAGCTTTAGGAGGCTATAGCTACTTCATTACCTTCACCGATGATCACTCACGGTTTGGGTATGTGTTCTTGATGAAACACAAGTCTGAAGCCTTTGAAAGGTTCAAAGAATTCAGAAATGAAGTAGAGAAACAACATGACAAGAGTATTAAAATACTTTGATCGGATCGAGGTGGTGAATACTTAAGTCAAGAGTTTCTTGATTATCTAAGGGACAATGATATATTGTTTCAATGGACTCCGCCATATACACCACAGCATAATGGTGTATCTGAGAGGCATAACCAGACCTTGTTAGACATGGTCAGGTCAATGATGAATCATGCGAATCTTTCCAAGTCCTTTTGGGGCTATGCACTTCAGACAGCTGTTTACTTGTTAAATAGAATGCCAACCAAGGTAGTCTCTACTACTCCATATGAGATATGGAATGGTAAGAAACCTCATGTATCTTACTTGAAGATATGGGGTTGTCCTGCTTATGTGAAGCAGACTGTATTAGACAAATTGGATGCTAAGTCTGATAAATGTCTATTTATTGGATACCCTAAGGAAACAAGGAGTTACCAATTCTATCATCCTGTGGAACAAAAGGTGTTTGTTTCAAGGCATGCTGTGTTTCTAGAGAAAGAGTTTCTCTTGCAAGAAAACAGTGGGAGTGTCGTCGAGCTTGAGGAGGCTCGAGAGACTAAAATAGACATTGATGAGATACCTGGTGAAGCACAACATCCGATAACTCATAGTGATGAGCAATCGGCTGGACCTACTGTAACACCACATCTTCGTAGATCTGGTAGAACACGCAACATTCCTGAGAGATATGGATTTCTCGTATGTGAATCGAACGACATGTTACTCATTGATGATGAGGAGCCTACCAGTTATGAAGAAGTGCTGACAAGTTCAGAAAGGGATAAGTGGCTTGAAGCCATGAAGTCGAAAATGGATTCCATGTATGAAAACTAAGTTTGGAACTTGGTTGACCCACCTGAAGGCATCAAGCCTATAGGGTGCAAGTGGGTTTTCAAGAAGAAAATCGACTGGATGGTAATGTGATTACCTATAAAGCTAGATTAGTGGCAAAAGGATATCGTCAAAAACAAGGTGTTGATTATGACGAAACCTATTCGCCTGTAGCTATGCTTAAATCCATTCGGATGCTCCTGGCCATAGCGGCTCATTATGATTATGAGATATGGCAGATGGATGTGAAAATAGCTTTCCTTAATGGAAACCTGCTCGAGGACGTGTATATGATACAGCCTGAGGGTTTCACATCGGTTGATAAAACCAAGGTATGCAAATTGTGACGGTCCATATATAGATTGAAGTAAGCATCCAGGAGTTGGAATATCCGTTTTGATGAGACAATCAAAAAGTTTGATTTCTCAAAATCCAGACGAACCTTGTGTGTACAAGAAGGTTAGTGGGAGTGCAGTCGTGTTCCTAGTATGGTATGTCGATGACATATTACTTATAAGAAACGATGTTTCAATCTTACAGTCAGTTAAGGTTTGGTTATCCAAGACATTCTCCATGAAAGACTTGGGAGAAGCAACCTACATCCTTGGGATTAAGATCTATAGAGATAGATCGAAACGGTTGCTTGGTCTTTCGTAGTCTACATATATAGACCGAGTGTTAAAGAGGTTTAGCATGTCGGAATCCAAGAAAGGTTTCCTACCCATCAGGCATGGGGTACACCTTTCGAAGTCTATGTGTCCGCACACAGAAGACGAGAGGATTTGCATGAGTAAGATTCCCTATGCATCCGCAATAGGATCTATCATGTATGCTATGTTATGTACGAGGCCCGATGTATCGTATGCTCTGAGTGTCACGAGAAGATACCAGTCTGATCCAGGAATGGATCATTGGGTGGCTGTTAAGACGATCCTTAAGTACTTAAGAAGAACTAAGGATGTGTTCCTAATATATGGAGAAGGGGACATGGTGACACGCGGGTATACGGATGCCAGCTTCTAGACAGACAAGGATGATTCCAGGTCTCAGTCTGGATATGTGTTCACCTTGAATGGGGGCGCAGTGAGTTGGAAAAGTTCCAAACAAGACACTGTAGCGGATTCTACCACTGAGGTAGAATACATTGCAGCTTCGGAAGCAGCAAAGGAAGAGGTTTGGATCAAGAAGTTCATTTATGAACTTGGTGTAATTCCAGCCATTGTTGAAGCAATACCGGTCTACTGCGACAACAATGGAGCAATTGCACAGGCAAAAGAGCCAAGGTCTCATCAACGATCCAAACATGTGCTTCGCCGCTATCATCTTATCAGAGAGATCATCAGTAGGAAAGAAATACAAATCGAGAAAATCTCCACTGAAAGGAACTTAGCGGATCCTTTGACTAAAGCATTACCTCAAAGTAAGTTTGAGGGTCATGTTAGAGCTTATGGTATTGGATACCGTAGCGATTGGCATTAGGCCAAGTGGGAGTCTGTTAGTAATATATGAGAGATGTCCTAAGGCAATCGCCTTATGTACGAACCATTTATATGATAAATGAAGATTCACTATTTGAGTATACATGGTTTCATGTATTTGATTGGATCTTAAACTCATTTATTGAATGTCCGCAATACGAATCACATCATGAGAGAATGTGTGATTGGATCACAACTAGTGAGTATCTCTAAATGTGTAATTGTGATGTATCGGAATTATCCCTAGTCAATGAATTGATGGATTTGGACACCATTGATTTTGTCGAGACTAGCACGAGGTATACTCCTTGGTGTATCCAAGCAGCTAATTCTCACTGGCTGGAGACATTGTGATGTCCGGAGTTAATCGTGGATGCTAGTTATGGTAACTAGTTCATTGGAGTGACCAACCGTAAGACTTCATATGGTTCTTTGCATATATAGATATGTCAATGAAGTTCTTACTGTAGCTTAAGTGCGATGTTCCTTTGACTTGCGGTATTCAAGTCATCTTGATCATGAAGACTTATGCTTTGACATCTTAAGCAAGCATCTCTGAGGAGATGTGGACCCGGGATGGTTGGGTATAAGTCGAAGTGATCGAAGGTGTTTGAATAGCCTATAAAGGATTCACCACTCCTTGTGAGGAGATGTATACCCATGGCCTCTCGTCGGATTGTTACTAAAGTCTTTGGCCAAAGCATTACATGTTTAGAGTAAGGTACTCTTCGATACATGTGCAGTAACTAGAAATCTTAGGACAAGGAAATGATACTTGGGCTAGGTGTGACGTAGTCAGCCTAATGGGGACTGACACTATAGACCATGTCCTGAACCAAGTGGGTATAAGATGAGTGAAGGGAATGGGGCACGATTCATTCGAGCTGTTGAAGGGTTTCAGAAATAGTTCTGGATCAACCGTTGATCTTTTCGGTTAATTGGGGATCATGATGTACTACTAGGTGCCACTCATGATCGTTCTATAATTAATGGTTAATTATAGACGACCAACATAAACCGAGAACCTATTTGGTTACACGCACAACGAGCGTAATCCGAAAGATTTAAAACGAGCTTGAGAATGGGATTCTCAGACCGAGAGAAACTAGGTTTGGTTGGACCAAACGTGGAGCGAGCATGAAATCGTTTCAGTCGCAATGGAAGCATGGATGGGCCGTGTCTTGTGGAGACATAATGGATGAACCAAAATGGTTTGGTTCTAATCCAATGGAGGAGAATAAACCAAAGGGTTTGGTTTATTTTAAATGAATGAACCAAAGTTGGTTCGGTTCGTTTTAACTTAAAATAAACCATTATGGTTTGGTTTATTTTAACTTATATTAATGGAGCGGGTTAACGGGCCTTATGGTTATGATCCAATAACCATTAAGAGAATTAGTTCTCTATAAAAGAGGGCTTAAGGGTTTGTTAAGCCCTAATCCAATTCCCTTAACCTAGAGTTGCCACCCACCTCCTCCCCTTTGAAGAAGTCGGTGCCAACCCTAGTGCCGCCGCCCACCTCCTCCAACCGACGACCAGCTGCTGCCGTCTTCTCCACTTGTCGGCGTCAAGCTGCTGCCGGAGGAGCTCCGGTGATCTCCCTTGGGTTCGGTAATAAGGTGAGCTTCCACCTTTCCTTTTTGGCTGGCCCTACTCCTCCACCAAAGCTGTCCAGTTTTCTGGACAGCTTGTTTCCCTCTCGTCGGAGAGTCATTTGGATGACATTTGGAGCTCCGACAGCGGTATCCTTGCCGGGGATTCGATCTCCAGTAATCCTCATAGGTGGAGGACGAAGGATTCGTCAAACGGTTGACGAATACCTCTTCGGAGAAGCGAGTTTTGAGGACTCGGTTTTTGATCCGAATTTGGATTCGGATCGTGATCTTCTCTCGATCACATTGTCTTCAACACGAGGCTAGTAACCCGTACGAAGACGAGGCTCGTGACTTGGTGAAGTCATCCCGAAGATACTCGGCGTGGATACGGATAGAGACGATTCTAGTGAGGATCGTTGCGATTGATGCCTTTCCTGCTACATGTGATACGTAAGATATACATAGTTAAATTTTCTTTTATTGTAAAATTTAAATTTACGGTTATGTCTACACATGTTGTACTATGCATGCGTGTGATGTGTGTTTTGTAATAAATGTAGATTTATTATATTTTTTTTTCTTCCGTTGTGCACATGTTTAGGAAACATGTTCGAACACACATTCGCCGCGGTGACGGAAACCCAACAGTGGTATCAGAGCCCAGGTTGTGTTTCGACATAATCGTAAAATTGTTTTTGTGATAGTCATAATGATATTTCTGGAAATTTTCTACTTTTGGAAAGTTAGAAGTATTTATGGAAATTTTTCAATTTTGGAAAGTCTAGAAGTATTTATGGAAATCTTCCACTTTTTGAAAGTTGGAAGTATTTATGGAAATTGATATTTTCCATAAATAAAATATTTGATTAGATTTTTGAAATTTATTTCCTAATTTAATCATGATTTGATTTGGGTAATCAAATCTTAAAATATTTTAATTTCCATAAGTAGTTTTGATGATTTAGGAAATTGGTTTCCTAAATTGACTTTCCTTAATCAACTATTTCCACAAATAAAATATGTGATTAGATTTGGAAATTTGTTTCCTAATTTAATCATGATTTGATTTGGAGAATCAAATCTTAAACATATTTTATTTCTATAAATAGTTATGACATATAAGGAAATATTGTACATGACATAATTGTATGCCATGTAATTGCATTAGATGCATATCATTATGCCATGTGTGTTGTGACATGTAGATGTATGCCATGTATGTCATGCCATGTAGATAATAGTTATTTGCATGCAAAGAGGATGAGACATAAAAACCCTAACTCAATATTAAAGCCTACACCTTCCACTAATATGGTTAGAAACAGAGTTCCATTTCTTGTTCGGGTTGTTGGACTCTCTCCAAGCCCGGCTCGAACTCGAACATGTTCCAACCATGGAATAGTTTAATACTAATATGGTAAGAGTCAGAGGTCAATCGTTAGCTTTGGTTGTTAGACTCTCTCCAAGCCGGGCTAATTGGTTGAATGCGCTCTAACCATATTAAAACTATTTCTTGATTAATGGGTTGGCTTTAACCTGGAGCATCGGCTTGTTGGACTCTCTCCAAGGTCGATGTAAAGGGAGGAGAAGTTGGGTGCTATGCATATGATGCATACTTGTTAATGTGTTAACAACCCGATGTATGTGTGAACATTCAATTAGTTGATAGCACATTGTGATAGTTGCATATACGTGATATGCAATCGGTATAGTTGATACCTACCGTCGTAGTTATGAATGACTTGTTGGACTCTCTCCAAGGTTGTTCATAACTATGATGGATATCAACCCATTCGGAGATGAACCTACGATCTCTCGAAGTGATTTTGGGGTTTTTTGAAATTCGAAAAATGAATGAGATTTATAAATGTATATTGATGAATTTTAAAATCATTTTCTCATATATGCTCATTTTGTATTTCTAGGTTAATCGATTGATCATGACGTCTTTGAATTTGCGCACTATTTTGGATTCAAACAAATTGACTGAGCCTAACTTCCTGGACTGGCTTAGAAACCTGAGAATTGTTCTCAAGGCGGAAAAGCTAGCATATGTCCTTGAAGAGCCTCTTCCCAACCGTCCTAAGGACGATGCAACTCCAGATCAAATGTTGGTCTATCAGAAGCATGTGGCAGATTCTGAGTTGGCGAGTTGCATCATGCTAGCAGCGATGGTACCTGAGCTACAAAAGCAGCATGAGCATATGGATGCTAATACCATGGTCTTCCATCCTCATGAGTTGTTTGATGAGCAAGCGAGATCCGAAAGGTTCGAAGTCTCCAGGCTCCTCTTCACCACGAAGATGCAAGAAGGTTCGTCTGTAGTGCAGTTTGTGCTAAAGATGAATGGGTACATCGAGCGGCTAGCCACCCTCGGGTTTGTAATGGATCATGAATTAAGTATTGACTTAATTCTACATTGTTTGCCCAAGAGTTTCTCACAATTTGTGATGAACTATCGGATGAACAAATTAGAATCCACTATTCCTGAGCTCCTCAATATGCTGAAGACTGTGGAGCCTTCTGTGAAGCATGAGGAGAAGGCGGTTCTGTTAATTGATTCCTCAAAGAAAGGTTCTAAGAGGAAGGCAAAAGAACAGAAGAAAGGGAAGAACAAGAAGGCAAAGAAGGTGGAACCAGCACAAAAGGGCACTTGCCATCACTGTGGCAAGGAAGGCCACTAGCGAAGAAACTGCAAGATTTATCTTGAGTCCATGAAGAAGAAGAAGGCATCCGATGCCCCATCCTCTTCAGGTATCTTCGTTATTGATTGTCATTCTATTTCCTTAGACACTTGGGTATTGGATACTGGGTGTGGCTCACATATATGTAATGACATACAGGGGCTAAGGAATAGAAGAAGACTCGTCAGAGGGGAGTCAAATTTGCGAGTTAGCAATGGAGAAAAGGTTGCTGTGGACGCCATCAGAACTTATTTGCTGAAGCTCCCTAGTGGACTAGTCTTGGAACTGGACAATTGCTATTGTGTTCCATCTCTAATAAAGAACATTGTTTCTATTTCCTGCTTAAATAGAAATGGTTTCCATTTGACGTTTAGTAACAATTGTTGTTATATAACTTTGAATGGCGTACTTTATGGAACTGGAACTTTGAGCAATGACATTTATACGTTGGACGTATCCAGTGACATTTTCAATATCGAAGCGAGCAACAAGCATGCTCGAAAGGATAATCAATTAGACTCCTACATGTGACATTGTCGTCTTGGCCATGTAAGCAAGAAACACATGTTCGAATTACACCGATGTGGAATTCTGGAATCGTTTGAATTAGATTCATACGATACATGCGAATCATGCTTAAAAGGCAAGATGACTAAGTTACCTTTTACAGGAAAAGGTGAACGAGTGGGAGAGTTACTAGGTCTAATACATACTGATGTATGTGGACCTATGTCAACTCAAGCTTTAGGAGGCTATAGCTACTTCATTACCTTCACCGATGATCACTCACGGTTTGGGTATGTGTTCTTGATGAAACACAAGTCTGAAGCCTTTGAAAGGTTCAAAGAATTCAGAAATGAAGTAGAGAAACAACATGACAAGAGTATTAAAATACTTCGATCGGATTGAGGTGGTGAATACTTAAGTCAAGAGTTTCTTGATTATCTAAGAGACAATGATATATTGTCTCAATGGACTCCGCCATATACACCACAGCATAATGGTGTATCTGAGAGGCGTAACCGGACCTTGTTAGACATGGTCAGGTCAATGATGAATCATGCGAATCTTCCCAAGTCCTTTTGGGGCTATGCACTTCAGACAGCTGTTTACTTGTTAAATAGAATGCCAACCAAGGTAGTCTCTACTACTCCATATGAGATATGGAATGGTAAGAAACCTCATGTATCTTACTTAAAGATATGGGGTTGTCCTGCTTATGTGAAGCAGACTGTATCAGACAAATTGGATGCTAAGTCTGATAAATGTCTATTTATTGGACACCCTAAGAAAACAAGGGGTTACCAATTCTATCATCCTGTGGAACAAAAGGTGTTCGTTTCAAGGCATGCTGTGTTTCTAGAGAAAGAGTTTCTCTTGCAAGAAAATAGTGGGAGTGTCGTCGAGCTTGAGGAGGCTCGAGAGACTCAAATAGACATTGATGAGATACTTGGTGAAGCACAACATCCGATAACTCATAGTGATGAGCAATCGGCTGGACCTACTGTAACACCACATCTTCGTAGATCTGGTAGAACACGTAACATTCCTAAGAGATATGGATTTCTCGTATGTGAATCGAACGACATGTTACTCATTAATGATGAGGAGCCTATCAGTTATGAAGAAGTGCTTACAAGTTCAGAAAGGGATAAGTGGCTTGAAGCCATGAAGTCGGAAATGAATTCCATGTATGAAAACCAAGTTTGGAACTTGGTTGACCCACCTGAAGGCATCAAGCCTATAGGGTGCAAGTGGGTTTTCAAGAAGAAAATCGACATGGATGGTAATGTGATTACCTATAAAGCTAGATTAGTGGCGAAAGGATATCGTCAAAAACAAGGTGTTGATTATGACGAAACCTATTCGCCTGTAGCTATGCTTAAATCCATTCGGATGCTCCTGGCCATAGCGGCTCATTATGATTATGAGATATGGCAGATGGATGTGAAAACAGCTTTCCTTAATGGAAACCTGCTCGGGGATGTGTATATGATACAACCTGAGGGTTTCACATCGGTTGATAAAACCAAGGTATGCAAATTGTGACGGTCCATATATGGATTGAAGTAAGCATCCAGGAGTTGGAATATCCGTTTTGATGAGACAATCAAAAAGTTTGATTTCTCACAAAATCCAGATGAACCTTGTGTGTACAAGAAGGTTAGTGGGAGTGCAGTCGTGTTCCTAGTATGGTATGTCGATGACATATTACTTATAGGAAATAATGTTTCAATCTTACAGTCAGTTAAGGTTTGGTTATCCAAGACATTCTCCATGAAAGACCTGGGAGAAGCAACCTACATCCTCGGGATTAAGATCTATAGAGATAGATCGAAACGGTTGCTTGGTCTTTCGTAGTCTACATATATAGACCGAGTGCTAAAGAGGTTTAGCATGTCGGAATCCAAGAAAGGTTTCCTACCCATCAGGCATGGGGTACACCTTTCGAAGTCTATGTCATTACATAGAAGAGGCAGAGGATTTACATGAGTAAGATTCCCTATGCATCCGCAATAGGATCTATCATGTATGCTATGTTATGTACGAGGCCCGATGTATCGTATGCTCTATGAGTGTCAGCAGATACCCCGATCCAGGAATGGATCATTGGGTGGCTGTTAAGACGATCCTTAAGTACTTAAGAAGAACTAAGGATGTGTTCCTAATATATGGAGAAGGGGACATGGTGATACGTGGGTATACGGATGCCAGCTTCCAGACAGACAAGGATGATTCCAGGTCTCAGTCTGGATACGTGTTCACCTTGAATGGGGGTGCAGTGAGTTGGAAAAGTTCCAAACAAGACACTGTAGCGGATTCTACCACTGAGGCAGAATACATTGCAGCTTCGGAAGAAGCAAAGGAAGCGGTTTGGATCAAGAAGTTCATTTATGAACTTGGTATGATTCCATCCATTGTTGAAGCAATACCGGTCTACTACGACAACAATGGAGCAATTGCACAGGCAAAAGAGCCAAGGTCTCATCAACGATCCAAACATGTGCTTCGCCGCTATCATCTTATCAGAGAGATCATCAGTAGGAAAGAAATACAAATCGAGAAAATCTCCACTGAAAGGAACTTAGCGGATCCTTTGACTAAAGCATTACCTCAAAGTAAGTTTGAGGGTCATGTTAGAGCTTATGGTATTGGATACCATGGCGATTGACATTAGGCCAAGTGGGAGTCTGTTAGTAATATATGAGAGATGTCCTAAGGCAATCGCATTATGTACGAACCATTTATATGATAAATGAAGATTCACTATTTGAGTATACATGGTTTCATGTATTTGATTGGATCTTAAACTCATTTACTGAATGTCCGCAATACGAATCACAGCATGAGAGAATGTGTGATTGGATCAGAACTAGTGAGTATCTCTACATGTGTAATTGTGATGTATCGGAATTATCCCTAGTCAATAAATTGATGGATTTGGACACCATTGATTCTGTCGAGACTAGCACGAGGTATACTCCTTGGTGTATCCAAGCAGCTAATTCTCACTGGCTGGAGACATTGTGATGTCCGGAGTTAATCGTGGATGCTAGTTATGGTAACTAGTTCATTGGAGTGACCAACCGTAAGACTTCATATGGTTCTTTGCATATATAGATATGTCAATGAAGTTCTTCTTTAGCGATGTTCCTTTGACTTGCGGTATTCAAGTCATCTTGATCATGAAGACTTATGCTTTGACATCTTAAGCAAGCATCTCGAGGAGATGTGGACCCGGGATGATTGGGTATAAGTCAGTGATCGAAGGTGTTTGAATAGCCTATAAAGGATTCACCACTCCTTGCGAGGAGATGTATACCCATGGCCTCGTTGGATTGTTACTAAAGTCTTTGGCCAAAGCATTACATGTTTAGAGTAAGGTACTCTTGATACATGTGCAGTAACTAGAATCCGTAGGACGAGGAAATGATACTTGGGCTAGGTGTGACGTAGTCAGCCTAGTGGGGACTGACACTATAGACCATGTCTTGAACCAAGTGGGTATAAGATGAGTGAAGGGAATGGGGCACGAATCATTCGAGCTGCTGAAGGGTTTCAGAAATAGTTCTGGATCAACCGTTGATCTTTTCGGTTAATTGGGGATCATGATGTACTACTTGGTGCCACTCATGATCGTTCTATAATTAATGGTTAATTATAGAAGGCCAACATAAACCGAGAACCTTTTTGGTCACATGCACAACGAGCATAATCCGAAGGATTTAAAACGAGCTTGAAAATGGGATTCTCAGACCGAGAGAAACTAGGTTTGGTTGGACCAAACGTGGAGCGAGCATGAAATCGTTCCAGTCGCAATGGAAGCGTGGATGGGACGTGTCTTGTGGAGACATAATGGATGAACCAAAATGGTTTGGTTCTAATCCAATGGAGGAGAATAAACCAAAGGGTTTGGTTTATTTTAAACGAATGGACCAAAGTTGGTTCGGTTCGTTTTAACTTAAAATAAACCATCATGGTTTGGTTTATTTTAACTTATATTAATGGAGCGAGTTAACGGGCCTTATGGTTATGACCCAATAACCATTAAGAGAATTAGTTCTCTATAAAAGAGGGCTTAAGGGTTTGTTAAGCCCTAATCCAATTCCCTTAACCTAGAGTTGCCACCCACCTCCTCCCCTTTGAAGAAGTCGGCGCCAACCCTAGTGTCGTCGCCCACCTCCTCCAACCGGCGACCAGCTGTTGTCGTCTTCTCCATTTGCCGGCGTCGAGCAGCTTCCGGAGGAGCTCCGGTGATCTCCCTTGGGTTCGGGAATAAGGTGAGCTTCCACCTTTCCTTTTTGGCCGGCCCTACTCCTCCACCAAAGCTGTCCAGTTTTCTGGACAGCTTGTTTCCCTCTTGTCGGAGAGTCATTTGGACGACCTTTGGAGCTCTGACAGCGGTAGCCTTTCCGAGGATTCGATCTCCGGTAATCCTCATAGGTGGAGGACGAAGTATTTGTCAAACGGTTGACGAATACCTCTCCGGAGAAGCGAGTTTTGAGGACTCGGTTTTGGATCTGAATTTTGATTCGGATCGTGATCTTCTCTCGATCACATCGTCTTCAACATGAGGCTAGTAACCCGTACGAAGACGAGGCTCGTGACTTGGTGAAGTCATCCCAAAGATACTCGGCTTGGATACGGATAGAGACGATTCTAGTGAGGATCGTTCCGGTTGATGCCTTTCCCGCTACATGTGATACGTAAGGTATACGTAGTTAAATTTCCTTTTATTGCAAAATTTAAATTTACGGTTATGTCTATACATGTTGTACTATGCATGTGTGTGATGTGTGTGTTGTAATAAATATAGATTTATTATATTTTATTTTTCCGCTGTGTATATGTTTACGAAACATGTTCGAACACACACTCGCCGTGGTGCCGGAAACCCAACATTAAGTTACTAAGTAAGTTATCAAAAAGTGATCCCTTAACTTTGGACTGATACCTTAAATTCTCCTTCTAGTGGTGATTGAATGGATTGTCCTTCAGATTTTCCTAGTAATTGGCCCAGTGTTCTAGCAGACTGGCTTGCGATCTGTGTTATCTGAATCTCTAGCTTCTTTTGTCGTCTCGCAAGGTCATTCACAGATGACCTTAATTCTTCAAGTATCGTCTCTGTCTACGAATGTCACCGTCGGAATTCAATGTTCGCCGCTTGTTGCGTTTGAATGAACTTTTCCATCATCTACTCAAGTTGGGAATTAGGCGAACAATATTGAGGGTTTAAGTAGCCAGGGTCATAACTATATGAATAGGAATTATCTTTTGGTCGCTGGTTGTAATCGTAGATGACATCTTCTTGTTCAAATTGCAAAGGTTCAAATATATCCGGACAATCATTTATGGTATGCCATGTTTCACCACAATGCTCCCAATAAATGTTACCAAAACTCACAACATTAAAATGATCATAATAATGAGTGAAAGCATGCATCGTTATATGCAGGAAATTATAGATAAGGAAAGAACAACAGTGCCTTGGCAAGAAACTAAAAAAAAAGAAAACACAAAAAGCAAAATAAAGGAAACCTGGTGCTAAGAAAATAACTAAAAGAAAAAACTGCTAGAAAATAATTGAAGCTAGAAAAAAAACTAAAATCTAAATTAGAACTAGATTAAACTAGAAATTAATAAAGATTAGGAAACTAATCCTAAACTAGGTCTGATTCAAACTATCCACTTTTGATTCGATATCGAATCAATAGTCCCCGACCACAACACCAAAAACTTGATGCATGCAAACGCGATCCTCAAATCTACGACGAGAATTGTCGAGGACTCGAAGTGTGCGCTCATGCTCAATGCTCGCAAGTGCATGGATGTCGTCAAGTAATAAAGATATTGATCCTACAGAGACTGCGATTCAAGTATCATTTTTCCAGTGGATGTTGTTTGTTCGAAATGAAATATTTTGCTAGTCAAGTGTACGAGGTAGATGGCGGTCCTAACTCAATTACGGTGTCACTCGGAGAAAGCGAAGGTAGGTTCAATGTTCCTAAAAGTATTCTAGGATTTCGATTTCACCTAAATGATTATAAACATATGTCTTACTCCTAAATCTCAATGGTTATTAATGTAGGTAGGATGTCCTATGGTATCCGATGTGATCTTTTGGAACTACACCGAATTACCCTATTCCTAGCCAAGTTTACCTTTCGGATCATCAGAACTCAGGGGGTTGTTATCTTTGAGAAGCCCGCTGTCACTGGGTCACACAACCCTTCGAGAGTTAATTTCTCCTACTTTAGCCCTTCTGCTAGAATAGGTTCATTACATTCTATGATACCTATGTGTCCTCGCGGTGAATCAATCTTCTTGTGGGGTAACCTTGGTCGCATAGGGAACCTGTCATGAGAACCCCAGTGGATTAATGCCCCACTCATAATCGATCCCCTCACGTTTTGGTTCTCTATGGCTTGAAGGATTGGGTTCTCCTTTCGGTCCATCCCCATACCTCTAAAATATGACCTAGTGCTTTTGGCATCTAAATCGGATTAAGACAATAAAGCTGGACCATGAATACTCATATCATAGAATAAGAAGAAAGCATAAATATATAGCAATCGAAAACAGTGCAAGCAAACATGGATTCATTTAAATATACTATTTACAAATCAAGATTGGCTACTCCCTAATCCTAAAATTGAAGTATCTACTCCATGAATAGATGAGAACAAACACAAGGCATCATAAAGAGAATCATTACAATGCAAAGATGTTCAAGAATAAATGTAGTACTCATGTTGTTCTCCAAGGCGTTGGAGCATAGATTCTGGTCTTTGAGCCACTTCCTCTCTCCCCGTTCCGAGATTCCCAGCCGTCATGCCTCCTCTAGGACTTGGGAGCCCTCAAGCGGCTCCCCTCATGATCCCCAGCCTCTTAGACGAGTTTCCTATATATAGAGGCAGCTCTGGCTTTTCATAAGTGCTTGGAAAAATCCTATTTCCTCGAATCTGCGGTGCCTCCACATGGCCGTGTGAATTTCACACAGCCGGTCGTGTGCAAGGCTGAAAATTGATGAATTCTAGGTTGAAAATTGGGTTGGAAAAAATACACGACCATGTGAAATTCACACAGTCGGCCGTGTGGATTTTTGGAGCATCAGTTTTGATCCGTTTCGCTTCAGAAACATGCCCATGTCTCAGGATATGGCTAGTGCGTGTTCCTTGAGGTTCGTGCTCCACAAATTGCTCCAAAAACGACGCTATGCACATAAAAATAATAAAAGTAGATCTCCGGACTAGAAAATAGGAAATGAATTAAAAACAAGGAAGAATATTCATGAAACAAGTATAAAATGCATTGAGATGTGTGCTAAAACTACTCCTAAAATCCGATATATTTTGCTCACATCAGCAAAGTCGAGTGAAGTTTTACAAGTTCTTATAACAAAAAATTTCTCTGCCATAGCTGAAAAACCCCACACCCATCTTAAGTTCCCTCTCTTTAGTAAAATTGAAGAGCGAAGTCGAATGAAATTTTACAAGTTCTCATGAATGTATAGACACTTATCATATCAACCTTAAACACTCAGATCTATCACACTGACATATTAGACACTGGGCCTTAGATTTTGCATGTAGTACAGAGCCTGAACACTGTATGAGGTGTTGAGCCTTGACTACTGTATGAGGCATTTAAACCTTGACTATTGTATGAGACGTTTGAGCCTTAACTATAGTATGAGGAATTTGAGCCTTGTATATCATATGGGGTGTTTAAGCCTTAAATAATGAATGAGGTGCTCTTCCTTGTTAGCAATTTACTGTTGGTACAATCGACCCAGGTCATGATTGACCAGACTCGAGTGGAACTCAAGTAGAGTTTTGATGTTTGACAATAGTTCACAATGTGGTTTGACCACATAACTAGTGGATACTATGGGACATCCAAGGTCATATGAGGAAGACTATTGGAGAAGTCCAAGTTTGGTGACTTGGCAAGGAGAAGTCCAAGTATGGACACTTGGCAAGAGAAAATCCAAGTTGGTCAAGGGAGACCGGACACTTGGCGATGGGAAGACCAATGGGGAGTTGGCGAGGAAAGTCCCAGCAGGTCTGGGAGACCGTGCTTGGCAAATGAAGTCCCAAACGGGGAGTCGTGGCAGTGAAGTCTCGGAGGCGTGGTCTTTTGGCAGTGAAGTCCCGGACGAGGAGTCTTGGCAGTGAAGTTCCGGAGGTGTGGCCTCTTGGCAGTGAAGTCCCAGACGAGGAGTCTTGGCAAGGGAAGACCCGGCTGATCAGGGAGATCGAGCTTGGCAAAAAGAAAGTCCCGGAGGCGAGGTCTCTTGGCAAAAGTAGACCCAAGAGCATGACAATAGCCGATGGAAGCACTTGAAGGCAAGCGCAAGGATGAAGAGTCGCGGACTCGAGGGATCCGGGAGGCGTGAGGCTGATGGAAGTGGGTTGAAGGCTTAGGTCTAGGCTTAGGGTGAGTATCAAGTATGAAGGGATCATACTTGGTGTGTTAAACCTCGACGTTTGCGAGCAAATAGAAGCAAGTCGGGCTCGACAGCGCGAGTATCGATCGAGGCGCCTCATTGGAGAGGATGCGACTGGCGTCTCGACTCATTTCAGGACAGGTATGAAGACGGAGGCACAGAGGCAAGGTGGCTCGACTGGCGCCTCGACTGGGGTCACAGTCGAGGAGGTGCCTCGACTGGTTTCCGACCGTTGGAGCTCGGGAGGCCTCAACGCAGATCTATAAGAAGGAACTTTTAGGGTTTCTTCTAAACCGATTCTTAAACAGGTTCTGAGCGATCATTCTGGAGATTTCAGGGGCGATTTGAAGCGAGGTGCTGCTGCACTTCAGGGCCTTCAAAGTCATCCCAACGTGATCCACGAGCAAGCATTTAAAAAGCCCTAAAACTGTAACATCTATTCATTTGCTTTTGTATTTAGTGTATTTGCTCATTTTATTCTGTTCTTATTGTTGTAAGATCCTTGTGAGAGGTTCCTCCACCTCCGGTGTGTTCATCGAAAAGGAGAAGTGATATAGTGGTGGTGTGCATCACTAGAGTCCGCTAGGGCTCGCCCGTGGAGTAGGAACTAGGGTTCTGAACCACGTAAATACTGTGTATTGTGCTTGGTGTTTGTTTTTATATTTGTATTTGTGTTTTCGCTGTGTACTAACAATTGTAGACAAGCACGACGATCGAAATCCATCAACAAATCGAAAAGATGAGCGTAGCTATTCATCCCTTCCTTTCTAGTGACGCCAACAATCCTACAATTGGTATCAGAGCCGGTTTGGCTCTAAGAAGAAGACACACCGATATCTAACAAGTGGTCTTCAATCGGACTAATCGCCGAGGGAGCTAAAGCTAGAGGAGATGGATTTGGACGTGATGTTCGATTTCCACCGCCCTATGGATTTGGAGGATTTGCACAATGGAAGACGATGACTGAATTCTTCTTCCAAATGAACATAGAGGAGTGGTTTGCATTAACCGAAGGGTTCAAGACTCCAACGGACAAAAAGGGATGAGCTCTAGATCGGAGTAAATGGACTGAGGGGGAAGTCCAAAGATTTGAGGCAAATGAGAAGGTATTGGATATTTTAGTTAATTTAATACCTAACAATGTTTTGTGTGAATTAGGGAACTTCATGGATGCAAAAGAATTATGGGAAAAGCTTGCTAAACTCAATGGTGAAACTTCCATGATTCAAGAAGATGAGGAAAAATCCGAAGGTTTGGAATGTTCATCGTCTCAAGTGAGTAAAGATCCGGAAGATGATAATTGTTCACCATCTGAAGAGGAAATTATGGAAACCTCCATGCCAAGGATTGAGGGGGAGGTTAAATCTTCAACCCTGGAGGAAGAGCAAGAGAAGCCTTCTACCTCGGAGAGAAATGAAGAAGGAGTCCAAAAGTCTCCAATCACTCAAGAAGGTAACTTAAATTCAATTGTTAAGGATAAAAGTAATATAACATGTTTTGAGTGTAGGGAAGTAGGGCACTATAAGAGTAAATGCCCAAAAAGAGTCAAGAAGGCTCAACCGATACTAAGGGCCAAAGAAAAATCAAAGGAAGTCAGAGCCCAAATTCATAAGAGCAAGGAGCATATAATATGCTTCAAGTGCCACGAACGGGGACATTACCGGAGCCAATGTTCTAGGGGGAGTCACCCACGGAAGGGCAAAGGAGAGAGTTCAAGTGTAGGGGGAGCTAAGGCAAACCCTAAGGTAATTTTAAATAATGCTCTTCCTTTACATAATGTTACAAAGCATGCTCATAACTTTAATGCACTTGCTGTTCATCACGACAAAACGCATGTTAAACACAAGTTTTATTGTTTAGGTGCTAAGAATGTAAATTTGACTAAGGACAATGCTAGACTAACTCTACCCAAGGATAGGAGGGTAGAGAACAATAATCTATGCATCAACCCTAAATGTACTAGACATATGCCTAGAAAGAAGAACATCTCAAGAGTAAATGAAAAATCGAAACTTGAGATATTAGAAAAGGAAAATCAAGCTTTGAGGTCAAAGCTTGAGAAAATGGAGAAGACCCTTCAGAAAATGGAAAATATGATTAATGGGTCTAATGAACAAAACTTAGGTTCTAGGAGGCAAGGAGCATCTAAGGACAAGCAAGGCTTGGGTCACAAGCCTAGGTCCAAGATAGATAAGCCTACCTATCATAGTGTTCCATATAATTATAGAACAAGTTCTAGGTCTAGGAGTACCAAAGTCACAAGGGAAGTCATCCCTAGAGTTGACCATGGTAAGTGTCTAGTGGCTAAGGTTTCAATGAAATCTAGGAAAGCCACTAACAAGGTTATACGGGAAGCAATCTCTAGGGTTAACCTTAACAAGACCAAAATGACCAAGACTTCCAAGTCTAGGAAGGTCATTAGAAAGGTACTAAGGGAAGTTATCCCTAGTGAGTACTTAGTAAACCCAAGGAGCTCCAATAGGCATTGGGTTCCTAGGAGCGTAATTGATTCACGCCTAAATGGATTAGCAATACGTAACCGAACGGGGATGGGTAGTTAACCCAATCATAGCAAAGTTGACACTTTAGGTCATTTCCAAGGTTTTGGATACTTTGGAATTAAGGTTGATTTTAAATCCTAAAAGTGTTTAGGATGTGCCAATAAATTGTATGGAAGTTGAAAATTTTGATCAAATTGGCACAATGAAGTTTTAGAGGTCATGGTGTGCCATTTTGAATTTTTGGCACACTTGGGAGATAACTGGTATATAGCAAAATGAACTTAATTCCAACAAATGGCAACAAATATTAAGAACTTAGGTATTTTCATGGCTTTGCATCTTATTTTCCATACCTTGTTTGCTTTGCCATGACATGACAACATATTTACCTTTTATCATATAAAATGTCATGATCATGCTTAGATCTATTGTTTTTAATGTCATGTTAGTATTTAGGTTTACGTTACATACCATGATATCATGATTATTGACACATGATTTATTTATGTTATCTTATATTCCATGATCATTTATGCATTTATTAAAATTGGTTAAGGACAATGGCATGACTTGAAGTTCCATGTATAAGGGAATCAAGTAGAGTTGCCTTAGAAAATGCATGAGGCCTTAGTTTAAGATGAACAAAACCCACATCTCACATCAAATTGACATGTATGTGTATTGATACACCCTAGATACATGTGAGATGTTAGGATATGAGTTAAGTTCAAGGTACATAGTTTTTGCATCTAGATGAACTCAAACTCATCTCAATCATAGGTATAAATCATGAGGAAAGCTAGTATACAAGTCATATGTACTTAGCCCATAGACCATGATTGAAATTAAGGTTTTGAAAATATCTAAAAATCATTTTGAAAAACCTTGGTGAAGCCTATCTTTTGATAGAAATTACCATTGAGAAGATTGAAACAAAGTTGGCTCTAAACATTGAAAATTTCAATGCTTTTGAACTTTGTATCATTCTTATAATTTAAAGGTTATTTTCATAGAAAACTATTTTCCCCCAATAGTGTTTGGCATAAGTAATGTGTGGTTGAAATTTCATGATTTTTTGAATTTTCTAGAATTATTTATGCATTACTGAAGTTGGTCTGAAAATTCAATTTCTGAAATTTGAAATCGGTCAGCGCCCGCCTCATTTGGGGCTACTTCCACTCATTGAAGCCTTTCTTAGTCATTGTTAGCTGTTTGACTTATCAATGTTAGGTTAAGCCATATGATCATAACCCTAGGCTAGATAACTACTCCTACACCTCTAATGTGCTTAAACAAGCATTGAAATGGTGAGATTTTCATTGGAAATGAATAGAAGTACAAATCAAAATTTAATGGTTGTGAAAGTTCAAATATGAACTTTTATCCTAATTTTCTAGTGTTTAACGTTTCTATTGGCTTAGAAACTCTCCAAGGACATTGTTGGTGCAATGGTCTAGGGGGAGTAAGATTTTAAGGGGATAATTATCCATCTAGGCATGATGGATGATGGTTTATCACAAAAAGGGGGAAAATGGAAGTTTGATTTTCATCTAGTGATAGATCACTAGAAGAATGAAGACATTCAAGATGAATGTTGACCAAGGAGGATAAGGAAGAATCTCATTAGAAAATGAGACATTGAGAGCCTTGGTGGACTTTTTGATGTGTGTCAAAAAGGGGGAGAAATGCAAGGGGGTTAAGTTAGGCTTTTAACTTAGGATACCCTAACCCTTTAACTTAGAATACCCTAATATACACAAAACCCCGAAAATTTCAAAATTTGAAATTCTAGATTGGGAACACTTCGTGATGCTTTGGCATAAGAAGTGTCAAGTTGGGTTTATGGGATAACCTAACTTAACGGTATTGTCAAACATCAAAAAGGGGGAGATTGTTGGTGCAATCGACCTAGGTCATGATTGACCAGACTCGAGTGGAACTCGAGTAGAGTTTTGATGTTTGACAATAGTTTACAATGTGGTTTGACCACATAACTAGTGGATACTATGGGACATCCAAGGTCATATGAGGAAGACTATTGGAGAAGTCCAAGTTTGGTGACTTGGCAAGGAGAAGTCCAAGTATGGACACTTGGCAAGAGAAAATCCAAGTTGGTCAAGGGAGACCGGACACTTGGCGATGGGAAGACCAACGGGGAGTTGGTGAGGAAAGTCCCAGCAGGTCTGGGAGACCGTGCTTGGAAAATGAAGTCCCGGACGGGGAGTCTTGGCAGTGAAGTCCCGGAAGCGTGGCCTTTTGGCAGTGAAGTCCCGGACGATGAGTCTTGGCAGTGAAGTCCCGGAGGCGTGGGCTCTTGGCAGTGAAGTCCCGGACGAGGAGTCTTGGCAAGGGAAGACCCGGCTGATCAGGGAGATCAAGCTTGGCAAAAAGGAAGTCCCGGAGGCGAGGTCTCTTGGCAAAAGTAGACCCGAGAGCATGACAATAGCCGATGGAAGCACTTGAAGGCAAGCGCAAGGATGAAGAGTCGCGGACTCGAGGGATCCGGGAGGCGTGAGGCTGATGGAAGTGGGTTGAAGGCTTAGGTCTAGGCTTAGGGTGAGTATCAAGTATGAAGGGATCATACTTGGTGTGTTAAACCTCAGTATAGAGGTATAACAGTCGAGTAGGCTTCGTTTGCAGGCAAACAGAAGCAAGTTGGCTCGACGGTGCCTCGATCGAGTATCGGTCGGCGCGCTCGACTCATTCGAGGCAGTATGAAGATGGAGGCCGCGAGGCAAGGTGGCTCGTGGCACTCGATCGGTCGCAGGATCGGCGGCGCCTCGACTGGTTTCCGACCATTGGAGCTCGGGAGGCCTCGACGCAGATCTATAAGAAGGAACTTTTAGGGTTTCTTCTAAACCAATTCTTAAACAGGTTCTGAGTGATCATTCTGGAGATTTCAGGGGCAATTTGAAGCGAGGTGCTGCTGCACTTCAGGGCCTTCAAAGTCATCCCAACGTGATCCACGAGCAAGCATTTAAAAAGCCCTAAAACTGTAACATCTATTCATTTGCTTTTGTATTTGGTGTATTTGCTCATTTTATTCTGTTCTTATTGTTGTAAGATCCTTGTGAGAGGTTCCTCCACCTCCGGCGTGTTCATCGAAAAGGAGAAGTGATATAGTGGTGGTGTGCATCACTAGAGTCCGCTAGGGCTCGCCAGTGGAGTAGGAACTAGGGTTCCGAACCACGTAAATACTGTGTATTGTGCTTGGTGTTTGTTTTTATATTTGTATTTGTGTTTTCACTGCGTACTAACAATTGTAGACAAGCACGACGATCGAAATCCATCAACAAATCGAAAAGATGAGCGTAGCTATTCATCCCCCCCTTTCTAGCAACGCCAACGATCCTACATTTACCTGCCCATTATAGCTACTGTTATAGTTCCCCGTGAGGGAAGGTATTTAAATAGCCCATAAGCTGTTATAGGAGGCGTAGGAGCCTTAAGAACACTTTGCATATGCCATATAATGGTGTTATAGTTCCCTATAAGAGAAAGTAACTATCTAGCTCATAGGCCGTTATAGTAAGTGTGAAGCCTTGACAAATGTTACATATGTCATATAATGGTGTTATAGCTCCCCGTGGGGGAAAATAACAATCTAGCCCATAGGCTGTTATAGGAGACGTAGGAGTCTGAGTTAGGTTTCAACACTTAGAAAAAAATACTATTAATTTTAGAAGAAAATTATAACCAACTTGTTATACCTTAGAAAGAATACTACTACCATAAGAAGAAATTCTGATTAAACATAGGAACCTTTAGCATAAATGTCCTTGCTAACTTAGAAAAATTTGATAGCCCTCTTTCTATAAAAGAACATAAGATATCCTTAAAATTTTGCATGAGGCGTAGAATACCCCAGAAAAAATCATACAATCCTTCGCCAAAGAACACTAGATAGCCTAAAACCCTTAACGCAAAATGCTTTAGCAACATTAATAACTCCAGGCTTGTGTATTAGGCGCAAGGTGCCTTAGAAAAAATACTTACAACTTCTGCCAGAGAAAAAATTCATTAAGAAAAAACATTAGGATTTATAAAAATTTTCGAACCATATTTTCTCTTAACAAATCCCTGCCTTCGCTAACACACCATTCAGCCTCCTCCTACGATTGAAACCTTAACTCCCTCCTTCCCTGTCATCTTCCAACTCTCTGTAACCAACTCTTTTTCATGGCCTCTTCCTCCTTCACCATTCCGTGGTACGAAACGACCAGTAGCCTACTGACCCTCAATCATCATTTCTTCCTCCGCGAACCAAAATACATTCCTGAGGGCTTTACCATCATCATTCCTAATCGCGACCAACACCCCTATCTTCCTCCGCCCGGCACCAGCACCCTTTTCATAGGGCAATTAGAAGAAGGTCTCCAGCTTCCTATCCCAAAACCTCTCTTTCACTTCCTCACCTATTACGACCTCCCGATCAACCAATTAACCTCAAACTCCATCTACATTCTCGTCGGAACCATCATCGTATTTCAACACCTCAACATTCCCCAAATTTCACACATATTCTATTTCCTTTACCAACTAAAAATGGTCAGCTCATGCATGTTCTATTTCATGGCACGCCAAGGTTATCAATTCCTAACTAATATGCCCACTTCCCATAAGGGTTGGAAGGATTTATATTTCTTTGTCCCCATGGATCACCCCTTCAATTTTCTCTCTGCTGGAGAACCACCCTTAAAGATCTTCTTGACCTTAAGATTGTTAAAGCTGCCATTAACTTCCCTTCCATTGAAGCCAAACTTAAGAACAAACATTTCAGCATCAACAAACTACTCCAAGAACCTATCTTGTCTTATTACGAACTATCACCAGATGCACACCCCATTGGTAAGCTTCATTTATTACAATTGTATTTATATATCTAGCAATACTATATTTTGCTCCTTGTAGTATTCATATTAGCACCATACCTTGCTCATTTACCATACTGATCTAAAACATATCTTAATATCTCATACTGCTCTACAAAATTTGATGCCTTGCATTAGATATCCACTATACTTACTTTTGTATACCAACGAATCACCTGACTTGCATAGACACTAAATTGATACTATCACCCCGCACCAAATAGCTACAATTTCTACCTACCAATATATATATCAATATCAGATTCTGCACATGATGGTGTTCACTTCTTCGGCTTGCCAAGATCTCCCTCCCCCTTCTTGTGGATCGTCGAATTTGTCACCAAAGAGGGTTAAAGATGAGATAAAGAGATATCTTCTTCTTGAATCACCTTGGATCCTAGAAGTAGAGGTAGATCTGCCACTCTGAGAAAGAATGTTAAAAATAGTCCGGCTTCTCGGCGCGGCCACTCCGACGCTCAAGTCAGTAAAGATATGGAAAAATGTAGAAAGAACGAAGGAGAAGAAGTGAGAAAAAGATCTTTGAGGTACCAAATAGCGAAGAAACAACCATCTCCCGCTTCGTTTCACCTCTGTCCCTTTTATAGATGGTTCGCCCTGCCATGCCCTTAGGGTGAATTTACTTTAATGCCCTTTCCAAGCTGTTCCCTGTAACCATTTTTCCCGCTTTAATTCAAAATATCTCTTTCAAATGTCTTATACACCGTATGCTTTCCTGTCATGTATTAATTAAACAAAATATAGAAAAATGATTAAATATATTAAACTAATCATCTTCAACCTCCTCCTACCACTTCCCATACTCCGGCAAACCCCTTCCTCCTTATTTCATCATATTCTAAAAGAAACCCTGAAACCCATAAGTGGTTCGGGAAATGAACATACTACTCGGATAATATACACACTGCACGAGAAATAAATATACTACTCGGGAAATGAATATACTGTTGGGATGTATACTGAAAACCTAGCCTTTGTATGAACATCTTCATTTTGAAATAAGAATCACATGATCATTGTTTGCATTTTGTCTGATACTTTACATTGAAGATAACATGGTGTGTGGTATTGCACAGAAGATCATGTTGTCAGTTCCTTGTAGAGTATAAGTTGAGGCTTACAACCAAGATGGTTTTGGACAAACCATTGGCATGGTTGTAGTGTAATTTGGTATTGGTTTATCTTAATCATAGAATTACACTAGTACACTTTGTGTGTATTGAGCATGACCGATTTAGAGGTGATTCAATTTATAATGACTATATAATTGAATCGGACATCAGATATTATGGTGTACATGCTCTTAATCCCGATATAATAACGGGCACATGTACTTAGTATTTATTTATTTGATTTACCAATGGGCGAAATTTATGTATTAAATCGATAGGCTTGGTAAGTTGGAAAATAATATTATTTACATGGTGTGTCATTGATTATAGGAGGAAATCGTGTCCTATATACTAGGATGATGATGTCCCCTTGAGGAGCTCATAAGGTTCATCATGTAAATCCTGCAGGTGGACTTGGTCCAACATGATGATAAGGATGAGTGGTACTACTCATAGAGTTAGATATTAATTAATTAAATTGTCAGTAATTTAATTAATTAATGGACATTCGTTATCTTAAACACGGGGAGATATTTTATACAAATAATATGTGGAGCCCATATTTAATTATGGGGGTTGGTAAGGTAGATCAATGATGATCCTCTAGTAGAATGGATCATCATTAATGGATCGGGTTTGTGTGGTTCGGATCCATTGGGTGGCCAAGATCCAACTCCTCCTCATGGTCCCTATTGTAGCCTATTATAAATACCTCATGAAGCCTAGATCTAAAAAAAAAAAAGGGGGTGGAGAGGCTTGGACGAAATAATCTAAGGGTTCTTCCTCTCCTTTGGGTTGTGGCAACAAGTGGAAGAGGTTTAGGGTTTTGCCTTAGGGTTCTTCCTCTCTTCCTTAGGTTTGGTCGGCGCCTCTTCTTCATCTCCTTAGGGTCGGTGCCCCTTCTCTCAAGGATAGGTCGGCGCTTCTTCTTCCTCACCTAGGGTCGGCGGCAACACAAGGAGGAAGGTTTTCTTTCTTTTTCTCCTCTCCTAGGGCCGGCGGACACCAACTCTTGGAGTTGTGGTGGTCGACACAAGCAAGGAGAAAAGGAGGCCTTGGCGGTCGGCACAAGCAAGGAGAAGAAGGGAGTTTTACCTTCCCTTATTCGGAGCGAGCAAGGAAGAGAAGATATGAGATCTAGGAGGCTTCAACTCTTGGAAGATCGTCGCCCACACGACATCCAAGAGGAGGATAGGAATACAATAGAAGATCAAGAGGTAAAACAAGAGGTATAATCTTGTTTAGTTTTGATTCTAGTTCTCTTGTATTTTGTATGTTATTGATTAACATGGACCCCGATGATAAACACAAAAACCGCCGATTTGTTCATCATCTATTCTGCGACTAATAGAGAAAAATAGTTAGGTTGCTTGAACAAGTTTGTTCAAGTGACTACTCAAATCAAATAGCACGATGATGAAACGGTTGCTTGGGTAATCCATCTTCGTCCGAATTAATTTTTTTTTATCCGGGGACGTGTGATAGGATCGCCATGCACAAGCGACTGAAGTTGGAAGCAATTCCCTTCACATACTACTCGGGGAATAAACATACTGCTAAGGAAACACACTAATCGTTATGCTGGTTCCATACTTATTCATTGAACAAGACTACCCTACTCACTCTACTATGCTCGAGAATCATACATACTGCTCGAAAAATAAACATCGTGCTCGAGGAATGAACATACTACTCGGGAAACACACTAACCGTTCTTTTGGTACCATATTTATTCATTGAACAACACTATCCTGCTCACTCTACAATGCTCAGGAATCATACATACTGCTCGGGAAATAAACATACTACTCAGGAAATGACCACACTGCTCGGGGAATGAACATACTGGTTGGGGAATATAAGTTCCCCCTTTTAGTAAAACTGAAGAGCGAAGTCGAATGAAGTTTTTACAAGTGCTTATCAAAAAAAATTTCTCTACCTTAGCTGAAAAACTCCACACCCATCATAAGTTCCCCCTCTTTAGTAAAACTAAAGAGCGAAGTCGAATGAAGTTTTTACAAGTTCTCATGAATGCATAGACACTTATCATATTAACCTTAAACACCTAGATCTATCATACTGACATACTAGACACTGGGCCTTAGATTTTTCATGCATTACTGAGCTTGAACACTATATGAGGCGTTGAACCTTGACTAACGTATGAGGCATTTAAACCTTGACTATAGTATGAGGTGTTTGAGCCTTGTATATCATATGGGGTGGTTTAGCCTTAAATATTGTATGAGGTGTTGAGCCTTGTTAGCAATTTACTTGCCCATTATAGCTAGTGTTATAGCTCCCCGTGGGGGAAGGTATTTACATAGCCCATAAGTTGTTATAGGAGGCATAGGAGCCTTAAGAACATTTTCCATATGCCATATAATGGCGTTATAGTTCTCTGTAAGAGAAAGTAAATATCTATCCCATAGGCTATTATAGTAGGCGTGAAACCTTGAAAATTTTTTACATATGCCATATAATGTCGTTATAGCTTCCTATGGGGAAAAATAACTATCTAGCCCATAAGCTATTATAGGAGGCATAGGAGCCTGAGTTAGGTTTCAACACTTAGAAAAAATACTATTAATTTTACAAGAAAATTATAACCAACTTGCCATGCCTTAGAAAGAATACCACTGTCATAAGAAGAAATTCTGATTAAACATCGGAACCTTCATCATAAATGTCCTTACTAACTTAGAAAAATTTGAGAACCCTCTTTCCATAAAAGAACATAAGATATCTTTTAAATTCCGCATGAGATGTAGAATGCCTTAGAAAAAATCATACAATCCTTTGCCAAAGAACACTAGATAGCCCAAAACCCTTAAGCGTAAAATGCTTTAGCAACATTAATAACTCTAGGCATGTGTATTAGGCACAATATGCCTTAGAAAAATACTTACAATGTCTGCTAGAGAAAAAATTCATTAAGAAAAAACATTAGGATTTATAAAAAATTTCGAACCATATTTTCTCTTAACAAACCCCTGCCTTCGCTAACACACCGTTCAGCCTCCTCTTGCGATTGAAACCCTAACTCCCTCCTTCCCCATCATCTTCCAACTCTCTGCGACCAACTCTTTTCCATGGGCTCTTCCTTCTCCACCGTTCCTTGGTATGAAATGACCCACAACATACTGACCCTCAACCATCATTTCTTCCTCCGCTAACCAAAATACATCCCCAAGGGCTTCACCACCATCATTCCTAATCGTGACCAATGCCCCCATCTTCCTCCGCTCGACACCAGCACCCTTTTCGCAAGGCAATTAGAAGGAGGTCTCCGTCTTCCTGTCCTAAAACCTCTCTTTCACTTCCTCACCTACTACGACCTCCTGATCAACCAATTAACCCCAAACTCCATCCGCATACTCGTCAGAACCATCATCATATTTCAACACCTCAACATTCTTCAAATTCCACACATATTCCATTGCCTTTATCAACTAAAAATGGTCAACTCAGGCGTGTTCTATTTCATGGCACGCCAAGGTTATCAATTCCTGACCGATATGCCCACTTCTCACAAGGCCTGAAAGGATTTATATTTCTTTGTCCCCATGGATCCCCCCCTTCAATTTTCTCTCCGCTGGAGAGCTACCCTTAAAGATCTTCTTAACCTTAAGATTATTAAAGCTGCCATTAACTTCCCTTCCATTGAAGCCAAACTTAAGAACAAACATTTTAGGATCAACGAACTACACCAAGAACCTATCTTGTCTTATTAAGGACTATCACCCGTTCCATCACCACATGCACACCCCATTGGTAAGCTTCATTTACTGCAATTGTCTTTATATATGTAACAATACTGTATTTTGCTCCTTGTAGTCTGCATATTAGCACCATACCCTGCTCATTTACCATACTGATCTAAAACATATATTAATACCTCATACTTCTCTATAAAATTTGATGCCTTGCATTAGATATCCATTATACTTACTTTTGTATACCAACGAATCACCTGACTTGCACTGACACTAAACTGATATTGTCACCCTGCACCAAACAACCACAATTTCTACCTACCGATATATATACCAATATCAGATTCTGCACACTTACTAAAAAATGTTCATCAACCTTCTATCTTGCAGTGGATATGATGAGTGTAGCTATCGCCCGAACACTAGTCAAACAACAATAGAAGAAAAGAAAGAGAGACAAAACATTAGCTACCTCCTCTTCCACCCCTGAGCTCCCTACTCTAGTAAATAACCCCTACTCAACTACTTTACTTTCCTCTGAATATCTCAATTTAAACTTACCAAGCATTACCTATACTTCTTTGTCATAGGTTCCCTCTGAAATTCCCTCAGTCCCTATCATTACCATTACTGAACCAGGCCAATCAACTCTAACTCTAATAATCCATGATCTTATACCCACTTCATCAGAACCAACAATGCATCCTCCTCCACCAGAACCCATACCCAACCTCTTTCTTTTCCTTGTCATATCACCCTCCACAGAACCTTCTTCTTCAATTCCTCTATCTAAATCTCTACCCCCCCCCCCCCTTCTGACACAACTATCCATAGTCCACCTCTTGACACCCTCCACGAGCCCATAGAACTCCCCTCATCCCCTTCCTCTTCCTCCTCTACAAATGATCTTCCCTTAATCTCCTTATTCCCCCCACCACCCCCCCCCATCCTGACAACAAAAACCTCTACCTCCTTCTCGCCCTATAACCCCAGAACCTACAACCTCCTCCCCTTTAGACCTATTAGTACAAGTTGTGTTAGATTCCTACCCTAGTCATCTTCTCTCTTCCCTTCCTATTATGCCTATCTCAGATCCTCTTCCTACACTTCCTCCACCTATCTCCCCTACTGATAGTCCCCCCCCCCCGTATCAGATTCACCCCTACCACAACCTACTTACTTCCCCCCTTCTTCAAATACTCATATTATTCAAGAATTACAAGAAAGCCTCTGGACAGTAAGTTTCTTTACCTGTTAATTATTTCGCTGTATAAACAATTCACTTTACAATACTTCCCTATATTTTTAGAGTACCTCTAAGCTGCAATCCTTCGAACAGTGGCTATCTGAACATTAGAATAAAAAATATAGACCTTCCACCTCATCCACAGAGCCACTACTACCCCCAACAACATCAATTTCCCCTTCAACTATTGGTGCAATGGACCCAGGTCACGATTGACCAGACTTGAGTGGGACTCGAGTAGGGTTTTGATGTTCGACAATGGTTTACAATATGGTTTGGACATATGACTTGTGGATGGTATGGGACATCCAAGGTCATATGAGGGAGATTATTGGAAAAATCCAAGTTGATCAAGGTTGATCGAACACTTGGTGTGTAGAAGTTCAAGTATGGTGACTTGTTGGCAAGGAAAAGTCCAAGTATAGATACTTGGCAAGGGAAAATCCAAGTCGATGAAGGGAGACCAGACACTTGGTGTTAGAAAGACCAACAGGGAGTTGGCGAGGAAGTCCCAGTAGGTATGGGAGACCGTGCTTGGGAGTGAAGTTTCGAACGAGGAGTTTTGGCAGTGAAGTCCCAGAGGTGTGGCCTCTTGGCAATGAAGTCCCGGACGAGGAGTCTTGGCAAGGGAAGACCCGGTTGATCAGGGAGATCGAGCTTGGAAAAGAGGGAAGTCTCAGAGGCGAGGCCTCTTGGAAAAGGTAGACCCTAGAGCATGACAATAGCCGGTGGAAGCACTTAAAGGCTAGCATAAGGATGAAGAGTCACGGACTTGAGGGATCCGGGAGACGTGAGGTTGATGGAAGTGGGTTGAAGGCTTAGGTCTAGGCCCAGGGTGAGTATCAAGTATGAAGGGATCATACTTGGGGTGTTAAACCTCAGTGTTGAGGTATAACAGTTGACTACCAATTCGGTTCAGTCGATTGTCCTTCGTTTGTAGGAAAATAGAAGTAAGGTGACCTCGACCTGTGCCTTGACTGGGTTGTAGTCGAGGCGGCACCTCGACTGGTGAGGTGGATTCGGACGGTGAGACTTGGGAAGTCAAGATAGTGTTATGGAAGCACTCGACCAGTGCCTCAACTAGAGTCTAGTCAAGGTGGCGCCTTGACTGGACCACTCGACTGGCACCTCGATTGGTCGTTCTGATGGAGGCACAGAAGCAAGGTACACTCAACTAGCTCTTTGACTAGGAGCTAGTCGAGGTGGCACCTCGACTGGATCACTCGATTGGCACCTCGAATGACAAGGCGACCGTTGTACTACAATGTTCGAAATCGTGAGCGTCGACAGGGGACGTTGAAGGCTTTGAAGGGGCTTATTATAAGGAGGCTTATGGATGTTTTTGGGCGTCGGTTCTTGGAGGAAAAGAGGGAAAAGTGCTTTTGCATTCCAACCTTCTAGGGTTTCTCCAACACAACCAAAACAAGCAATCAAGCAAAGATATTTGTGTAAAGTGTTCTTGTTTTTTCATTTCATTTACATCTTGTATTTGGTTGTTATTGTTGTTAGCTCTATTGTAAGAGGTTTCTCCACCTCCAGATTGTTTCCGAGAAGG
This sequence comes from Wurfbainia villosa, assembly GCA_025175895.1. Taxonomy (NCBI): domain Eukaryota; kingdom Viridiplantae; phylum Streptophyta; class Magnoliopsida; order Zingiberales; family Zingiberaceae; genus Wurfbainia; species Wurfbainia villosa. The sequence goes on along the minus strand of CM045997.1, from coordinate 99,537,342 downwards.
AGAAGATTTAGTGGTGGTGTGTATCACTAGAGCTCGCTAGGGATAGGCCATGGAGTAGGAACTAGGGTTCCGAACCATGTAAAATCTGTGTGTCATGGTGTTGTGTGCATTATATTTGTATTTGTATTTGTACTTATATTTCCACTGTGTACTAATGAATGTAGACAAGCACAACGAATTCCATCAAAGAAATCGATGAATTTCTATTCACCCCCTCTAGCGACACCAACGGTCCTACAAGTGGTATCAGAACCCGATAGGCTCTTCAATTGGACTAACCGCCAAGGAGCTAAAGCTAGAGGTGATGTAGTTTGAAGATAGATTTGGGCGTGACATTCGATTTCCACCACCCTATAGATTTGGAGGATTTGCTCAATGGAAGACAATGACTAAATTTTTCTTCCAAATGAACATTGAGGAGTGGTTCGCATTGACGGAAGGTTTCAAGACTCCAATGGACAAGAAGAGGAAAACTCTCAATCGGAGTAAATGGACTGAGGGAGAACTCCAATTATTCAAGGATAATGATAAGATAATGAAGATTTTAGTTAATTTAATACCTAATAACATTTTGTGCAAATTAGGGAAGTTCAGGGATGGTAAGGAATTATGGAGCAAGCTTGCTAAGCTCCATAATGAATCTTCAATGATTCAAGATGATGACAAGTCCAAAGGAGAAGAATGTTCATCATCCCAAGCTCTTGATGATTCGAAGGTTGAGAAGTTCTCAACTTCCGAGATTGAAGAAATTGTAGAAGTCTCTACATCAAGAATTGAGGGGGAGGTTAGATCTTCAACCCTGGAACAAGAACAAGAGGAGGAGCCATCTACCTCCGGACGTGAAGAAGAAGGCCAAAATTCACCTACCTTTCAAGAAGGAACTAAAATGCAATTGTTAAAAATAAAAATCATATAACAATGTTTGAGTGTAGGGAAGTAGTCCATTATAAGAGTAAATGCCCAAAAAGAGTCTAAAAGGCTCAACCGACACCAAGGGCCAAAGAAAAGTCAAAGGAAGTCGGAGTCCCAATTTGCAAGAGCAAGAAGCATATAGGTACAACAAAAGGGGACATTACCGGAGCCAATGTCCTAGGGGGAGTCACCCTCGGAAGGGAAAACGAGAGAGCTCAAATGTAGAGGGATCTAAGGCAAACCCTAAGGTAAATTTTAATAATGCTCATAATTTATGTAATGATAGAAAGATTGCTAGGAATGGTTTTAATTTACTTGCAATTGTTGATGATTATAAGAAGCATGCAAGTAGTAAGCCTAAGGATCAATCTAAAAATAAGTATTTTGTTTAGGTTGCAAACATTGTAAACTTAGGGATAAAGTTGAGACCCCATCTAATAACCCTAAGAAACTTAGGCATATGCCTAGGAAGAAAAATATCTCAAGAAACAATGGAAATTCAAAAATTGAGGTATTAGAAAAGGAAAATCAAGATTTGAGGTCAAAGCTTGAGAAAATGGAGAAGACCCTAAGGAAGAAGGAAAACATGATTATAGGGTCAAATGGACAAAACTTAGGTGTTGGTAGGAAAGATTTAGTTAAGGGCAAGGAAGGTTTGGGTCACAAGCCTGTTGGGATGTATACTGAAAAGTCTATCTTTTGTATGAACATATTTATTTTGAAATAAGAATCACATGATCATTATTTGCATATTTTTATGGATATGCATATTGTCTAATACATTACATTGTAGATAACATGGTGTGTGGTGTCACACAGGAGATCATGTTATCGGTTCCTTGTAAAGTATAAGTAAAGGCTCACAACCGAGATGACTTTGGACAAACCATTGAAATGGTTGTAGTGTGATTTGGTATTGGTTTGTCTTGACCATAGAATCATACTAGTGCACTTTGTGTGTATTGAGCAGGACCGACTTAGAGGTGATTCGATTTATTGCTGACTACATAATCGAATCGGACCTCAGATATTATATTGTACATGCTCTTAATCCTGATATAATAACGGGCACATATACTTATTATTCATTTCTTTGATTTTCCAATGGGCGAGATTTATAGATTAAATCGATAGGCTCGGTAAGTTGGGAGATGATATTATTTATATGGTGTGTCGTTGATTATAGGAGGAAACCGTGTCCTATATATTAGGATGATGATGTCCCCTTAAGAAGCTCATAAGGTTCATCATGTAAACCCTATAGGTGGACTTGGTCCGGCATGATGAAAAGGTTGAGTGGTACTACTCATGGAGTTAGATGTTGATTAATTAATGGTCAGTAAATTAATTAATCGACGGATATTCGAGATCTTAAACATGGGGAGAAAATGTACATATAATATATGGAGCCCATATTAACTTATGGGGGTTGGTGAGGTAGATCAATGATAATCCTTTAGTGGATTGGATTATCATTAATGGATCGGACTTTATGTGGGCTTGATCCATTGGGTGGCCAAGATCCAACTCCTCCTCATGGTCCCTATTGTAGCCTATTAAAACCTCATGAAGCTTAGATCCAATGGATAGAAACAAAACTCTAGATCCAAAGGTAGAGATTAAATCTCTAGATCCGACGGTTAAGATTAAATCTCTAGATCCGACGGTTGAGATTAAATCCCTAGAACCAATGGTGGAGATTAAAACAAGGCTTATCCCTAATTCTATAAAAGGAGGGCAAGGGGTGGGCGGCAACTTGAATCCAACTAGAGATAGGATTAGGGTTTTTGGGCGGCAAGGCTTGGAGGCTAGGGTTTAGGGCTTGGCGGCACCAAATAAGGAAGGTCTTTCCTTTCTTCTTCTTCCCTCAAGGTGGCCGGCAACCTAGCAACACTTTCCAGCCATTGGCCGGCGTCCAAAGCATCCCCTCTCCCTCTCTTTGGCCGGTAAAACCTAGGCTTAGGGTTCTCCCTTGGAGCTTTGGTTGACATTCACCTTTTCTCCTCTTCCTCCTTGGCCGGCGGCAAGTTCCAACCTTGGAGTTTGGTGGCTGGTTGAAAGAAGGAGAAGAGGCTTGTTTCTATTCTTCCTCTTTCTTGGAACGAGCAAGGAAGGAAGATTGGCGATCTAGGAGCTTCAACTTTTGGTAGATCATCGCCCACACGACGTCCGAAAGGAGGAAGGTCATACAATAGAAGATCGAGAGGTATATCGATTCTCTATTTTCATTTGTTACATGTTTATATTTGTTTTTCAATTATGAGCATGATATATTCTGTTTGTGGCTAAATAATACTTGGATCCCGAACATAAACACAAAAACTGACGATTCGTACATCGTCTAATCTGTGGCTATTTGTGGAATAGAGGTTGGTCGCTTGAACAACAAGTTTATTCAAGTGACTACTCTAAATGAAAAGCACGACGATGACAAGGTTGCTTGGGTGTTCCCTTTTGTCTAGGATTAAATTTTTAATCTGGGGACATCGATGGGATCACCATGAACAAGCGACCAAGTTGAAGTGGGAAGCGAAGTTTCCCCTCATGGATCAAACCCTACAATTGGTATCAGAGCCAAGGATTCTGGTTTTGTGTGTTTAGGATTCAGTTACTCTTTTGCATTTTTCATATATTATATCTGCCGGATAATAGTAGGATATGTGTAGGTTAACTCTTTGGTTGTAGGCATAAGATCCGACTATTATGGCCATATGTGTGTATGTGATTGTATGTGTGTAATAGTATATTTTGTTGAATCCTCGGGGTTGATGAGGCTAGTATTTAATCTTTTGTAAATTAGATATGACATTGTTTAGCCACTCTTTTTATTTTAGTTTACTTTTGATCTAGATATCATGTACACTCCCTCGTGGAGTATAGGATCGATGGATGTAAATTAAAATAGTTTTTAGTCTCGGCTCGGATCTCCGGATGGCTCGTACATGGCGTAGGAGGAGCGGACGATATGACGATGCGACAGGAGACATATTGAAGACAAAAGCCATAATAGTTGAAAAATAATTTATTTTCATATTTATTGTTTATTGTTTGATATGCATGTCGTAGGCTAGAAAATTCCTCATTTTCAAATTACTAAGTGGGAGAGGGAAATTTTTTATAAATTCCCACGGCCTCCATTACGATTTGACAAGTGATGCAAACAAACTTGCGCGTCGGCTCTGAGTGCCTTCCTCCCCATCGGATGAGTTTGTTTGCGGATCACAAGGTCAAATATAGTTATAGGGAATTATTAAGGAGCGTGTGCACTTCTCCATCGGAAGGCACATAACCCGAGATAATTACCTTGGTACCGAGTAATGGTGAACACTTAGATACAAATATAAGTATCCTCCCCATCGAAGTCACTGCTTTTATTTGTAGGGCCAAAGAGGAACCAACTATTAATTTTACTTGTCAAAAAGTAAGGTTGACAAGATAGTAAAATTAATGGGTCAAACCTCCTCTTACAAATGTAGAATTCGTATACGTCCACACTATCGTGGCATACGATATTCTCGGTGTTTTTGGTGTTGGTTGATTTTAAAATTTTATTGTTTGAGGAATCAATAATTTTTGAAATCTAATGTTTTGATCTATGTGATTCTTAGGTTTTCTTTCAAAATGACTTTCAACCCACTTGCTGTGATACTGAAAGAGAATAAACTTACTGGACCCAACTATGTTGATTGGAAGAGGAATCTTGATATTGTCTTGACTGCTGAGGAATACAAATATGTACTCCTCGAAGAGTGCCCTCCTAAGTCTGCAGATGATTCTAGGGAAAAGGAGAAAGAGAGTTATAAGAAGTGGATAAAGGCCGATGAGATGGCGCGGTGTTACATTTTGGCATCTATGTCAAATGTACTACAACATCAGCATCAAGCCATGCCCACTGCTTATGACATGATGCTCAATTTCAAATAGCTTTTCGGACACCAGAATCGGGCTACGAGGCAAGAAGCCATGAGAAACTTGATGACGACCACCATGATCGAGGGAACACCCGTAAGGGATCATGTTCTCAAGATGATGGCTCATTTGAATGAGTTGGAGGTCCTTGGAGCTGAGATCGATGGGGAAACCCAGGTCGATATCATACTCCAGTCTCTACCTAGGAGTTTTGAGCAGTTTCGCCTGAACTACAACATGAACAAGAGGTTGTATTCGTTGAAGGAACTTCTGACAGAACTCCAGGTGGAAGAGGGGCTATTTCGTCAGAGTGCTCGAGTACATGCCATGGTGACCCAAAAGGTTTCTACTTCTAAGCCGAAATGCAAGAAGAAGAAGAAACAAACTGGGGCAAAGGCAGTGGGAGGTACTCAGGGAGGAGTGAAGAAGCCGAAAGGCAAGTGTTTCACTTGTAAGCAGACTGGCCACTGGAAGAAGGACTGCCCCAACCGCAAGCAGAACATAGGTATATCTTTTGGTCTAGGCGTTGAAACATGTTTAGCGGTGTTATCTATCGGCACCTGGTGTGTGGATACGAGAGCCACTGATCATGTCTGCAATACTTTGTAGGGGTTCCAGGAAACCAGACGACTGGCTGAGGGGGAGATTACCGTGTACTTGGGCAATGCCACGAAGATGGCGGCTATTGTAGTGGGAGACGTTCATTTATTTTTTAAGAAAAATAAAGTTTTGGTTCTTAAGAATTGCCTTTATGTACCTTTATTTAGAAAGAATTTAATTTCGATTTCTAAATTGTTTATGGATGGATATTCTATTTCTTTTAATGACAGAGTTATTATAAAAAGGAATAGGGACATTATCTGTTCAGGTGCATTGATAGGAAATGTATACACACTTGAACCAAAAGGTCCCATGATGCAAATTGAAGTTAACAACTTATCTTCTAATTCCAATAAGAGAAAAGAACCTTTGAAGATGAACCAAATATATCTTTGGCATCTTAGGCTTGGTCATATTAACCTAAGAAAAATTCAAAGGTTGATAGCTGATGGACCTCTGGGTTCATTAGTGGTGGAGGATTTCCCAACCTGTGAATCTTGCTTAGAGGGTAAAATAACCAAGAGACCTTTTAAGGCCAAGGGGTATAGAGCCAAAGATGTGTTAGAATTGATTCATTCTAATTTGTGTGGTCCTATGTCTCTCCATGCTAGAGGTGGTTTTGAGTATTTCGTCTCTTTTATAGACGATTACTCAAGATATGGATACATTTACCTGATGCGCCATAAGTCTGAATGCTTTGACAAGTTCAAAGAATTCAAGGCTGATGTGGAGAAACGTCAAGGTAAAAGTATCAAGACACAACGATCTGATCGTGGTGGCGAGTACCTCTTAGGAGAGTTTAGGAATTACTTATCAGAGGCTGGGATTCAATCCCAATTGTCTGCACCTGGCACACCCCAGCAGAATGGTGTAGCAGAGCGAAGGAATATGACTCTTATGGAGATGGTTAGATCGATGATGAGTTATTCTGAGTTGCCAGATTCGTTCTGAAGATATGTTCTAGATACGGCGGTGTACATTCTAAACTTGGTTCCATCTAAATCAGTGCCTTCTACTCCCACAGAATTGTGGACTAGGTGAAAGCCTAGTCTAAGACATATTCGGATTTGGGGGAGTCCAGCACATGTGCTGAAGGCAGATGCTGGTAAGTTGGAACCTCGTATAGAAGTACGAATGTTCGTTGGCTATCCTAGAGGAATGAAGGGTGGTTTATTTTATAGTCCTAGAGATTAGAGGGTGATCATTAGCACGAACGCCAGATTTCTAGAGGAAGACTATGTGATGAGTCACAAGCCCAAGAGTAAAATTGTTCTGGAAGAATTAAAAGGGGAAGTCACTTCTTCAGTACCACCGGTACAAGAGGATATACCACAAGTCACTGCACCGCATGTCACAGAGGATACACAGGTGATACCTTGTCGTAGTGGGAGGGTTGTGAGATAGCCGGATAGATTCATGTTCTTGGGAGAATCTTTTGATTTGGTCCCTAGCGAACATGAACTTGATCCCTGGACATATGACGAGGCAATCCAAGATAAAGATGCAGTATCTTGGCGAAGTGCAATGAATGCTGAGATTGAATCTATGGATTCAAATCAGGTCTGGGAGCTAGTAGAACCACCCGATGGTGTAAAAATCATTGGATGCAAGTGGATCTACAAAAGAAAGAGAGGAATAGATGGGAAGGTTGAGACCTTCAAAGCGAGGCTTGTTGCGAAAGGGTATACTCAGAAAGAGGGTATCGATTATAAGGAGACCTTTTCACCGGTAGCCATGCTTAAGTCTATCCGGATTCTCTTATGCATAGCAGCTCATATGGATTATGAGGTGTGGAAGATGGATGTCAAGACAACTTTCCTGAATGGAAGTCTTGAGGAAAACATCTATATGAAGCAACCAGAGGGATTCATTGCGAAGGGCAAAGAGCATCTTGTATGTAAGCTTAATCGGTCCATTTATGGATTGAAGCAAGCTTCGAGGTCTTGGAACATCCGCTTTGATGAGGTAATCCAGTCTTATGGATTTATTCAAAGTCCAGATGAGTCTTGTGTATACAAGAGATGTGACGGAAACATAGTGGTATTTCTTGTACTATACGTAGATGACATTTTATTGATTGGCAACAATATCAAGGTGTTATCGGACGTAAGGGTATGGTTGTCCAAATAGTTTGATATGAAGGACTTGGGAGAGGTGGGACACATCCTTGGGATCAAGGTTATAAGGGATCACAGGAAAAGGATGTTGTGCTTATCCCAAGCTTCATACATAGACACGATTATGGATCATTTTTAGCATGCAGAACTCCAAGAAGGGTTTTCTACCTTTCAGGCAAGGAGTGCCTTTATCTAAGGAGATGTGTCCTAGAACATCTGAGGAGATAGAGGGGATGAAGGCGGTTCCTTATGCTTCGGCGGTAGGAAGCCTCATGTATGCGATTCTATGTATGATACCAGATATCTACTATGCCGTGGGCATGGTCAGCAGATATCAGAGTAATCCAGGACAGGGACATTGGACTGCGGTAAAGCATATATTGAAGTACTTGAGAAGGATTAGGGATTATATGCTAGTTTACCAGGCAGACCAATTACTCCCTGTGGGTTACACGGATTTCAACTTCCAATCAGATAGGGATAACAGTAAGTCTACCTCAGGTTTTGTGTTTACTTTGGGTGGTGGAGCTATTGTATGGAGGAGTGTCAAGAAGAAATGCGTGGCGAACTCTACCATGGAAGCTGAGTATGTGGCAACCTCTGAGGCGGCCAAAGAAGTTGTGTGGCTCAGGAACTTCCTAATGGACTTGGATGTGATTCCTGGTTTGCCCAGAACTATCACAATTTATTGTGACAATAGTGGTGCAGTTGCAAACTCGAAGGAACCACGAGCCCATAAGGCTAGTAAACACATAGAGCGCAAGTACCACCTGATACGAGAAATCGTAAAGAGAGGAGAAGTTGTTGTGGCCAAGATTGCATCGGAGGATAACCTGGCAGATCCTTTCACTAAGGCCCTTCCGGTGAGAGCTTTGATAGGCATGTGGAGGGAATGAGGATCAGATGTATGGCAGTTTGAGGACAACATAGTCTTTTAGTATAAGTGGGAGATTGTTGGGATGTATACTGAAAAGTCTATCTTTTGTATGAACATCTTTATTTTGAAATAAGAATCACATGATCATTGTTTGCATATTTTTATGGCTTTGCATATTGTCTAATACATTACATTGTAGATAACATGGTGTGTAGTGTCACACGGGAGATCATGTTATCGGTTCCTTGTAAAGTATAAGTAAAGGCTCACAACCGAGATGACTTTGGACAAACCATTGGAATGGTTGTAGTGTGATTTGGTATTGGTTTGTCTTGACCATAGAATCACACTAGTACACTTTGTGTATATTGAGCAGGACCGACTTAGAGGTGATTCGATTTATTGCTGACTACATAATCGAATCGGACCTCAGATATTATATTGTACATGCTCTTAATCCGGATATAATAACGGGCACATATACTTAGTATTCATTTCTTTGATTTACCAATGGGCGAGATTTATAGATTAAATCGATAGGCTCGGTATGTTGGGAGATGATATTATTTATATGGTGTGCCGTTGATTATAGGAGGAAACCGTGTCCTATATATTAGGATGATGATGTCCCCTTGAGGAGCTCATAAGGTTCATCATGTAAACCCTGTAGGTGGACTTGGTCCGGCATGATGAAAAGGTTGAGTGATACTACTCATGGAGTTAGATGTTGATTAATTAATGGTCAGTAAATTAATTAATCGACGGACATTCGAGATCTTAAACACGGGGAGAAAATGTACATATAATATATGGATCCCATATTAACTTATGGGGGTTGGTGAGGTAGATCAATGATAATCCTTTAGTGGATTGGATTATCATTAATGGATCGGACTTTATGTGGGCTTGATCCATTGGGTGGCTAAGATCCAACTCCTCCTCATGGTCCCTATTGTAGCCTATTAAAACCTCATGAAGCTTAGATCCAATGGATAGAAACAAAACTCTAGTGTTGGATCGATGCGGTTCGCTAGAGGGGGGGGGGTGAATAGCGAAAAGCCTTTTCCTTTCGAATTCGTTTCAAGACAAATATACGAAGCGGAAATGTAAATGAAACAAAAAGAGACAAGTTTATTTTTTTACTTGGTTCATAGCCTTCGGCTACTACTCCAAGGCCCTAACGGTCCTAGACCGTGTACGGAGGGCAATTCACTAAAACACTCCTCCTCGTTGGAGGTAGGAGTTTGACGATTACAAAAAACTTTCGAAGCAAAATGATAGAGAGACAAACCCTCTCTTCTATTAAAGTAAAATGCAACGATAGAAAAACCTCGAGTAAAAGAGTTGCAATATTGAAAACAATAACAAGGATTATACCAACAACTAAAAAGAAAGACCTTAAGCTAGGGTTGTTGGCAGCACTTCGTTGTCGTAGAGTCGTCGGAGAGTCACAACATTGCGGAAGCTTTTGAGCACTTAGAATTATCTGAAAACCCTAGGTTAGGACCTCCTTTTATAGCCTTTGAGCCCCTTTTTGAGAGGAACCCTAGCCAACCATATTTGAGCACCACTCCCCTTGAAATTTGGTGATAAACCTTGACTCCTCGAGGCTGATCCTTTGACCAGCAGTCGACTGATGGACATCACCAATCGACTGCTGGCAGCATCAGTCGAGTGCTAGCCGTAGTCACCCGGTGATGGGCGGATCGAGTCCTTCAGTTGGCGATCGGCGATCTTGGCTGCAAGACAATGTTAGCTTAAAGAAAACATTATTTCGACGGTCGTTGACCGTCCGATCTCGACCTAGACCACCTATGAGATGTCTTGGGTCGGATCTACGCTTAAGTCTTTCCCCGTAACGAGGATACGACCTTACTTACACTCGCACACACGAGCTTACCTCGATACTTACGTGTTGCTTTTGCTTCCGGCCTTCCACTCAATTCCTTCGGCTCCCTCCGAAGTCACTTGAGTGTCGCCCGACCACCGCGGCTTCCTCCGGGTGTCGCTAGCCTTCAGCTCCAGCTATAGTAATTTTCTGCACACTCGATTCAGCTCATGAGATAACAACATGAGCTTAACTTTGTATCGTTTGCTATAATCAAAACTCAGGTTCGACTTAGGTGCCTACTGCACCAACATCTAGATCCAAAGGTAGAGATTAAATCTCTAGATCCGACGGTTGAGATTAAATCTCTAGATCCGACGGTTGAGATTAAATTCCTAGAACCAATGGTGGAGATTAAAACAAGGCTTATCCCTAACTCTATAAAAGGAGGGCAAGGGGTGGGTACCAACTTGAATCTAACTAGAGATAGGATTAGGGTTTTTGGGAGGCAAGGCTTGGAGGCTAGGGTTTAGGGCTTGGCGGCACCAAATAAGGAAGGTCTTTCCTTTCTTCTTCTTCCCTCAAGGTGGCCGATGACCTAGCAGCACTTTCCAACCATTGGCCAGCATCCAAAGTAGCCCCTCTCCCTCTCTTTGGCCGGTAAAACCTAGGCTTAGGGTTCTCCCTTGGAGCTTTGGTTGGCATTCACCTTTTCTCCTCTTCCTCCTTGGCCGGCAGCAAGCTCCAACCTTGGAGTTTGGTGGTTGGTTGAAAGAAGGAGAAGAGGCTTGTTTCTATTCTTCCTTTTTCTCGGAATGAGCAATGAAGGAAGATTGGCGATATAGGAGCTTCAACTTTTGGTAGATCGTCGCCCACACGACGTCCAAAAGGAGGAAGGTCATACAATAGAAGATCGAGAGGTATATCGATTCTCTATTTTCATTTGTTACATGTTTATATTTGTTTTTCAATTATGAGCATGATATATTCTGTTTGTGGCTAAATAATACTTGGATCCCGAACATAAACACAAAAACTAATGATCCGTACATCGTCTATTCTACGGCTATTCGTGGAATAGAGGTTGGTCGCTTGAACAACAAGTTTGTTCAAGTGACTACTCTAAACGAATAGCACGACGATGACAAGGTTGCTTGGGTGTTCCCTTTTGTCTAGGATTAAATTTTTAATCCAGGGACATCGATGGGATCGCCATGAACAAGCGACCAAGTTGAAGTAGGAAGCGAAGTTTCCCCTCACGGATCAAACCCTACAAAGCCTAAGCCCAAGAAGACCATACAAACCTACCACAATGTTCCATTTAATTATGGAACTAGTACTAGGTCTAGGAAAATCAAGGTCGTAAGGGAAGTCATCCCTAAAGTTGACCATGGTAAGTGTCTAGTGGCTAAGGTTTCAATGAAACCTAGGAAAGCCACTAACAAGGTTACAAGGGAAGCAATCCCTCGGGTTAACCTTGACAAGACCACAATGACCAAGGCTTCCAAGACTAAAAGGGTCATTAGAAAGGTACTAAGGGAAGTTATCCCTAGTGAGTACCTAGTAAACCCAAGGAGCTCCAATAGGTATTGGGTTCCTAAGAGCATGATACCCTCATGCTAGATGGGTTTAGGGTGTGTCAACCTTGAATGGATAGGTAGTTAACATAACCATGATAAAGGTGGAACTTTAGGACATTTTTAAGGATTTGGGATTCCTTGGAAATGAGGTTGAATTTTGCCCTATTTTTTTTTTTAAGATGTGCTAATTGATGTTAGCAAAACATATAGGGTTTTAGGATTAGTTTTTGCTCACATCTTGCTGCATTTTATACTTATTTCATTAATATAGTACTTTGTTTTGTATGCATTTCCTATTTTCTGGTTCGGAGATATGCTCTTTGTACTTTTGTGTGCAGGATAGCATTTCATAGGGAAAACGGCGCACTTTCAGAGCGAAAAAGGGCATTTGGCAGCTGGATGCAGTAGGGGACACGGTCAGGGCGTGTGGCTACACACAACCATGTATGAAGCTCGAGATTGGCCACCACAGGGACACACACGGCCTGGCCATGTGGAAACACACGGTCGTGTGGCGGCCAACCATTTTGACTCGATTAGGTCTTTTTTCGGATTTCGTGAAGAGCCAACCTCATGGTTATATAAAGAAAGCTACGTTCAAACCCTAGGGGGGGAGGCAAATGGATGTGAAAATGACTTTCCTTAATGGAAACCTACTCGAGGATGTGTATATGATACAACTCGAGGATTTCACATCGATTGATAAAACCAAGGTATGCAAGCTTCGATGACCCATATATGGACTGAAGCAAGCATCCAAGAGTTGGAATATCCATTTTGATGAGACAATCAAAAGGTTTGATTTCTCACAAAATCCAGATGAACCTTGTGTGTACAAGAAGGTTAGTGAGAGTGCAATCGTGTTCTTAGTATTGTATGTCGATGACATATTACTTATAGGAAACGATATATCTATCTTACAGTCAGTTAAAATTTGGTTATCTAAAACATTCTCCATGAAAGACCTAGGAGAAGCGACCTATATCCTCGGGATTAAGATCTATAGAGATAGGTCAAAACGGTTGCTTGGTCTTTTACAGTCTACTTATATAGACTGAGTGCTAAAGAGGTTTATCATGTCGGAATCCAATTAAGGTTTCCTATCGATCCGGCATGGGGTACACCTTTCGAAGTCTATGTGTCCGCACACAAAATACGAGAGGATTTGCATGAGTAAGATCCCTTATACATCCGTAATAGGATCTATCATGTATGCTATGTTATGTACAAGGCTCGATGTTTCATATGCTTTGAGTGTCATGAGCAGATATCAGTCTGATCCAGGAATGGATCATTGGGCAGCTGTTAAGATAATCCTTAAGTATTTGAGAAGAACTAAGGATGTGTTCCTAATATATGGAGAAGGTGATATGGTAATACGTGGGTATACAGATGCTAGCTTTCAGATAGATAAGGATGATTTCAGGTCTCAGTCTGGGCACGTATTCACCTTGAATGGAGGCGCAATAGTTTGGAAAGTTTCCAAGAAAGACACTATAGTGGATTCTACCACTGAGGCAGAATACATTGCAACTTCAGAAGCAGCAAAGGAAGCGATTTGGATCAAGAAGTTTGTCTCTGAACTTGACATGGTCTCATCAACGATCCAAACATATGCTTCACCTGTTGGAATGTATACTGAAAGCCTAGCTCTTTTTGTATGAACATTTTATTTTGGAATAAGAATCACATGATCATTGTTTGCACTTTATATATTTATTATATGTGTGTGCATATTGTCTAATATTTTACATTGTAGATAACATGGTGCTTGATGTGGCACAGAAGATCATGTTATTAGTCCCTTGTAAAATATAAGTAGAGGCTCACAACCAAGATGGTTTTGGACAAACCATTGGCATGGTTGTAGTGTAGCTTGGTATTGTTTTGTCTTGAACATGGAGTTACACTAGTACACTTAGGTGTATTGAGCAGGATCGACATAGAGGTGATTCAATTAATTGCTGACTGTTGGTGCAGGGGCACTAGATAATCGAACCTGTGTTTTGATTATGGCAAAGATACAAAGTTAAGTTTACATCGTTATCTCATGAGCTAAATCGAGTGTGCAGAAAAGTACTAAAGCTAGAGCTGAAGGATAGCGACACCCGGAGGAAGCTGCAGTGGTCGGGTGACACTCGAGTGACTTCGGAGGGAGCCGAAGGAATCGAGTGGAAGGCCGAAAGCGAATGCGTCACAGTAAGAATCGAGGTAAGCTCATGTGAGTGAGAGATGGTAAGGTCGTGTCCTCTATACGGGGACGACCGTAGGCGGCGATCCGACTAAAACTTCTTGTGGAAGGTCTAGGTCGAGATCGGACGGTTAGAAACCGTCGTATTTATCATTTTCCGAGCTAAGCTCTCACTGCGAAGTGGCACATTGTGATCATCGGACATGGAAGCGATCGTGATGCCCATCGATCGATCGATGGGAGGCATCGATCGTGATGGCGGCGACTTCGACCTTTGCGCTAGGTCAAAGCGGATAACGTTTGTGGCGGCTTAGCGATAAAATTTAGAAAACTTCGTGATCCGTTCCAAAAAAAAGGGAGACATATTCAGAGCCCAAAGTCTATAAAAGGAGGAGGATTCCAACTCCAAAGGACATCAAGTTTATTCATCAAGTGCTCCTACAACGCCAACGCTCCAACACCGTCATAACGCCGACGTGACGACAAGTTCTGATCTTCTTCGTCGGCAGCAGTAGCAAGTAACATATTTTGATATTGTATTCTTTATTTTTATTCGTAACGAGGTGAGGTAGGCTTGTTGCCTCATCCTCGTAATTTCGGTTTTGTGATCGTTGTCTCCTACCTCCAACGAGGAGGAGACGTTATAGTGATTTGCCCTTCGTACGCGGTCTAGGACCGATAGGGCCTGGAGTAGCAACCGCTGGGTTGTGAACCAAGTAAAATAAACGTGTCGCTTTATTTTCCGCTGTGTTTACTCATTTAATTGTCTACTCGAACGAAACGCCGAAAAGTTTTACGATCGCTATTCACCCCACCCCCCCTCTAGCGACGCTTCTCGATCCAACACTGACTACATAATTGAATCGGACCTCGGATATTATGTTGTACATGCTCTTAATCCCGATATAATAACGGGCACATGTACTTAGTATTTATTTCTTTGATTTACCAAAGGGTGAGATTTAAATGGATTAAATCAATATGCCCGGTAAGTTGGGAAATAATATTATTTACATGGTGTGTCGTTGATTATAGGAGGAAACCGTGTCCTATATAATAGGTTGATGATGTCCCCTTAAGGAGCTCATAAGGTTCATCATGTAAACCCAGCTGGTTGACTTAGTCAACATGATGATAAGGTTGAGTGGTACTACTCGAGGAATTAGATGTTAATTAATTGATGGTCAGTAAATCAATTAATTGACGGACTTTCGATATCTTAAACACGGGCCGGGGAGATGAATGTACAAATAATATATGGAGCCCATATTAATTTATGGGGGTTGGTGAGGTAGTTCAATGATGATCCTCTAGTGGAATGGAACATCATTGATGGATCAAGTTAGTGTGGTTCTGATCCATCGGGTGGCCAAGATCCAACTCCTCCTTATGGTCCCTATCATAGCCTAATATAATCCTAAAGAAGTCTAGATCCAAGGATGTAAAACAAAACTCTAGAACCAACGGTTGGGATTAAATCCCTAGATCCGATGGTTGGGATGAAACCCTAGAACCAACGGTTGGGAGTAAATCCCTAGATCCGATGGTTAGGATGAAACCCTAGAATCGACGGTTGGGATTAAATCCCTAGATCCGACGGTTGGGATGAAACCCTAGATCCGACGGTTGGGATGAAACCCTAAATCCGACGGTTGGGATGAAATCCTAGATCCGACGGTTGGGATGAAACCCTAGATCCGACGGTTGGGATAAAACCCTAGATCCGACGGTGGAGATTAAATCCCTAGATCCGACGGTGGAGATTAAAGGAGGCTTAAGCCCAATTCTATAAATAGAGAGATTAGGTTGGGCAGCAAAAGAGGTTCAATTTTGGAGTTAGGGTTTTAGTTTGGGCGGCTAGGGTTTGGAAGCAAAGTTTTGGGCGGCAACTCTTGGACAAGAAGCCGGCGCCCATCTTCTTCCTTTTCTCCTTGGTGGCCGACGCTCACTCCTTCTTTCTCTAAGCTTTGGCCAGCCCTCTTCCTTCTTTTTTGATCCTTGGTGGCCAGCGGTCCTCCAACAATTGGTGGCCGGTGCTTCTCCAACCTCTAGGTGGCCGGCGGCAACCTCTCTTCAAGGTTGGCCGGCGCTCATCCCTTCGTTCCTTGGCTGGCGGTTGCATCAAACTCCCTTGCTTGGTGGCCGGTTCTAGAAAGGAAAGGTTTTTTTGGTTCTTCTCTTTGTTCGCAGCGGACAAGGAAGGGAAGAACGCGATCTAGAAGGCTTCTACTCGTGGAGGATCTTCACCCACACGTCGTCCACGAGGAGGATAGGACATACGGTAGAAGATCATAAGGTATAAAGTGGTACAACTTTATTTTCTGATCTTAGCATGTTATTTTATGTGATGATTATACAAGTGTGCGTATGTATATATTTTGTATAATCATGGACCCCGAAGACAAACACAAAAACCGGCGATCCGTCCGTCGTCTCTTCCGCAGCTAACCAACTAGAAGAGTTGTGTTGCTTGAACAACTAGTTTGTTCAAGCGATCACTCAAGTTGTTACCACGACGACGAATAGGTTGTGCTAAGGAAACTCATCCCATCCGGATTAGTTCTTTCATTGGTGAAAATTTTAATCCGGGGACATGGGAGCCAATGAGTCTCCGAAGCAACTCCCTACATTTGGTATCAGAGCCACGGTTTCTGGTTTTGTGTGTTTTGGATTCGGTTACTTTCATGCACATATCATATATTGAGTATGCCGGATAATAGTAGGATGTGCGTAGGCTAACTTTTTGGTTGTAGGCATAAGATCCGACTATTATGGCTATTTGGTTGTATGTGATTGTTTTGTGTGTGATTGTATGTATATTATTTGAATCCTCAGGGTTGACGAGGCTAGATTAGTATTTAATTTTTGTAATTAAATACGACATTGTTTAGCCGTTCATTTTAGTTTACTTTCGATCTAGATTATTTATACACTCCTTCGTGGAGTATAGGATCGATGGATGTAAATTAAAATGATTTATCTCGGCCCGGATCTCTTTGGTGACTTGC
Source organism: Wurfbainia villosa (assembly GCA_025175895.1). Lineage (NCBI taxonomy): Eukaryota > Viridiplantae > Streptophyta > Magnoliopsida > Zingiberales > Zingiberaceae > Wurfbainia > Wurfbainia villosa. The sequence continues at coordinate 99,520,320 of CM045997.1, read as the reverse complement.
GCATGGGAAAAGATGGAGCGGACGAGGTGGTGACACGACGGGATGCGTATTGGAGAACAATGTCATAATAGTTGAAAAAATTCTGTTTTTTTTCCATATTTATTGCTTATTTGTTTTATATGCATGTTGTGTATGCTTTAAAATTCCTTGATTTCAATTTACTAAGTGGTAGAGGGATATTTTAATTAATTCCCGCGGCCTCCATTACAATTTGACGTGTGATGCAACAAACTTGCGCGTTGGCTCTGAGTGCCTTCCTCCCCATCGGATGGGTTTGCTTGCGGATCACTAGGTCAAATAATGGTTATAGGAAATTATTTAGGAGCGTGTGTACTTCCCCATCGGTAAGGCACATAATCCGAAATAATTCCCTTAGTATCGTGTAATGGTGCACACTTAGATGCAAATAAAAGTATCCTCCCCATCGGAGTCACTGCTTTTATTTGTAGGGCTAAAGAGGAACCAACTATTAATTTTATTTGTCAAAAAGTAAGGTTGACAAGATAATAAAATTAATGGGTAAAACCTCCTCTTACAAATGTAGAATTCGTATACGTCCACACTATTGTGGCATGCGATATTCTCGGTGTTTTGAGGTGTTGGTTGATTTCGGGATTTTATTGTTTTGAGGAATCAATAATATTTGAAATCTAATATTTTGATCATTGTGATTTTTAGGATTTTCAAATGGCTTTCAACCCACTTGCTGTGTTTTTAAAAGAAAATAAGCTTACTGGACCAAACTACATTGATTGGAAAAGAAATCTGAATATTGTCTTAACTGCGGAGGAGTACAAATTTATACTCTTCGAGGTCTGTCCTCCTAAGCCCTCCGATGACTCTGATGAAAAGGAGAAAGAACGATATAAGAAATGGGTCAAGGCAGATGAGATGGCACGGTGTTACATTTTAGCATCTATGTCAAATGTGCTGCAACATCAGCATCAGGCCATAGCCACGGCTTATGACATGATGTTCAATCTCAAGGAACTTTTCGGACATCAGAGTAGGGCGGCTAGACAGGAGGCGATGAGAAACTTGATGACGACCACCATGATCGAGGGAACACCCGTTAGGGATCATGTTCTCAAGATGATGACTCATCTTAATGAGATGGAAGTCCTCGAAGCTGAGATCGATGGGGAAACCCAGGTCGATATCATTCTCCAGTCTCTGCCTAGGAGTTTTGAGCAGTTCTGCCTCAACTACAACATGAACAAGAGGTTGTATTCGTTGGCGGAGCTTCTGACAGAACTCCAGGCGGCAGAGGGGCTTTTTCATCAAAGTGCTCAAGCCATGGTCGCTCAGAAGGTTTCTTCCTCTAAACCGAAAGGTTAGAAGAAGAAGAAGCAAGGTGGAGCGAAGAAGGTGGCAGTGGGACCTCAGGCTGGAGTGAAGAAGCCGAAAGGCAAGTGCTTCACTTGCAAGCAGACTGGACATTGGAAGGCGGACTGTCCTCGCCGAAAGAACAAAGGTATATCTTCTTGTTTAGTTGTTGAAACATGTTTAGCGGTGTTATCTACCAGTGCCTGGTGTGTAGATACAGGAGCCACTGATCATGTCTGTAATACTTTGCAGGGGTTCCAGGAAACCCGACGACTAGCTAAGGGAGAGATTACTGTCTTCATGGGCAATGCTTCAAAGGTGGCGGCTATTGCAGTGGGAGACGTTTATTTATCTTTTGATAGGAATAAAATTTTGGTTTTGAGAGATTGTCTTTATGTACCTACTTTTAGAAAGAATTTAATTTTAGTTTCTAAATTGTTTATGGATGGATATTCTGTTTCTTTTAATGACAAAGTGGTTATAAAAAGGAATAGGGAGATTATCTGTTCTGGTACATTGGTTGGCAATTTATATACTCTTGAACCGAAAACTCCCACGATGCATATAGAAATCAATAACTCATCTTCTAAGTCTAATAAGAGAAAAGAACCTTCGCAAATGAACCAAACATATCTTTGGCATCTAAGGCTTGGTCATATTAACCTAAGCAGAATTCAAAGGTTGATAGCTGATGGACCTTTAGGTTCATTAGTGGTGGAGGATCTCCCAACCTGCGAATCTTGCTTGGAAGGTAAAATGACCAAGAGGCCTTTCAAGGCCATGGGGTATAGAGCCAAAGATGTGTTAGAATTAGTTCATTCTGATTTGTGTGGTCCTATGTCTATCCAGGCAAGAGGTGGTTTTGAATATTTCGTCTCTTTTATAGACGATTATTCAAGATATGGATACATTTACTTGATGCGCCGCAAGTCTGAATGCTTTGACAGGTTCAAAGAATTCAAGGCTGATGTGGAGAACCGTCAAGGTAAAAGTATCAAGACATTACGATCTGATCGTGGTGGCGAGTACCTCTTGGGAGAGTTTAGGAGTTACTTATCAGAGGCTGGGATTCAATCCCAATTGTCCGCACCTGGCACACCCCAGCAGAATGGTGTGGCGGAGCGAAGGAACAGGACTCTTATGGAGATGGTCAGATCTATGATGAATTATTCTGAGTTACCTGATTTGTTCTGGAGGTTTGCTCTAGAAATAGCAGCACACATTCTGAACTTGGTTCCATCTAAGTCAGTACCCTCTACTCCCACAGAGTTGTGGACTGGACGAAAGCCTAGTCTAAGACATATTCAGATTTGGAGTAGTCCAGCACATGTGTTGAAGGGAGATGCTGGTAAGTTGGAATCTCATACAGAAGTACGCTTGTTTGTTGGCTACCCTAAGGGAACGAAGGGTGGTTTATTCTATAGTCCAAGAGATCAGAAGGTGACCGTGAGTACGAATGCTAGATTTCTAGAGGAGGACTATGTGATGAACCACAAGCCCACGAGTAGGATTGTTCTTGAGGAGTTAACAGGGGAAGTCCCGACTTCAGTACCACTGGTACAAGAAGAGATGCCACAAGTCACTGCACTGCGTGTCACAGAGTATACACAGGAGGCACCTCATCGTAGTGGGAGGGTTGTTAGACAACCCGAGAGATTCATGTTTTTGGGAGAGTCTTCGGACTTAGTCCCTGGTGAACATGAACCGGATCCCTGGACATATGACGAGGCACTCCAAGATAGAGATGCGGTATCTTGGCAAAGTGCGATGAATTCAGAGATAGAATCTATGGATTCTAATCAAGTCTGGGAGCTAGTAGAGCCACCCGATGATGTAAAAACCATTGGATGCAAGTGGATCTACAAGAGAAAGAGAGGAGTGGACGGGAAGGTTGAGACCTTCAAAGCTAGGCTTGTCGCGAAAGGGTATACTCAGAAAGAGGGTATCGATTATGAGGAGACCTTTTCACCGGTAGCTATGCTTAAGTCTATCCGGATTCTCTTATCTATAGCTGCTCATATGGATTATGAGATTTGGCAGATGGATGTCAAGACAGCTTTCCTTAACGGAAGTCTTGAGGAGAACATCTATATGCGACAACCAGAGGGATTCATTGCTAAAGGCAAAGAGCATCTTGTATGTAAGCTTAATCGGTCCATTTATGGATTGAAGCAAGCTTCTAGATCTTGGAACATCCGCTTTGATGAGGTAATCCAGTCATATGGATTTATTCAAAATCCGAATGAGCCTTGTGTATACAAGAGATGTGACAGAAACGTAGTGGTGTTTCTTGTACTATACGTAGATGACATTTTGTTAGTTGGCAACAATATCAAAGTGTTATCAGACGTAAGGGTATGGTTGTCCAAACAGTTTGACATGAAGGACTTGGGAGAAGTGGGACACATCCTTGGGATCAAAGTTATAAGGGATCGCAAGAAAAGGATGTTGTGCTTATCTCAAGCTTCATACATTGACACTATTCTTGCTCGTTTTAGCATGCAGAACTCCAAGAAAGTTTTCTACCTTTTAGGCATGGAGTTCCTTTATCTAAAGAGATGTGTCCCAAAACATCAAAGGAGATAGAGGACATGAAGGCAGTTCCTTATGCTTCGACAGTAGGAAGCCTTATGTATGCTATGCTATGTACGAGACCGGATATCTGCTTTGCCGTGGGCATGGTTAGCAGATATCAGAGTAATCCTGGACAGAGACATTGGACTACGGTAAAACATATATTGAAGTACCTGAGAAGGACTAGGGATTATATGCTGGTTTACCGGGCAGATCAATTAGTCCCTGTGGGTTACACGGATTCGGATTTTCAATTAGATAGGGACAAGAGTAAGTCTACCTCGGGGTTTGTGTTTACTTTTGGAGGTGGAGCCATAGTATGGAGGAGTGTCAAGCAGAAATGCGTGGCGGACTCTACCATGGAAGCTGAGTATGTGGCAGCCTCTGAGGCAGCCAAGGAAGCTGTATGGCTCAGGAACTTCTTGATGGACTTGGATGTGATTCCTGGTTTGCACAGAACTATCACAATTTATTGTGATAACAGTGGTGCAGTTGCAAACTCGAAGGAACCACGAGCCCATAAGGCGAGTAAACACATAGAGCGCAAGTACCACCTTATACGAGAGATCGTAAAGCGAGGAGAAGTTGTTGTTGCCAAGATTGCATTAGAGGATAACCTGGCGGATCCATTCACTAAGGCCCTTCCAGCGAAAGCGTTTGATAGACATGTGGAGGACATGGGGATCAGATGTATGACAGTTTGATGACGGCATAGTCTTTTAGTATAAGTGGGAGTTTGTTGGAATGTATACTGAAAGCCTAGCTCTTTTTGTATGAACATTTTATTTTGGAATAAGAATCACATGATCATTGTTTGCACTTTATATATTTATTATATGTGTGTGCATATTGTCTAATATTTTACATTGTAGATAACATGGTGCTTGGTGTGGCACAGAAGATCATGTTATCAGTCCCTTGTAAAATATAAGTAAAGGCTCACAACCAAGATGGTTTTGGACAAACCATTGGCATGGTTGTAGTGTAGCTTGGTATTGTTTTGTCTTGAACATGGAGTTACACTAGTACACTTAGGTGTATTGAGCAGGACCGACACAGAGGTGATTCAATTAATTACTGACTACATAATTGAATCGGACCTCGGATATTATATTGTACATGCTCTTAATCCCGATATAATAACGGGCACATGTACTTAGTATTTATTTCTTTGATTTACCAAAGGGTGAGATTTAAATGGATTAAATCAATATGCCCGGTAAGTTGGGAAATAATATTATTTACATGGTGTGCCGTTGATTATAGGAGGAAACCGTGTCCTATATACTAGGTTGATGATGTCCCCTTGAGGAGCTCATAAGGTTCATCATGTAAACCCAGCTGGTTGACTTAGTCAACATGATGATAAGGTTGAGTGGTACTACTCGAGGAATTAGATGTTAATTAATTGATGGTCAGTAAATCAATTAATTGACGAACATTCGATATCTTAAATACGGAGAGATGAATGTACAAATAATATATGGATCCTATATTAATTTATGGGGGTTGGTGAGGTAGTTCAATGATGATCCTCTAGTGGAATGGAACATCATTGATGGATCAAGTTAGTGTGGTTCCGATCCATCGGGTGGCCAAGATCCAACTCCTGCTTATGGTCCCTATCGTAGCCTAATATAATCCTAAAGAAGTCTAGATCCAAGGATGTAATAAAAACTCTAGAACCAACGGTTGGGATTAAATCCCTAGATCCGATGGTTGGGATGAAACCCTAGAACCAACGGTTGGGATTAAATCCCTAGATCCGATGGTTAGGATGAAACCCTAGATCCGACGGTTGGGATGAAATCCTAGATCCGACGGTTGGGATGAAACCCTAGATCCGACGGTTGGGATAAAACCCTAGATCCGACGGTGGAGATTAAAGGAGGCTTAAGCCCAATTCTATAAATAGAGGGCTTAGGTTGGGCGGCAAAAGAGGTTCAATTTTGGAGTTAGGGTTTTAGTTTGGGCGGCTAGGGTTTGGAAGCAAAGTTTTGCGCGGCAACTCTTGGACAAGAAGCCGGCGCCCATCTTCTTCCTTTTCTCCTTGGTGGCCGGCGCTCACTCCTTCTTTCTCTAAGCTTTGGCCGGCCCTCTTCCTTCTCCTTTGATCCTTGGTGGCCGGCGGTCCTCCAACAATTGGTGGCCGATGCTTCTCCAACCTCTAGGTGGCCGGCGGCAACCTCTCTTCAAGGTTGGCCGGCGCTCATCCCTTCTTTCCTTGGCCGGCGGTTGCATCAAACTCCCTTGCTTGGTGGCCGATTCTAGAAAGGAAAGGTTTTGTTGGTTCTTCTCTTTGTTCGCAGCGGACAAGGAAGGGAAGAACGCGATCTAGAAGGCTTCTACTCGTGGAGGATCTTCGCCCACACGTCGTCCACGAGGAGGATAGGACATACGGTAGAAGATCGTAAGGTATAAAGTGGTACAACTTTATTTTCTGATCTTAGCATGTTATTTTATGTGTTGATTATACAAGTGTGCGTATGTATATATTTTGTATAATCATGGACCCCGAAGACAAACACAAAAATCGGCGATTCATCCGTCGTCTCTTCCGCGGCTAACCAACTAGAAGAGTTGTGTTGCTTGAACAACTAGTTTGGTCAAGCGATCACTCAAGTTGTTAGCATGACGACGAATAGGTTGTGCTAAGGAAACTCATCCCATCCGGATTAGTTCTTTGATTGGTGAAAATTTTAATCCGGGGACATGGGAGCCAATGAGTCTCTGAAGCAACTCCCTACATCACCGCTATCAACTGATCAGAGAGATCATCAGTATGAAGGAAATACAAATTGAGAAGATTCCCACTGAAAGGAACTTAGCGGACCCTTTAACTAAGGCCTTACCTCAAAGTAAATTTGAGGGTCATGTTAGAGCTTATGGTATCGGGTACCATGGCGATTGGCATTAGGCCAAGTGGGAGTTTGTTAGTAATATATGGGAGGTGTCCTAAGACAATCACCTTATGGTTGTACCATTTATTTGATAAATGAAGATTCACTATTTGAGTATACATATTTTCATGTATTTGATTGGATCTCAAACTCATTTACTGAATGTCCGTAATACGATTCACAGCATAAGAGAATTTGTGATTGGATCACAACTAGTGAGTATCTCTACATGTGTAATTGTGATGTATTGGAATTATCCCTAGTCAATGAATTGATGCATTCGGACGCCATCGATTTTGTTGAGACTAGCATGAGGTGTACTCTTTGGTTTATCCAAGCAGTTGTTTCTCACTGGCTGGAGACATTGGGATGTCCGGAGTTGATCGTGGATGCTAGTTATGGTAACTAGTTCATTGGAGTGACCAGCTGTAAGACTTCATATGGTTCTCTACATATACATATATGTCAATGAAGTCCTTACTACAACTTAAGTATGATATTCCTTCGACTTGAGGTATTCAAGTCATCTTGGTCACGAAGACTTATGCTTTGACATCTTAGGTAAGCATCTCCGAGGAGATGTGGACCCGGGATGATTGGGCATAAGTTGAAGTGCCTGAAGGTGTTTAAATAGCCAACAGAGGATTCACCACTCCTTGCGAGGAGATGTATACCCTATGGCCTCTCGGCGGATTGTTACTAAAGTCTTTGGCCAAAGCATTACATGTTTAGAGTATGGTACTCTTGGATACATGTGATGTAACTAGAATCCACAGGATGAGGAAGTAAATACTTGGGCTAGGTGTGATGTAGTCAGCCTAGTGGGGACTGACACAATAGACTATGTCTTGAACCAAGTGGGTATAAGATGAGTGAAGGAAATGGGGCACGATTCATTGTAGCTGCTGAAGGGTTTCAGAAAAAGGTTATGAGATCAACTGTTGATTTTCCGATTAATTGGGGATCATAATGTACTACTAGGTGTCACTCATGATCGTTCTATAATTAATGGTTAATTATAGACGACCAATATAAATCGGAAAGCTATTTGGTCACACGCACAATGAGCATAATCCGAAGGATTTTAAATGAGCTTGAGAATAGGATTCTCAAATCGAGAGAGACTTGGTTTGGTTGGACCAAACAAAGAGCGAGTATGAAATTGTTTCAGTCGCATCGGAAGCATGGATTGGCCGAGTCTTATAAAGACATGATGGATGAACCAAATCGGTTTGGTTCCAATCCAATGGTGGAAAAATAAACCAAAGTGGTTTGGTTTGTTTTAAACAAATGAACCAAAGTTGGTTCGGTTCGTTTTAACTTAAAATAGACCAATGCGGTTTGGTTTATTTTAACTTAAGTTATTGGAGCGGATTAATGGGTTTTGGTTATGAACCAATAATCATTAGGAGAATATGCTCTCTATAAAAATACGGCTTAAGGGTTTTGTGAAACCCTAGAGAGAGTTATTTTGGAGTTGCCGCCCACTTATTCTCCTCCTCCTTGCTTCATGCTGCCCAACACAAGGAGGGAGTCCTTGCCGCCCAGCCCTTGTGTTGCTACCCAAGTTGTTGTTGCCACTTTCTCCTTGCCGCCAGCCATCCACCAGCCACCGGCGACTCCTCCGGCAATCCTCCTTTGGCCTCCGATAACCAAGGAGCAACCGACGAAGCTTTGGCCGACCATCTCTTCCACCTAAACAAGTTCTCCAGTTTTGGACAACTTGTTCTCCTCTTTGTGGAGAGGTCATTTAGTCGACATTTTGAGCTCCGACAGTGACCTACTTGCCAGGGATTGGATCTCTGGCAATCCTCATAGGTGGAGGGTTAAGTTTTCGTCAATTGGTTGACGAAAACTGCTTCCAAGAAGCGAGTTCGTGGAACTCGAATTTAGATCCAAATTTGATTTGGATTATGATCGTCTCTCGGATCACGACTTCAACATGAGGCTAGTACCTTTCATGAAGTCGGGGCTCGTGGCTTTGTGAAGTTGTCCCGACGATACTCAGCGTGGAAACGAATTGAGGCGGTTGTAGCGAGGGTCGCTATAGTTGATGTCATTCCCACTACACGTGATTCTTCAGGTATAACTAGAATAAATTTCCTTTTATTGCAAAATTTGAAATGTCGATTATGTCTACACATGTTGTATCCTTGCATGCGTGTGGTGTGTGTGTTGTAATAAATAGTTTATTACTTGTTTTTTGCTTCTGTTGTGTGCATGTTTACGAAACGTGTTCGAATACAATACCCACATCGGTGCCATGGGAACCCAACATTCCTCCCATCCAAGCTTGGCTAGAACTGATTGGAGGTGAAAGTTCATTGCTTAGCAAGTTGTCTCGAGGGATTTTGGCTTGGATACCGATAAAGTCAAGTTTTGTAAGCCTTGCTTATGGTTTCGATAGATTCAATAAGAATCTCGAAGGTATAACTTCTCTCCTCTTCTTTCTCATGTGTGATTATGTCAAAATAAGAAATCATGGCCCCCAGAGGATGTCTGAGAGGAAATAAAATTATTTTATTTATTTTTTTCCGCTGCGCATGCTCCTAGAAATTGCTAACGTCCTCTTCGATTATAAACACATCCACGCATATATAATTAACAAAACATCGTATATACAATCATGCATAGTTTTATCTATCCTATAGAAAAATATCACACATGCATATAAAACATCAAACATGCTCTCAAAATTCTCCTACATATATGTGATCTATGTCAAACAACAAGTGGCTTTGATACCACTTATTGGGGTTTCTGGGAGCATGCGTAGTGGAAAAGTGTAAATAGAACAATTTTGTTTCCTCCCAGACATCCCCTAGGGGTCAGGATCTCATGCTTTGACATAATCACAATAAAGAAAAGAGGAGAAAAAACTTTATACCTTCGGAATTCTTTTGAATCCGTAGAAACTGTGAGCAAGCCCAAAGACCCTTGCCTATATCAGTATCCACACCAGGATCGCTCGAGACAACTCCACGAGCAGCAAGTCTTCGTTTCCAATTAATGCTAGCCAACCGACGGAGACTAGAGAATGAGAGAGGAAGAAGATAGCTACCCTAAAGGATTCTTAGATTCAACACTCTAAAGATTATCAAGGATCTATTTATAGATCTCTTGATTAGGACATCTTAGGAGGCTTAAACGGAATCTATCTTACAATAATTATCTCATTATTAAGGTAAGGAACCCCAGAAATTTTTCTTATGAGAATGCACCAAAACTGTCGACCCTGGGACACGACCATGTGTGGGGTGCATGACCAGCCGTGTGTCCAGGCCATGGTAGTGCCTGGACACATGACTATCCGTATGTCCCTCTAGGCATGGCCTCTAATGCACGTGAACGCGACCTCAAATCTTGCAACGGAGACCGTCAAGGACTCGAAGCGCATGCTCGCGCTCAACGCCCCAAGTGCACGGATGTCATCAAGTAATAAAAAGATTATCGATACTACAGGGACTGAGATTCGAGTACCGATTTGGTAAGTGGAGGTTATTGTTTGGAATTCAGATTTAAGGGTTGTGAATGCGAGGGTTGATGGTGGTCCCAACTCAATACGGTGTCACACGGAAGAAGAAAGAAATTAGTTGCGAGTTTTTGGAAGGGATTCTAGGATTTCGGTTTCGTTTGTGTGTCACAGAACACGTTGTCAATTGGGTTTTGTCTAGGGTTCTAGCTACAGTTTTGTGAAAAGGACATCATACACTCCCCCGATGAGCCTTCGCTTCTATCGGAAGCTACCTCTGCCATACCAGGTTGACCCCTGGACTTAGGACGAGATAGTCGGTATGAGGATGCCGAATCGATCCCTGCAATGAGCTGAAAACTGGCTGTGTTTCCTACTCTATCGCATCGTTCTACCCACAGTTACGGGAGATGAGGTCAACCCCTAGGTTCCTCCTTTATTCTCCTAAATCTTAGATACGAGGGTTGTCACCCCTCGTATCGGCTAGCACAGTAGATAGAAAACCAAAACAATAACTATAGCTCTAAAACCAAACGCCAATTGCAAATATAAATTCAAGAACAGAATTCAAATTTTGAATAACATGTTCTACGCACACAAACTACTCCCTAATCCTAGAATCGGAGAGTCTACTCCATAGATAAGAGAGGAGAAATACAAAGCACGATCATGCTCATATAAACTATAGAAATCAAGCAAAGAATAGAAATTACAATGCAATGTGACTCTTCTCTCCGGCGTTGAAGTGCAGAATTTGGATCTCCGACGACTTTCTTGTTGGAGATTTGACGCCGCTAGAGGGGGGTGAATAGCGTTTGACCGTTCGTAGATGGAATTCGATCGCGTGTTCGTGTCTACAAGTTTCGTTAGCACAGCGGAATATATATATGATAACAATAACGAAACACAATCACAAACACAATAACACAAAGATTTAACGTGGTTCGGAACCACATGGTTCATACTCCACGGATCAAGCTCTAACGAGCTCTAGCGACACCAATGCAATCACTAATCAATAAACTCCTTCTCGACAACAAGTCGGAGGCGGAGAAACCTCGTACAAAATGTTTACAACAATAAACGAAAGAAATACAAGCAAATACAAGTGAAAATGTAAAGACCACTTTACAAACTAGGGTTTTGAGCGCTTGCTTGTCGGTTGCTTGGATGAGCTTGAAGGACCCTGAAATGCACCTGCAAATCGCCTTCAAATCACCTCACCAAAGCCCCCAAAGAACTGATGATGAAATCCTCCACGAGCTCCCCTTTTTATCTTGCGTCGGGCTAGATTTCCGCCTATCAGTCGACTACCATAAGTCCCCAGTCGACTGATGCCACTGTTGTCGTGAGACAACGACTCAATCCATGTCGGACAGGTTACAACGAGACTCTTGGCGATCGGCGCCAACATTAGCGATCATTGCCGGTGCATGCCGTAGCGATCGGCTACGGGCGTTACGTGCTCGACATTGGGTGCAATCGATCGGCAATCATCCCTTAGCGATCGGCATGATCGTCGACATCGATCGTTGCTCCAATGAGCAGTCGATTGCCAGAGCATTTCCAGCTCTAAACTGGTAGTCGAACTTAAGTCGACTCACGACAATCGAACCGGCCATAATGCCAGTCGACTGCCAACCTCAAAAATGAGGTTTTAACCCAAATATGGTGCCCCCATACTTGCTAGACCACCCTTAGCCTAGACTTAAGCCTTCTAGCCACCTCCATCAGCCTCACGCCTCTCGGATCCCTCCAAGTCATCCATGACTTGTTCATCCATTGCGCTAGCCTCTAGGTGTTTCCGTCGGCTATGTCATGCTAACGGTGTCTACACCGCCAAGGCACATTGGACTTACGCCGCCAAGACTCCGCTTGGACTTTACGGCGCCAACCATTGGACTTATGCTGCCAAGACTCCCGCTTGGACTTTACGCAACCAATATCAAACCCCTTGGACTTCTCATGCCAAGACTCAAGCTTGGACTTTACCTTGCCAACCCATGTTGGACTTTTACATTGCCAAGACCCATGCTTGGACTTTTCCCTTGCCAACCCATGTTGGACTTCTCAAATGCCAAGACCATGCTTGGACTTTCCCTTGCCAACCCATGTTGGACTTTTACATTGCCAAGACCCATGCTTGGACTTTTCATGTGCCAAGTGTCCCACTTGGACTTTTCATGCCAAGTCTCAAGACTTGGACTTTACCAAATGCCAAGTGTTCCACTTGGACTTTCCATGACAAGTACACAAGACTTGGACTTTCCCATGACAATTACATTGTCATATGTTTTTGTTAAAACATCAAAACATCACTCGAGTCAAACTCGAGTCCTGGTCAATCGTGACCTGGGCCGATTGCACCAACAATCTCTCCCTTTTTTATGTTTGACAAAAACCAAACAAATCATTTGAGTTGGACCACTAACTCAAATCCCTTACCAATTATCCCAAATTGGTAAACACTCTCCAAATGTTCTCCCCCAAACATTCTCCCCCTTTTTGACTAACATCAAAAAGGTTTTCTCTCCAAGGAGGTCAATGTCTCATGTCCCAATGAGATCTTACAATCTCCCCCTTGATCCAAAAATAAATACCTAGGATGCCTACCATCTTCCTAGTGATAATTCACATATCACTCAAGAGAGGCAATCCTATACTCTCTCCCAATTTCCAAATTGGGTATCAAAAACCCATCAATTTTCCCAATTGATGATACTCTCCCAATAACTTCTCCTCTTCAAGTAGAAAAACACATCCATCATCCCAAGATGGATACCTCCCCCTAAAGGCTTGCTTCCCCTTGACCATTGCACCAACAATGTCCTTGGGAAGCCCCTAAGCCAATAGGAACTCTAAACCATCAAAATTAAGATTCTAAGTTCAACATAGAACTTTCACTCACCCTAAATTTGATACTTTGACCTAATACAGCTCCTAATCCATATCCAATGGATTTTCACCCTTTATAATGCTTCCTAAAGCATATCCTAGGGTTAGGAGTGATTAGGAACCTTTTCCATAGCTGAACACGGGCTAAATAAACCTTGTTAACCCGAAATCAAACCTGGCAGTCGACTCCTAACAGTAATTAGTCGACTGCCACCATATCAGTCGACTGCCACCAAGGGCAATTGACTGATAGCTGAAATTTCCGAATTTTAGCTATCAGAATCAAGATTTGGAAAAGCATAAGTAATTCTACGTAATTTGAAAAATCATAAAATTTGATACGTATATTACTCATAGTCATTACAATGGGTGAAAAATATTTGAAAATTATTTTACCCATAAAATAGTGAGTTTGATATAAAACTCAAAACCATTGAAATTTTTAATGTTTTGGCCCTATTTTGTATCAACTTCATCAATGGTGATTGCTATCAAAAGATAGACTTCACCATGGTTTTCTAAATTGATTTTAAAATGATTTCAAAACCATGTCTTGGATCATATTCCTTGGGCTCTATGCACATGACTTGTACACAAGCTTTCCTAATGATCCACTAATTGAAATTAGATGAGTTTTAGTTCATCTAGATGCAAAAACTATGCACCTTGAACTTAACTCATATCCTAGCATCTCACATGTATCTAGGGTGTATAAATACACATACTGTTGGGGTTCGATCCGTGAGGGGAAACTTCGCTTCCCCTTCACCTCGGTTGCTTGACCATGGTGATCCCTTCGATGTCCCCGGATTAAAAAATTTAATCCTAGACAAAAGGGATTCCCAAAGCAACCAAGTCATCGTCGTGCTATTCGTTTAGAGAGGTCACTTGAACAAACTAGTTGTTCAAGCGACCATTCTCTATTCTACGAGTAGCCGCGGAATAGACGATGTCCGGATCGCCGGTTTTTGTATTTATACTCGGGATCCAAGTATTATTTAGCCTATTTACAGAAATATAACATGCTTATATTTTGAAAAACAAACACAAGCAATGAATAAAAGAGATAGAAGAATAGTTATACCTCTTGGTCTTCTAATGTATGACCCTCCTCCTTTTGGACGTCGTGTGGGCGACGATCCACCAAAAGTCGAAGCTCCTAGATCGCAAAACTTCCTTCCTTGCTTTTCCCAAGCAAGAGGAAGAAGAGAACCAATGTTTTTCTCCTTCAAAAACTCAACCAACAAAGAACTATAGAAGTTCTTGCCGCCGGCCAACTAGAAGGAGAAGAAGATGATGGAAAACTACCAAGACACCAAGGGAAACCCTATATCTTGTTTCCACCACCTAAGGAGAAGAGAGGGGAGTGTTTTTGGGCGTGGCCAAGGGCTGGGAAGGGCTGGAATAGCTGCTGGACGTTGGCCACAAGGCAAGGAAGAAGAAGGAAAACTTGCCTTATTTGGTGCCACCCTTGCTTCCAAACCCTAATTCCAATCCTATCTCAACTAGGATTGCCCTATTCTTGCCGCCCAAGCCTTTCTCCCTCCCTATCATGTTATCCACGACCACTTCCCATGCCCTCCTTTTATAGAGTTAGGGATAAGTCATGAATTAATCTCCTCCATTGGTTCTAGGGATTTAATCTCAACCGTCGGATCTAGAGATTTAATCTCAACCGTCGGATCTTAGAGATTTAATCTCTACCAATGGATCTTAGTGTTTTGTTTCTATCCATTGGATCTAAGCATCTTGAGGTGTTAATGGGCTACATTAGGGACCATGAGGAGGAGTTGGGTCTTGGCCACCCATGGATCAAGCCCACATAAAGTCCGATCCACTAATGATGGTCCAATCCACTAAAGGTCCATCATTGATCTACCTCACCAACCCCCATATGATAATATGGGCTCCATATATTATTTGTACATTTTCTCCCCGTGTTTAAGATCTCGAATGTCCGTCAATTAATTAATTTACTGACCATTAATTAATCGACATCTAACTCCATGAGTAGTACCACTCAACCTTTTCATCATGCCGGACCTAGTCCACCTGCAGGCTTTACATGATGAACCTTATGAGCTCCTCAAGGGGACATCATCATCCTAATATATAGGACACGGTTTCCTCCTATAATCAACGGCACACCATATAAATAATATCATCTCCCAACTTACCGAGTCTATCGATTTAATCTATAAATCTCGCCCATTGGTAAATCAAAGAGATGAGTACCAAGTATATGTGCCCGTTATTATATCGGGATTAAGAGCATGTACTAAATAATATCTGAGGTCCGATTCGATTATGTAGTCAGCAATAAATCGAATCACCTCTGTGTCGGTCCTGCTCAATACACACAAAGTGCACTAGTGTGATTCTATGGTCAAGACAAACCAATACCAAATCACACTACAACCATTCCAATGGTTTGTCCAAAGCCATCTCGGTTGTGAGCCTTTACTTATACTTTACAAGGAGCCGATAACATGATCTCCCGTGTGACACCACACACCATGTTATCTACAATGTAAGGTATTAGACAATATTGCATAACCATAAAAATATGCAAACAATGATCATGTGATTCTTATTTCAAAATAAAGATGTTCATACAAAAGAGCTAGGCTTTCAGTATACATCCCAACAATCTCCCACTTATACTAAAAGACTATGCTGTCCTTATACTGCCATACATCTGATTCCCCTTCCCTCCACATGCCTATCAAAGCTCTCGCTAGAAGGGCCTTAGTGAAAGGGTCTACCAGGTCATCCTCTGATGCAATCTAGGCGACAACAACTTCTACCTCCTTTACGATTTCTCGTATCAGGTGGTACTTGCGCTCTATGTGTTTACTAGCCTTATGGGCTCGTGGTTCCTTCGAGTTTGCAACTGCACCACTATTATCACAATAAATTGTGATAGTTCTGGGCAAACCAGGAATCACATCCAAGTCCATCAGGAAGTTCCTGAGCCATACAACTTCTTTGGCCGCCTCATAGGCTGCCACATACTCAGCTTCCATGGTGGAGTCCGCCACGCATTTCTGCTGGACACTCCTCCATACAATGGCTCCACCTCCCAAAGTAAACACAAAACCTGAGGTAGACTTACTGTTATCCCTATCAGATTGGAAATCGGAATCCGTGTAACCCACAGGGAGTAATTGGTCTGCCCGGTAAACTAGCATATAATCCCTAGTCCTTCTCAAGCACTACAATATATGCTTTACCGCAGTCCAATATCCCTGTCCTGGATTACTCTGATATCTGCTGACCATGCCCACGGCAAAGCAGATATCTGGTCTCGTACAGAGCATAGCATACATGAGGCTTCCTACTGCCGAAGCATAAGGAACCGCCTTCATCTCCTCTATCTACTCAAATGATCTAGGACATATCTCCTTAGATAGAGGTACTCCATGCATGCGAAAGGTAGAAAACCCTTCTTGGAGTTCTGCATGCTAAAACGCTCCATAATCGTGTCTATGTATGAAGCTTGGGATAAGCACAACATCCTTTTCCTGCGATCCCTTATAACCTTGATCCCAAGGATGTGTCTCACCTCTCCCAAGTCCTTCATATCAAACTGTTTGGACAACCATACCCTTACGTCCGATAACACTTCGATGTTGTTGCCAACCACCAAAATGTCATCTACGTATAGTACAAGAAATACCACTACGTTTCCGTCACATCTCTTGTATACACAAGACTCATCCGGACTTTGAATAAATCCATAAGACTGGATTATCTCATCAAAGCGGATGTTCCAAGATCTTGAAGCTTGCTTCAATCCATAAATGGACCGATTAAGCTTACACACAAGATGCTCTTTGCCCTTAGCAATGAATCCCTCTGGTTGCTTCATATAGATGGTTTCCTCAAGACTTCCATTAAGGAAAGCTTTCTTGATATCCATATGCCACACCTCATAATCCATATGAGCTGCTATGCATAAGAGCTCTCAAACCTGACTTGAATCCATAGATTCAATCTCAGTATTCATTGCACTTTGCCAAGATAGTGCATCTTTATCTTGGATTGCCTCGTCATATGTCCAGGGATCAGGTTCATGTTCGCCAGGGACCAAATTGAAAGATTCTCCCAAGAACATGAATCTATCAGTCATCTCAGAACCCTCCCACTACGACGAGACATCTCTTGTGTATCCTCTGTGACACGCGGTGCAGTGACATGTGGTATATCCTCTTTTACCGGTGGTACTAAAGAAGTGACTTCCCCTTTTAACTCCTCCAGAACAATTTTACTCTTGGGCTTGTGGCTCATCACATAGTCTTCCTCTAGAATTCTAGTGTTCGTGCTACGATCACTCTCGATCTCTAGGACTATAAAACAATCCACCCTTCGTTCCCTTGGAATAGCCAACGAACATACGTACTTTTGTACAAGGTTCCAACTTATCGGCATCTGCCTTCAGCACATGTGTTGGACTCCCCCATATCCGAATATGTCTTAGACTAGGCTTTCGCCCAGTCCACAACTCTGTGGGAGTAGAAGGCACTGATTTAGATGGAACCAAGTTCGTGAATGTACACCCGTATCTAGAGCATATCCCGAGCGAGTCCGCAAGTCGTAATAACTCATCATCGATCTAACCATCTCTCGTAAGAGTCCTATTCCTTCGCTCTTCTACATCATTACTCAGCGGTGTGCGGTGCACAATTGGGATTGAATCCCAACCTCTGATAGGTAATTCCTAAACTCTCCCAAGAGGTACTCGTCACCACGATCAGATCGTAGTGTCATCTTGAATAATTGTCTATGAAAAAGACGAAATATTCAAAACTACCTCTTGCCAGGATAGACATAGGACCATACGAATCAAAATGAACCATTTCTAACATATCTTTGGCTCTATACCCCTTGGCCTTGAAAGGCCTCTTGGTCATCTTACCCTCCAAGCAAGATTCGTAGGTTGGGAGATCCTCCACCACTAATGAACCCAAAGGTCCATCAGCTATCAACCTTTGAATTCTGCTTAGGTTAATGTGACCAAGACTAAGATGGCAAAGATATGTTTGGTTCATCTTCGAAGGTTCTTTTCTCCTTTTGGAATTAGAAGATGAGTTATTAACTTCAATTTGCATCGTGGGAGGTTTTGTATACAAATTTCCTTTCAATGTACCTAAACAGATATTCTCCCTATTCCTTTTTATAACAACTCTGTCATTAAAAGAAATAGAATATCCATCCATAATAATTTAGAAACTGAAACTAAATTCTTTCTAAATAAAGATACATAAAGGGAATTTTCCAGAACCTTAGTTTTATTTTTCTCAAGAGATAAATAAAACTTCTCCCACTGCAATAGCCGCCACCTTCATGGCATTGCCCAAAATGGTAATCTCCCCTTTAGCTAGTCGTTGGGTTTCTTGAAACCCTGCAAGTGTTGGACATGATTAGTGACTCTCATATCTACACACCAGTGCGGTAGATAACACCGCTAATCATGTTTCAACGACTAGTCCAAAGGATATACCTTTGTTCATTTTTGAGGGCAGTCCTTCTTCCAATGTCCATCCTGGCAAAGTACTTGCCTTTGGCTTCTTCACTCCTCCGAGATCCTCCCACCACCTTTGCTCCACCTTGTTTTTTCTTCTTCTTGCCTTTCGGCTTAGAAGTAGAAACCTTTTTGAGCAACCATGGCTTGAGGACACTCTTCGAAGAGTGCATACTTGTACTCCTTAGCAGATAAGACAATATCTAGATTCTTTTCCAATCAACATTATTTGGGTACAGTAAGTTTATTTCTTTTAGTATCACAACAAGTGGACTGAAAGTCATTTTGAAAATCCTAAGAATCACATAGATCATTACTTTAGATTTCAAAAAATTATTGATTCCTCAAACAATAAAATTTTGATATCAACCAACACCTCAAAACACCGAGAATATCGCATGCCACGCAGTGTGGACGTATACGAATTCTACATTTGTAAGAGGAGGTTTTACCCATTAATTTTATTATCTTGTCAACCTTACTTTTTGACAAATAAAATAAATAGTTGGTTCCTCTTTGGCCCTACAAATAAAAGCAGTGACTCCGATGGGGAGGATACTTTTTATTTGCATCTAAGTGTGCACCATTACACGATACTAAGGGAATTATTTCGGATTATGTGCCTTACCGCTGTGGAAGTACACACGCTCCTAGATAATTTCCTATAACCATTATTTGACCTAGTGATCCGCAAATAAACTCATCCGCAGGGAGGAAGGCACTCAGAGCCGACACGCAAGTTTGTTGCATCACACGTCAAATTGTAATGGAGGCCGTGGGAATTAATTAAAATATCCCTCTCCCACTTAGTAAATTGACAGTGAGGAATTTTCAAGAATCCCATAGATTATTATTTTAGATTTCAAAAAATTATTGATTCCTCAAAACAATAAAATTTCGAAATCAACCAACACCTCAAAACACCGAGAATATCGCATGCCACGCAGTGTGGACGTATACGAATTCTACATTTGTAAGAGGAGGTTTTACCCATTAATTTTATTATCTTGTCAACCTTACTTTTTGACAAATAAAATTAATAGTTGGTTCCTCTTTGGCCCTACAAATAAAAACAGTGACTCCGATGGGGAGGATACTTTTAATTTGCATCTAAGTGTGCACCATTACACGATACTAAGGGAATTATTTCGGATTATGTGCCTTACCGCTGTGGAAGTACACATGCTCCTAGATAATTTCCTATAACCATTATTTGACCTAGTGATCCGCAAACAAACTCATCTGCAGGGAGGAAGGCACTCAGAGCCAACACGCAAGTTTGTTGCATCACACGTCAACTTGTAATGGAGGCCGCGGGAATTAATTAAAATATCCCTCTCCCACTTGGTAAATTAAAAATGAGGAATTTTCCTACGACATGCATATCAAACAAAAAGCAATAAATATGAAAAATAAATTATTTTCCAACTATTATGGCCTTTGTCTTCAATATGGCTCCCGTCGCATCGCCATCTCGTCCGCTCCTCCTACGCCATGTACAAGCCCTCCGGAGATCCGAGCCGAGACTAAAACCTATTTTAATTTACATCCATCGATCCTATACTCCACGAGGGAGTGTACATGAATCTAGATCGAAAGTAAAATAAAATAAAGAGCGGCTAAACAATGCCGTATTTAATTTACAAAAAAAAACTAAATACTAGCCTCGTCAACCCCGAGGATTCAACAAAATAAATATTTACACACATACAATCATATACACACACACGACCATAATAGTCGGATCTTATGCCTGCAACCAAAGAGTTAAACTACGCATATCCTACTATTATCCGACACATATAATATATGAAAAAGTGCATAAAAATTAACCGAATCCTAAACACACAAAACTGGAAACCTTGGCTCTGATACCATTTGTTGGGGTTCGATCCGTGAGGGGAAACTTCACTTCCCCTTCACCTCGATTGCTTGACCATGGTGATCCCTTCGATGTCCCCGGATTAAAAAATTTAATCCTAGACAAAAGGGATTCCCAAAGCAACCAAGTCATCGTCGTGCTATTCGTTTAGAGAGGTCACTTGAACAAACTAGTTGTTCAAGCGACCATTCTCTATTCTACGAGTAGCCGCGGAATAGACGATGTCCGGATCGCCGGTTTTTGTATTTATACTCGGGATCCAAGTATTATTTAGCCTATTTACAGAAATATAACATGCTTATATTTTGAAAAACAAACACAAGCAATGAATAAAAGAGATAGAAGAATAGTTATACCTCTTGGTCTTCTAATGTATGACCCTCCTCCTTTTGGACGTCGTGTGGGCGACGATCCACCAAAAGTCGAAGCTCCTAGATCGCAAAACTTCCTTCCTTGCTTTTCCCAAGCAAGAGGAAGAAGAGAAACAATGTTTTTCTCCTTCAAAAACTCAACCAACAAAGAACTATAGAAGTTCTTGCCACCGGCCAACTAGAAGGAGAAGAAGATGATGGAAAACTACCAAGACACCAAGGGAAACCCTATATCTTGTTTCCACCACCTAAGGAGAAGAGAGGGGAGTGTTTTTGGGCGTGGCCAAGGGCTGGGAAGGGCTGGAATAGCTGCTGGACGTTGGCCACAAGGCAAGGAAGAAGAAGGAAAACTTGCCTTATTTGGTGCCACCCTTGCTTCCAAACCCTAACCCTAATTCCAATCCTATCTCAACTAGGATTGCCCTATTCTTGCCGCCCAAGCCTTGCTCCCTCCCTATCATGTTATCCACGACCACTTCCCATGCCCTCCTTTTATAGAGTTAGGGATAAGTCATGAATTAATCTCCTCCATTGGTTCTAGGGATTTAATCTCAACCGTCGGATCTAGAGATTTAATCTCAACCGTCGGATCTTAGAGATTTAATCTCTACCAATGGATCTTAGTGTTTTGTTTCTATCCATTGGATCTAAGCATCTTGAGGTGTTAATGGGCTACATTAGGGACCATGAGGAGGAGTTGGGTCTTGGCCACCCATGGATCAAGCCCACATAAAGTCGATCCACTAATGATGGTCCAATCCACTAAAGGTCCATCATTGATCTACCTCACCAACCCCATATGATAATATGGGCTCCATATATTATTTGTACATTTTCTCCCGTGTTTAAGATCTCGAATGTCCGTCAATTAATTAATTTACTGACCATTAATTAATCGACATCTAACTCCATGAGTAGTACCACTCAACATTTTCATCATGCCGGACCTAGTCCACCTGCAGGCTTTACATGATGAACCTTATGAGCTCCTCAAGGGGACATCATCATCCTAATATATAGGACACGGTTTCCTCCTATAATCAACGGCACACCATATAAATAATATCATCTCCCAACTTACCGAGTCTATCGATTTAATCTATAAATCTCGCCCATTGGTAAATCAAAGAGATGAGTACCAAGTATATGTGCCCGTTATTATATCGGGATTAAGAGCATGTACTAAATAATATCTGAGGTCCGATTCGATTATGTAGTCAGCAATAAATCGAATCACCTCTGTGTCGGTCCTGCTCAATACACACAAAGTGCACTAGTGTGATTCTATGGTCAAGACAAACCAATACCAAATCACACTACAACCATTCCGATGGTTTGTCCAAAGCCATCTCGGTTGTGAGCCTTTACTTATACTTTACAAGGAGCCGATAACATGATCTCCCGTGTGACACCACACACCATGTTATCTATAATGTAAGGTATTAGACAATATTGCATAACCATAAAAATATGCAAACAATGATCATGTGATTCTTATTTCAAAATAAAGATGTTCATACAAAAGAGCTAGGCTTTCAGTATACATCCCAACACATACATGTCAATTGGATGTGAGATGTGGGTTTTGGTTCATTTAAAACTAGGGTTTCATGCATCTTCTAAGGCAACCCTACTTGATTCCCTTATAAATGAGACTCCAAGTCATGCCATAGTCCTTAAATCAATTTCGATCGAAATTTTTCTTAAATGCATGAATGATTATGGCATTAATGATGATATAAATAAGCACATGCTCATAATCATGATGTCATGGCATAAGATGAAATCTAAAAACACATGACATTTAAAACCTTAATCCTAAAACATGAACATGACATATAAAATGATTAAAATAAACATGATGTCATGGCATGTTATATGGCAAACAAAGCATGACATATAAAATATATAGGTATAGTAATACCTAAATTTTAATATTAATTGCCATTTGATATAATTAGATATATTTTGCCATATTATCATTAATCTCCCTAGTGTGCCAAAAACCCAAAATGGCACACTAACCTCTAAACTCAACTTGTGCCAATTTGATCATTTTATCAAAACTTCTCAATTAATATTGGCACATCCTAAAAACCTTTAGGATTTAAATCAAACCACATTTCTAAGATAACCATAACCGTGAAAATGACCTAAAATGCCACCTTTATCATGGTTGAGTTAACTACCCATCCAATCAAGGTTGGCACACCCTAAACTCATCTAGCGTGAATCAATCACGCTCTTAGGAACCCAAAACCGATTTGAGCTCCTAGGGTTAATTAGGTATTCCTTAGGGATAACCTCCCTAGATACCTTCTTAATGACCCTCCTAGGCTTGTTAGCCTTGGTCATTTGGGTCTTACCTAGGTTGACTCTAGGGGTAACTCCCCTTGCAACCTTCTTAGTGGCCACCCTAGGTTTCCTTGAAACCCTAGCCACTAGGCACACCCTTTGGTCAATTCTAGGGATGACTTCCCTATTGACCTTGGTCTTCCTAGACCTAGTTTGTGTTCCATAGTCAAATGAAACACTATGATAAGCCACTTTAGGCTTAGGTTTGTGACCCAAACCTTGCTTGCCCTTGGTTGACTTTTGACTCTTAGGTCCTAGGTGTTGACTTTGACTTTTGGACCCTTGATTTTGACCACTAGACCCTTTAAATTGATTTTGTATCTTATTTAGGGTCTTTTCAAGTTTTTCAAGCCTTGACCTCAAGACTTGATTTTCCTTTTCTAATTGCTCAATTTTAGAATTTTGATTTAAATCTTGGGCATTGGACTTTCTAGGCATATGCCTAGTCCATTTAGGATTGAAACCTAGGTGTTCTCCTATTTTCTTGATAGATTCCCTAGGTAAAATATTTTTAGGGACATTAGTCCCAAATTTCTTCTTATTTCCTAAGTGGACACTCTTAGCACCTAAATAAATATATCTATTATTTCTAGCATGCTTTTCATGTACAATAGCAAGAGAATTAAAACTCCTAGCATGCTTTTGACTTTGAAATTTAGAAGGTGCAAGATTAGAGGTTACCCTAGGGTTTGTCTTCGAGGCTCCCCCTACATGTATAGCTCCCTCTTTGACTTTCTTGCTCCCCCTAGGGCATGAATTCCTAAAAGGCCCCGGTTGTTGACACTTGAAGCAAATGACATGCTCTTTGCTTCTTCTAGTGGTGGCACCGGCATCTTTTGATCTTTCTTGTGGTTTTGGTGCCGGAGGAGCTTTTTCTTTCTGATCTTCTTTGGGCACTTGCTCTTATAGTGCCCGGTTTCCCTACACTCAAAGCAAATTATATGATTTTTATTTAAACTTAAATTGCTTGAGTTACCTAGGTTAATGAGGACCGGAATTGGACTTTGGGCTTCTTCATCTTGACCGGATGTCGAAGCTTCTTTTTGATGTTCCGATGTGGAGGTTCTCTCCTTCCCCTCAATCCTTGAGGTGGATGCTTCTTCCACTTCCTCCACCTCTTCCAATCCGGATGTTGATTCCCTATCAATCTCCGAATCCTCACTTCCTTGTGAGGATGATCTCTCTTCTTCACCCTCCTTATCTTCTTGAATTGATGGTGAACTTCCTTGAGCTTGAGAGGGTGAGCACTCCTCTTCTTCTTCTTCTTCTTGGACCGATGATGAGTTTTCATGGAGCTTTGCCACTTGGCTCCATAACTCTTTAGCATCTACATAATTACCTAACATACACAAGATATTGTTAGGCATTAAATCAATTAAAATTTTTATCACCTTATCATTTTTCTCGGATGCTTGAACTTGCTCTTCGGTCCATCTCTTCTTCTTGAGGAATCCACCTCTTGGTCCTCTTGGATATTCAAATCCATCCATCAAAATGGACCATTCCTCAAAGTCTCTCATCATAATAAAATCCTCAATTCTTCCCTTCCAAGAATTGAATCCTTCTCGTCCGTATAGTGTGTAGGGCACCGGTGTGTTGATGTCCCAACCTAATTGATCTTGGACTTCCATCTTTTACCCTCTAGCGTCTTGCTCCCGGTTGTTAATCCGTTGAAGAGCCCCGGGCTCTGATACCACTTGTTGGAGATTTGACGCCGCTAGAGGGGGGTGAATAGCGTTTGACCGTTCGTAGATGGAATTCGATCGCGTGTTCGTGTCTACAAGTTTCGTTAGCACAGCGGAATATATATATGATAACAATAACAAAACACAATCACAAACACAATAACATGAAGATTTAACATGGTTCGGAACCACACGGTTCCTACTCCACGGATCGAGCTCTAACGAGCTCTAGCGACGCCAATGCAATCACTAATCAATAAACTCCTTCTCGACAACAAGTCGGAGGCGGAGAAACCTCGTACAAAACATTTACAACAATAAACGAAAGAAATACAAGCAAATACAAGTGAAAATGTAAAGACCACTTTACAAACTAGGGTTTTGAGCGCTTGCTTGTCGGTTGCTTGGATGAGCTTGAAGGACCCTGAAATGCACCTGCAAATCGCCTTCAAATCGCCTCACCAAAGCCCCCAAAGAACTGATGATGAAATCCTGCATGAGCTCCCCTTTTTATCTTGCGTCGGGCTGGATTTCCACCTATCAGTCGACTGCCATAAGTCCCCAATCGACTGATGCCACTGTTGTCATGAGACAACGGCTCAATCCACGTCGGACAAGTTACAACGAGACTCTTGACAATCGACTGCCAACATTGGCGGCCGATCGTTACGCCGTGAGACCGATCGCCGACCACGGAGCGCTTCGTGCTCGACATCGATCGGCAATGATCGTCTTCGGCGCGATCGCTGGCCGACATCACCGACTACTCCAATGAGCAACGATCGCCAGAGCATTTCAAGTTTAAACCGCAAAACTCAACTCGTCGACTCACGACAGTCGAACCGGCCATAATGTCAGTCGACTGCCAACCTCAAAAATGAGGTTTTAACCCAAATATGGTGCCCCCATACTTGCTAGACCACCCTTAGCCTAGACCTAAGCCTTCTAGCCACCTCCATCAGCCTCACGCCTCTCAGATCCCTCCAAGTCATCCATGACTTGTTCATCCATCGCGCTAGCCTCTAGGTGCTTCCGTCGGCTATGTCATGCTAACGGTGTCTACACCGCCAAGGCACATTGGACTTACGCCGCCAAGACTCCGCTTGGACTTTACGCTGCCAACCATTAGAATTATGCTGCCAAGACTCCCGCTTGGACTTTACGCAGCCAATATCAAACCTCTTGGACTTTCCCTTGCCAACCCATGTTGGACTTTTACATTGCCAAGACCCATGCTTGGACTTTTCCCTTGCCAACCCATGTTGGACTTCTCAAATGCCAAGACCATGCTTGGACTTTCCCTTGCCAACCCATGTTGGACTTTTACATTGCCAAGACCCATGCTTGGACTTTTCATGTGCCAAGTGTCCCACTTGGACTTTTCATGCCAAGTCTCAAGACTTGGACTTTACCAAATGCCAAGTGTTCCACTTGGACTTTCCATGCCAAGTACACAAGACTTGGACTTTCCCATGACAATTACATTGTCATATGTTTTTGTCGAAACATCAAAACAGCACTCGAGTCAAACTCGAGTCCTGGTCAATCGTGACCTGGGCCAATTGCACCAACATTTCTTCCTCCCCGTTGTGAGTTCCTGAAGCTTTTTAGGGCGTCGGAGTGCCATCCCAGCCGTTGTGCCTCCTCCCTAGGGTTTGGGCGTAGCCTCCTTTATATAGATATTAGCCTGGATATCTCTAAAACCTGAAAAATAACCGACTTGCGTCGAAATCGTGCAACGCCACAAGGCCGTGTGTTTCCACACGGCCAGGGCATGTGTGGTGCTGTGGTGGGCAATTTTGCCCCTTGGACATGGCCGTGTGTAGCCATATGCCCTGGTCGTGTCCCCTTCTGCGTCCAGTTGCAAAATGACCTTCTTTTGCTCCAAAAGTGCATCGTTTTCCCCATGAAATGCTATCTTGCACAAAAAAGAACAAAGAGCATATCTCCACACCAGAAAATATGAAATGCATGCAAAACAAAGTAAAATATGCATGGTACAAACATAAAATGTAATGAGATGTGAGCGAAAACTACTCCTAAAACCCTATATATTTTGCTCACATCAGCCTCAGCTCTGGCCATTTTTGGCCAGAGCTAGGCATGATTCATGCCAAGTTAGGCACGTCAGTGTGAGACTCTATATTGTCCATTTAACTTCATTTAAGTGCAATATGGTCGTACTAAGTCCCAACATGACCATTAGATGTTCTATAGCCTCCGTTTCGTACCCCTTTGGCCTGGTCCAACCAGATCTAACCTCTCTCTCTATGAGAATCTCATTCTCAAACTTGTTTTACATCTCTAGATCACCTATATTGTGTGTAACCCAATAGGTTCCCGACTATGTTGGTCATTCATAATTAACTCATTAATTATAAATAGATCATGAGTGGAACCTAATAGTACATCATGACCCCCTATTGACTGAAAAGTCCAAGTAGACTTCAGAACATTCCTGAACCCTTCGACAACTACAGTTGTTTTGTGCCTTGTTTCTTTCACTCATCTGATACCCACTTGGTTCAGGACATAGTCTATATGCTAGTCCCCACTAGGCTGTCTATGTCACATCTAGCCCAAGTTAGTTTTCTTGTCCTATGGTTTCAAGTTACTCCTACATGTTTCCAAGAAGACCATCTTCTTAACATGCTTGCTCTTGCCAGAGACTTCTAAGTAACAATCCTAACAAAAGGCCTAGGGTATACATCTCCTTTATAAGGAGTGGTGAATCCTCTGTGGGTTATTCAAACATCTTTGATCACTTTGACTTATACCCAATCATCTTGGAGTTACACCTCCTATGGAAATGGTTGCGAAGAAGTCAAAGTATAAGTCACCATAATCAAGATTATTTGAATATCTCAAATCTAAGGAAGCTCACACTCGAGTCAATGAAACTTCAATGACAAAAAAAATCATATGAAGTTTCATAGCAGGTAACTCCAATAAACTACTTACCTTAACTAGCATCAACATGTTCACTTTCGACATCTCTATGCTTCCATTTAGTGAGTATTGAATGTTTGGATAAACCAAAGAGCATAACATGTGCTAGTCTTACAGAATTGTTGATGTCCAATCTCATTAATTCATTGACTAGGGATAGTTTCAATACTTACATATTTACACACGATGAGATGTCCACTAATTGTGATCCAATCACAATTTCTCTCATGTTATATATCATATTGTAAACTTCAGTAGATGAGTTTAAGATCCAATCAAATACATAGACAAATTATTGGTAAGAACATTGCTAAGAACAACCTTGGAGAGAGTCCAACAAGTCATTCTTAGTTCTAGTGGTAGGTATTAACAGTACCAATTATATAACATTTATATAACTATCACTTTATGCTATCAACTAATTGAATGTTTACATATACATTAGGTTGTTAACTCATTAACATATATGCATCATATACATATCGCCTAATTGGACCTTTGTCAACATTGACCTTGGAGAGAGTTCAACAAATTAATGCTTTTAGTTAGGGCCAACCCATTAATCATGAGATCAAAATTAAATAGTTCGAACACATCTAATTTTCTAGCCAAGCTTGGAGAGAGTCCAACAATTCAAACTGGAAACTTAAACTCTAGTTCTTACTATCTAATAGGATATCGAATCTTAAATGGTTTGAACATGTTCAATGTCATGTCAGACTTGGAGAGAGTCCAACGATCCCAACATGAAAATGAACTCTAGTTCAACCATAATAATGGAA
The DNA here is from genome assembly GCA_025175895.1 of Wurfbainia villosa. Lineage (NCBI taxonomy): Eukaryota > Viridiplantae > Streptophyta > Magnoliopsida > Zingiberales > Zingiberaceae > Wurfbainia > Wurfbainia villosa. Next base: position 99,491,605 of record CM045997.1, on the reverse strand, counting down.
GGTGCAAACCCTAATATTTACACTAGGGATTTTCAGGTTAATCTAAGTCTCATCAATTAACTACTATGTAAGCCTATGTGTTTTATAAATAGTTTACAAGACTAGCTTACACATATAATCATATTAATTACAAAACAATCATGCATTGTATTGTACACTAATTAACAACACCCAAAGTCAAATTAGGAAACAATTTCCAAATATGTATGTGGGCCAAGCATTGTTCGCATATCCCACCATCTGGAACTTGGCATGCAGAATGTGCAACTATTCCAATGCATGGATCGCCTATGCTCCGACCTCACGCCATGCTGCTAGCACCTTTCGTGCTTCTAGGCAAACCCTCAGATAGGTACAATCAAGCATATACTATAATCAAATATTATATACATGCAAAATTAACTCTACAATTAGAAACCAAAAGAGAAAAACTAAGGTTGCATTAGGAAATAATTTTCCCTATGCACAAATGAGCCGAGCATTTAACGCACATTGTTAAGGCAATCAACCCATGAATGATGTGGTTTTGATGTGTGTGGCAAAGGGTTTAAGTTAGAATTGTTATGTGATTTAATATATGTATTGAAGTCGTGCAAGACTTAGTAATTCACACATGGGATTGGCTTGATGTTAGCATTGGTGTCCTCATATCATCCTACAGGATCTCAAGGCACAAGAGGTGGCTCCCCATGTGCCATGGGCTGAGGCCGAGGTATCACCTCCATCTGTCCATCTCCGGTCCGTAGCCCCGCTAGTGTGAAGTTATGCATTGATATACAGTCGTAAACCTCGGAGAGCGCCCTCAAAGATCCCCTGGAAATGTTAATGCCTATGGACTCTAACCATGCAGTGATGATATGTCTAAACGACATATGAACTTTCCCTTGCACAGGGGATATGAAATGGACAATGCAATATTCACATCTAATCTATGACGCATGGCATACATGAGGAAGAGATGGGGAGGCCGAATCTTGGCCAGACCCCGAGTCACAATAGGGAGAAAGCACCCAACAATGACTTTGTAGAGCACATTGTCAGGTGCAGATAGCTCAGTGATAGGAAATAGGTTCTGAGCTGGTGGGCGAGGATGGCAAAAATTTTTCTCAAGCATGGAGTCTAAAGAAATATGATCAAAAGGCTCAGGAAGAGGGGCATCGAAGGTAGGATAGAAGATGAAGGTATCATCCGATGGCCTACACTCAAGGAACTATTGCAAGATCGCAGGAGTGAACTCCAAGTCGCGTTTTGCAATGCGAGTGGTGTAAGTAGGACCATCGTCTACCTTCCTTAAATTTTGATAAAACTCCTTAAGGAGATCATCATTGATGGCATGTTTACATAGAGCGATCTTCATGAGTTGATAGTACATTAAGATCTCCATGACATTGCTATAGTAATGACTAAAGAATTGATTATCGATGTACCTAACCGCCATCGGTTGGTACAATCATGATCCACCCTCATTTGGATTGTTCCTACGTGGTCTTCTACATGAATGCAATGCAATGCAATGGAATACGATGATACAAACACAATGATTAGATCAAAATGAGTTGTAAAAACAAAAAATTTAGGGTTTAAGGGGTATAGAAATTATACTTTGGTGCCATTTGAAGTTGATGAGGAGAAGGCGCAAGGCAACCGGACAATTGGTTTGCTGAAGAGAACGCCGGAAAGATCGCCGGAGGAAAGATCTCACCGAAACCCTAACACAAGAAAAATCACCGGAGAGGAAACCTAAGGCTGTGAGAATGCTATTAGGGCTATAGAGAAATCAAAAACATGAATGGGAGAGATGGCTTTCAAACCTAGGGTTTTTTGGTCACCGGCGTGGATGGGAAGGACTGGTCGGAGAAGGTGGGTGACGATCGGAGAAGAAAATCGCGAAGGAAGAAAGCGTGAAGACGGCGAACCATAGCGGTTCGGCGTAATAAAATCGCGACGCAGTCGACTGATGTGTGACATAAGTCGACTGATGGCGGGTTATTGAGCGGTTTACTAAATCAGAAGTCGACTGCTCCGGCTCAGCACTCGATGGCTGAGCATTCTATGTTGAGCTACAGTAACATCAGTCGACTGATACTGGGAATCAGTCGACTAATGTGATCATCACTCGACTGCTGAGCGAGCCACTCGACTGATGACTCTTCTCCCCCGATGAACAGTACCAACAGTCGATTGATGTATCTTATCAGTCGACTTATGTACACATCGAGAGTCCGAGCGACAAGACTCGATCACTGGACTCATCAGATCGTGCATAAGATGATCACGATCGATAGATTGAGAATTTGATTTCTTCATTTAATTTGTTTCATTTTATCATATTTATTCTTGTATGTCGAATATATTAATGTTATGCTTATATTCATGTACATGTTAATGTATTTTTGGCATTTTATTTCATTTTAAAAAACATTAACATCCAATGGTTTCAAAATCCTAACATCTCACCCTTTCTAAGTGTTGAATACACAATCAAGGTGAAAGACCTATTTTGTGAGATGCAATATACCATAAACATTCCTTCCATGCAAACATATGGTAAAACACATGAAGCATGGTAAGTGTAAGACATCAAGGTGTGTAGCACTTGAGTATCACTCTTGATGTAACTTCTAAACCTTAAGACAATTCTCTTGATACACTAATTCCCAAAGTGTGCCAAAACTCAAAATGACACACTATGGCCTCTAAATCTAGATTGTGCCAATTTTATTGATTTTTCATGATTCCAAAAATGTATTGGCATATCCTAAAATCTTTTAGGGTATAAGATCAAACCTATTTCCAAGGTATCCATAACCTTGAAAATAACCTAAAATATCAACTTTGCTATGGTTGAGTTAACAACCCATCCAATCAAAGTTGGCACATCCTAACCCATTTAGTGTGAGTCAATCACGCTCCTTGGAACCCAAAATCTATTTGAGCTCATTGGATTAGTTAAGTATTCCTTAGGGATGACCTCCCTAGATACCCTTCTAATGACCCTTCTAGGCTTATTTGCCTTGTTCATTATGGTCTTGTCATGGTTAACCTTAGAGATTGCCTCCCTAGTAACCTTCTTAGTGACTTCCTTAGGTTTCTTAGAAACCCTAGCCACTAGGCACACACCATGGTTGGCCTTAGGGATAATTTCCCTAGAGACCTTGGTTTTCTTAGATTTAGGTTTAGTTCCATAATCAAATGAAACATTGTGGTAAGTAGACATTACTTTCTTAGACATAGACTTGTGACCCAAACCTTGTCTCCTAGATCATTCTTGCCTCTTACACCCTTTATGTTGAATTCTAGATCCTAGAGTTTGACAATTTGACCTTTTAAATTGATTTTGCATACTTGCAAGGGTCTTTTCCAATTTCTCAAGCCTTAACCTTAAGACTTGATTTTCTAACTCTAAACTCTCTAATTTTTTGTGCCCATTATTTCTTTGATCATTTTTGTTATTTCTAGACATATGTCTAGAATTCTTAGCATTAAAACTTAGATGTTCTTCTATTTTCTTAATGCTTTCCTTAGGTAATATTGATTTAGGGACATTAGTCCCAAATTTCTCCTTACTTCCTAAGTTAACATTCTTAGCTCCTAGGCAATAGAATCTATTTCTACTAACATGCTTTTCATGAGTAATAGCAATTGAATTAAAAGCATGCTTTTGACTTTTAAATTTAGAAGATGCATTATTAACTTTTACCTTAGGGATTGCTTTAGAAGCTCCCCCTACATGTGATACTCCCTCTGAGTCTTCTTGTCCCCCTAGAGCATTGACTCCTATAGTACCCCTTTTGATGACACTTGAAGCAAATGATGCGCTCCTTGCTCCTTTGACTATGGGCATCGACATCCTTGACCTTTGGCACTGGTGAACTTTTCTTGACCCTCTTTGGGCACTTGCTCTTATAGTGCTCGGTTTCCCTACACTCAATATAATATTCATTTTATTATTAATTGGCATGCTTGAGTTACCTAGGGTGGTGGTGAGGTTCTCTTGAGCTTGCTCTTCCTTTCTACAGGATGTAGATGGTTCTTCTTGTTGCTCCGGTGTTGAGGATGCTCTAATCTCCTCCCCCTCAATCCTTGAGGTGAAGGTTTCCTCCAATTTTTCCTCTTCCTCTTCCACCGATCCGGAAGTTGACTCCTTCTCAACTTCCGAATCCTCACTTGCTTGTGAGGATGAGCTCTCTTCTTCCTCTTCCTTTTCTTCTTGGATTGAGTGAGACTCCTCATTGAATCTTGCCAATTTGCTCCATAGCTCCTTGGCATCCATGTAATCCCCTAGCTTGCACAAAACATCATTAAGGATTAAATCTTCCAAAAGTTTTGTTACCTTAACTTCGGTCTTGAACTTTTGGCGTTGCTCTTGGGTCCACTTCTTCAATTTTAGGACCTCTCCCTTCTTACCCCTAGGAGGTTCAAAGCCTTCTATGAGGATGAACCAATCCTCTATGTCCATCATCAAGAATGTCTCCATTCTTGCTCTCCACGTCGAAAAATCTTCTCGGTCGTATGGTGGAGGAGTGTTGATGTCCCATCCAAGCTTGTCTTGGAATTCCATAGTCCCTCTAGCTTCTTTACCTCCCAACTGTTAGCCCGTAGAAGAGCCCCGGGCCCTGATACCACTTGTAGGAGATCGTTGGAACGCTAGAGGGGGGTGAATAGCTTATAATCATAGTGTGATGGATTTCATTTGTGATCGAGTCTACAAATTTCGTTAGCGCACCGCATAAATAACAAAAATAATGCAATAACGAAATAGACAACAACAAATACACAAGTATTTAATGTGGTTCGGAATCGAACGGTTTCTACTCCACGGATCGGGCTCTAAAAGCCCTAGCAATGCAAACACGCACTACTAATCACAATAACTCCTTCTCGACACAAGTCGGAGGTGGAGAAACCTTGTACAAATGATCTTAAAATAGCAAGAATGAAATACAATCAATATACAATGCAAATACAAAAGACAAGTAAAGAAAAACTTTACAACACTTGCTTTTGATTGCTTGAATGCTTGGTTGCTTGACTTGCACTTGGAGACCGGATTTGCAGCAACAAATCGCCCCAAAAGCTCTCAAGAACCGGATAGCTTTTTCTCCTCTACGAGTTCCATTTATATCTTCTACCTAGGCAGGAAAAAGCCAATCAGTCGACTGATCGGGACCATTAGTCGTGATCGCATTCTTGTGAGACAGCGGTGTAATCATGCGAAAAAAATCCAGCGGCTAGGACATTGAAATCGGTGATCATGACCATCGTTCATTGTTCCATCATCACTCATTGTGTGACATAGCGGTCGGTGAGACTCCGATACATTCCCCAAAACCCAGAATCGGTCGGTGATGTTGTGATCGGTCATTGCTCATCAATCGATCGACTTCCAAGCTCAGCGGTCATTGCTGGGGACCACATCCAGCGATCGAGCCTAGTTGACTCTCACGGTCATTGCCATATGACACTAGTCGACTGACACACCTCAAATATGAGGTTTTAGCCCAAGTATGGTTCCCCCAAACTTGCTAGACCACCCTTAGCCTAGTCCTAAGTCTTCTAGCAACCTCCATCAGCCTCATGCCTCTCGGATCTCTCAAAGTCATCCATGACTTGTTCATCCATTGCGCTAGCCTTCAGGTGCTTCCATCAGCTATGTCATGCTAACGGTGTCTACACCGCCAAGGCACATTGGACATACGCTGACAAGACTCCGCTTGGACTTTATGTCACCAATATCAAACCCCTTGGACTTTCCCTTGCCAATTCATGTTGGACTTTCCATGCCAAGACCGATGCTTGGACTTTTCCTTGCCAAGACCCATGCTTGGACTTTACATGCCAAGTACTCAAGATTTGGACTTTCCATGACATGGTCAACTCCAGTCAACCATCAAAGTCTCCCTCGAGTCAAACTCAATCTGGTTAAACATAACCCGGGTTGATTGTATAAACAATCTCCCCAAAACATCAACAGACATTAATGTCAAACATCAATGTCAACTCACTTTGTCAAACATCAAAACATCACTCGAGTCTGGTCAATTGTGACCTGGGCCGATTGCACCAACAATCTCCCTGTTTTTGATGTTTGACAAAAACAACCTTGAGTTAGGCCCCTAACTCAAATCTCCTTACCAATTATCCAAATTGGTAATTTTATGTTCTCCCCCTTTTTGACATACATCAAAAAGGTTTACTCTCCAAGGAGGTCAATGTCTTATGTCCCAATGAGATCTTACAATCTCCCCCTTGGTCCAAAGATACCTAAGATGCCTACCATCTTCCTAGTGATAAGTCCCATATCACTCAAGAGAAGCAATCCTATACACTCTCCCAATTTCCAAATTGGGTATCTCAAATCCCATTTTCCCTCTCATGAGAAAAAGTACCATCCATCATCCCATGATGGATACCTCCCCCTAAAGGCTTGCTCCCCCTTGACAATTACACCAACAATGTCCTTAGGAAGTCCCTAAGCCAATAGGAACTTTAAACCATCAAGAATAAGGTTCAAAGTTCAAAAATGAACTATCCACACCTTCAATTTGATACATCGACCTAACACCTCTCCAAATCCATATCCAATGGATTTTTTACCCTTTATAATGCTTTCCAAAGCATATCCTAGGGTTAGGAGTGGTTAGGAACCTTTACCGTAGCTAAAATCGGGTTAAACAACCTTGTTTATCCCGAAATCAGGCTATCAGTCGAGTCCTGTAGAAACCAGTCTACTAAAGTGCCCATCGATCGCACCAAGCGGCGATCGGCCCAATCATGCGGCGATTCTGCGAGCAATTTTTCACCAAGGCGGTTTCCGCTAGGCGATGCCATTGTGCTTGAGCGCGAGCGATTCGCTAAGTGGTTTTGCCACCGGGCTATTTTCAAGGTGATTTTCGGAAGTTTCGCGAGCGATTGCCACGAGGCGGTTGCCACGAGCGTGCCGCACCCATCGATCGATCACTACCCTCAAGTTTGAAAAAACATAAGTAATTATACATAGGATGAAAAATCACGAAATTTCATATGTATAATACTTATAACACATACAATCGGTGAAAAATATTTTAACCATTAAAAGATGAGATTGATACAAAGTTCAAAAACTATTAAACTTTAAAGTTTTTGATCTACTTTGTATCAACTTCTACAATGATGATTGCTATCAAAAGATAGACTTCACCAAGGTTTTCTAAAGTGATTTAAAAATGTTTTTGAAAACCTATTTTGAACCATGGACTATTGGCTAGATATACATGACTTGTATATTAGCTTTCCTCATGATTCTTAGTGATGATTGAAATAAGTTTAAGTTCATCTAGATACACTACCTATGCACCTTGAACCTAACTTATTATCCTAACATCTCACATGTTATCTAAGGTGTATATACACACATACATGTCAATTTAGATGTGAGATGTGGAGTTAGGATTATTATAGCCTCATGCATTTTCTAGGCAACCCTACTTGATTCCCTTATAAATGGGACTCCAAGTCATGTCATTGTCCTTAACTCAATTTTAATCAAGTTAAATGCATGAATGATCATGGCATAAATGATAACAATAATAAAGCAAGGCAATGATCATGATGTCATGACATATGAATAAACTCTAAAAATGAACATGACATCTACAATAATCCTAAACAGTATCATGACATGTTATATGATAATATAGAATTTGATGTCATGACATGACAAATTTGGATAAACAAGCACATTAATACAAACATATAGTCAGACATAAACAATTTTTATAAACAAAACATTTCATTCAATTAAAAACTTCACTTTTTACATCCAAAATAGAAGTTTGAAAACGCTCAACTAGAAACATAATTCCTAAACATCCTCTATCGCTAATCTTCTGCAGAAGGTGGAGGCGAAGGAGGTTGCTGGCTCAGGGTCCAGACCCGCATCATCTCGTACATGTCAAGCTAACGTTGCTCCATGCAGCTCTGGCACTCCTCAATCCGGGTGTGGCGCTATTCCATCCGGGTGTGGTGCTCCTCCATCCGGCTGAGGTGCTGACCCATGGAGGACTGTCCTGATATAATCTCTGCCAATCGAGAGTCAATCGTCTACTGGTAATCCTGGAATCTGGCCTCCAACTGTGTAACACGATCTGAAGGCTCTGCTACTGATGCATCTGCTGGCATCTAGTCATCCTCGTCAGCAGCATCGGGGTCCTCATACCATTCTGTAGGCTCTCCAGGCACTAGAGGTGGCTCCCCATGTGCCCTGGGTTGAGGCCAAGGTATCAACTCCATCTATCCATCTCCGGTCCACAGCCCCACCAGTGTGAAGTTATGCATTAATATATAGTCGTAAACCTCGGATAGCGCCCTCAAAGATCCCCTGAAAATGTTAATGCCTATGGACTCTAACCATGCAGTGATGATATGTCCAAACGACATATGAACTTTCCCTTGCACAGGGGATATGAAATGGACAATACAATGAAACATGTTCAATGCAATGTTCACATCTAATCTATGATGCATGGCATATATGAGGAAGAGATGGGGAGGCCAAATCTTGGCTAGACCCTGAGTCACAATAGGGAGAAAGCACCCAACAATGACTTTGTAGAGCACATTGTCAGGTGCAGATAGCTCAGTGATAGGAAATAGGTTCTGAGCTGGTGGGCGAGGATGCCGAAAAATGTGCTCATGCATGGAGTCTAAAGAAATATGATCAAAAGGCTCAGGAAGAGGGGCATCGAAGGTAGGATAGAAGATGAATGTATCATCCAATGGCTTACACTCAAGGAACTCCTGCAAGATCGCAGGAGTGAACTCCAAGTCGCGTTTTGCAACGCGAGTGGTGTAAGTAGGACCATCGTCTACCTTCCTTAAATTTTGATAAAACTTCTTAAGGAGATCATCATTGATGGCATGTTTACATAGAGCGATCTTCATGAGTTGATAGTACATTAAGATCTCCATGACATCGCTACAGTAATGTCTAAAGAATTGATCATCGATGTACCTAACCACCATCGGTTGGTACAATCGTGATCCACCCTCATTTGGGTCATTCTTACGTGGTCTTTTACATGAATGCATTGCAATGCAATGGAATGCGATAATACAAACACAATGATTAGATTAAAATGAGTTGTAAAAACAAAAAATTTAGGGTTTAAGTGTTATAGAAATTATACTTTGGTGCCATTTGAAGTTGATGAGGAGAAGGCGCAAGGCAACTGGACAGTTGGTTTGCTGAAGAGAACGTCGGAAAGATCGCCAGAGGAAAGATCTCGCCGGAACCCTAACACAAGGAAAATCACCGGAGAGGAAACCTAAGGTTGTGAGATGCTATTAGTGTTGGTGCAATCAGCCTAGGTCACGATTGACCAGACTCGAGTTTGACTCGAGTGATATTTTGATGTTTGACAAAGTGGTTTGACATAGTATGTTTGACATTGATGTCGGTTAATGTTTTGGGGAGATTGTTTATACAATTGACCGAGGTTATAGTTGACCAGACTCGAGTTTGACTCGAGGGAGACTTTGATGGTTGACTAGGGTTGACCATGTGATTATGGGAAAGTCAAAGCATGGGTCTTGGCAAGGTAAAGTCCAAGTCATGGGTACTTGGCATGGTAAGTCCAAGTGGGACACTTGGCATTTGGGAAAGTCCAAGTCTTGAGTGCTTGGCACAAGGGAAAGTCCAAGCATGGGTCTTGGCATGTAAAGTACAACATGGGTTGGCAAGGGAAAGTCCAAGCTTGAGTCTTGGCATTTGAGAAGTCCAAGGGGTTTGATATTGGCGGCGTAAAGTCCAAGGGTAGAGTCTTGACAGCATAAGTCCAATGGTTAGCGGCGTAAAGTCCAAGCGGAGTCTTAGCGGCGTAAGTCCAATGTGCCTTGGCGGTGTAGACACTGTTAGTATGACATAGCCGATGGAAGCACCTGAAGGCTAGCACGATGGATGAACAAGTCATGGATGACTTGGAGGGATCCGAGAGGCGTGAGGCTGATGGAGGTGGCGAGAAGGCTTAGGTCTAGGCTAAGGGTGGTCTAGCAAGTATGGGGGCACCATACTTGGGTTAAAACCTCATGTTTAAGGTTAGAAGTCGACTGACATTATGGCCGGTTCGATTGTCATGAGTCGACTTGAGTTCGACTGCCGGCTTGAAATTTGAAAATGTCTTGTGCGGTCATTGCTCATTGGTAGAAGTCATTATTAGTGATCGATCGGCCCGCCATGGATGACAATCGACTGATGGTTTGGCCACGAACACATAACGCTCCGTAGCTGACTGGGCAGTCGGCTACGGGCGCTGACAGTCGACTGCCAATGTTGGTAGTCGACTGCCAAGAGATCCATTGGAATTTTTCCAGCGTGGCTCGAACCATTGTCTCATGACAACAGTGGCATCACTCGACTGGAGCCTTATGGCAGTCGACTGATAGGCAAAAATCTAGGTCGCGCAGAAGGATAAAAGGAGCTCGATGGGAGGGTTTTTGCACATGGTTTCTTGAGCATCCTTGGGGCGATTTGTTGCTGCAAATCAGGGTCTCCAAGGTCATTCTTCAAGCAACCAAAAGCAAGCAATCCAAGCATTTGTAAAGTGTTTTCTTTACTTGTATTGCATTATATTCCATTGTATTTACTTGTATTTTCATTGTATTACTATTGTATACATTGTACGAGGTTTCTCCACCTCCGGATTGTTCCGAGAAGGAGTTATTACATAGTGGTGTGCTTGTGGCATTGCTAGGGCTCGTTTGAGCCCGATCCGTGGAGTAGGAACCGTGAGGTTTCGAACCATATTAAATATTTGTGTATTGGTGTGTTCGTGTTTGTCTTACTTTGTTATTGTTTTTATTATTATCATTCCGCTGCGCATAACGAGTTTTGTAGAGACGAACGCGAAAGATTTCCATCATCTTACAAGCACAACGCTATTCACCCCCCCCTCTAGCGGGCACACAGGTTCTAACAAGTGGTATCAGAGCGAGGCCGCTCTTGAAGTTTAACAACTAAGGGAGCACGCTAGAGGGTGAAGATGGAAGTCCAAGAACGACTAGGTTGGGATATCAACACACCTATCCCTTATACCTTCTATGGACAAGAAGGTTTTAGACAATGGAAGGCAAGGATCAAAGATTTCTTAATAATGAGGGACTTCGAAGAATGGTCCATTTTAATGGAGGGATATAGCTATCCAATAGGACCAAAGGGAGGGTTCCTCAAGAAAAAGAGATGGACCGAAGAGCAAGTCCAAGCCTTCGAGAAAAATTTTTAATTGATTTAATACCTAACAATATCTTGTGTATGTTAGGTAATTATGTAGATGCCAAGGAGCTATGGAGCCAAGTGGCCAAGCTCCATGAAAGTCCATCGCCGGTCCAAGAGGAAGGGACCGAAGGGGCAAATGCATCATCCTCACAAGGAAGTGAGGACTTGGAGGTTGAGAGGCCATCAACATCCAAGGAGGAAGAGGGAGAAGAATTGGAGGAGACCTCCAACTCAAGGATTGAGGGGGAGGAGACTAGAGCACCCTCAACACCGGAGCAACAAGAAGAATCATCTACATCCGGTAGAGAGGAAGAGCATGCTCAAGAGGACCTCACCTCCACCCTAGGTAATTCAAACATATGTGTTAATAATAAGATGCATATAATATGTTTTGAGTGTAGGGAAACCGGGCACTACAAAAGCAAGTGCCCAAAGAGAGTAAGAAAAACTCCTCCGACACCAAAAGTCAACACAAAGGTCAAAGATGCCGGTGCCTCAAGTCAAAAGAGCAAGGAGCATATCATATGCTTCAAGTGCAACTCAAAGGGGCATTACCGGAGTCAATGCCCTAGGGGGAAGAAGAAGGGGCAAGAGGGAGCTACACATGTAGGGGGAGCCTCTAAGGCTAACCCTAAGGTATTTTTAAATAAAGCTCCTTATTCAAATAATGTCAAAAAGCATGCTAGAAATAATTTTAGCAATCTTGCTATCTATCATAAAGAGCATGCTAGAAATAAGGAATTGTGTCTAGGAGCTAAGAATGTCTACCTTTCAAAGAAGGAAAAATTTGGGACTAATGTCCCTAAAAATGTCATACCTAGGGAATCTATTAGGAAAATACAAGAGCACCTAGGTTTTAACCCCAAATGGACTAGGCATATGCCTAGGAAGAACCATGCCTAAGGATTAAATCAAAATTCTAAAATTGGGCAATTAGAATTAGAGAACCAAGCCTTGAGATCAAGGCTTGAGAAATTAGAAAAGACCCTCAAGATTATGCAAAATCAAATGCAAGGGTCTAATGGTCAAAGTCAAGGGTCAATATCTCAAAGTCAACATCTAGGACCCAAGAAACAAAAGTCAACCAAGGGCAAGAATGGTTTGGGTCACAAACCTAAGCCTAAGATGACTTATCATAATGTTCCATTAGATTATAGAATACAATCTAGGTCTAGGAAGACATAGGTTACTAGGGAAGTTATCCCTAAGAGTAACCAAGGTTTGTACCTAGTGGCTAGGGTTTCTAGGAAACCTAGGGTGACCACTAAGAAGGTTGTAAGGGGAGTTACCCTAGAGTCAGCCTAAGTAAGACCCAAATGACCAAGGCAAACAATCCTAGGAGGGTCATTAGGAGGGTATCTAGGGAGGTTATCCCTAAGGAATACCTAATTAACCCTAGGAGCTCAAATAGGTTTTGGGTTCCTAAGAGCGTGATTGATTCACGCTAGATGGGTTTAGGGTGTGCCAACCTTGATTGGATAGGTAGTTAACCTAACCATGGTAAAGGTGGCACTTTAGGTCATTTTCAAGGTTATGGTTACCATGGGAATGTGGTTTGATTTTGAATCCTAAAGGTTTTTAGGATGTGCCAATATTAATTATGAAGTTTGATAAATCAATCAAATTGGCACAATTTAGGTTTAGAGGTTAGTGTGTCATTTTGGGTTTTTGGCACACATGAGAGATTAGTGATAATATGACAAAATATATTTAATTATATCAAATGGCAATTAATATTAAAATTTAGGTATTATTATACCTATATATTTTATTTGCCATGTTTTGTTTGTCATATAACATGCCATGACATCATGCTTATTTTTAATCATTTTATATGTCATGTTCATGTTTAGGATTAAAGTTTTAAATGTCATGTATTTTTAGATTATATCTTATGCCATGACATCATGATTATGAGCATGTGTTTATTTATATTATCTCTAATGTCATAATCATTCATGCATTTAAGAAAATTTTGATTGAAATTGATTTAAGGACAATGGCATGACTTGGAGTCCCATTTATAAGGGAATCAAGTAGAGTTGCCTTAGAAAAATGCATAAAATCCTAGATTAGGGAGAACAAAACCCACATCTCACATTACATTGACTTGTATGTGTATTTTATACACCCTAGATACATGTGAGATGCTAGGATATGAGTTAAGTTCAAGGTGCATAGTTTTTGCATCTAGATGAACTAAAACTCATCTTATTTCAATGTGGATCATTGGGAAAGCTTGTGTACAAGTCATGTACATTAAGCCCAAGAAATATGATCCAAAATACGGTTTTGAAAACATTTTAAAATCATTTTAGAAAACCTTGGTGAAGTCTATCTTTTGATAGCAATCACCATTGATGAGATTGATACAAAGTAAGCTAAAACTTTAAAGTTTTTGTTTACTTTTGAATTTTGTATCAATTTCGATATTTTATGGGTAAAATAATTTTCAAATATTTTTCACCCATTGTATTGACTATAAGTAATATACGTATCAAATTTTGTGATTTTTCGATATACATAGAATTACTTATGACTTTTCAAAATTCGATTCTGATAGTTGAAATTCGAGAATTTCAGTTATCAGTCGCCTGCCGCCTGATGGCAGTCGACTGATGTGAGTGACAGTCGATTGATTACTGTAAGTAGTCGACTGCCAAGCTAATTTCGAGAAAAACAAGGTTGTTTAGCCCATTTTCAGCCATAGTAAATGTCCCTAACCACTCCTAACCCTAGGATATACTTTGGGAAGCATTATGAAGAGTGAAAATTCATTGGATATGGATTTGGAGAGGTGTTAGGTCAAAGTATCAAATTTAAGGGTGGAAGAGTTCATGTTTGAACTTAGAACCTTAATTTTGATGGTTTAGAGTTCCTATTGGCTTAGGGACTTCCCAAGGATATTGTTGGTGGAAGGTTCTAAAAATTAGGGCGATAGAAAAATCAAAAACATGAATGGGAGAGATGGCTTTCAAACCTAGGGTTTTTTGGTCGTCGGCGAGGATGGGAAGGACTGGTTGGAGAAGGTGGGCGATGATCGGAGAAGAAAATAGCGTAGGAAGAAAGCGTGAAGACGTCGAACCCTAGCGGTTCGACGTTATAAAATCGCGACGCAGTCGACTGATGTGTGACATAAGTCGACTGATGGTGGGTTATTGAGCGATTCTTGAACCAAGTCATTGCTCCTCGGCCAAGACTTTCATTCGAGCATTTTGTATCGAGTGCGGTAACATCATCGGTGATGATGTGATCATCACTGATCCGCGACGAGCCACTCGATTGATGACTCTTCTGCCTCGATGAACAGTACAATGATCGATGTACACATCGGTCGAGTCTGAAGCGACACTCATGATTGGACTCAGCGTATTATGAGATGATCACCGGTGATAGACTATATCAGTCGACTGATCTCTGATTTCCAGTTCTGAAATTGAGTAAATTTTGATTTCTTCACTCAATTTGTTTCATTTTATCATGTTTATTCTTGTATGAAGAATATATTAATGTTATACTTATATTCATGTACTTGTTAATGTATTTTGGCATTTTATTTCATTTTAACAAACATTAACATCCAATGGTTTCAAAATCCTAACATCTCACCCTTTCTAAGTGTTGAAATACACAATCAAGGTGAATGACCTGTTTTATGAGATGCAATATACCATAAACATTCCTTCCATGCAAACATATGGTAAAACACATGAAGCATGGTAAGTGTAAGACATCAAGGTGTGTAGCACTTGAGTATCACTCTTGATGTAACTTCTAAACCTTAAGACAATTCTCTTGATACACTAATTCCCAAAGTGTGCCAAAACTCAAAATGACATACTATGACCTCTAAATCTAGATTGTGCAAATTTTATTGATTTTTCATGATTCCAAAAATGTATTGGCACATCCTAAAATTTTTTAGGATATAAGATCAAACCTATTTCCAAGGTATCCATAACTTTGAAAATAACCTAAAATATCAACTTTGCTATGGTTGAGTAAACTACCCATCCAATCAAAGTTAACACATCCTAACCCATTTAGCGTGAGTCAATCACGCTCCTTTGAACCCAAAATCTATTTGAGCTCATTGGATTAGTTAGGTATTCCTTAGGGATGACCTCCCTAGATACCCTTCTAATGACCCTTCTAGGCTTGTTTGCCTTGGTCATTATGGTCTTGCCATGGTTAACCTTAGGGATTGCCTCCTTAGTAACCTTCTTAGTGGCTTCCTTAGGTTTCTTAGAAACCCTAGCCACTAAGCACACACCATGGTTGGCCTTAGGGATAATTTCCCTAGAGACCTTGGCTTTCTTAGATCTAGGTTTAGTTCCATAATCAAATGGAACATTGTGGTAAGTAGACATTACTTTCTCAGACATAGGCTTGTGACCCAAACCTTGTCTCCTAGATGATTCTTGCCTCTTACACCCTTTACGTTGACTTCTAGATCCTAGAGTTTGACAATTTGACCCTTTAAATTGATTTTGCATATTTGCAAGGGTCTTTTCCAATTTCTCAAGCCTTGACCTTAAGGCTTGATTTTCTAACTCTAACCTCTCTAATTTTGTGTGCCCATTATTTCTTTGATCATTTTTGTTATTTCTAGACATATGTCTAGAATTCTTAGCATTAAAACTTAGATGTTCTCCTATTTTCTTAATGCTTTCTTTAGGTAATATTGATTTAGGGACATTAGTCCCAAATTTCTCCTTACTTCCTAAGTTAACATTCTTAGCTCCTAGGCAATAGAATCTATTTCTACTAACATACTTTTCATGAGTAATAGCAATTGAATTAAAAGCATGCTTTTGACTTTTAAATTTAGAAGATGCATTATTAACTTTTACCTTAGGGATTGCTTTAGAAGCTCCCCCTACATGTGATACTCCCTCTTGAGTCTTCTTGCTCCCTCTAGAGCATTGAGTCCTATAGTACCCCTTTTGATGGCACTTGAAGCAAATGATTTGCTCCTTGCTCCTTTGACTTTGGGCATCGACATCCTTGACCTTTGGCGCCGGTGGACTTTTCTTGACTCTCTTTGGGCACTTGCTCTTATAGTGCTCGATTTCCCTACACTCAAAGCATATAATATTCATTTTATTATTAATTGACATGCTTGAGTTACCTAGGGTGGTGGTGAGGTTCTCTTGAGCATGCTCTTCCTCTCTACCGGATGTAGATGGTTCTTCTTGTTGCTCCGGTGTTGAGGATGCTCTAATCTCCTCCCCCTCAATCCTTGAGGTGTAGGTTTCCTCCAATTCTTCCTCTTCCTCTTCCACCGATCCGGAAGTTGACTCATTCTCAACTTCCGAATCCTCACTTGCTTGTGAGGATGAGCTCTCTTCTTCCTCTTCCTTTTCTTCTTGGATTGAATGAGACTCCTCATGGAATCTTTCTAGTTTGCTCCATAGCTCCTTGGTATCCATGTAATCTCCTAGCTTGCACAAAACATCATTTGGGATTAAATCTTCCAAAAGTTTTGTTATCTTAACTTCGGTCTTGAACATTTGGCGTTGCTCTTGGGTCCACTTCTTCAATTTTAGGACCTCTCCCTTATTATCCCTAGGAGGTTCAAAGCCTTCTATGAGGATGAACCAATCCTCTATGTCCATCATCAAGAATTTATCCATTCTTGCTCTCCACGCCGGAAAATATTTTCAGTCGTATGGTGGTGGAGTGTTGATGTCTCATCCAAGCTT
The DNA here is from genome assembly GCA_025175895.1 of Wurfbainia villosa. Lineage (NCBI taxonomy): Eukaryota > Viridiplantae > Streptophyta > Magnoliopsida > Zingiberales > Zingiberaceae > Wurfbainia > Wurfbainia villosa. The sequence continues at coordinate 99,474,649 of CM045997.1, read as the reverse complement.
GTCTTGGAATTCCATCTTCCCTCTAGCTTCTTTAGCTCCCGGTGGTTAGTCCGTAGAAGAGCCCCGGGCTCTGATACCACTTGTAGAGGATCATTGGAACGCTAGAGGGGGGGTGAATAGCTTGTAATCGTAGCGTGATGGATTTCGTTTGTGATCGAGTCTACAAATTTCATTAGCGCGCAGCGGAAATAATAGAAATAATGCAATAACGAAATAGACAACAACAAATACACAAGTATTTAATGTGGTTCGGAACCAAATGGTTCCTACTCCACGGATCGGTCTCTAAAAGCCCTAGCAATGCAAACACGCACTACTAATCACAATAACTCCTTCTCGACATAAGTCGGAGGTGGAGAAACCTCGTACAAATGATCTTATAACAGCAAGAATGAAATACAAGCAATATACAATGCAAATACAAAAGACAAGTAAAGAAAAACTTTACAACACTTGCTTTTGATTGCTTGAATGCTTGGTTGCTTGACTTGCACTTGGAGATCTAATTTGCAGCAACAAATCGCCCCAAAAGCACTCAAGAACCGAATAGCCTTTTCTCCTCCATGAGCTCCATTTATATCTTCTGCCTGGGCTAGAAAAAGTCGATCAGTCGACTAATCAGGACCATCAGTCAACTGATCACACTATTGCTATGAGACAACGATGTAATCCACGCTGGAAAAATCCAACGGCTAGGACATCAGTCGACTGATCATTGTTGGGTTTCCGGCACCACAGTGAGTGTGTGTCGAACATGTTTCGTAAACATGTGCGCAGCGGAATAAATAAAAAGTAATAAATCTAATTTATTACATCACACACACCACACGCATGCATAGTACAATGTGTGTAGACATAACCGTAGTTTCAAATTTTGCAATAAAAGGAAATTATTCTACGTATGCCTGACGTATCACGTGTAGCGGGAAAGGCATCAACCGGATTGACCCTCACTAGAATCGCCTCTATCCGTATCCACGCCGAGTATCTTCGGGATGACTTCATAAAGTCATTAGCCTCGTCTTCGTACGAGTCACTAGCCTCGTGTTGAAGACTATGTGATCGAGAGAAGATCACAATCCGAATCAAAATTCGGATTCAAAATCGAGTCCCCAAAACTCGCTTCTCCGGAGAGGTATTCATCAACCTTTTGACGAATCCTTCGTCCCCCACCTATGAGGATTATCAGAGATCGAATCCCCGGCAAGGTAGCCGCTGTCGGAGCTCCAAACGTCATCCAAACGATGCTCCTACAAGAAGGAAACAAGCTGTCCAGAAAACTGGACAGCTTGGTGGAAGATGCTATGTCGACCAAATAAGGAAAGCTAGGTGCTCACCTTGTTGCTGGAGCCAAGGAAGATCACCGGAGGGTCGCCGGCTGAAGCTTGGATGCCGGCAACAACTTGGACGGCAACACAAGGGGTGGGTGGCGGCTAGGGCTTGGGCACCGACTACAAGAGGAGAAGAGGGAGAGGGGGCAGCAACTTAATTAGGGTTAGGGCTCTCATTAAACCCTTGAGCCCTATTTTATAGAGAACAAATTCTCCTAATGGTTATTGGCTCATAACCAAAATCCGTTAACCCACTCCATTAATTTAAGTTAAAATAAACCAAACCGATTTGGTCTATTTTAAGTTAAAACGAACCGAACCAACTTTGGTTCATTCGTTTAAAACAAACCAAACCCCTTTGGTTTATTCTCCACCATTGGATTAGAACCAAACCAATTTGGTTCATTCATCATGTCTTCATAAGACACGGCCCATCCATGCTTCCATTGCGACTGAAACGATTTCATGCTCGATCCTTGTTTGGTTCTAACCAAACCTAGTTTCTCTCGGTCTGAGAATCTCATTCTCAAACTCGTTTTAAATCCTTTGGATTACGCTCATTGTGCGTGTGACCAAATAGGTTCTCGGTTTATGTTGGTTGTCTATAATTAACCATTAATTATAGAACAATCATGAGTGACACCTAGTAGTACATCATGATCCCCAATTAATCGAAAAGATCAACGGTTGATCCAGAACTATTTCTGAATCCCTTCAGTAACTACAATGAATCGTGCCACATTCCTTTCACTCATTTTATACCCACTTGGTTCAGGACATGATCTATAGTGTCAGTCCCCACTAGGTTGACTACGTCACACCTAGCCCAAGTATCATTTCCTCGTCCTACGGATTCTAGTTACTGCACATGTATCCAAGAGTACCTTACTCTAAACATATAATGCTTTGGCCAAAGACTTTAGTAACAATCCGACGAGAGGCCATGGGTATACATCTCCTCGTAAGGAGTGGTGAATCTTTTATAGGCTATTCAAACACCTTCGATCACTTCGACTTATACCCAATCATCCCGGGTTCACATCTCCTCAGAGATGCTTGCTTAAGATGTCAAAGCATAAGTCTTCATGATCAAGATGACTTAAATACTGCAAGTCAAAGGAACATCGCACTTAAGCTGCAGTAAGAACTTCATTGACATATCCATATATGCAGAGAACCATATGAAGTCTTACAGCTGGTAACTCCAATGAACTAGTTACCATAACTAGCATCCACGATTAACTCCGGACAGAATCAATGGTGTCCAAATCCATCAATTCATCGACTAGGGACAATTCCGATACATCACAATTACACATGTAGAGATACTCACTAGTTGTGATCCAATCACAAATTCTCTCATGCTATGAATCGTATCGTGGACATTCAGAAAATGAGTTTAAGATCTAATCAAATACATGAAAACATGTATACTCAAATAGTGAATCTTCATTTATCATATAAATGGTTCAAACATAAGGCGATTGCCTTAGGAAATCTCTCATATATTACTAACAATCATGACTATCAGTCGACTGTTCAAGACATCACTCGACTGCTGACCGCAGTGGTCGAGTGAGACTCCATTATGTGCCCCAAAACTCGAGAATCAGTTGACTGATATTGTGATCAGTCGACTGCTCATCCAATCAGTCGACTTCCAAGCTCTGGCAGTCGACTGCTGAGACACATCTCGCAGTCAAACCCTAGTTGACTCTCACAAGTCGACTGTCATATGACACCAGTCGACTGGCACACCTCAAACATGAGGTTTTAGCCCAAGTATGATTTCCCCATACTTGCTAGACCACCCTTAGCTTAGACCTAAGCCTTCTAGCCACCTCCATCAGCCTCATGCCTCTCGAATCCCTCCAAGTCATCCATGACTTGTTCATCCATTGCGCTAGCCTTCAGGTGCTTCCATCGGCTATGTCATGCTAACGGTGTCTACACTGCCAAGGCACATTGGACTTAAGCCGCCAAGACTCTGCTTGGACTTTACGCCGTCAACCATTAGACTTATGATGCCAAGACTCCCGCTTGGACTTTATGCCGCCAATACCAAACCCCTTGGACTTCTCAAATGCCAAGACTCAAGCTTGGACTTTCCCTTGCCAACCCATGTTGGACTTTCCGTGCCAAAACCCATGCTTGGACTTTTCCTTGTCAAGACCCATGCTTGGACTTTACATGCCAATACTCAAGACTTGGACTTTCCATGACATGGTCAACTCCAGTCAACCATCAAAGTCTCCCTCGAGTCAAACTCGAGTCCGGTTAAACATAACCCAGGTTGATTGTATAAACAATCTCCCCAAAACATCAACAGACATTAATGTCAAACATCAATGTCAACTTACTTTGTCAAACATCAAAACATCACTCGAGTCAAACTCAAGTCTGGTCAATCGTGACTTGGGTCGATTGCACCAACAATCTCTCCCTTTTTGATGTTTGACAAAAACAACCTTGAGTTAGGCCCCTAACTCAAATCTCCTTACCAATTATCCAAATTGGTAATTTTATGTTCTCCCCCTTTTTGACATACATCAAAAAGGTTTACTCTCCAAGGAGGTCAATGTCTCATGTTCCAATTAGATCTTACAATCTCCCCCTTAGTCCAAAGATACCTAGGATGTCTACCATCTTCCAAGTGATAAGTCCCATATCACTCAAGAGAAGCAATCCTATGCACTCTCCCAATTTCCAAATTGGGTATCTCAAATCCCATTTTCCCTCTCATGAGGAAAAGTACTATCCATCATCCCATGATGAATACCTCCCCCTAAAGGCTTGATCCCCCTTAACAATTACACCAACAATGTCCTTGGGAAGTCCCTAAGCCAATAGGAACTCTAAACCATCAAGAATAAGGTTCAAAGTTCAAAAATGAACTATCCACACCTTAAATTTGATACATCGAACTAACACCTCTCCAAATCCATATCCAATGGATTTTTTTACCCTTTATAATGCTTTCTAAAGCATATCCTAGGGTTAGAAGTGGTTAGGAACCATTACCGTAGCTGAAATCGGGTTAAACAATCTTGTTTATCCTGAAATTAGGCTATTAATCGAGTCCTGTAGAAACGATGGAGCGCCCATCGATCATTTGGAACCAATCGATTGGTAATCTTGGCGAGAGATTCTGCCATAGCACTTAGCGGCGATTTCGCGAGCGATTTCGCGAGCGATGCTACGCGCGGCGCTAGGCGATTTGCCAAGGTGGTTTTGCCGCCTGGGTTGTTTTGCCACCAGGGCAGCTGCCGCACCATCAGTCGACTGCCCTGTAGAGGCAGTCGACTGATAACTGAAAACCCAGTTTTTCAGTTATCAGAATCCAAGTTTGAAAAAACATAAGTAATTATACATAGCTTGAAAAATCACGAAATTTCATATGTATAATACTTATAACACATACAATCGGTGAAAAATATTGGAAAAATATTTTAACCATTAAAATATAAGATTGATACAAAGTTCAAAAACTATTAAAACTTTAAAGTTTTTGATCTACTTTGTATCAACTTCTACAATGATGATTGCTATCAAAAGATAGACTTCACCAAGGTTTTCTAAAGTGATTTAAAAAAGTTTTTGAAAACCTATTTTGAACCATGGACTATTGGCTAGATATACATGACTTGTATATTAGCTTTCCTCATGATTCTTAGTGATGATTGAAATAAGTTTAAGTTCATCTAGATGCACTACCTATGCACCTTGAACCTAACTTATTATCCTAACATCTCACATGTTATCTAAGGTGTATACACACACATACATGTCAATTTAGATGTGAGATGTGGAGTTAGGATTATTATAGCCTCATGGATTTTCTAGGCAACCCTACTTGATTCCCTTATAAATGGGACTCCAAGTCATGCAATTGTCCTTAATTCAATTTTAATCAAGTTAAATGCATGAATGATCATGGCATAAATGATAACAATAATAAAGCATGACAATCATCATGATGTCATGACATATGAATAAACTCTAAAAACGAACATGACATCTACAATAATCCTAAACAGTATCATGACATGTTATATGATAATATAGAATTTGATGTCATGACATGAAAAATTTGGATAAACAAGCACATTAATACAAACATATAGTCAGACAAAAACAATTTTTATGAACAAAACATTTCATTCAATTAAAAACTTCTCTTTTTACATCCAAAATAGAAGTTTGAAAATGCTTAACTAGAAACATAATTCCTAAACATCCTCTATCGCTAATCTTCTGCAGAAGGTGGAGGCAGAGGAGGCTGCTAGCTCACGGTCCAAACCCGTATCATCTCGTACATGTCAAGGTGATGCTGCTCCATGCGGCTTTGGCACTCCTCAATTCGGGTGTGGCGCTCTTCCATCCGACTGAGGTGCTGACCCAAGGAGGACTGCCCTGATATGATCTCTTCCAATCGAGAGTCAATCGTCTGCTTGTAATCCTAGAATCTGGCCTCCAGCTGTGCAACACGATCTGATGGACTTGCTGCTGATGCATTTGCTGGCATCCGGTCATCCTCGTCAGTAGCATCGGGGTCCTCATACCGTCCTGCAGGCTCTCCAGGCACTAGAGGTGGCTCCCCATGTGCCCTGGGTTGAGGCCGAGGTATCAACTCCATCTGTCCATCTCCGGTCTGCAGCCCCGCCAGTGTGAAGTTACACATTGATATATAGTCGTAAACCTTGGATAGCACCCTCAAAGATCCACTGGAAATGTTAATGCCTATGGACTCTAACCATGCTGTGATGATATGTCCAAACGACATATGAAATTTCCCTTGCACAGGGGATATGAAATGGACAATGCAATGAAACATGTTTAATGCAATGTTCACATCTAATCTATGACGCATGGCATACATGAGAAAGAGATGGGGAGGTATAATCTTGGACAGACCCCGAGTCACAATAGGGAGAAAGCACCAAACAATGACTTTATAGAGCACATTGTCAGGTGCAGATAGCTCAGTGATAGGAAATAGGTTCTGAGTTGGTGGGCGACGATGGCGAAAAATGTGCTCATGCATGGAGTCTAAAGAAATATGATCAAAAGGCTCAGGAAGAGGGGCATCAAAGGTAGGATAGAAGATGAAGGTATCATCCGATGGCCTACACTCAAGGAACTCCTGCAAGATCGCAGGAGTGAACTCCAAGTCGCGTTTTGCAACGCGAGTGGTGTAAGTAGGACCATCGTCTACCTTCCTTAAATTTTGATAAAACTCCTTAAGGAGATCATCATTGATGGCATGTTTACATAGAGCGATCTTCATGAGTTGATAGTACATTAAGATCTCCATGACATCGCTACAATAATGTCTAAAGAATTGATCATCGATGTACCTAACCACCATCAGTTGGTACAATCATGATCCACCCTCATTTGGGTCATTCCTACGTGGTCTTCTACATGAATGCAATGCAATTCGATGATACAAACATAATGATTAGATCAAAATGAGTTGTAAAAACATAAAATTTAGGGTTTAAGGGGTATAGAAATTATACTTTGGTGACATTTGAAGTTGATGAGGAGAAGGTGCAAGGCAACTGGACAGTTTGTTTGCTGAAGAGAATGCCAGAAAGATCACCGGAGGAAAGATCTCGTCGGAACCCTAACACAAGGAAAATCGCCGGAGAGGAAACCTATGGATGTGAGATTCTATTAGGGCTATAGAGAAATCAAAAACATGAATGGGAGAGATAGCTTTCAAACCTAGGGTTTTTTGGTCGTCGGTGTGGACGGGAAGGACTGGTCGGAGAAGGTGGGAGACTATCGGAGAAGAAAATCACGAAGGAAGAAAGCGTGAAGACGCTGAACCCTAGTGGTTCGACGTTATAAAATTATGATGCAGTCGATTGATGTGTGACATATGTCGACTGATGGCAGGTAATTGAGTGGTTTACTGAATCGGAAGTCGACTGCTCCGGCTCAGCACTCGACTGCTAAGCATTCTGTATCGAGCTATAGTAACATCAGTCGACTGATATTGGGAATCAGTCGACTGATGTCATCATCACTCGACTGCTGAGCGAGCCACTCGACTGATGGCTCTTCTCCCCCAATGAACAGTACCAGATCGGTGATGTATCTTATCGATCGGTGATGTACATTAGTCGAGTCCAGAAGCGACGACTCATTGCTGGACTCATCAGTATCGTGCTCTGATATGATCGGATCGTGATAGACTATATCAGTCGACTGATCTCTGATTTCCAATTCTGAAATTGAGTGAATTTCGATTTCTTCATTTAATTTGTTTCATTTTATCATGTTTATTCTTGTATGTCGAATATATTAATGTTATGCTTATATTCATGTACTTGTTAATGTATTTTGGCATTTTATTTCATTTTAACAAACATTAACATCCAATGGTTTCAAAATCCTAACATCTCACCCTTTCTAAGTGTTGAAATACACAATCAAGGTGAATGACCTATTTTGTAATATGCAACATACCATAAACATTCCTTCCATGCAAACATATGGTAAAACACATGAAGCATGGTAAGTGTAAGACATCAAGGTGTGTAGCACTTGAGTATCACTCTTGATGTAACTTCTAAACCTTAAGACAATTCTCTTGATACACTAATTATCAAAGTGTGCCAAAACTCAAAATGGCACACTATGATCTCTTAATCGAGATTGTATCAATTTTATTGATTTTTCATGATTCCAAAAATGTATTGGCACATCCTAAAATCTTTTAGGATATAAGATCAAACGTATTTCCAAGGTATCCATAACCTTGAAAATAACCTAAAATATCAACTTTGCTATGGTTGAGTTAACTACCCATCCAATCAAAGTTGGCATATCCTAACCCATTTAGCGTGAGTCAATCATGCTCCTTGGAACCCAAAATCTATTTGAGCTCATTGGATTAGTTAAGTATTCCTTAGGGATAACCTCCCTAGATACCCTTCTAATGACCCTTCTAGGCTTGTTTGCCTTGGTCATTATGGTCTTGCCATGGTTAACCTTAGGGATTGCCTCCCTAGTAACCTTCTTAGTGGCTTCCTTAGGTTTCTTAGAAACCCTAGCCACTAGGAACACACCATGGTTGGCCTTAGGGATAATTTCCCTAGAGAACTTGGTTTTCTTAGATCTAGGTTTAGTTCCATAATCAAATGGAACATTGTGGTAAGTAGGCATTACTTTCTTATGTAGGGATGTATACTGAAAAGTCTATCTTTTGTATGAACATCTTTATTTTGAAATAAGAATCACATGATCATTGTTTGCATATTTTTATGGTTATGCAATATTGTCTAATACGTTACATTGTAGATAACATGGTGTGTGGTGTCACACGGGAGATCTTGTTATCGACTCCTTGTAAAGTATAAGTAAAGGCTCACAACCGAGATGACTTTGGACAAACCATCGGAATGGTTGTAGTGTGATTTGGTATTGGTTTGTCTTGACCATAGAATCACACTAGTGCACTTTGTGTTTATTGAGCAGGACCGACACAGAGGTGATTCGATTTATTGCTGACTACATAATCGAATCGGACCTCAGATATTATTTAGTACATGCTCTTAATCCCGATATAATAACGGGCACATATACTTAGTACTCATCTCTTTGATTTACCAATGGGCGAGATTTATAGATTAAATCGATAGACTCGGTAAGTTGGGAGATGATATTATTTATATGGTGTGCCGTTGATTATAAGAGGAAATTGTGTCCTATATATTAGGATGATGATGTCCCCTTGAGGAGCTCATAAGGTTCATCATGTATAAACCACTGCAGTGGACTTGAGTCAGGCATGATGAAAAGGTTGAGTGGTACTACTCAAGGAGTTAGATGTTGATTAATTAATGGTCAGTAAATTAATTAATCGGCGGACATTCGAGATCTTAAACACGGGGAGAAAATGTACAAATAATATATGGAGCCCATATTATCATATGGGGGTTGGTGAGAATCGATGATGGACCTTTTTAGTGGATTGGATCATCATTAGTGGATCGGACTTTATGTGGGCTTGATCCATGGGTGGCCAAGACCCAACTCCTCCTCATGGTCCCTAATGTAGCCTATTAACACCTCATGAAGCTTAGATCCAATGGATAGAAACAAAACTCTAAGATCCATTGGTAGAGATCAAATCTCTAAGATCCGACGGTTGAGATTAAATCTCTAGATCCGACGGTTGAGATTAAATCCCTAGAACCAATGGAGGAGATTAATTCATGACTTATCCCTAACTCTATAAAAGGAGGGCATGGGGAGTGGTCGTGGATTACATGATGAATAGGAGGAGAGCTAGGGTTTTGGCGGCAAGGAGCAATCCTATTTGAGATAGGATTGGGATTAGGGTTTTGAGGCTAGGGTGGCACCAAATAAGGAAGGTTCTTTCTCTCTTCTTCTTCCTCTTTGGGCCAACATCCAGCAGCCTTTTCCATCTCTTTTCCAGCCTTGGCCGGCACCCAAAGTCCCCTTCGTCTTCTCCTTAGGTGGTGGAAACAAGATATAGGGTTTCCCTTGGTGTCTTGGTAGTTTTCCACCATCTCCTTCTCCTTCTAGTTGGCCGGCGGCAAGGGCTTTGATAGCTCTTTGTTGGTTGAGTTTTTGAAGGAGAAAAACATTGTTTCTCTTCTTCCTCTTGCTTGGGAAAAGCAAGGAAGGAAGTTTTGCGATCTAGGAGCTTCGACTTTTGGTGGATCGTCGTCCACACGACGTCCAAAAGGAGGAGGGTCATACATTAGAAGACCAAGAGGTATAACTATTCTTCTATCTCTTTTATTCATTGCTTGTGTTTGTTTTTTAAAATATAAGCATGTTATATTTCTGTAAATAGGCTAAATAATACTTGGATCCCGAGTATAAACACAAAAACCGGTGATCCGGACATCGTCTATTCCGCGGCTACTCGTAGAATAGAGGATGGTCGCTTGAACAACTAGTTTGTTCAAGTGACCTCTCTAAACGAATAGCACGACGATTGTAGGGATGTATACTTAAAAGTCTATTTTTTGTATGAACATCTTTATTTTGAAATAAGAATCACATGATCATTGTTTGCATATTTTTATGGTTATGCAATATTGTCTAATACCTTACATTGTAGATAACATGGTGTGTGGTGTCACACGGGAGATCATGTTATCGGCTCCTTGTAAAGTATAAGTAAAGGCTCACAACCGAGATGGCTTTGGACAAACCATCGGAATGGTTGTAGTGTGATTTGGTATTGGTTTGTCTTGACCATAGAATCACACTAGTGCACTTTGTGTGTATTGAGCAGGACCGACACAGAGGTGATTCGATTTATTGCTGACTACATAATCGAATCGGACCTCAGATATTATTTAGTACATGCTCTTAATCCCGATATAATAACGGGCACATATACTTGGTACTCATCTCTTTGATTTACCAATGGGCGAGATTTATAGATTAAATCGATAGACTCGGTAAGTTGGGAGATGATATTATTTATATGGTGTGCCGTTGATTATAGGAGGAAACCGTGTCCTATATATTAGGATGATGATGTCCCCTTGAGGAGCTCATAAGGTTCATCATGTAAACCCTGCAGGTGGACTTGGTCCGGCATGATGAAAAGGTTGAGTGGTACTACTCATGGAGTTAGATGTTGATTAATTAATGGTTAGTAAATTAATTAATCGACGGACATTCGAGATCTTAAACACGGGGAGAAAATGTAAAAATAATATATGGAGCCCATATTATCATATGGGGGTTGGTGAGGTAGATCAATGATGGACCTTTAGTGGATTGGACCATCATTAGTGGATCGGACTTTATGTGGGCTTGATCCATGGGTGGCCAAGACCCAACTCCTCCTCATGGTCCCTAATGTAGCCCATTAACACCTCAAGATGCTTAGATCCAATGGATAGAAACAAAACACTAAGATCCATTGGTAGAGATCAAATCTCTAAGATCCGACGGTTGAGATTAAATCTCTAGATCCGACGGTTGAGATTAAATCCCTAGAACCAATGGAGGAGATTAATTCATGACTTATCCCTAACTCTATAAAAGGAGGGCATGGGGATTGGTCGTGGATCACATGAAAATGAAGAGGAGAGCTAGGGTTTGGGCGGCAAGGAGCAATCCTAATTGAGATAGGATTGGGATTAGGGTTTTGAGGCTAGGGTGGCACCAAATAAGGAAGGTTCTTTCTCTCTTCTTCTTCCTCTTTGTGCCAACGTCCAGCAGCCTTATCCATCTCTTTTCCAGCCTTGGCCGGCGCCCAAGGTCCTCTTCTTCTCCTCCTTAGGTGGTGGAAACAAGATATAGGGTTTCCCTTGGTGTCTTGGTAGTTTTCCACCATCTCCTTCTCCTTTTAGTTGGCCGGCGGCAAGAGCTTTGATAGCTCCTTGTTGGTTGAGTTTTTGAAGGAGATAAACATTGTTTCTCTTCTTCCTCTTGCTTGGGAAAAGCAAGGAAGGAAGTTTTGCGATCTAGGAGCTTCGACTTTTGGTGGATCGTCGCCCACACGACGTCCAAAAGGAGGAGGGTCATACATTAGAAGACCAAGAGGTATAACTATTCTTCTATCTCTTTTGTTCATTGCTTGTGTTTGTTTTTCAAAATATAAGCATGTTATATTTCTGTAAATAGGCTAAATAATACTTGGATCCCGAGTATAAACACAAAAACCGGCGATCCGGACATCGTCTATTCCGCGGCTACTCGTAGAATAGAGGATGGTCGCTTGAACAACTAGTTTGTTCAAGTGACCTCTCTAAACGAATAGCACGACGATGACTTGGTTGCTTTGGCAATCCCTCTTGTCTAGGATTAAATTTTTTTTTTAATCCGGGGACATCGAAGGGATCGCCATGGTCAAGCACCCGAGGTGAAGGGGAAGCGAAGTTTCCCCTCACGGATCAACCCCAACAATTGGTATCAGAGCTTCCGGGCAAAACCTTTCAACGATGACTTGGTTGCTTTGGGAATCCCTTTTGTCTAGGATTAAATTTTTTTAATCCGGGGACATTGAAGGGATCACCACGGTCAAGCAACCGAGGTGAAGGGGAAGCGAAGTTTCCCCTCACGGACTCGACAAGGGAAATCCCTTCAATTGGTATCAGAGCTTACGGGGCAAAACCTTTCATCTTAGACATAGGCTTGTGACCCAAACCTTGTCTCCTAGGAGATTCTTTCCTCTTACACCCTTTACGTTGACTTATAGATCCTAGAGTTTGAAAATTTGACCCTTTAAATTGATTTTGCATATTTGCAAGGGTCTTTTCCAATTTCACAAACCTTGACCTTAAGGCTTGATTTTCTAACTCTAACCTCTCTAATTTTGTGTGCCCATTATTTATTTGATAATTTTTGTTATTTCTAGACATATGTCTAGAATTCTTAGCATTAAAACTTAGATGTTCTCCTATTTTCTTAATGCTTTCCTTAGGTAATATTGATTTAGGGACAATAGTCCCAAATTTCTCCGTACTTCCTAAGTTAACATTCTTAGCTCCTAGGAAATAGAATCTATTTCCACTAACATGCTTTTCATGAGTAAAAGCAATTGAATTAAAAGCATGCTTTTGACTTATAAATTTAGAAGATGCATTATTAACTTTTACCTTAGGGATTGCTTTAGTAGCTCCCCCTACATGTGATACTCCCTCTTGAGTCTTCTTGCTCCCCCTAGACCATTGACTCCTATAGTGCCCCTTTTGATGACACTTGAAGCAAATGATGTGCTCCTTGCTCCTTTGACTTTAGGCATCGGCATCCTTGACCTTTGGCGCCAGTGGACTTTTCTTGACCCACTTTGGACACTTGCTCTTATAGTGCCCGGTTTCCCTACACTCAAAGCATATAATATTCATTTTATTAATAATTGACATGCTTGAGTTACCTAGGGTGGTGGTGTGGTTCTGTTGTGCTTGCTCTTCCTCTCTACCAGATGTAGATGGTTCTTCTTGTTGCTCTGGTGTTGAGGATGCTCTAATCTCCTCCCCCTCAATTTTTGAGGTGGAGATTTTGTTGGAATGTATACTGAAAGCCTAGCTCTTTTTGTATGAACATTTTATTTTAAAATAAGAATCACATGATCATTGTTTGCATTTTATATATTCATTATATATGTGTGCATATTGTCTAATATTTTACATTGTAGATAACATGGTGCTTGGTGTGGCACAGAAGATCATGTTATCAGTACCTTGTAAAATATAAGTAAAGGCTCACAACCAAGATGGTTTTGGACAAACCATTGGCATGGTTGTAGTGTAGCTCGGTATTGTTTTATCTTGAACATAGAGTTACACTAGTACACTTAGGTGTATTGAGCAGGACCGACATAGAGGTGATTCAATTTAGTGCTGACTACATAATTGAATCGGACCTCGGATATTATGTTGTACATGCTCTTAATCCCGATATAATAACGGGCACATGTACTTAGTATTTATTTCTTTGATTTACCAATGGGTGAGATTTAGATGGATTAAATCAATATGCCCGGTAAGTTGGGAAATAATATTATTTACATGGTGTGCCGTTGATTATAGGAGGAAACCATGTCCTATATATTAGGTTGATGATGTCCCCTTGAGGAGCTCATAAGGTTCATCATGTAAACCCAGCTGGTTGACTTAGTCAACATGATGATAAGGTTGAGTGGTACTACTCGAGGAGTTAGATGTTAATTAATTGATGGTCAGTAAATCAATTAATTGACGGACATTCAATATCTTAAACACGGGGAGATAAATGTACAAATAATATATGGAGCCCATATTAATTTATGGGGGTTGGTGAGGTAGTTCAATGATGATCCTCTAGTGGAATGGAACATCATTGATGGATCAAGTTTGTATGGTTCCGATCCATCGGGTGGCCAAGACCCAACTTCTCCTTATGGTCCCTATCGTAGCCTAACATAATCCTTGTGAAGTCTAGATCCAAGAATGTAAAAAAAAACCCTAGAACCAATGGTTGGATTAAATCCATAGATCCGATGGTTAGGATGAAACCCTAGAATCGACGGTTGGGATTAAATCCCTAGATCCGACGGTTGGGATAAAACCCTAGATCCGACGGTTGGGATTAAATCCCTAGATCCGACGGTTGGGATGAAATCCATAGATCCGATGGTTAGGATGAAACCCTAGAACCAACGGTTGGATTAAATCCATAGATCCGATGGTTAGGATGAAATCCTTGATCCGACGGTAGGGATGAAATCCTTGATCCGACGGTTGGGATGAAATCCTAGATCCGACGGTGGAGATTAAATCCATAGATCCGATGGTTAGGATGAAATCCTTGATCCGACGGTTGGGATGAAATCCTTGATCCGACGGTTGGGATGAAATCCTAGATCCTACGGTTGGGATGAAATCCTAGATCCGACGGTGGAGATGAAATCCTAGATCCGACGGTGGAGATTAAATCCCTAGATCCAACGGTGGAGATTAAATCCCTAGATCCGACGGTGGAGATTAAATCCCTAGATCCGACGGTGAAGATTAAAGGAGGCCTAAGCCTAATTCTATAGTTAGGGTTTGGCTCATCCATGTGTTGGGCGGCAACAAATCCTAGAGGAGATAGGGTTATTTGGGCGGCAAGAAAATAGGGATTAGTTCCTATATTTTAGGCTAACCAACTTTCTCCTAAATTCTATAAATAAGGGCTTAGGCATTGGGCGGAAATATGATTTTTGGATTAGAGAATTAGGGTTTGGCTCATCCAAGTGTTGGGCGGCAACAAACCCTAGAGGGGCTAGGGTTTTGGGCGGCTAAGAAGTGGGCGGCAAGGTTATTGTTCTCCCTAAGTTTTGGCCGGCGCCCCTCTTCCTCTCCTCCTCTCTTGGCCGGTTCTCCTCTTCCTCCTCCCTTGCTCCTTTGTGGCCGGCGGCTCTCCAACAATTGGTGGCCGGTGCATCTCCAACATCTAGGTGGCCGGCGACAACAATACAACAAGTTGGCCGGCACTCATCCAATCGTTCCTTGGCCGGCGGTTGCATCAAACTCTCTTGTTTGGTGGCCGGTTCTAGAAAGGAAAGGTTTTGTTGGTTCTTCTCTTTGTTAGCAGCGGACAAGGAAGAGAAGAACGTGATCTAGAAGGCTTCTACTCGTGGAGGATCTTCGTCCACACATCGTCCACGAGAAGGATAGGACATACGGTAGAAGATCGTAAGGTATAAAGTTTTATAACTTTAATTTCAGATCTGAGCATGTTCTTATATATGATGATTATGCATGTGTGTGTATGAATATATATTGTATAATCATGGACCCCGAAGACAAACACAAAAACCGGCGATCCGTCCGTCGTCTATTCCGCGGCTAACCAACTAGAAGAGTTGTGTTGCTTGAACAACTAGTTTGTTCAAGCGACCACTCGAGTTGTTAGCACGACGACTAAATGGTTATGCCGAGGAAGCTCATCCCATCCGGATTAATCCTTTCATTAGTGAAAATTTTAATCCGGGGACATGGGAGCCAATGAGCCTCCGAAGCGGACATCCCAACAGATTTCCTCCAATTCTTCCTCTTCCTCTTCCACCGATCCGGAAGTTGACTCCTTCTCAACTTCCGAATCCTCACTTGCTTGTGAGGATGAGCTCTCTTCTTCCACTTCCTTTTCTTCTTGGATTGAGTGAGACTCCTCATGGAATCTTGCCAGTTTGCTCCATAGCTCCTTGGCATCCATGTAATCCCCTAGCTTGCACAAAACATCATTAAGGATTAAATCTTCCAAAAGTTTTGTTACCTTAACTTCGGTCTTGAACTTTTGGTGTTGCAATTGGGTCCACTTCTTTAATTTTAGGACCTCTCCCTTCTTATACCTAAAAGGTTTGAAGCCTTCTACGAGAATGAACCAATCCACTATGTCCATCATCAAGAATGTCTCCATTCTTGCTCTCCACGCCAGAAAATCTTCTCGGTCGTATGGTGGTGGAGTGTTGATGTTCCATCCAAGCTTGTATTGGAATTCCATCTTCCCTCTAGCTTCTTTAGCTCCCGGCGGTTAGTCCGTAGAAGAGCCCCGGGCTCTGATACCACTTGTAGGGGATCGTTGGAATGCTAGAGGGGGGTGAATAGCTTATAATCGTAGCATGATAGATTTCGTTTGTGATCGAGTCTACAAATTTCGTTAGCGCGCAGTGGAAATAATAGAAATAATGAAATAGACAACAACAAATACACAAGTATTTAACGTGGTTCAGAACCGAACGGTTCCTACACCACGGATCGGGCTCTAAAAGCTCTAGCAATGCAAACACGCACTACTAATCACAATAACTCCTTCTCGACACAAGTTGGAGGTGGAGAAACTGTTAGTAACATATGAGAGATGTCCTAAGACAATCTCTTTATGTTTGAACCATTTATATAATAAATGAAGATTCACTATTTGATTATACATGTTTTCATGTATTTGATTAGATCTTAAACTCATTTACTGAATGCCCACGATAAGATTCACAGCATGAGAGAATTTGTGATTGGATCACAACTAGTGAGTATCTCTATATGTGTAATTGTGATATATCGGAATTATCCCTAGTCGATGAATTGATGGATTTGGACACCATCAATTTTGTCGAGACTAGCACAAGGTATATTCCTTGGTGTATCCAAGCAGCTGATTCTCACTGGCTGGAGACATTATGATGTCCAGAGTTAATCGTGGATGCTAGTTATGGTAACTAGTTCATTGGAGTGACCAGCTATAAGACTTCATATGGTTCTCTGCATATATAGATATGTTAATGAAGTTCTTACTGCAGGTTAAGTGCGATGTTCCTTTGACTTGCGGTATTCAAGTCATCTTGATGATGAAGACTTATGCTTTGACATCTTAAGCAAGCATCTCTGAGGAGATGTGGATCCGGGATGATTGGGTATAAGTCTAAGTGATCGAAGGTGTTTGAATAGCCTATAAAGGATTTACCACTCCTTGCAAGGAGATGTATACCCATGGCCTCTTGTCAGATTGTTACTAAAGTCTTTGGCCAAAGCATTACATGTTAAGAGTAAGGTACTCTTGGATACATGTGCAGTAACTAGAATCCTAGGACGAGGAAATGATACTTGGGCTAGGTGTGACGTAGTCAACCTAGTGGGGACTGACACTATAGACCATGTATTGAACCAAGTGGGTATAAGATGAGTGAAAGGAATGGGGCACGATTCAATGTAGTTGCTGAAGTGTTTCAGAAATAGTTCTGGATCAATCGTTGATCTTTTCGGTTAATTAAGGATCATGATGTACTACTAGGTGCCACTCATGATCGTTCTATAATTAATGGTTAATTATAGACGACCAACATAAACTGAGAATGAGATTCTCAGACCGAGAGAAACTAGGTTTGGTTGGACCAAACAAGGAGCGAGCATGAAATCATTTTAGTCGCAATGAAAGCGTAGATGGGTCGTGTCTTATGAAGACATGATGGATGAACCAAATTGGTTTGGTTTTTAATCCAATGGAGGAGAATAAACCAAAGGGGTTTGGTTTGTTTTAAATGAATGAACCAAAAGTTGGTTTGGTTCATTTTAACTTAAAATAGACCAACATGGTTTGGTTTATTTTAAGTTAAATTAATGGAGCTGGTTAACGGGCTTTTGGTTATGATCCGATAACCATTAGGAGAATTTTTTCTCTATAAAATAGGGCTTAAGGGTTTTGTTAATCCCTAATCCATGCAATCCCTAGTTGCCGCCCACCCCTCCTCTCCTCTAGTGGTCGGCGCCCAACCCTAGCCGCCGCCCAGCTTTGTGCCGCTGTCCAAGCTTGTTGTCGGCATCCAAGCTTCAGCCAATGATCCTCCGGCGACCCTTCGGTGATCTTCTTTGGGTCCGGCGACAAGGTGAGCATCTAGCTTCCTTATTTGGCCGGCTCTATTCCTCCACCAAAGCTGTCCAGTTTTCTGGACAGCTTGTTTATTTCGTGTCGGAGCGTCGTTTGGACGACGTTTGGAGCTCCGACAGTGGCTTCCTTGCTGGGGATTTGATCTCCGATAATCCTCATAGGTGGAGGATGAAGGATTCGTCAAACGGTTAACGAATACCTCTCTGGAGAAGCGAGTTTTTGAGGACTCATTTTGGATCCGAATTTTGATTCGGATCGTGATCTTCTCTCGATCACATCGTCTTCAACACGAGGCTAGTAACTCGTACGAAGACGAGGCTCGTGACTTTGTGAAGTCATCCCGAAGATACTCGGCGTGGATACGGATAGAGACGATTCTAGCGATGATCGTTCCGGTTGATGCCTTTCCCGCTACACATGATACATCAGGTATACGTAGTATAAATTTCCTTTTATTGCAAAATTTGAAATTACAGTTATGTCTACACATGTTGTACTATGCAAGCATGGGGTGTGTGTGTTGTAATAAATTAGATTTATTATTTTTATTTATTCCACTGTGCACATGTTTACGAAACATGTTCGAACACACACTCGCCGCGGTGCCGGAAACCCAACAGAAATCTCGTACAAATGATCATACAATAGCAAGAATGAAATACAAGCAATATACAATGCAAATGCGAAAGATAAGTAAAGAAAAACTTTACAACACTTGCTTTTGATTGCTTGAATGCTTGGTTGCTTGACTTGCACTTGGAGACCTGATTTGCAGCAACAAAACGCCCCAAAAGTTCTCAAGAACCGGATAGCTTTTTCTCCTCCACGAGCTCCATTTATATCTTCTGCCTGGGATGGAAAAAGTCAATCAGTCGACTGATCGGGACCATCAGTCGAATAATCACACTGTTGCTGTGAGACAACGGTGTAATCTATGCTAGAAAAATCCAACGGCTAGGACATCAGTCGACTGATCATGACCATCATTCGATTGTTCAAGCCATCACTCGACGGCTGACCGCAGCAGTCGAGTGAGACTCCATTCTGTTCCCCAAAACCCGAGAATCAGTAGACTGATATTATGATCAATCGACTGCTCATCCAATCAGTCTACTTCCAAGCTCTAGCAGTCGACTGCTAGGACACATCCCGTAGTCAAACCCAAGTTGACTCTCACCAATCGACTGCCATATGACACCAGTCGACTGGCACACCTCAAACATGTGGTTTTAGCCCAAGTATGGTTCCCCCATACTTGCTAGAAAACCCTTAGCCTAGACCTAAGCCTTCTAGCCACCTCCATCAATCTCACGCCTCTCGGATCCCTCCAAGTGATCTATGACTTGTTCATCCATTGCGCTAGCCTTCAGGTGCTTCCATCGGCTATGTCATGCTAACGGTGTCTACACCGCCAAGGCACATTGGACTTACGTCGCCAAGACTTCGCTTGGACTTTACTCCGCCAACCATTGGACTTATGCTTCCAAGACTCCCGCTTGGTCTTTACGCCGTCAATATCAAACCCCTTGGACTTCTCAAATGCCAAGACTCAAGCTTGGACTTTCCCTTGCCAACCCATGTTGGACTTTCCATGCCAAGACCCATGCTTGGACTTTTCCTTGCCAAGACTCATGCTTGGACTTTACATGCCAAGTACTAAATACTTGGACTTTCCATGACATGATCAACTCCAGTCAACCATCAAAGTCTCCCTCGAGTCAAACTCGAGTCCGGTTAAACATAACCCGGGTTGATTATACAAACAATCTTCCCAAAACATCAACAGACATTAATGTCAAATATCAATGTCAACTCATTTTGTCAAACATCAAAACATCACTCGAGTCAAACTCGAGTCTGGTCAATCGTGACCTAGGCCGATTGCACCAACAATCTCCCCCTTTTTGATGTTTGACAAAAACAACCTTGAGTTAGGCCCCTGACTCAAATTTCTTTACCAATTATCCAAATTGGTAATTTTATGTTCTCCCCCTTTTTGACATAGATCAAAAAGGTTTACTCTCCAAGGAGGTCAATGTCTCATGTCCCAATGAGATCTTACAATCTCCCCCTTGGTCCAAAGATACCTAGGATGTCTACCATCTTCCTAGTGATAAGTCCCATATCACTCAAGAGAAGCAATCCTATGCACTCTCCCATTTTCCAAATTGAGTATCTCAAATCTCATTTTCCCTCTCATGAGGAAAAGTATCATCCATCATCCCATGATGGATACTTTCCCCTAAAGGCTTGCTCCCCCTTGACAATTACACCAACATTGTCCTTGGGAAGTCCCAAGCCAATAGAAACTCTAAACCATCAAGAATAAGGTTCAAAGTTCAAAAATGAACTATCCACACCTTAAATTTGATACATCGACCTAAAACCTCTCCAAATCCATATCCAATGGATTTTATACCCTTTATAATGCTTTCCAAATCATATCCTATGGTTAGGAGTGGTTAGGAACCTTTACCGTAGCTGAAATCGGGTTAAACAACCTTGTTTATCACAAAACTGCTATCACCGACTCGCAAAACCAATCGATCAAGTGCCTATCACCGAATGGAACCAAGCAAAGTGATCGACATCGCCGCAATTCCGCCAGTAAGCGCTTTCGCCAGTATGCGATTTTGTTAGGACTCGGCGCCTACTCAGAGGGGGTGAATAGCGCGTGCTCATACGTAGATTGAATTTGATCGTGATCGCGTCTACAAATCGTGTTAGTGCAGCGGAAACAAAGATAATAAAGGAATAACGAAAACACAAACACACAAACACAAGGATATAACATGGTTCGGAACCGAATGGTTCCTACTCCACGGATAGAGCTCTAAAGAGCTCTAGCGATGCACAAGCACTCACTAATCACAAATACTCCTTCTCGACACAAGTCGGAGGTTGAGAAACCTTGTACAACAGTTTACAATAATAAACAAAGTACAACAAGCAATTACAATGAAATACAATGCAATACAAGTAAAGAAACCACTTTACAAATGCCTTTAGATTGCTTGCTTTTGGTTGCCTTGGACTAGCCTTGAAGGACTGGAAGAGCACCAACTATTCCCCTTCAAATTGCCCAAGAAAACACTTGCTTGAAACCCTCCATGAACAGCAGCTTTTAACCTACATCGGGCTGGATTTCTGCCGATCAGTCTACTGCCATAAGTCACCAGTCGACAGATGCCACTGTTGTTGTGAGACAACGGGTCGATCCACGCTGGAAAAACTCTAACAGATCTCTTGGCGATCGCCAACATTGGCGGCCGATCGCCACGAGTCGACGCTTAGTTTGGCCACGGCACTCTCGCTCATGGTTGAACGAGTCGATCATTCATCCTCGGCAACAATCGCCGACATCACCAATCGCTTCCAATGAGCAAATCGCAGAGAATTTTTCAGCTCTAAACCGACAGTCGAACTTAAGTCAACTCACGGCAGTCGAACTGGCCATAATGCCAGTCGACTGCCAACCTCAAACATGAGGTTTTAACCCAAGTATAGTGCCCCCATACTTGCTAGACCACCCTTAGCCTAGACATAAGCCTTCTAGCCACCTCCATCAACCTCACGCCTCTTGGATCCCTCCAAGTCATCCATGACTTGTTCATCCATCGCGCTAACTTTCGGGTGCTTCCATCGGCTATGTCATGCTAACGGTGTCTACACCGCTAAGGCACATTGGACTTACGCTGCCAAGACTCCACTTGGACTTTACGCCGCCAACCATTGGACTTATGCTGCCAAGACTCCACCCTAGGACTTTACGCCGCCAATATCAAACCCCTTGGACTTCTCAAATGCCAAGACTCAAGCTTGGACTTTCCCTTGCCAACCCATGTTGGACTTTCCATGCCAAGACCCATGCTTGGACTTCCCTTGTGCCAAGTACTCAAGACTTGGACTTTCCTAAATGCCAAGTGTCCCACTTGGACTTTCCATGCCAAGTACCCATGACTTGGACTTTACCTTGCCAAGATCCATGCTTGGACTTTCCCATAATCACATGGTCAACCCTAGTCAACCATCAAAGTCTCCCTCGAGTCAAACTCGAGTCTGGTCAATTATAACCTGGGTCGATTGTATAAACAATCTCCCGAAAACATTAACCGACATCAATGTCAAACATCACTGTCAAACATACTATGTCAAACCACTTTGTCAAACATCAAAACATCACTCGAGTCAAACTCGAGTCTGGTCAATCGTGACCTCGGCTGATTGCACCAACAATCTCTCTCTTTTTGATGTTTGACAAAACAAACCTTGAGTTAGGCCTCTAACTCAAATTCCCTTACCAATTTTCCAAATTGGTAATTTAACCTTCTCCCCCTTTTTGACATACATCAAAAAGGTTATCTCTTCAAGGAGGTCAATGTCTCATGTCCCAATGAGATCTTACAATCTCCCCCTTGATCCAAAAATACCTAGGATGCCTACCATCTTCCTAGTGATAAGTCTCATATCACTGAAGAGAGACAATCCTATACTCTCTCCCAATTTCCAAATTGGGTTTCTTAAAATCCCATCAATTTTCCCAATTGATAACATTCTCCCCATAACTTCTCCCCTTCAAAAAAAAAAACACATCCATCATCCCAAGATGGAAAACTCCCCCTAAAGGCTTGCTCCCCCTTGACCATTGCACCAACAATGTCCTTGGGAAGTCTTTAAGCCAATAGGAACTCTAAACCATCAAAATTAAGGTCCAAAGTTCAAACATGAACTCTTCCACCCTTAAATTTGATACTTTGACCTAACACCTCTCCAAATCCATATCCAATGGATTTTCACCCTTTATAATGCTTCCCAAAGTATATCCTAGGGTTAGAAGTAGTTAGGAACCTTTACCATGGTTGAAAATGGGCTAAACAATCTTGTTTTTCCCGAAATTAGTGACTACTTACTGATGAATCAATCGACGCCACTCACATCGATCATTGATCACCCCATCGGCCGATCGATAACTGAAATTTCAAAATTTCAGTTATTAGAGTTGAATTTCATAAAATTATAAGTAATTCTACGTATATCGAAAAACCACGAAATTTGATACGTATATTACTTATAGTCAATACAATGGGTGAAAAATATTTGAAAATTATTTTACCCATAAAATATCGAAATTGATAAAAATTCAAAAGTGAATAAAAACTTTAAAGTTTTAGCTCACTTTGTATCAATCTCATCAATGGTGATTGCTATCAAAAGATAGACTTCACCAAGGTTTTCTAAAATGATTTTAAAATGTTTTCAAAACCTTATTTTGGATCATATTCCTTGTGCTCTATGTACATAACTTGTACACAAGCTTTCCCAATGATCCACAATTGAAATTAGATGAGTTTTTAGTTCATCTAGATGCAAAAACTATGTATCTTGAACTTAACTCATATCCTAACATCTCACATGTATCTAGAGTGTATCAATACATATACATGTCAATGTAATGTGAGATGTGAATTTTGTTCTCCCTAATCTAGGGTTTCATGCATTTTTCTAAGGCAACTCTACTTGATTCCCTTATAAATGGGACTCCAAGTCATGCCAAAGTCCTTAACTCAATTTTAATCAAATGCATGAATGATTATGACATTAATGATGATATAAATAAGCATATGCTCATAATCATGATGTCATGGCATAATATGAAATCTAAACACACATGACATTAATCCTTAATCCTAAAACATGATCATGACATATAAATGATAGAAATAAATATGATGTCATGGCATGTCATATGGCAATCAAGGCATGGCAAATAAAAATTAAAGGTATAATAATACCTAAATTTTAATATTAGTTGTCATTTGATATGATTAAATATATTTTGTCATATTACTACTAATCTCCCTAGTGTGCCAAAAACCCAAAATGGCACACTAACCTCTAAACCTAAATTGTGCCAATTTGATCATTTTATCAAAACTTCTCAAATAATATTGGAACATCTTAAAATCTTTTAAGATTAAAGCTCAAATGTATTTCCAAGGTAACCATAACCTTGAAAATAACCTAAAGTGCCACCTTTATCATGGTTGAGTTAACTACCCACCCAATCAAGGTTGACACACCCTAAACCCATTTAGCATGAATCTATCACGCTCTTAGGAACCCAAAATCTATTTGAGCTCCTAGGGTTTACTAGGTATTCCTTAGGGATGACCTCCCTAGATACCCTCCTAATGACCCTCCTAGGCTTAGAAGCCTTGGTCATTTGGGTCTTGCCATGGTTAACTCTAGGGGTGACTCCCCTTGTAACCTTCTTAGTGGCTTCCCTAGGTTTCCTTGAAACCCTAGCCACTAGGCACACACCTTGGTCAACCTTAGGGATGTTGAAATGTATACTGAAAGTCTAGCTCTTTTTGTATGAACATTTTATTTTGGAATAAGAATCACATGATCATTGTTTTCACTTTATATATTTATTATATATGTGTGCATATTGTCTAATATTTTACATTAAAGATAACATGATGCTTGGTGTGGCACAGAAGATCATGTTATCAGTCCCTTGTAAAATATAAGTAGAGACTCACGACCAAGATGGTTTTGGACAAACCATTGGCATGGTTGTAGTGTAGCTTGGTATTGTTTTGTCTTGAACATAGAGTTACACTAGTACACTTAGGTGTATTGAGTAGGACCAACATAGAGGTGATTCAATTAATTGCTGACTACATAATTGAATCGGACCTCGGATATTATGTTGTACATGCTCTTAATCCCGATATAATAACGGGCACATGTACTTAGTATTTATTTCTTTGATTTACCAGAGGGTGAGATTTAGATGGATTAAATCAATATGCCCGGTAAGTTGGGAAATAATATTATTTACATGGTGTGCCGTTGATTATAGGAGGAAACCGTGTCCTATATATTAGGTTGATGATGTCCCCTTGAGGAGCTCATAAGGTTCATCATGTAAACCCAGCTGGTTGACTTAGTCAACATGATGATAAGGTTGAGTGGTACTACTCGAGGAATTAGATGTTAATTAATTGATGGTCAGTAAATACATTAATTGATGGACATTCGATATCTTAAACACGGGGAGATGAATGTACAAATAATATATGGAGCCCATATTAATTTATGGGGGTTGGTGAGGTAGTTCAATGATGATCCTCTAGTGGAATGGAACATCATTGATGGATCAAATTTGTGTGGTTCCGATCCATCGGGTGGCCAAGATCCAACTCCTCCTTATGGTCCCTATCGTAGCCTAATATAATCCTCATGAAGTCTAGATCCAAGAATGTAAAACAAAACTCTAGAACCAACGATTGGGATTAAATCCCTAGATCCGATGGTTGGGATGAAACCCTAGGACCAACGGTTGGGATTAAATCCCTAGATCCGATGATTAGGATGAAACCCTAGAATCGACGGTTGGGATTAAATCCCTAGATCCGACGGTTGGGATAAAACCCTAGATCCGACGGTTGGGATGAAACCCTAGATCCGAAGGTTGGGATGAAATCCTAGATCCGACGGTTGGGATGAAACCCTAGATCCGACGGTTGGGATAAAACCCTAGATCCGACTGTGGAGATTAAATCCCTAGATCCGACGGTAGAGATTAAAGGAGGCTTAAGCCCAATTCTATAAATAGAGGGCTTAGGTTGGGCGGCAAGATGAGGTTCACTTGGATTAGGGTTTTGCCTCTCAAGTGCTATAGGCGGCTAGGGTTTTGGATTAGGTTTGGGCGGCAACTAGAAGGGAGTTTAGGGTTTCCTCCTTTGCTCCTTGGTGGCCGGCGCTCATTCTCTTCTCCTCCTTGGTTTTGGCCGGCTTTCTTCCTCCTCCCTTGCTCCTTGGTGGCCGGCGGTTCTCCAACAATTGGTGGCCGGCACTTCTCCAACCTCTAGGTGGCCGGCGGCAACCTTGCAACAAAGTTGGCCGGCGCTCATCCACTTGTTCCTTGGCCGGCGGTTGCATCAAATTTCCTTGTTTGGTGGCCGGTTCTAGAAAGGAAAGGTTTTGTTAGTTCTTCTCTTTGTTCGTAGCGGACAAGGAAGGGAAGAACGCGATCTAGAAGGCTTCTACTCGTGGAGGATCTTCGGCCACACGTCGTCCACGAGGAGGATAGGACATACGGTAGAAGATCGTGAGGTATAAAAGTTTTACAACTTTATATTCTGATCTAAGCATGTTATTTTATGGGTTGATTATACAAGTGTGTGTATGTATATATTTTGTATAATCATGGACCCCGAAGACAAATACAAAAACCGGTGATCCGTCCGTCGTCTCTTCCGCGGCTAACAAACTAGAAGAGTTGAGTTGCTTGAACAACTAGTTTGTTCAAGCGACCACTCAAGTTGTTATCACGACGACGAATTGGTTGTGCTAAGGAAACTCATCCCATCTGGATTAATTCTTTCA
Source organism: Wurfbainia villosa (assembly GCA_025175895.1). Lineage (NCBI taxonomy): Eukaryota > Viridiplantae > Streptophyta > Magnoliopsida > Zingiberales > Zingiberaceae > Wurfbainia > Wurfbainia villosa. Next base: position 99,448,073 of record CM045997.1, on the reverse strand, counting down.
CTAGTGAAAATTTTAATCCGGGGACATGGGAGCCAATGAGCCTCCGAAGCAACTCCCTACAATTGGTATCAGAGGCACGGTTTCCGGTTTTGAGTGTTTTGGATTCGGTTACTTTCATGCACATATCATATATTGAGTATGCCGGATAATAGTAGGATGTGCGTAGGCTAACTTTTTGGTTGCATGCATAAGATCCGACTATTATGGCTATTTGGTTGTATGTGATTGTTTTGTGTGTGATTGTATGTATATTATTTGAATCCTTGGGGTTGACGAGGCTAGATTAGTATTTAATTTTTGTAATTAAATACGACATTGTTTAGCCGCTCATTTTAGTTTACTTTCGATCTAGATTATTTGTACACTCCTTCATGGAGTATAGGATCGATGGATGTAAATTAAAATAGTTTATCTCGGCTCGGATCTCTTTGGTGACTTGCGCATGGGAAAAGATGGAGCGGACGAGGTGGCGATACGACGGGATGCGTATTGGAGGACAATGCCATAATAGTTGGAAAAATTCTGTTTTTTCCATATTTATTGCTTATTTGTTTTATATGCATGTTGTGTATGCTTTAAAATTCCTCGATTTCAATTTACTAAGTGGGAGAGGGATATTTTAATTAATTCCCGCGGCCTCCATTACAATTTGACGTGTGATGCAACAAACTTGCGCGTTGGCTCTGAGTACCTTCCTCCCCATCGGATGGGTTTGTTTGCGGATCACTAGGTCAAATAATGGTTATAGGAAATTATTTAGGAGCGTGTGTACTTCCCCATCGGTAAGGCACATAATCCGAAATAATTCCCTTAGTATCGTGTAATGGTGCACACATAGATGCAAATAAAAGTATCCTCCTCATCGGAGTCACTGCTTTTATTTGTAGGGCTAAAGAGGAACCAACTATTAATTTTATTTTTCAAAAAGTAAGGTTGACAAGATAATAAAATTAATGGGTAAAACCTCCTCTTACAAATGTAGAATTCGTATACGTCCATACTATCGTGGCATACAATATTCTCGGTGTTTTGAGGTGTTGGTTGATTTCGGGATTTTATTGTTTTGAGGAATCAATAATATTTGAAATCTAATATTTTGATCATTGTGATTTTTAGGATTTTCAAATGGCTTTCAACCCACTTGCTGTGATTTTAAAAGAAAATAAGCTTACTAGACCAAACTACATTGATTGGAAAAGAAATCTGGATATTGTCTTAACTGCGGAGGAGTACAAATTTGTACTCTTCGAGGTCTGTCCTCCTAAGCCCTCCGATGACTCTGATGAAAAGGAGAAAGAACGTTATAAGAAATGGGTCAAGGCAGATGAGATGGCGCGGTGTTACATTTTGGCATCTATGTCGAATGTCTTTGCTCTCGACATCGAGCCATAGCCCGCGACTTATGACATGATGTTCAATCTCGAGGAACTTTGGACATCGAGTAGAGGCGGCTAGCGAGAGCAATGAAGCGATGACGACCACCATGATCGAGGGAACACCCATTATGGATCATGTTCTCAAGATGATGGCTCATCTTAATGAGATGGAAGTCCTAGGAGCTGAGATCGATGGGGAAACCCAGGTCGATATCATTCTCTAGTCTCTGCCTAGGAGTTTTGAGCAGTTCCGACTCAACTACAACATGAACAAGAGGTTGTATTCGTTGGCGGAGCTTCTGACAGAACTCCAGGCGGCAGAGGGGCTTTTTCGTCAAAGTGCTCAAGTCATGGTCGCTCAGAAGGTTTCTTCCTTTAAACCGAAAGGTAAGAAGAAGAAGAAGCAAGGTGGAGCGAAGAAGGTGGCTGTGGGACCTCAGGCAGGAGTGAAGAAGCCGAAAGGCAAGTGCTTCACTTGCAAGCAGACTGGACATTGGAAGGCGGACTGTCCTCGCCGAAAGAACAAAGGTATATCTTCTTGTTTAGTTGTTGAAACATGTTTAGCGGTGTTATCTACGATTGCACTGGTGTGTAGATATCTCAGAGCCAGATCATGTCTGCAATACTTTGCAGGGGTTCCAGGAAACCCGACGACTAGCTGAGGGAGAGATTACCGTCTTCATGGGCAATGCTTCAAAGGTGGCGGCTATTGCAGTGGGAGACGTTTATTTATCTTTTGATAGGAATAAATTTTTGGTTTTGAGAAATTGTCTTTATGTACCTACTTTTAGAAAGAATTTAATTTTAGTTTCTAAATTGTTTATGGATGGATATTCTGTTTCTTTTAATGACAAAGTGGTTATAAAAAGGAATAGGGAGATTATCTGTTCTGGTACATTGGTTGGCAATTTATATACTCTTGAATCGAAAACTCCCACGATGCATATAGAAATCAATAACTCATCTTCTAAGTCTAATAAGAGAAAAGAACCTTCGCAAATGAACCAAACATATCTTTGGCATCTAAGGCTTGGTCATATTAACCTAAGCAGAATTCAAAGGTTGATAGCTGATGGACCTTTAGGTTCATTAGTAGTGGAGGATCTCCCAACCTGCGAATCTTGCTTGGAAGGTAAAATGACCAAAAGGCCTTTCAAGGCCAAGGGGTATAGAGCCAAAGATGTGTTAGAATTGGTTCATTATGATCTGTGCGGTCCTATGACTATCCAGGCTAGAGGTGGCTTTGAATACTTCATCTCTTTTATAGACGATTATTCAAGGTATGGATACATTTACTTGATGCGCCGCAAGTCTGAATGCTTTGACAGGTTCAAAGAATTCAAGGCTGATGTGGAGAACCGTCAAGGTAAAAGTATCAAGACATTATGATCTGATCGTGGTGGTGAGTACCTCTTGGGAGAGTTTAGGAGTTCCTTATCATAGGCTGGGATTCAATCCCAATTGTCCACACCGGGCACACCCCAGCAGAATGGTGTGGCGGAGCGAAGGAACAAGACTCTTATGGAGATGGTCAGATCTATGATGAGTTATTCTGAGTTACCTGATTCGTTCTGGGGGTTTGCTCTGGAAACAGCAGCACACATTCTGAACTTGGTTCCATCTAAGTCAGTATCCTCTACTCCCACAGAGATGTGGACTGGGCGAAAGCCTAGTCTAAGACATATTTGGATTTGGGGTAGTCCAGCACATGTGCTGAAGGGAGATGTTGGTAAGTTGGAATCTCGTACAGAAGTACGCTTGTTTGTTGGCTACCCTAAGGGAACGAAGGGTGGTTTATTCTATAGTCCTAGAGATCAGAAGGTGATCGTGAGTACGAATGCCAGATTTCTAGAGGAGGACTATGTGATGAACCACAAGCCCACGAGTAGGATTGTTCTTGAGGAGTTAACAGGGGAAGTCCCGACTATAGTACCACCGGTACAAGAGGAGATGCCACAAGTCACTGCACCGCGTGTCATAGAGTATACACAAGAGGCACCTCGTCATAGTGGGAGGGTTGTTAGACAACCCGAGAGATTCATGTTTTTGGGAGAGTCTTCGGACTTAGTCCCTGGTGAATATGAACCGGATCCCTGGACATATGACGAGGCACTCCAAGATAGAGATGCGGTATCTTGGCAAAGTGCGATGAATTCAGAGATAGAATCTATGGATTCTAATCAAGTCTGGGAGCTAGTAGAGCCACCCGATGGTATAAAAGCCATTGGATGAAAGTGGATCTACAAGAGAAAGAGAGGAGTGGATGGGAAGGTTGAGACCTTCAAAGCTAGGCTTGTTGCGAAAGGGTATACTCAGAAAGAGGGTATCGATTATAAGGAGACCTTTTCACCGGTAGCTATGCTTAAGTCTATCCGGATTCTCTTATCTATAGCTGCTCAATGGATTATGAGATTTGGCAGATGGATGTCAAGACAGCTTTCCTTAACGAAAGTCTTGAGGAGAACATCTATATGCGGCAACCAGAGGGATTCATTGCTAAAGGCAAAGAGCATCTTGTATGTAAGCTTAATCGGTCCATTTATGGATTGAAGCAAGCTTCTAGATCTTGGAACATCCGCTTTGATGAGGTAATCCAGTCATATGGATTTATTCAAAGTCCGGATGAGCCTTGTGTATACAAGAGATGTGATGGAAACATAGTGGTATTTCTTGTACTATACGTAGATGACATTTTGTTAGTTGGCAACAATATCAAAGTGTTATCAGACGTAAGGGTATGGTTGTCCAAACAGTTTGACATGAAGGACTTGGGAGAAGTGGGACACATCCTTGGGATCAAAGTTATAAGGGATCGCGAGAAAAGGATGTTGTGCATATCTCAAGCTTCATACATTGACACTATCCTTGCTCGTTTTAGCATGCAGAACTCCAAGAAAGGTTTTCTACCTTTTAGGCATGGAGTTCCTTTATCTAAAGAGATGTGTCCCAAAACATCAAAGGAGATAGAGGACATGAAGGCGGTTCCTTATGCTTCGGCAGTAGGAAGCCTTATGTATGCTATGCTATGTACGAGACCGGATATCTGCTTTGCCATGGGCATGGTTATCAGATATCAGAGTAATCTTGGATAGAGACATTGGACTACGGTAAAGCATATATTGAAGTACCTGAGAAGGACTAGGGATTATATGCTGGTTTACCGGGCAGATCAATTAGTCCCTGTGGGTTACACGGATTCGGATTTCCAATCAGATAGGGACAAGAGTAAGTCTACCTCGGGGTTTGTGTTTACTTTTGGAGGTGGAGCCATAGTATGGAGGAGTGTCAAGCAGAAATGCGTGGCGGACTCTACCATGGAAGCTGAGTATGTGACAGCCTCTAAGGCAACCAAGGAAATTGTATGGCTCAGGAACTTCTTGATGGACTTGGATGTGATTTCTGGTTTGCCCAGATCTATCACAATTTATTGTGATAACAGTAGTGCAGTTGCAAACTCGAAGGAACCACGAGCCCATAAGGCGAGTAAACACATAGCGCGCAACTACCACCTTATACGATAGATTGTAAAGCGAGGAGAAGTTGTTGTCGCCAAGATTGCATCAGAGGATAACCTGGCGGATCCATTCACTAAGGCCCTTCCAGCGAAAGCGTTTGATATGCATGTGGAGGACATGAGGATCCGATGTATGGCAGTGTGATGACGACATAGTCTTTTAGTATAAGTGGGAGATTGTTGGAATGTATACTGAAAGCCTAGCTCTTTTTGTATGAACATTTTATTTTAGAATAAGAATCACATGATCATTGTTTGCACTTTATATATTTATTATATATGTGTGCATATTGTCTAATATTTTACATTGAAGATAACATGGTGCTTGGTGTGGCACAGAAGATCATGTTATCAGTCCCTTGTAAAATATAAGTAGAGGCTCACGACCAAGATGGTTTTGGACAAACCATTGGCATGGTTGTAGTGTAGCTTGGTATTGTTTTGTCTTGAACATAGAGTTACACTAGTACACTTAGGTGTATTGAGTAGGACCAACATAGAGGTGATTCAATTAATTGCTGACTACATAATTGAATCAGACCTCGGATATTATGTTATACATGCTCTTAATCCCGATATAATAACGGGCACATGTACTTAGTATTTATTTCTTTGATTTACCAGAGGGTGAGATTTAGATGGATTAAATCAATATGCCCGGTAAGTTGGGAAATAATATTATTTACATAGTGTGTCGTTGATTATAGGAGGAAACCGTGTCCTATATATTAGGTTGATGATGTCCCCTTGAGGAGCTCATAAGGTTCATCATGTAAACCCAACTGGTTGACTTAGTCAACATGATGATAAGGTTGAGTGGTACTACTCGAGGAATTAGATGTTAATTAATTGATGGTCAGTAAATCAATTAATTGACGGACATTCGATATCTTAAACACGGGGAGATGAATGTACAAATAATATATGGAGCCCATATTAATTTATGGGGGTTGGTGAGATAGTTCAATGATGATCCTCTAGTGGAATGGAACATCATTGATGGATCAAGTTTGTGTGGTTCCGATCCATCGGGTGGCCAAGATCCAACTCCTCCTTATGGTCCCTATCGTAGCCTAATATAATCCTCATGAAGTCTAGATCCAAGAATGTAAAACAAAACTCTAGAACCAACGGTTGGGATTAAATCCCTAGATCCGATGGTTGGGATGAAACCCTAGGACCAACGGTTGGGATTAAATCCCTAGATCCGATGGTTAGGATGAAACCCTAGAATTGACGGTTGGGATTAAATCCCTAGATCCGACGGTTGGGATAAAACCCTAGATCCGATGGTTGGGATGAAACCCTAGATCCGAAGGTTGGGATGAAATCCTAGATCCGACGGTTGGGATGAAACCCTAGATCCGACGGTTGGGATAAAACCCTAGATCCGATGGTGGAGATTAAATCCCTAGATCCGACGGTAGAGATTAAAGGAGGCTTAAGCCCAATTCTATAAATAGAGGGCTTAGGTTGGGCGGCAAGATGAGGTTCACTTGGATTAGGGTTTTGCCTCTCAAGTGTTATAGGCGGCTAGGGTTTTGGATTAGGTTTGGGCGGCAACTAGAAGGGAGTTTAGGGTTTCCTCCTTTGCTCCTTGGTGGCCGGCGCTCATTCTCTTCTCCTCCTTGGTTTTGGCCGGCTTTCTTCCTCCTCCCTTGCTCCTTGGTGGCCGGCGGTTCTCCAAAAATTGGTGGCCGACACTTCTCCAACCTCTAGGTGGCCGGCGGCAACCTTGCAAGAAAGTTGGCCGGCGCTCATCCACTTGTTCCTTGGCCGGCGGTTGCATCAAATTTCCTTGTTTGGTGGCCGGTTCTAGAAAGGAAAGGTTTTGTTAGTTCTTCTCTTTGTTCGCAGCGGACAAGGAAGGGAAGAACGCGATCTAGAAGGCTTCTACTCGTGGAGGATCTTCGCCCACACGTCGTCCATGAGGAGGATAGGACATACGGTAGAAGATCGTGAGGTATAAAAGTTTTACAACTTTATATTCTGATCTAAGCATGTTATTTTATGTGTTGATTATACAAGTGTGTGTATGTATATATTTTGTATAATCATGGACCCCGAAGACAAACACAAAAACCGGCGATCCGTCCGTCGTCTCTTCCGCTGCTAACCAACTAGAAGAGTTGAGTTGCTTGAACAACTAGTTTGTTCAAGCGACCACTCAAGTTGTTAGCACGACGACGAATTGGTTGTGCTAAGGAAACTCATCCCATCTGGATTAATTCTTTCATTAGTGAAAATTTTAATCCGGGGACATGGGAGCCAATGAGCCTCCGAAGCAACTCCCTACAAGGGATGACTTCCCTATTGACCTTGGTCTTCCTAGACCTAGATTTAGTTTCATAGTCAAATGGAACACTATGGTAGGTCTTTTTGGGCTTAGGCTTACCCTTGAATGGTTCTAGTTTCCTAGGTCTTGATTTTTGACCATTTGACCCTAGGCTTTGACTTCTAGACCCTAAATGTTGACCTCTTTACCCTTGAAATTGATTTTGCATTTTTGCAAGGGTCTTCTCCATCTTTTCAAGCCTTGACCTCAAGACTTGATTTTCCTTTTCTAATTGCCCAATTTTTGAATTTTGATCTAATCTTTGGGCATTGTTTTTCCTAGGCATATGCCTTGTCCATTTAGGGTTGAGACCTAGATGCTCTTGTACCTTTCTAATGGTTTCCCTAGGTAGGATTTGTCTAGAATTGTTTGACCTAGGGTTGTCCTTAGGTAAAATATTTCTAGGGACATTAGTCCCAAATTTCTCCTTCTTCCTAAGGTTGACTTTCTTAGCTCCTAAACAAAAATCCCTATTCCTAGCATGCTCTTTATGATAAATTGCAAGAGAATTAAAATTTCTAGCATGCTTTTTGACATTATTTGAATAAGGAGCTTTATTTAAAAATACCTTAGGGTTAGCTTTGGAAGCTCCCCCCTACTTGTGTAGCTCCTTCTTGCCCCTTCTTCTTCCCTCTTGGGCATTGACTCCGGTAATGTCCCGGTAGCCGACATTTGAAGCAAATCACTTGCTCCTTGCTCTTTTGCGTTGAGGGACCGACATCTTTGACTTTTGGCGCAGGTGGAGCTTTTCTTATTCTCTTTGGGCACTTGCTCTTATAGTGCCCAAATTCCCTACACTCAAAACACATAATGTTATTTTTATTTTGAATTATGGTGTTTGAGTTACCTATGGTGGTGGTAGGTGCTGGAATTGAAGCTTTTTCATCTTGACCAGATGTGGAAGCTTCTTCTTGTTGCTCTGGAGTAAAAATTCTTTCCTCCCCCTCAATCCTAGAGGTGGAGGTTTCTTCTACTTCTTCCACCTCCTCTTCCACCGATCCAGAAGTTGACTCCCTATCAACTTCCGACTCCTCAAGCTCTTTAGATGGTGATGTGCTTGCTTGAGCTTGAGAGGGTGAGCACTCTTCTTCTTCTTCTTCTTCTTGGATCGATGATGAGTTTTCATGGAGCTTTGCCACTTGGCTCCATAACTCCTTAGCATCCATATAATCCCCTAACATACACACAATATCGTTAGGGATCAAATCAAAAATAAAATTTACTACCTTCATGTTTTTCTCGAAGGCTTGGATTTGATCTTCACTCCATTTCTTCTTCTTGAGGAAACCACCCTTTGGTCCTTTTGGATATACAAATCCATCCATCAAAATTGACCACTCCTCAAAATCTCTCATCATAATAAAATCTTCAATTCTTCTCTTCCAAGAATTGAAGCCTTCTCGTCCGTATAAGGTGTAGGGCACCGGTGAGTTGATGTCCCAACCTAGTCGTTCTTCCAACTCCATCTTCACCCTCTAGCGTGCTCCCTTAGTTGTTAAACTTCAAGAGCGGCCTCACTCTGATACCACTTGTTAGGACCTGTGCGCCTGCTAGAGGGGGTGAATAGCGCGTGCTCGTACGTAGATGGAATTTGATCGTGATCGCGTCTACAAATTGTGTTAGCGCAGCGGAAACAAAGATAATAAAGCAATAACGAAAACACAAACACAAGGATATAACGTGGTTTGGAACCGAACGATTCCTACTCCACGGATTGAGCTCTAAAGAGCTCTAGTGATGCGCACGCACTCATTGATCACAAATACTCCTTCTCGACACAAGTCGGAGGTGGAGAAACCTCGCACAATAGTTTACAACAATAAACTAAGTACAACAAGCAATTACAATGAAATACAATGCAATACAAGTAAAGAAATCACTTTACAAATGCCTTTAGATTGCTTGATTTTGGTTGCCTTGGACTAGCCTTGAAGGACTGGAAGGGCACCGACTATTCCCTTTCAAATCGCCAAAGAAAACACTTGCTTGAAACCCTCCACGAACAGCTACTTTTAACATGCATCGGGCTGGATTTCCGCCGATCAGTCGACTGTCATAAGTCACCAGTCGACTGATGCCACTGTTGTCGTGAAACAACGGGTCGATCCACGTCGGAAAATCTCCAATGGATCTCTTGGCAGTCGACTGCCAACATTAGTAGTCGACTGCCAGCCGCGTAGTCGAATGCCCAGTCAGCTACAGAGCACTCTTTGCTCACTACCGAACCGCGAATGATCGTCGCCCTCGGGCAATGATCATTGTCGACATCACCGATCGCTTCCAATGAGCAAATAATGCCGTGAGCAATTTTCAGCTCTAAATCGGCAGTCGAACTCAAGTTGACTCACGGCAGTCGAACCGGCCATAATGCTAGTCGACTGTCAACCTCAAACATAAGGTTTTAACCCAAGTATGATGCCCCCATACTTGCTAGACCACCCTTAGCCTAGACTTAACCCTTCTAGCCACCTCCATCAGCCTCACGTCTCTCGGATCCCTCCAAGTCATCCATGACTTGTTCATCCATCGCGCTAGCCTTCAGGTGCTTCCATCGACTATGTCATGCTAACGTTGTCTACACCGCCAAGGCACATTGGACTTACGCCGCCAAGACTCCGCTTGGACTTTACGCCGTCAACCATTGGACTTATGTTGCCAAGACTCCACCCTTGGACTTTACGACGTCAATATCAAATCCCTTGGACTTCTCAAATGCCAAGACTTAAGCTTGGACTTTCCCTTGCCAACCCATGTTGGACTTTCCATGCCAAGACCCATGCTTAGACTTCCCTTGTGCCAAGTACTCAAGACTTGAACTTTCCCAAATGCCAAGTGTCCCACTTGGACTTTCCATGCCAAGTACCCATGACTTGGACTTTACCTTGCCAAGACTCACGCTTGGACTTTCCCATAATCACATGGTCAACCCTAGTCAACCATCAAAGTCTCCCTCGAGTCAAACTCGAGTCTGGTCAATTATAACCTGGGTCGATTGTATAAACAATCTCCCCAAAATATTAACCGACATCAATGTCAAACATCACTGTCAAACATACTATGTCAAACCACTTTGTCAAACATCAAAACATCACTCGAGTCAAACTCGAGTCTGGTCAATCCTGACCTAGGCCGATTGCACCAACAGATTTCCGCACAGCGGCACTGTGCGCAGTGCGTGGCGATTTCGCCAGGTGGTTTTGCACCGGCTATTTTTCCAGCGGTTGATTAGTCGATCGCCAGAGGCTCGATAATCAAAACCCAGTTTTTTAGTTATTAGAATCCAAGTTTGAAAAAAACATAAGTAATTATACATAGCTTGAAAAATCACGAAATTTCATATGTATAATACTTATAACACATACAATCGGTGAAAAATATTTGAAAAATATTTTAACCATTAAAATATGAGATTGATACAAAGTTCAAAAATTATTAAAACTTTAAAGTGTTGATCTACTTTGTATCAACTTCTACAATGATGATTGCTATCAAAAGATAGACTTCACCAAGGTTTTCTAAAGTGATTTTAAAATTTTTTTGAAAACCTATTTTGAACCATGGACTATTGGCTAGATATACATGACTTGTATATTAGCTTTCCTCATGATTCTTAGTGATGATTGAAATAAGTTTAAGTTCATCTAGATGCACTACCTATGCACCTTGAACCTAACTTATTATCCTAACATCTCACATGTTATCTAAGGTGTATACACACACATACATGTCAATTTAGATGTGAGATGTGGAGTTAGGATTATTATAGCCTCATGCATTTTCTAGGCAACCCTACTTGATTCCATTATAAATGGGACTCCAAGTCATGCCATTGTCCTTAACTCAATTTTAATCAAGTTAAATGCATGAATGATCATGGCATAAATGATAACAATAATAAAGCATGGCAATGATCATGATGTCATGACATATGAATAAACTCTAAAAACGAACATGACATCTACAATAATCCTAAACAGTATCATGACATGTTATATGATAATATAGAATTTGATGTCATGACATGGCAAATTTGGATAAACAAGCACATTAATACAAACATATAGTCAGACAAAAACAATTTTTATAAACAAAACATTTCATTCAATCAAAAACTTCAGTTTTTACATCAAAAATAGAAGTTTGAAAATGCTCAACTAGAAACATAATTCCTAAACATCCTCTATCGCTAATCTTCTGCAGAAGGTGGCGGCGGAGGAGGCTGCTGGCTCAGGGTCCAGACCCGCATCATCTCGTACATATCAAGCTGACACTGCTCCATGCGACTCTGGCACTCCTCAATTCGGGTGTGGTGCTCCTCCATCCGGGTGTGGCGCTTCTCCATCTGGCTGAGGTGCTGACCCATGGAGGACTACCCTGATATGATCTCTACCAATCGAGAGTCAATCGTTTATTGGTAATCATGAAATCTGGCCTCCAACTGTGCAACACGATCTGAAGGACCTGCTGCTGATGCATCTCGTCAGCAGCATCGGGGTCCTCATACCGTCCTGCAAGCTCTCCAAGCACTAAAGGTGGCTCCCCATGTGCCCTGGGCTGAGGCCGAGGTATCAGCTCCATCTGTCCATCTCCGATCCACAGCCCCGCCAGTGTGAAGTTACGCATTGATATACGATCATAAACCTCGGATAGCGCCCTCAAAGATCCCCTGGAAATGTTAATGCCTATGGACTCTAACCATGCAGAGATGATATGTCCAAACGGCATATGAACTTTCCCTTGCATAGGGGATATGAATTGGACAATGCAATGAAACATGTTCAATGCAATGTTCACATCTAATCTATGACGCATGACATACATGATGAAGAGATGGGGAGGTCGAATCTTCGCCAAACCCTGAGTCACAATAGGGAGAAAGCACCCAACAATGACTTTGTAGAGCACATTGTCTGGTGCAAATAGCTCAGTGATAGGAAATAGATTCTGAGCTGGTGGGCAAGGATGGCGAAAAATGTGCTCATGCATGGAGTCTAAAGAAATATGATGAAAAGGCTCAAAAAGAGGGGCATCGAAGGTAAGATAGAAGATGAAGGTATCATCCAATGGCCTACACTCAAGGAACTCCTGCAAGATCGCAGGAGTGAACTCCAAGTCGCGTTTTGCAACGCGAGTGGTGTAAGTAGGACCATCGTCTACCTTCTTTAAATTTTGATAAAACTCCTTAAGGAGATCATCATTGATGGCATGTTTACATAGAGCGATCTTCATGAGTTGATAGTACATTAAGATCTCCATGACATCGCTACAGTAATGTCTAAAGAATTGATCATCGATGTACCTAACCACCATCGGTTGGTACAATCGTGATCCACCCTCATTTGGGTCATTCCTACGTGGTCTTCTACATGAATGCAATGCAATGAGATGATACAAACACAATGATTAGATCAAAATGAGTTGTGAAAACAAAAAATTTAGGGTTTAAGGGGTATAGAAATTATACTTTGGTTCCATTTGAAGTTGATGAGGAGAAGGCGCAAGGCAACTGGACAATTGGTTTGTTGAAGAGAACGACGAAAAGATCGCCGGAGGAAAGATCTCGTCGGAACCCTAACACAAGGAAAATCGCCGGAGAGGAAACCTAAGGCTATGAGATGATATTAGGGCTATAGAGAAATCAAAAACATGAATGGGAGAGATGGCTTTCAAACCTAGGGTTTTTTGGTCGCCAGCGTAGACGGGAAGGATTGGTCGGAGAAGGTGGGCGACGATCGGAGAAGAAAATCACGAAGGAAGAAAGCGTGAAGATGTCGAACCCTAGCGGTTCGGTGTTATAAAATTGCGACGCAATCGACTGATGTGTGACATAAGTCGACTGATGGCGAGATATTGAGCGGTTTACAAAACCCGAAGTTGACTGCTCTAGCTCAACACTCGACTGCTGAGCATTCTGCATCGAGCTACAGTAACATCAGTCGATTGATGTGATCACCACTCGACTGCTGAGCGAGCCACTCGACTGATGACTCTTCTGCCCCGATGAACAGTACCAACAGTCGACTGATGTATCTTATCGACCGATCGATGTACATTAGTCGAGTCCCGAAGCAAAGACTCGATCGTTGGACTCATCGTAACATGTTACAGATGATCTGATCGATCGATCGTATTAGTCGATCGATCTCGATTTCCTCAAATTGAGTGAATTTCGATTTCTTCACTCAATTTGTTTTATTTTATCATGTTTATTCTTGTATGTCAAATATATTAATGTTATGCTTATATTCATGTACTTGTTAATGTATTTTGGCATTTTATTTCATTTTAACAAACATTAACATCCAATGGTTTCAAAATCCTAACATCTCACTCTTTCTAAGTGTTGAAATACACAATCAAGGTGAATGACCTATTTTATGAGATGCAATATACCATAAACATTCCTTCCATGCAAACATATGGTAAAACACATGAAGCATGGTAAGTGTAAGACATCAAGGTGTGTAACACTTGAGTATCACTCTTGATGTAACTTCTAAACCTTAAGACAATTCTCTTGATACACTAATTCCCAAATTGTGCCAAAACTCAAAATGGCACACTATGACCTCTAAATCTAGATTGTGCCAATTTTATTGATTTTTCATGATTACAAAAATGTATTGGCACATCCTAAAATCTTTTAGGATATAAGATCAAACCTATTTCCAAGGTATCCATAACCTTGAAAATAACCTAAAATATCAACTTTGCTATGGTTGAGTTAACTACCCATCCAATCAAAGTTGGCACATCCTAACCCATTTAGCGTGAGTCAATCACGCTCCTTGGAACCCAAAATCTATTTGAGCTCATTGGATTAGTTAGGTATTCTTTAGGGATGACCTTCCTAGATACCCTTCTAATGACCCTTCTAGGCTTGTTTGCCTTGGTCATTATTGTCTTGCCATGGTTAACCTTAGGGATTGCCTCCTTAGTAACCTTCTTAGTGGCTTCCTTAGGCTTCTTAGAAACCCTAGACACTAGGCACACACCATGGTTGGCCTTAGGGATAATTTCCCTAGAGACCTTGGTTTTCTTAGATCTAGGTTTAGTTCCATAATCAAATGGAACATTGTGGTAAGTAGGCATTACTTTCTTAGACATAGGCTTGTGACCCAAACCTTGTCTCCTAGATGATTCTTGCCTCTTACCCCCTTTACGTTGACTTCTAGATCCTAAAGTTTGACAATTTGACCCTTTAAATTGATTTTGCATATTTTTAAAGGTCTTTTCTAATTTCTCAAGCCTTGACCTTAAGGCTTGATTTTCTAACTCTAACCTCTCTAATTTTTTGTGCCCATTATTTCTTTGATTATTTTTGTTATTTCTAGACATATGTCTAGAATTCTTAGCATTAAAACTTAGATGTTCTCCTATTTTCTTAATGCTTTCCTTAGGCAATATTGATTTAGGGACATTAGTCCCAAATTTCTCCTTACTTCCTAAGTTAACATGTTTGGCTCTTAGGCAATAGAATCTATTTCTACTAACATGCTTTTCATGAGTAATAGCAATTGAATTAAAAGCATGCTTTTGACTTTTAAATTTAGAAGATGCATTATTAACTTTTACCTTAGGAATTTCTTTAGAAGCTCCCCCTACATGTGATACTCCCTCTTGAGTCTTCTTGCTCCATCTAGAGTATTGACTCCTATAGTGCCCCTTTTGATGACACTTGAAGCAAATGATGTGCTCCTTGCTCTTTTGACTTTGGGCATCGGCATCCTTGACGTTTGGCGTCGGTTGACTTTTCTTCACCCTCTTTGGGCACTTGCTCTTATAGTGTTCGATTTCCCTACACTCAAAGCATATAATATTCATTTTATTATTAATTAACATGCTTGAGTTACCTAGGGTGGTGGTGAGGTTCTCTTGAGCTTGCTCTTCCTCTCTACCGGATGTAGATTGTTCTTCTTGTTTCTTCGGTGTTGAGGATGCTCTAATCTCTTCTCCCTCAATCCTTGAGGTGGAGGTTTCCTCCAATTCTTCCTCTTCTTCTTCCACCGATCCGGAAGTTGACTCATTCTCAACTTCCGAATCCTCACTTGCTTGTGAGGATGAGCTCTCTTCTTCATCTTCCTTTTCTTCTTGGATTGAGTGAGACTCCTCATAGAATCTTGCCAATTTTCTCCATAGCTCCTTGGCACCCATATAATCCCCTAGCTTGCACAAAACATCATTAGGGATTAAATCTTCTAAAAGTTTTGTTACTTTAACTTCGGTCTTGAACTTTTGGCATTGCTCTTGGGTCCACTTCTTCAATTTTAGGACCTCTCCCTTCTTATCCATAGGAGGTTCAAAACCTTCTACAAGGATGAACCAATCCTCTATGTCCATCATCAAGAATGTCTCCATTCTTGTTCTCCACACCGGAAAATCTTCTCGATCGTATGGTGGTGGAGTGTTGATGTCCCATCCAAGCTTGTCTTGGAATTCCATCTTCCCTCTAGCTTCTTTAGCTCCCAGCGGTTAGTCCGTAGAAGAGCTCCGGGCTCTGATACCACTTGTAGGGCATCGTTGGAACACTAGAGGGGGGTGAATAGCTTGTAATCGTAGCGTGATGGATTTTGTTTGTGATCGAGTCTACAAATTTCGTTAGCGCGCAGCGGAAATAATAGAAATAATGCAATAACGAAATACACAACAACAAATACACAAGTATTTAACGTGGTACGGAACTGAACAGTTCCTACTCCACATATCGGGCTCTAAAAGCCCTAGCAATGTAAACACGCACTACTAATCACAATAACTCCTTCTCGACACAAGTCGGAGGTGGAGAAACCTCGTACAAATGATCTTACAATAGCAAGAATGAAATATAAGCAATATACAATGCAAATACGAAAGACAAGTAAAGAAAAACTTTACTACACTTGCTTTTGATTGCTTGAATGCTTGGTTGCTTGACTTGCACTTGGAGACCTAATTTATAGCAACAAATCACCCCAAAAGCTCTCAAGAACCGGATAGCTTTTTCTCCTCCACAAGCTCCATTTATATCTTCTTTCTGGGCTAGAAAAAGTCGATCAGTCGACTTATCGGGACTATTAGTCGACTGATCACACTGTTGCTGTCAGACAACGGTGTAATCCACGCTGGAAAAATCCAACGGCTAGGACATCAGTTGACTAATCATGACCATCAGTCGACTGTTCAAGCCATCACTCGACTGCTGACCGCAGCGGTCGAGTGAGACTCCATTCTATGCCCCAATACCCGAGAATCAGTCGACTGATATTGTGATCAGTCGACTGCTCGTCCAATAAGTCGATTTCCAAGCTCTAGAAGTCGATTGCTAGGACATATCCCACAGTCAAACCCTAGTTGACTCTCACCAGTCGACTGTCATATGACACCAGTCGACTGGCACACCTCAAACATGAGGTTTTAGCCCAAGTATGGTCCCCCATACTTGCTAGACCACCCTTAGCCTAGACCTAAGCCTTCTAGCCATCTCCATCATCCTCACGCCTCTCGGATCACTCCAAGTCATCCATGACTTGTTCATCTATTGCGCTAGCCTTCAGGTGCTTCCATTGGCTATGTCATGCTAACGGTGTCTACACCGCCAAGGCACATTGGACTTACGCCGCCAAGACTCCGCTTGGACTTTACGTCGCCAACCATTGGACTTATGCTGCCAAGACTCCCGCTTGGACTTTACGCCGCCAATATCAAACCCCTTGGACTTCTCAAATGCCAAGACTCAAGCTTGGACTTTCCCTTGCCAACCCATGTTGGACTTTCCATGGCAAGACCCATGCTTGGACTTTTCCTTGCCAAGACCCATGCTTGGACTTTACATGCCAAGTACTCATGACTTGGACTTTCCATGACATGGTCAACTCCAGTCAACCATCAAAGTCTCCCTCGAGTCAAACTCGAGTCCGATTAAACATAACCTTAGTTGATTGTATAAACAATCTCCCCAAAACATCAACATACATCAATGTCAACTCACTTTGTCAAACATCAAAATATCACTCGAGTCAAACTCGAGTCTGGTCAATCGTGACCTGGGCCGATTGCACCAACAGACCGGTGTTCGACTGAAGCTCTTCTGGCCTAACAGTCGACTGCTCGACCATCAGTCGACTACCAAGGGATGGCAGTCGACTAATCGAGGTGAATTTGGGCACAGAAGGGTTTGGAGTCGACTGATCACTTCGGTCATTCAATTGATGGCTCCATCAGTCGACTGATGGGGATGATAAATCGATTGATGTAGGAGTCATTTGCTGGAAGCCAATGTGGATGAAGTCGTTGTGAGGCAACGGCTACAACAGCAGTCGACTGATGACTTTATCAGTCGACGGCTAGGTGCCCAACGGGAAGAATGATCTCTTCCCTATAAGAAGAGGCCTTGGGTCACTTTGGGAGGTTAATTCTTCTACTTTAAAGTTCTCCCCAAGTGCCTAAACGATTTTTACTTCTCTTCCTTGTGTTTATTTACATCTTATTGTAAGAGGAAGTAATTCTTGTAAGAAAGATTTACCTCCACCTTGAAGGAGAGACTAGTGAAGGTTTAGGAGTGATTCACTTAGAACGAATTGGTCCATGGATTAGCGGCAATGGTCGTGAACCACGTTACATCTCCAGTGTTAGCGTTTGTGCCTCCTTGTCTTTTGTATTGTCTTAATTGTTTTATTTAGCACTTGTTTCCACTGCGCTAATCTTCATTGTAGATAATTAAGAGCGAGTAATTTCCATCGTACACATCGAGGGCTATTCACCCCCGCCCCTTCTAGCCGGCCACCGATCCTCCAACAAGTGGTATCATAGCAAGGAACTTGTCGTGAACTCATCGCCAACACAAGCACGATAAGATGGCTGACTCCAACATTCATCCACCCAAGTTTGAGGGTGATTTCTCTTGGTGGAAGAAGTGAATGGAGGTATTTTTTTGAAACCGACTTTGATATCATGCTTATCATGGAAAATGGTTTCGAGATACCTAGGGATGAAGAAGGAAGAATGCTCGAAAAATCAAGGTGGGCCAAGAAGCAAAGAGAGGAGCACTTGGCGAATTCAAAGGCCAAACATCACCTATTCAATGTGCTTCCTCAACAAGAGATAAACCAGATATGAGAATGTGCAAGCGCTAAGGAAATGTGGGAGAAGCTAGTGGAGCTTCATGAAGGCACTTCTGAGGTGAAGCTTGCAAGAAGAGACCTCCTCCGATCACAATTGAGTAACATCAAGTTAGAAAAGGGAGAGAAGGTATTATCTTTACATTCAAGCTTTAAAGAAATAATAACCGGTTTATCAAGTGTAGGAGAGAAACTATCAAACCGGGATATGATAATGAAGGCAATAGACACATTTCCCCGGTCATCCAAATGGAGCTCCATGGTGGACTCCTTCTATATCTCCAAGAATCTAGAGGTAAGTACTCTAGAAGAATTTTTCTCTATCATGGAGCTACAAGAAACTAGGCTTGAAGGCATAATTGAAGAACCAAGTATAAAGCCAAAGGGAGTAGCGTTAATGGCCGATAAAGGGAAGAAGAAGAATGAGACTCCACCTTCCTCATCCGATGAGTCATCTTCCTCTTCATCAATGAATAGCAATAAGGAAGTATATATGGTAAGGAAGGTGAGACGTGCATTAAAGAATTTTAAATTTAACAAGTCTCATGATAGAAGAAGGCCAAGGAGAAAAATCATATGCTACAATTGCCAAGGAGAGGGACACATAAGGGATGATTGTCCTCTCTTAAACAAAAGCAAGGAAGAAAGGAGAAGGAAAGAAGACAAGAAGAAGGGGAGTAAGAAGCAGGATGAAGAGAAGAAATCAAAAGAAAAAGGGAAGACAAAAGCCCACAACCTTAAAGCCGTAACGTGGGATGATCCATCATCATCATTGGAAGAAGAAGAAGCCTTCACAAGCCTTGCACTAATGGCAATAGAAGACTTGGACTCCACCTCCTCCGAAAAGGAAGAAACAAGCTCAAGTGAGGAGAGCTCAAGTGTAGGGGAAGCATCCTCATCGGAATTGGAGGAAGAAGATACGGTAAGTATGGTAAGAAATCTTCCTACTCAAAAAATTGTTTCTATGATTTCTAGTCTTACTAGAGATTTATCTAGGAGTAAGAAGAAAAATAAATGCATGCTTGATGATATTAGGAAATTAGAAGAAAAGCTAGAAAATGCACGTTTAAATTTTAATGATAATGCTTCTTCTTCTATGACTAGTGATGCATGCTTAGTAGAAGAAAATAAGGCCTTAAGGAAAAAGGTAGAATTTCTTACAAAGGCCTTAGAAAAATTTACTATTGGCTCCAACACTTTGAACATGATAATTGGGAGCCAAAGAGCAAGTTTTAACAAGAAGGGCCTAGGATACAAGGGATCAAAGAATGAGAAGGCCTACCATTGTTTAATTGCAAGGGGTCAAGCTAAAACTATAATGGTAGCTAGGAAATGGATCCCAAAGGAATACTTGGTGAACCCCATTGGAAAGAACTTATATTGGATTCCCAAGTCTATCCTTAGAGATTAGAGACACTTAGGATAGTCAACCATAAATGGATTTATTTCATATCATGACAAATGGTTGACTTATAAGGATATGGGTAATAGTTTTTGAATTATGAGCATGGTGGATGATGTGAGTATAATGTTTAAATCATGATACTTGATATACTTGATATACATGTTTATAATCATGATTCATGATTTGGATGGTAGTGTTGGGTGATGATAATGTGTGACCTATGAATTGAATGATATACTTGATTTATCATGATGTGTAGTTAAGGATAATACTTGAATTCATGGTCATGCTTGTTGATACTTAACCTTGATAGAAATTGCATGAAATTGTATGGTTAAGTATAAATAAATTTATCTACATCTCACACTCACTATAGGCTAACTTGATTGAAAACACAGCATGGGTGAGATGTTAGGATGATACAAATGACTCACTTATGCTTATAACAATTTGATGGGTCATTAAGTGTGTCATATTATAGCAATAATAGACCAACTATGGAGAAAGCAAATTTTTAATTCATAGACATATTGCCCAAAGATCATGGTTGGATATTTTAAATGATTTAAAACCATTTTATGTTTTTCAAACTGTGAATTGATGTTTTAAGTCTTTTCAAGGCAAAACTAAGCTTTCAAGTTGATAAAAACTTTAGTGATTTTCAACACCTTTGAGTTTTTGCCAAACTTCCAAAATTGGATTGAATTTTCATGTCAAACTATTTTTCATTGATAAAGGGACTTATGAGAAATGTGTTCCCCGAATTTCATGATTTTTTAAATTTTTTATAATTTTTAATGCATTTCTAAAATCGGGTTCCGAAATCAGAAAAGTTGGAAATCGAGTGTCAGTCGACTGATCATCTGATACATTCAACTGATGTACTGTGCATGAGCACAGTAACCTATTGTATCATATTTTAAGTCTAATTTTGGTGATTTTCATTCTCTAGACTTGATGTCATGCTTGTATAACATATGTTAATATTTTTGATAGTGTCAAAGGGGGAGAAATGGTTGAGTTTAAGTTAATCATGCTAGTGAGAGATTAACATGTGTTAAGGGGGAGTTGCATGTATTTAGGGGGAGTGTTTGATTTACATGCTTTCTTGCCTTATATTTTTGGTTAATGTTTTACCTAACTTAAATGGATTGTCACACATCAAAAAGGAGGAGACTGTTAGGGCAATCAACCCATGAATGATGTGGTTTTGATGTATGTGGCAAAGGGTTTAAGTTAGGATTGTTATGTGATTTAATATGTGTGTTGAAGTCGTGCAGGACTTAGTAATTCACACATGGGATTGGCTTGATGTTAGCATTGGTGAGTTCACCATCTCATGGCTCAGGTCTTTGAGTCGGTGAAGGATGACATTGCAGAAGTCGTGTGCTTGGTGCATCCGAGGGACCGTCGGATGAGGAGCATTAGAGTGAAGCCAAGGAAGTAGACTTCGGGGCGAGACACGAAGGATGGCATTGTGAAGCCGTGCGCTTGGTGCATCCGAGGGACATGGCCCGACGAAGAGAGCTTCGGTGAGGGACTCCAAGGGAGATGAGAGAATGAGCAATTTGTAAACGGTAGCTCATAGGTGAACTTGGCCGAATGGCTAAGTCAAGTGTCGAATGCTCAACCGAGTAGGTTGAGGTTTTACCCGACCGTCGGATTCTCAAACATTGATGTTTGAGATTTTACCCGACACCAGTCGACTGATATAGATATCAGTCGACTGCTCTGGGTCGATGGCACTCGACTAGTGCTCGATCGGTGTTTGACTAAAGCTCTTTTGTCCCAACAGTCGACTGCTCGACCATCAGTCGACTGCCAAGGGATGACAGTCGACTGATCGAGGTGAATTCGGGCACAGAAGGGTTTGGAGTCGATTGATCGCTTCGGTCACTCGACTAATGGCTCCATCAGTTGACTGATGGGGATGAACAGTCGACTAATGTGGGAGTCGTTGGCTGGAAGCCAACGTGGATGAAGTCGTTGCGAGGCAATGACTACAGCATCAGTCGATTGATGACTTCATCAGTCGACTTCTCGATGCCCAATGGGAAGAATGGCCTCTTCCCTATAAGAAGAGGCCTTGGGTCACTTTGGGAGGTTAATGCTTCTACTCTAAAGTTCTCCCCAAGTGCCTAAACGATTTTTACTCCTCTTCCTTGTGTTTATTTACATCTTATTGTAAGAGGGAGTAATTCTTGTAAGAAAGGTTTACCTCCACCTTGAAGGAGAGACTACTGAAGATTTAGGAGTGATTCACCTGGAACGAATCGGTCCTTGGATTAGCGGCAAGGGTCGTGAACCGCGTTAAATCTTTGGTGTTAGCGTTTGTGCCTCCTTGTCTTTTGTATTGTCTTAATTCTTTTGTTTAGCACTTGTTTCCGTTGTGCTAATCTTCATTGTAGAAGATTAAGAGCGAGTAATTTCCATCGTACATATCGAGGGCTATTCACCCCCCCCCCCCCTCTAGCCAGCCATCGATCCTCCAACACCCATGTCGCTATTAGGATTAGGCACACAAAACACACAACCTATTCCAACACATAGATAGTCTATGCTTCAACTTCCAATGATGCAACCAACACCTAGGGTGCTACTAGGCTCATCCTTGGTCTTTTTCCTTTGGGTTACTAACATGCACATCCATGCACATATAATAGCAAAACATTATACACACATGAAAAACTCTAAAATTACGACCTAAGTCAAAACACAATAGCTCTGATACCACCTATTGGGAATTCTAGGATACAAGCACATTAGAAGAGTGATAAAAATAATTTTTTATTCCAACCCAGACATTCCCAGGGGTCGGGATTATTGGGATGTATAATGAAAGCCTAGCTCTTTTGTATGAACATTTTTATTTTTGAAATAAGAATCACATGATCATTGTTTGCACTTTATATTTATTATATGTGTGCATATTTACATTGTAGATAACATGGTGCTTAGTGTGGCACAGAAGATCATGTTATCAGTCCCTTGTAGAATATAAGTAGAGGCTCACAACCAAGATGGTTTTGGACAAACCATTGGCATGGTTGTAGTGTAGCTTGGTATTGTTTTGTCTTGAACATAGAGTTACACTAGTACACTTAGGTGTATTGAGCAGGACCGACATAGAGGTGATTCAATTTATTGCTGACTACATAATTGAATCGGACCTCGGATATTATGTTGTACATACTCTTAATCCCAATATAATAACGGGCACATGTACTTAGTATTTATTTCTTTGATTTACCAACGGGTGAGATTTCTATGGATTAAATCAATATGCCCGGTAATTTGGGAAATGATATTATTTACATGGTGTGTCGTTGATTATAGGAGGAAACCGTGTCCTATATATTAGGTTGATGATGTCCCCTTGAGGAGCTCATAAGGTTTATCATGTAAACCCTGCAGGTTGACTTAGTCAACATGATGATAAGGTTGAGTGGTACTACTCGAGGAGTTAGATGTTAATTAATTGATGGTCAGTAAATCAATTAATTGACGAACATTCGATATCTTAAACACGGGGAGACGTATGTACAAATAATATATGGAGCCCATATTAATTTATGGGGGTTGGTGAGGTAATTCAATGATGATCCTCTAGTGGAATGGAACATCATTGATGGATCAAGTTTGTGTGGTTCCGATCCATCAGGTGGCCAAGATCCAACTCCTCCTCATGGTCTCTATCGTAGCCTAATATAATCTTCATGAAGTCTAGATCCAAGGATGGAAAACAAAACTCTAGATCCAACGGTGGAGATTAAATCCCTAGAACCGACGGTGGAGATTAAATCCCTAGATCCGACGGTTGGGATGAAACCCTAGATCCGACGGTTGGGATGAAATCCTAGATCCGACGGTTAGGATGAAACCCTAGATCCGATGGTTGGGATGAAACCCTAGATCCGACGGTTGGGATGAAACCCTAGATCCGACGGTTGGGATGAAACCCTAGATCTGACGATTGGGATGAAACCCTAGATCCGACGGTTGGGATGAAACCCTAGATCCGACGGTTGGGATGAAACCCTAGATCCGACGGTTGGGATGAAAACCCTAGATCCGACGGTGGAGATTAAAGGAGGCTTAAGCCTAACTCTATAAATAGAGGGCATTGGCTTGGGCGGCAACCTAATGATAAAAGGTTAGGGTTTTGGGAGAGACCTTAGGCAGCATCATTAGTGTTTAGAACCCTAATGCTTGGGCGGCAAGATTAGGGTTTAGAACCCTAATCTTTGGGCGGCGCCCATGGTCCATGGTGTGTGGCGTGCAAGGGATTAGCTTCTCATCTTCCTCTCTTGGTCGGAGCATTCTCTCCTCTTCTCTATCAAGGTTGGCTGGCGGCAACCTTCTTCAAGGTTGGTCGGCAATTCCTTTTATTCTCTTTGGGCCGACGGCAAACATCATGCTTGGAGCTTGATGGTTAGTCCTCGATAAGAGATGAGTTATGTTTCTATACTTCTTCTTGTTCGGAGCGAGCAAGGAAAGAAGATCGTGATCTAGGAGGCTTCAACTTGTGGAGGATCTTTGCCCACACGAAGTCTACAAGGAGGTTAGGACATACGATAGAAGATTGAGAGGTATAAAAGTTTTACAACTTTTATTATTGATCTTTGCATGTTCTTATTAATATGCTAGCTTATGTTCATTATGTTAGTATGTGTTGATTATACTAGTTTACATTTGTATGTATTTGTATAATCATGGACCCCGAAGATAAACACAAAAACCGGCGATCCGTCCGTCGTCTCTTCCGCGGCTAACTGACTAGAAGAGTTGATTGTTTGAACAACAAGTTTGTTCAAGCGATTGCTCGAGTCGTTAGCACGACGACGAATTGGTTGTGCTTAGGAAACTCATCCCATCTGGATTAGTTTTCATTAGTGAAAATTTTAATCCGGGGACATGGGAGCCGATGAGCCTCCCGAGAAGCAAGAGTTACCAACAATTGGTATCAGAGCCACGGTTTCCGGTTTTGTGTGTTTTGGATTCGGTTACTTTCACGCACTTATCATATATTGTATATGCCAGATAATAGTAGGATGTGCGTAGGCTAACTTTTTGGTTGCAGGCATAAGATCCAACTATTATGGCAATATATGTGTGTATGTGATTGTTTGTGTGTGATTGTATGTATATCATTTTAATCCTCGGGGTTGACGAGGCTAGATTAGTATTTAATTTTTGTAATTAAATACGACATTGTTTAGCCGATCATTTTAATTTACTTTCGATCTAGATAGTTTGTACACTCCTTTGTGGAGTATAGGATCGATGGATGTAAATTAAAATGATATATCTTGGCTCGGATCTCTTTGGTGACTTGCGCACGGGAAAAGGTGGAGCGGATGAGGTGGAGACACGACGGAACGCATATTGGAGAACAAAGCCATAATAGTTGGAAAAATTCTGTTTTTTCAATATTTATTGCTGATTTGTTTTATATGCATGTTGTGTGTGCTTGAAAATTCCTCATTTTCAATTTACTAAGTGGGAGAGGGATATTTTAATTAATTCCCGCGGCCTCCATTACAATTTGACGTGTGATGCAACAAACTTGCGTGTCGTCTCTGAGTGCCTTCCTCCCTGCGGATGGGTTTGTTTGCGGATCACTAGGTCAAATAATGGTTATAGGAAATTATCTAGGAGCGTGTGTACTTCCACAGCGGTAAGGCACATAATCCGAAATAATTCCCTTAGTATCGTGTAATGGTTCACACTTAGATACAAATAAAAAGTATCCTCCCCATCGGAGTCACTATTTTTATTTGTAGGGCCAAAGGGAAACCAACTATTAATTTTATTTGTCAAAAAGTAAGGTTGACAAGATAATAAAATTAATGGATAAAACCTCCTCTTACAAATGTAGAATTCGTATACGTCCACACTATCGTGGCATGCGATATTCTCGGTGTTTTGAGGTGTTGGTTGATTTAGAACAATGCCATAATAGTTGGGAAAATTCTGATTTTTTCCATATTTATTGCTGATTTATTTTATATGCATGTTGTGTGTGCTTGAAAATTCCTCATTTTCAATTTACTAAGTGGGAGAGGGACATTTTAATTAATTCTCGCGGCCTCCATTACAATTTGACGTGTGATGCAACAAACTTGCGTGTCGGCTCTGAGTGTCTTCCTCCCTGTGGATGGGTTTGTTTACGGATCACTAGGTCAAATAATGGTTATAGGAAATTATCTAGGAGCGTGTGTACTTCCACAGCAGTAAGGCACATAATCCGAAATAATTCCCTTAGTATCGTGTAATGGTGTACACTTAGATACAAATAAAAAGTATCCTCCCCATCGGAGTCACTGCTTTTATTTGTAGGGCCAAAGAGTAACCAACTATTAATTTTATTTGTCAAAAAGTAAGGTTGACAAGATAATAAAATTAATGGGTAAAACCTCCTCTTACAAATGTAGAATTCGTATATGTCCACACTAGTGTGGCATGCGATATTCTCGGTGTTTTGAGGTGTTGGTTGATTTCAGAATTTTATTGTTTTGAGGAATCAATAATATTTGAAATCTAATGTTTTGATCATTGTGATTCTTAGGATTTTCAAAAATGACTTTCAGTCCACTTACTATGATACTAAAGGAAATAAACTTACTGTACCCAAATAATGTTGATTGGAAAAGAATCTACATATTGTATTATCTGCTAAGAAGTACAAGTATGCACTCTTCAAAGAGTGTCCTCAAGCCATGGTTGCTCAAAAAGGTTTCTACTTCTAAGCCGAAAGGCAAGAAGAAGGAGAAACAAGGTGGAGCAAAGGTGGTGGGAGGATCTCAGGGAGAAGTGAAGAAGCCGAAAGGCAAGTACTTCACTTGCAAGCAGACTGGACATAAGAAGAAGGATTATCCCAATCCGAAGCAAGAACAAATGTATATCCTTTGGACTAGTCGTTGAAACATGATTAGCAGTGTTATCTCTGCTGGTGTGTAGATCGAGAGTCACTAATCATATGCAACACTTTGCGGGTTCGAGAAACCCGACTAGCTAAAGGGGAGATTATCATTTACTTGGGCAATGCCATGAGGGTGGCGGCTATTGCAGTGGGAGAAGTTTTATTTATCTCTTAAGAAAAATAAAATTTTGGTTCTGAAAAATTCCCTTTATGTACCTTTATTTAGAAAGAATTTAATTTCGGTTTCTAAATTGTTTATGGATGGATATTCTATTTCTTTTAATGATAGAGTTGTTATAAAAAGGAATAGGAAAAATATCTGTTCAGGTACATTGATAGGAAATTTGTAAACACTTAAACCAAAAACCTTCCACGATGCAAATTAAAGTTTATAACTCATCTTCTAATTCTAATAAGAGAAAAGAACCTTCGAAGATGAACCAAATATATCTTTGGCATCTAAGGCTTGGTCATATTAACCTTAGTAGAATTCAAAGGTTGATAGCTAATGGACCTTTGGGTTCATTAGTGGTGGAGGATCTCCCAACCTGCGAATCTTGCTTGGAAGGTAAAATGATCGAGAGGCCTTTTTAGGCCAAGGGGTATAGAGCCAAAGATGTGTTAGGAATGGTTCATTCTGATTTGTGTGGTCCTATGACTATCTAGGCAAGAGGTAGTCTCGAATATTTCGTCTCTTTCATAGATGATTATTCAAGATATAGATGACACCACGATCTGATTGTGGTGGTAAGTACCTCTTGGGAGAGTTTAGGAACTACTTATCAGAGGTTGGGATTCAATCCCAATTGTCTACACCTGGCACACCCCAGCAGAACGGTGTAGCAGAGCGAAGGAATTGGACTCTTATGGAGATGGTTAGATTGATGATGAATTATTCTGACTTGCCAGATTCGTTCTGGGGATATGCTCTAGATACGACGGTGTACATTCTGAACTTGGTTTCATCTAAATCAGTGCCTTCTACTCCCACAGAGTTGTGGACTGGGCGAAAGCCTAGTCTAAGACATATTCGGATATGGGGGAGTCTAGCACATGTGTTGAAAGCTGATGCTGGTACGTTGGAACCTCGTACAGAAGTGCGCATGTTTGTTGGCTATCCTAGGGGAACGAAGGGTGGTTTGTTTTATAGTCCTAGAGATCAGAGGGTGATCGTTAGTACGAATGCCAGATTTCTAGAGGAGGACTATGTGATGAACCACAAGCCCACGAGTAGGATTGTTCTTGAGGAGTTGACAGGGGAAGTCCCAACTTCAGTACCACCGGTACAAGAGGATATACCACATGTTACTGCACCACGTGTCACAGAGGATACACAGGTGATACCTCGTCGTAGTGGGAGGGTTGTGAGACAGCCTGATAGATTCATGTTCTTGGGAGAATCTTTCGATTTGGTCCCTGGAGAACATGAACCTAATCTCTGGACATATGACGAGGCAATCCAAGATATAGATGCAGCATCTTTGCAAAGTGCAATGAATACTGAGATTGAATCTATGGATTCAAATCAGGTCTGGGAGCTCTTATGCATAGCAGCTCATATGGATTATTTGGTGTGGCAAATGGATGTCAAGACAACTTTCCTTAATGGAAGTCTTGAGGAGAACATCTATATGAAGCAACCAGAGGGATTCATTGCTAAGGGCAAAGAGCATCTTGTATGTAAGCTTAATCGGTCCATTTATGAATTGAAGCAAGCTTCGAGGTCTTGGAACATCCACTTTGATGAGGTAAATCCAGACTTATGGATTTATTCAAAGTCTGGATGAGTCTTGTGTATACAAGAGATGTGACAGAAACGTAGTGGTATTTCTTGTACTATACGTAGATAATATTTTGGTAGTTGGCAACAATATCGGAGTGTTATCGGACGTAAGGGTATGGTTGTCCAAACAGTTTGATATGAAGGGCTTGGGAGAAGTGGGACACATCCTTGGGATCAAGGTTAGTGTGCTAATCCCAAGATTCATACATAGGCACGATTATGGATCGTTTTAGCATGCAAAACTCCAAGAAAGCTTTTCTACCTTTCAGGAATGGAGTTCCTTTATCTAAGGAGATATGTCCTAGATCATCTGAGGAGATAGAGGAGATGAAGGCGGTTCCTTATGCTTCGACAGTAGGAAGCCTCATACGATGCTATGTACGAGACCCGATATCTGCTATGTCGTGGCCATGGTCAGCAGATATCAGAGTAATCCAGGACAGGGACATTGGACTGCGGTAAAGCATATATTGTAGTGCCTAAGAAGGACTAGGGATTATATGCTAGTTTACCGGGCAGACCAATTACTCCCTGTGGGTTACACGGATTTCAATTTCCAATCTAATAGGGATAACAGTAAGTCTACCTCAGGGTTTTGTATTTACTTTGGGAGGTGGAGCCATAGTATGGAGGAGTGTCTAGCAGAAATGTGTGGTGGACTCCACCATGGAAGCTGAGTATGTGGCAGCCTATGAGGCGGCCAAAGAAGCTGGGTGGCTCAGGAACTTCCTGATGGACTTGGATGTGATTCCTGATTTGCCCAGAAATATCACAATTTATTGTGATAATAATGGTGCAGTTGCAAACTTGAAGGAACCACGAGCCCATAAGGTAAGTAAATTCATAGAGCGCAAGTACCACCTGATACGAGAAATCGTAAAGAAGGTAGAAGTTGCTGTCGCCTAGTTGCATCAGAGGATGACCTGGTAGACCCTTACACTAAGGCCCTTCTAGCGAGAGCTTTGATAGGCATGTGAAGGGAAAGGGAATCAGATGTATGGCAGTATGATGACAGCATAGTCTTTTAGTATAAGTGGGAGATTGTTGGGATGTATACTGAAAGCCTAGCTCTTTTGTATGAACATTTTTATTTTTGAAATAAGAATCACATGATCATTGTTTGCACTTTATATTTATTATATGTGTGCATATTGTCTAATATTTTACATTGTAGATAACATGGTGCTTGGTGTGGCACAGAAGATCATGTTATCAGTCCCTTGTAAAATATAAGTAGAGGCTCACAACAAAGATGGTTTTGGACAAACCATTGGCATGGTTGTAGTGTAGCTTGGTATTGTTTTATCTTGAACATAGAGTTACACTAGTACACTTAGGTGTATTGAGCAGGACTGACATAGAGGTGATTCAATTTATTGCTGACTACATAATTGAATCGAACCTCGGATATTATGTTGTACATACTCTTAATCCCGATATAATAACGGGCACATGTACTTAGTATTTATTTCTTTGATTTACCAACGGGTGAGATTTTTATGGATTAAATCAATATGCCCGGTAAGTTGGGAAATGATATTATTTACATGGTGTATCGTTGATTATAGGAGGAAACTGTGTCCCATATATTAGGTTGATGATGTCCCCTTGAGGAGCTCATAAGGTTCATCATGTAAACCCTGCAGGTTGACTTAGTCAACATGATGATAAGGTTGAGTGGTACTACTCGAGGAGTTAGATGTTAATTAATTGATGGTCAGTAAATCAATTAATTGATGTACATTCGATATCTTAAACACGGGGAGACGTATGTACAAATAATATATGGAGCCCATATTAATTTATGGGGGTTGGTGAGGTAATTCAATGATGATCCTCTAGTGGAATGGAACATCATTGATGGATCAAGTTTGTGTGGTTCTGATCCATTGGGTGGCCAAGATCCAACTCCTCCTCATGGTCCCGATCGTAGCCTAATATAATCCTCATGAAGTCTAGATCCAAGGATGGAAAACAAAACTCTAGATCCAACGGTGGAGATTAAATCCCTAGAACCGACGGTGGAGATTAAATCCCTAGATCCGACTGTTGGGATGAAACCCTAGATCCGACGGTTGGGATGAAACCCTAGATCCAACGGTTGGGATAAAACCCTAGATCCGACGGTTGGGATGAAACCCTAGATCCGACGGTTGGGATGAAAACCCTAGATCCGACGGTGGAGATTAAAGGAGGCTTAAGCCTAACTCTATATATAGAGGGCATTGGCTTGGGCGGCAACCTAATGCTAAAAGGTTAGGGTTTTGGGAGAGACCTTGGGCGGCATCATTAGGGTTTAGAACCCTAATGCTTGGGCGGCAAGATTAAGGTTTAGAACCCTAATCTTTGGGCAACGCCCATGGTCCATGGTGTGTGGACGGCGGCAAGAAGGTAAGGGATTAGGTTCTCATCTTCCTCTCTTGGCCTGAGCATTCTCTCCTCTTCTCTATCAAGGTTACGCATGAACCTTCTTCAAGGTTGGTCGGCAATTCCTTTTATTCTCTTTGGGCCGGCGGCAAACATCATGCTTGGAGCTTGATGGTTGGTCCTAGATAAGAGATGAGTTATGTTTCTATACTTCTTCTTGTTCGGAGCGAGCAAGGAAAGAAGATCGTGATCTAGGAGGCTTCAACTTGTGGAGGATCTTCGCCCACACGAAGTCTACAAGGAGGTTAGGACATACGATAGAAGATCGAGAGGTATAAAAGTTTTACAACTTTTATTATTGATCTTTGCATGTTCTTATTAATATGCTAGCTTATGTTCATTATGTTAGTATGTGTTGATTATACTAGTTTACATTTGTATGTATTTGTATAATCATGGACCCCGAAGATAAACACAAAAACCGGCGATCCGTCCGTCGTCTCTTTCGCGGCTAACCGACTAGAAGAGTTGATTGCTTGAACAACAAGTTTGTTCAAGCGATTACTCGAGTCGTTAGCACGACGACGAATTGGTTGTGCTTAGGAAACTCATCCCATCCGGATTAGTTTTCATTAGTGAAAATTTTAATCCGGGGACATGGGAGCCGATGAGCCTCCCGAGAAGCAAGAGTTACCAACAGGGATTTCATGCTTTGACAAAGGCAATATGACTGTTGGGAAAATTCCGAATCGTGACATTCACAATATCGCGGGCGAATACTTCGCACAACCGCAGTGGAAACAAATATAAACCGGATCTCTCCAGATATCCATGCAAAACATATAAATCGTTTTGATTATCCTACTTTGTCTAGATCTTATCTAGAGGAAGAAGTATACTTTTGATGTGAGCCCTTCGCAATCCCGCTAATCCAAGCGCTCCCGGATCTCAATACGGTAAGTATAACTGTATCTCTACAGTATCCACACTGACACTCAGTAGTTTTGGAGTCACGTTGTGCTAGCAACCCTAGCAAAATGCCAAGAACACTTGGAAGAAATAAGGAGAAGAAGGAGAAGGCTTCTTGGCTTGCACACCCAACACCGAAAGGCACCCCCAAAGCTTTCACGTTGAAAGCATAACAATAGCCACCAAGCCATCAACTCCCATTACTCCTAATGAATACCATGACCCTTGGTATTCTCTTTCATCAAGGCATAAAAGCTCTCATCTCCTCATCATGAATACCAAGCCCTTGGTATTCTCTTGCATGATTAATTACATTAATCATGAAAAGTGATAAATGACCCTTGGATTTTCTGTATGATGATCATCTTCCATGGTTTAACTTGAGTCTAACTCAAGTTCAACCAGCTTGAGTCTAAACTCAAGTCTTGGTCATTTGCTCAATTGTTCTTTTAGTCAACTAAAAGAAACATCTCCAAAACAGAATGTCATTTGTGTGTGACCCAATAGACTCTTGTAACGTTGGCAATGTGTCTAAAACCCCCTTTTAGATACATAAGCAATGAGCGGCATCTAGCAATACATCATTGCTACCCAAGTTACAAGAAAGTCGAGATCTGACAACCTTTCCATGACTATTATCATGTATGATGGTGTCCTTCTATCCTTGATATCTTAGATCGATCAATGAGGCATAGACTGTGTCATCCCCTTATCGATCTTTATGTTTCTTGATCCCCAAGTAGACTCACTCAAACAAATGAGCTCAATATCTCATATTGACTCATTTGAGCATGGTCATGTATTTCGTGGTCATACTCGATCAAGAGACCAAAGATATCACTCCCGTCATACGAGAGGGATAGATCTCATCTACATAATTTGTTACATACCCAGTAATCACCATTATAGTGCACCCTGTTACGGGTGACGTTAGATGATACCAAAGTACATAACTCCTTATGTAGGGAACCGTAGTGACTTCAGGTCTAAGGACTATTCATACCAATAGTCACATGAGAAAGTATATGATACTCATATAACGATCCATGATACTTTCTCATGACGGGTCAATTCAGTATATATATTCTCTAATATATATACCCATGTGTCAATGTGATATCACATATCCATGACTTGTGAGATCAAGTCATCCATTGACCTACATGCTAGTCTCAATGTATCAATATATTCCTTTGTCTATTGATACAATACTTGACTAGGAATGTTTAAGTATAGTGTTCTCTACAGCTTCTCATAATCAATTCTACGAAATTCTTGATTCCGAGTTTAACAAATAATTTTTTCCAAAATTATCTCTCAAATTTTATCAAATCTTAATTTCGTCCTAATATAATCAAAATTTTAGTCAATCGCCCGTCGCTATCACCCTCGATCACCGTCGATCGTCGTGGCCACCGTCGATCACCGCCGTCCCCGTCAACTGCCACCGTCGCCGTCGATCGCCGACCACAACCGTCGATTGTCGATCGCCGTGTAGGGATGTATACTGAAAAGTCTATCTTTTGTATGAACATCTTTATTTTGAAATAAGAATCACATGATCATTGTTTGCATTTTTATGGTTATGCAATATTGTCTAATACATTACATTGTAGATAACATGGTGTGTGGTGTCACATGGGAGATCATGTTATCGGCTCCTTGTAAAGTATAAGTAAAGGCTCACAACCGAGATGACTTTGGACGAACCATCGGAATGGTTGTAGTGTGATTTGGTATTGGTTTGTCTTGACCATAGAATCACACTAGTGCACTTTGTGTGTATTGAGCAGGTCCGACTTAGAGATGATTCGATTTATTGCTGACTACATAATCGAATCGGACATCAGATATTATTTAGTACATGCTCTTAATCCCGATATAATAACGAGAACATATACTTAGTATTCATCTCTTTGATTTACCAATGGGCGAGATTTATAGATTAAATCAATAGGCTCGGTAAGTTGGGAGATGATATTATTTATATGGTGTGCCGTTGATTATAGGAGGAAATCGTGTCCTATATATTAGGATGATGATGTCCCCTTGAGGAGCTCATAAGGTTCATCATGTAAACCCTGCAGGTGGACTTGGTCCGGCATGATGAAAAGGTCGAGTGGTACTACTCATGGAGTTAGATGTTGATTAATTAATGGTCAGTAAATTAATTAATCAACGGACATTCGAGATCTTAAACACGGAGAGAAAATGTACAAATAATATATGGAGCCCATATTAATTTATGGGTGTTGGTGAGGTAGATCAATGATAATCCTCTAGTGGAATGGATAATCATTAGTGGATCGGACTTTATGTGGGCTTGATCCATGGGTGGCCAAGATCCAACTCCTCCTCATGGTCCCTATTGTAGCCTATTAACACCTCATGAATCTTAGATCCAATGGATAGAAATAAAACTCTAGATCCAAAGGTAGAGATTAAATCTCTAAGATCCGACGGTTGAGATTATATCTCTAGATCCGACGGTTGAGATTAAATCCCTAGAACCAATGGTGGAGATTAAACCAAGGCTTATCCCTAACTCTATAAAAGGGTGGACTAGGGATGGGTGGCAAGATAATGGAGAGGAAAGGGGGCTAGGGTTTTGGGCGGCAAGAGCAAGGGAGGTTAGGGTTTTGGGTGGCCACAATTAAGGAAAGTTTTTCTTCTTCTTCTTTCTTTGGTGGCCGGCACCCTTCTTCCCTCATCTCTCCTTGGCTTGGCCGGCGTCCACCATTCTCCCTTTCATCTATGGCTGATGATGGATGGGGATTAGGGCTTGTCCCTTGGGCGGCAACCAAATCCTAATTAGATTAGGATTGGGCTTGGGCACCTAGGGTTAGGGTTTTGGGATTAGGTTGGGCGACAACAAGAAGATGAAGCTCCTTTCTTCTTCTTCCTAAGGTTGGCCGGCCACTATCCTTGTTCCCTCAACCTTGGCCGGAGCTCAACCTATTCTCCTTCCTTTCATCCTTGGCCGAAAATTAGGAGAGCTTAGTTTAGGGTTTGGGTGGCAACAAGGAGGAGGATTGGTTTCCTTTCTCTTCTCCAAGTGTTGGCCGGCGCCCATGCTCTTGTGTTTTCTCTTTTGGCCGGTATCCATACTCCATGTTCTCTTCCTTGGCTGGCGGCAACATCGAGTTTATTGACTTGGTGGCCGGTTCTAGATAGGAAGATGAGTTTTGTTTTAGGATCTTCCTTTGTTCGGAGTGAACAAGGAAAGGAAGATTGGTGATCTAGGAGGCTTCAACTTTTGGTAGATCGTCGCCCACACGACGTCCGAAAGGAGGAAGGACATACAATAGAAGATCAAGAGGTATAACAAGAGGTATAATCTTGTTTGTTTTGATTAGTGTTCTTTTGTATTATGTTTATAATTTCTTTTCAATTATATGCATGTTTTGTGTAGATGGTTACTTGCTTGTATTTGTTTTTCAACTATGAGCATGATATAAATCTGTATATGGCTAAATAATACTTGGATCCCGAGCATAAACACAAAAACCAGTGATCCGGACATCGTCTATTCCGCGGCTACTCATAGAATAGAGGATGGTCGCTTGAACAATGAGTTTGTTCAAGTGACCTCTCTAAACGAATAGCACGACGATGACTTGGTTGTTTGGGCAATCCCTTGTGTCTAGGATTAATTTTTTTTTAATCCAGGGACATTGATGGGATCGCCATGAACAAACGACCAAGGTGAAGTAGGAAGCGAAGTTTCCTCTCACGGACTCGATAGGCAAAACCAAAAATTGGTATCAGAGCTTCCGGGCAAAACCAACAATTGGTATCAAAGCAAAGGTTTTCAGTTTTGTGTGTTTAGGATTCGGTTAATTATTTATGCACTTTTCATATATTATATGTGCTGGATAATAGTGGGATATGCGTAGTTTAACTCTTTGGTTGCAGGCATAAGATCCGACTATTATGGTCATATGTGTGTATGTGATTGTATGTGTGTAAATGTTTATTTTGTTGAATCCTCGGGGTTGACGAGGCTAGTATTTGATTTTTTGTAAATTAGATACGGCATCGTTTATCCACTCTTTATTTTATTTTACTTTCGATCTAGATTTCATGTACACTCCCTCGTGGAGTATAGGATCGATGGATGTAAATTAAAATAGGTTTTAGTCTCGGCTTGGATCTTCGGATGGCTTGTACATGGCGTAGGAGGAGCGGACGAGAAGGCATTGCGACGGGAGACATATTGAAGACAAAAGCCATAATAGTTGGAAAATAATTTATTTTTCATATTTATTGCTTTTTGTTTGATATGCATGTCGTAGGCTAGGAAAATTCCTCAATTTCAAATTACTAAGTGGGAGAGGGATATTTTATAAATTCTCACGGCCTCCATTACGATTTGACATGTGATGCAATCAAACTTACGCGTCGGCTCTGAGTGCCTTCCTCCCTATCGGATGAGTTTGTTTGTGGATCACAAGGTCGAATATGGTTATAGGAAATTATTAAGGAGCGTGTGTACTTCCCCATCGTAAGGCACATAACCCAAGATAATTACCTTGGTACCAAGTAATGGTGAACACTTAGATACAAATATAAGTATCCTCCCCATCGGAGTCACTGCTTTTATTTGTAGGGCCGAAGAGAAATCAACTATTAATTTTACTTGTCAAAAAGTTAGGTTGACAAGATAGTAAAATTAATGGGTAAAACCTCCTCTTACAAATGTAGAATTCGTATACGTCCACAATATCGTGGCATACGATATTCTTGGTGTTTTGAGGTGTTGGTTGATTTTAAAATTTTATTGTTTGAGGAATCAATAATTTTTTGAAATCCAAAGTAATGATCTATGTGATTCTTAGGATTTTCAAAATGACTTTCACTCCATTTGTTATGATACTAAAGGAAAATAAACTTACTCTACCCAAATAATATTGATTAGAAAAGAATCTAGATATTGTCTTAACTGCTGAGAAGTACAAATATGTACTTTTCGAAGAGTATCCTCCTAAGCCCGTGAATGAGTTGGAAGTCCTTGGAGCTGAGATCGATGGGAAAACTCAGGTCGATATCATTCTCCAGTCGACAGAAAGACTTGCTCAGGCTAAGGCCATGGTTGCTCAGAAGGTTTCTACTTCTAAGCCGAAAGGCAAGAAGAAGAAGAAACAAGGTGGAGCAAAGGTGGTGGGAGGATCTCAGGGAGGAGTAAAGAAGCCGAAAGGAAATTACTTCACTTGTAAGCAGGATGGACATTGGAAGAAGGACTGTCCCAATCCGAATCAGAACAAAGGTATATCCTTTGGTCTAGTCGTTGAAACATGGTTAGCGGTGTTATCTACCGGCACTTGGTGTATAGATACAGGAGCCTCTGATCATGTCTGCAATACTTTGCAGGGGTTCCAGGAAACCCGACGACGAGCTGAGGGAGAGATTACCGTTTACTTGGGCAATGCCACTAAGGTGGCGGCTATTGCAGTGGGAGATGTTTTATTTATCTTTTGAAAAAAAAACGTTGGTTCTGAAAAATTCCCTTTATGTACCTTTATTTAGAAAGAATTTATTTTCAGTTTCTAAATTATTTATGGATGGATATTCTATTTCTTTTAATGACAGAATTGTTATAAAAAGGAATAGGGAGAATATCTGTTCAGGTACATTGATAGGAAATTTGTATACACTCGAACCAAATGCTCTCACGATGCAAATAGAAGTTAATAAATCATCTTCTAATTCCAATAAGAGAAAAGAACCTTCGAAGATGAACCAAACATATCTTTGGTATCTTAGGCTTAGTCATATTAACCTAAGAAGAATTCAAAGGTTGATAGCTGATGGACCTTTGGGTTCATTAGTGATGGAGGATCTCCCAACCTGCGAATCCTGCTTGGAGGGTAAAATGATCAAGAGGCCTTTTCAAGGCTAAGGGGTATAGATCCAAAGATGTGTTGGAATTGGTTCATTCTGATTCGTATGGTCCTATGTCTATCCAGGCAAGAGGTAGTCTTGAATATTTCATTTTTTATATAGATGATTATTCAAGATATGGATAACACTACGATCTGATCGTGGTAGTGAGTACCTCTTGGGATAGTTTAGGAATTACTTATCAGAGGCTGGGATTCAATCCCAATTGACTGCACCTAGCACACCCCAGCAGAACGGTGTAGCAGAGCGAAGGAATAGGACTCTTATGGAGATGGTTAGATCGATGATGAGTTATTCTGAGTTGCCAGATTCCTTCTGGGGATATGCTCTGGATACGGCGGTGTACATTCTGAACTTGGTTCCATCTAAATCAGTGCCTTCTACTCCCACAGAGTTGTGGATTGGGCGAAAGCCTAGTCTAAGACATATTCAGATATGGGGAGTCCAACACATGTGCTAAAGGCAGATGCTGATAAGTTGGAACCTCGTACAGAAGTACGCATGCTCGTTGGGTATCCTGGAGGAACGAAGGGTGGTTTGTTTTATAGTCCTAGAGATCAGAGGGTGATTGTTAGCACGAACGCCAAATTTCTAGAGGAAGACTATGTGATGAGCCACAAGCCCAAGAGTAAAATCGTTCTGGAGGAGTTAAAAGGGGAAGTCACTTCTTTAGTATCACAGGTACAAGAGGATATACCATATGTCACTGCACCACGTGTCACAGAGCATACACAGGTGATACCTTGTCGTAGTGGGAGGGTTGTGAGACAGCATGATAGATTCATGTTCTTGGGAGAATCTTCTGATTTGGTCCCTGACGAACATAAACCTGATCCCTGGACATATGATGAGGCAATCTAAGATAAAGATACAGTATCTTAGCAAAGAGGATCTTGTATGTAAGCTTAATCAGTCCATTTATGGATTGAAGCAAGCTTCGAGGTCTTGGAACATCCGCTTTGATGAGGTAATCCAGTCTTATGGATTCATTCAAAGTCCGGATGAGTCTTGTGTATACAAGAGATGTGACAGAAACGTAGTGGTATTTCTTGTACTATACGTAGATGACATTTTTTTGATTGGCAACAATAACAAGGTGTTATCGGACGTAAGGGTATGGTTGTCCAAACAGTTTGATATGAAGAACTTGGGAGAGGTGGGACACATCCTTGGGATCAAGGTTATAAGGGATCGCAGGAAAAAGATGTTGTGCTTATCCCAAGCTTCATACATAGACACGATTTTGAATCGTTGTAGCATGCAGAACTCCAAGAAGGGTTTTCTACCTTTCAGGCATGGAGTTCCTTTATCTAAGGAAATGTGTCTTAGAACATCTGAGGAGATAGAGGAGATGAAGGCGGTTAATTATGCTTCGGTAGTAGGAAGCCTCATATATATGCGATGCTATATACGAGACCAGATATCTGCTATGCCATGGGCATGTTCAGCAGATATCAGAGTAATTCAGGATAGGGATATTGGACTGCGGTAAAGCATATATTGAAGTACTTGAGAAGGACTAGGGATTATATACTGGTTTACCGGGCAGACCAATTACTCCCTGTGGGTTACATGGATTCCGATTTCCAATCTGATAGGAATAACAGTAAGTCTACCTCATGTTTTGTGTTTACTATGGGAGGTGGAGTCATTGTATGGAGGAGTGTCAAGCAGAAATGCATGGCGGACTCCACCATGGAAGCTAAGTATGTGGCAGCCTCTGAGGCAGCCAAAGAAGTTGTGTGGCTCAGGAACTTCCTAATGGACTTGGATGTGATTCCTGGTTTGCCCAGAACTATCACAATTTATTGTGATAATAATGGTGCAGTTGCAAACTCGAAGGAAACACGAGCTCATAAGGCAAGTAAACGCATAGAGCGCAAGTACTACCTGATACGAGAAATCGTAAAGGAGGTAGAAGTCGTTGTCGCCTAGATTGCATCAGAGGATGACCTGGTAGACCCTTTTCACTAAGGCCCTTCTAGAAAGAGCTTTGATAGGCATGTGGAGGGAAGGGTAATTAGATGTATGGCAGTATGAGGACAACATAGTCTTTTAGTATAAGTGGGAGATTGTAGGGATGTATACTGAAAAGTCTATCTTTTGTATGAACGTCTTTATTTTGAAATAAGAATCACATGATCATTGTTTGCATTTTTATGGTTATGCAATATTGTATAATACATTACATTGTAGATAATATGGTGTGTGGTGTCACATGGGAGATCATGTTATCGGCTCCTTGTAAAGTATAAGTAAAGGCTCACAACCGAGATAGCTTTGGACGAACCATCGGAATGGTTGTAGTGTGATTTGGTATTGGTTTGTCTTGACCATAGAATCACACTAGTGTACTTTGTGTGTATTGAGCAGGACCGACTTAGAGGTGATTCGATTTATTGCTAACTACATAATCGAATCGGACCTCATATATTATTTAGTACATGCTCTTAATTCCGATATAATAACGGGCACATATACTTAGTATTCATCTCTTTGATTTACCAATGGGCGAGATTTATAGATTAACTCGATAGGCTCGGTAAGTTGGGAGATGATATTATTTATATGGTGTGCCATTGATTATAGGAGGAAACCGTGTCCTATATATTGGGATGATGATGTCTCCTTGAGGAGCTCATAAGGTTCATCATGTAAACACTGCAGGTGGACTTGGTCCGGCATGATGAAAAGGTTGATTGGTACTACTCATGGAGTTAGATGTTGATTAATTAATGGTCAGTAAATTAATTAATCGACGGACATTCGAGATCTTAAACACGGGGAGAAAATGTACAAATAATATATGGAGCCCATATTAATTTATGGGGGTTGGTGAGGTATATCAATGATAATCCTCTAGTGGAATGGATAATCATTAGTGGATCGGACTTTATGTGGGCTTGATCCATGAGTGGCCAAGATCCAACTCCTCCTCATGGTCCCTATTGTAGCCTATTAACACCTCATGAAGCTTAGATCCAATAAATAGAAACAAAACTCTAGATCCAAAGGTAGAGATTAAATCTCTAAGATCCGACAGTTGAGATTAAATCTCTAGATCCGACGGTTGAGATTAAATCCCTAGAACCAATGGTGGAGATTAAACCAAGGCTTATCCCTAACTCTATAAAAGGGTGGACTAGGGATGGGTGGCAAGATAATGGAGAGGAAAGGGGGCTAGGGTTTTGGGCGGCAAGAGCAAGGGAGGTTAGGGTTTTGGGTGGCCACAATTAAGGAAAGTTTTTCTTCTTCTTCTTCCTTTGGTGGTCGGCACCCTTCTTCCCTCATCTCTCCTTGGCTTGGCCGGCGTCCACCATTCTCCCTTTCATCTATGGCTGATGATGGATGGGGATTAGGGCTTGTCCCTTGGGCGGCAACCAAATCCTAATTAGATTAGGATTGGGCTTGGGCGCCTAGGGTTAGGGTTTTGGGATTAGGTTGGGCGGCAACAAGAAGATGAAGCTCCTTTCTTCTTCTTCCTAAGGTTGGTCGGCCACTATCCTTGTTCCCTCTACCTTGGCTGGAGCTCAACCTATTCTCCTTCCTTTCATCCTTGGCCGGAAATTAGGAGAGCTTAGTTTAGGGTTTGGGTGGCAACAAGGAGGAGGATTGCTTTTCTTTCTCTTCTCCAAGTGTTGGTCGGCGCCCATGCTCTTGTGTTTTCTCTTTTGGCCGGTATCCATACTCCATGTTCTCTTCCTTGGCCGACAGCAACATCGAGTTTATTGACTTGGTGGCCGGTTCTAGATAGGAAGATGAGTTTTGTTTTAGGATCTTTCTTTGTTCGGAGTGAACAAGGAAAGGAAGATTGGTGATCTAGGAGGCTTCAACTTTTGGTAGATCGTCGCCCACACGACGTCCGAAAGGAGGAAGGACATACAATAGAAGATCAAGAGGTATAACAAGAGGTATAATTTTATTTGTTTTGATTAGTGTTCTTTTGTATTATGTTTATAATTGCTTTTCAATTATATGCATGTTTTGTGTGGATAGTTACTTGCTTGTATTTGTTTTTCAACTATGAGCATGATATAAATCTGTATATGGCTAAATAATACTTGGATCCTGAGCATAAACACAAAAACCAGCGATCCGGACATCGTCTATTCCGCGGCTACTCGTAGAATAGAGGATGGTCGCTTGAACAACGAGTTTGTTCAAGTGACCTCTCTAAATGAATAGCACGATAATGACTTGGTTGTTTGGGCAATCCCTTGTGTCTAGGATTAATTTTTTTTAATCCGGGGACATCGATGGGATCGCCATGAAAAAAATGACCAAGGTGAAGTAGGAAGCGAAGTTTCCTCTCACGGACTCGATAGGCAAAACCAAAAATTGGTATCAGAGCTTCCGGGCAAAACCAACACGTCGGTCGTCAATCGTCGCCCCCACTGCCATCGCCGGCCACCGACCATCAATCATCGCCCACCATCCGTTGGACATTAGAGTTGAACTAAGAATAATATAGTAAAATATTAAACTACATTATACACTAAAATCTCCAAACAAATAAGTTTTATTGTATTACTTAGGATTGAACCAAACAACATAAGTTATATCTTATTCCTCATAACCTTGGTTATGGGATCACCTAATAATCACATAGCCAAGGTTATGTTTGATAACTTGAACCAAATGTACCCTTAGAGTTTATACCTTCGAGATTCATTTTGAATCTGAAGAAATCATGAGCAGGACAAATGAGCCTTGCCTCTATCGGTATCCATTCTAGATCTTTGCGAAACAACCTTCCAGAGGCCACAAAAGTTCCTCTCCGATCAGTGCTAGCCGAGCATGTAGAAGTCGAGGAGAGATGAGGAGGAGACGGCACAAAATGACCCATGAAGTTCCATTCCTTCAA
This sequence comes from Wurfbainia villosa, assembly GCA_025175895.1. Taxonomy (NCBI): domain Eukaryota; kingdom Viridiplantae; phylum Streptophyta; class Magnoliopsida; order Zingiberales; family Zingiberaceae; genus Wurfbainia; species Wurfbainia villosa. Next base: position 99,405,541 of record CM045997.1, on the reverse strand, counting down.
AAGCCACTAAAATCTCCCTTAGGGTTCCATGAAGAGATGTATTTACACATCTATCATTTAGGGAATCCTTAGACCATTAATACTTGCCAGTTTTATCATTTAAACACAAAAAAAATATAACTTAACACGCAAAACTCAAAATGGTGGTCCGATCCACGGTCGTGGTGTGCTCCATAGGCAGGCCATGGAGCTTTCCACAATCGTGGAGGGATCCATGGCCAGGCCATGGATTCCTCTGCCATAATCAGTGTCTGGCCATGTTGTCTAGGCACGACTGTGTTAGCAGGGACAGAGCCCCAACACGGCCTTGTATGCTCCATATTAACTCATTTGCATGTGGTACGGTCGTGCTAAGCTCTAGCACAATCGTGTTAGGTTTTGCAAGGTCCGTTTCATGTCATTTAATGTTCAGTCCAACTAGACATCCTCTCTCTCTCTTTGAGAATCTTATTCTCTAACTTGTTTTACATCCTTGAGACATGGTTGTGCATGTGGCCCAATAGGTTCCTGACTATGCAGGTCATTCATAATCAACCATTTATTATGAATAGATCAAGAGTGGCACCAAGCAATACATCATGACCCTCAACTGACCGAAAGGTCAATGTTGACTTCAGAATAATTATGAATCCTTCAATAGCTACAGTTATTTATGTCTTGTTCCTTTCACTCATCTTATACCCACATGGTTCAGGATATGGGCTATGTGCTCATCCCCACTAGGTTGACTTCGTCACACCTAGCCCAAGTTAGTTTTTTTGTCCTATGGTTTCAAGTTACTCCCTACATATGTCTAAGAAGACCATTCTTCTTAACATGAGTGCTTTGGCCAGAGATTTTTGAGTAACAATCCTGACAAGAGGCCTAAGGTATACATCTCCTTATAACAGGAGTGGTGAATCCTATATGGGCTATTCAAATATCTTCGATCACTTTGACTTACACCCAATCAACCCAGAGTGATACATCCTATGGAGATGGTTGCAAAGAAGTCAAAGCATAAGTCATCATGATCAAGATGATTTGAATACCTCAAGTTTAAGGAAGCTCACACTAGAGATGTAATGAAACTTCATAGACATAAAGAACCATATGATGTTTCATAGCATTTCACTCCAATGAACTAGTTACCCTAACTAGCGTTCACATGTTCACTCTCAGCATCCCTATCCTTCTATTAAGTGAGTACTGAATGCTTGGATAAATTAAAGAGCATAACATTGTTGGGGATCTTTGGAAGGCTAGAGGGGGTGAATAGCCTCTCTTGAATTCTACAATTTCGATTAGCGAAAGCAAATACAAATACTAAAGAAAACAAGAGTTAAAAATGCAATCGCTAACAAGAAGGATTTTATGTGGTTCGGAGATTAAGCTCCTACTCCACGGCGATCCTTAAGGTAGATCAATCCAAGCAAATCTCCACTAAGAAAGCTTTCTCTTACAAGACACTCCTCTTCTTACAAATGATGAAGATAAAGATTAGAGAAGAGGAGGATTAAAAACGCTTAGAAAGCTTAAGAAAACGTGGGGAGCTTGAGAGTATGTTAGGAATGTAAGCACAAGTCTCCTCAAGCACCCCATGCCCTCTTTTTATAGAGAGAAGGTTGATTTTCCCATTGAGCCTCCATCAGTCGACTGATGTACAACATCAGTCGATTGATGTACAACATCAGTCGACTGCTACTGTAGCTGACGCCATCCAATGGCTTCTGATGAGCTGGATCCATGATCGTCACTACCCAACGGGACTCGGATCAGTCGACTGATCATACCATCAGTCGATTGATTGAGTAATCAGTCGAGTGCTTCAAGCGATCACTCGACTAAAAAACCTTTTGTGCCAATGTCCACTATTAACAGTCGACTACTAGGGTATAGCAGTCGACTGATGGTGGACCAGTCGACTGCCAAACCCTAGTAGTCGACTGATGGTCAGAGAACTCAACCATCTTCAGTCAAGTGACTAATCAGTCGACTGATACTTCAAGTATGATTATATCATACTTGAAATCAACTCCCTAGACCTAGACTCAACTTTCTAGCTCTTTCTTCAGCCTTGCGCCTCCAGGATCCCTCCGAGTCCGCGACTTCTTCATCCTTGCGCTTGCTTCCAAGAGATTCCCTCGGTTTCGTCATGTCTTGGGTTTCTCTTTTGCCAAAGGACCGCTTGGACTTTACGCCACCAAGACTACATCTTAGGATTTACGCTGCCAAGGTCTTGCCTTTGGTCTTCCTTTGCCAAGGTCCACTTGGACTTTACGCCGCCAAGACTACATGCTTGGTCTTACGCCGCCAAGACCTTCCCTTGGACTTCCCTTGCCAAGTTCATACTTGGACTTCCCTTTACCTAGTCTTCACACTTGGATTTTCCTGTCACTTGACATATTCATAGTTAAATCATAAAACATTGCATAACTATAAATGATTATTCAAACATCAACAGACATAAATGCTTGGGGCATTATTGCACCAACAATCTCCCCCTTTTTGATGTTTGGCAATCATTTAAGTTAGATCTTAAAATATTCACATGATGAAAACATCATATTTTCAATATTAATTCTAACTTAAAGTTCCCTTCTCCCCCTTTGACATATATCAAAAAGAGAAGGATTCATACAAAATAGTTTCATGAAAGAATTAAATTGGTTATGTCTTGAACTGAGGTATAAGATAGATATAAGGCTCCCCCTTAATCCAAGACATGGTTCAAGATATGTAAAGAACATGTTGAGCAAAGCATGAAACAATATATGGGAAGTATAGCCTAACTTTGCACTAACAATAAACATGATATAGACTTAGGGAATGAAAAGTTTGCACAATGAAACTTCCCCTAAAACAATGCATTAATCAGTCCTAAACCCTCTTAATTACTTGAATTACCATACCATAGGGTTAGGACACTTAAGATTATACTCAAGACAAAGAAATAGGGCTGATCTATAGAAAAAATCAGAGTGTCAGTCGACTGAAATCTGAAGCAATTGATTTCCAAGCCTGAAATGCCAATTTCAACCTTTTCATCCTAACTTCAAAAATGCACGAAAAATTCCAGAATCATCAAAAAATCACCAAATATTGTATACACATTTATGAAATCATTCTTTATCAAGGAAAAATAATTTAAAAAATATATGTTTTTCAGATTTCGAAAATGCTACAAATTTGAAAACTAGCAAAAGCTTTAAGGATTTTGCAAATTTTGTATCACTTTTGCTTAGCAATTGAAAACTATTTTTCAAAATATGATAAATATAGTTTAAATTATGTGTTGTTTGACATTTTCAATCATGGTTTTAGAGCTATATGCACATCAATTGTACATAAGCCTCCCCAATGATTGGTTCAATTAAGGATCAATGTCTCTAGATGACACCTTGGTTCATAGTAATGCATCATAACAAGCATGATGAACCAAGTGCACCTTTCTAACATCTCATATGATGTCTAAGTGGCTCAATACAAAAATCATGGTTTCTTAGGTACTTTGTGAGATGCTATAGAAGTATAATCCTAGGGTTTCTATAGAATCATGCAAGACTAAACCTCTACTCTACCAAACACATTCCAAGTTCTCTCCTAAGTGATGAATAATCCGCTTCGGGGACTTGGATTCTATGTAATTGAGTTCAATGTCCCCCTTGGCCACATGATCTCTAATGAAGTGATGCTTTACTTCAATATGCTTTGTCTTAGAGTGATGTACCGAATTTTTGGTCAAATTTATGGTACTCACATTATCACAATAAACTTTGACATTGGAGTATTGTAGCTCATAGTCCTCTAGAGTGTGTCTCATCCAAAGTAATTGAGCCACACAACCACCCATAGCCACATATTCGACCTCGGTGGTAGACAAAGCAACACAAGGTTTCTTTCTACTACTCCAACTAACTAGGGAGGATCCAAGAAATTGACATCCATCACTAGTACTCTTCCGATCCAACTTGCAACCCGCATAGTCGGAATCGGTGTACCCAATCAAATCAAAAGATTTTGTCCTAGGGTACCAAAGTCCTACATTTAGTGTGACATTGATATATCTTAAAATTCTCTTAACAACCAATAAATGGGATTCTTTGGCACATGATTAGTATCTAGCACACATACCTACTGCAAATAAAATGTCGGGTCTACTAGCGGTTAAGTATAAAAGGTTACCAATCATGCTTCTATAAAGCTTTAGGTCAATTGATATACCTTCTTGATCATTATCTATCTTTGTGTTGGTTGTCATAGGAGTTGATACTACCTTAGCATTTTCCAAACCAAATTTCTTAATAATTTCTTTAGCATATTTTGTTTGGTATACATAAATTCCTTCATTTGTTTGTTTGACTTGTAAACCTAGGAAGAAATTTAATTCTCCAACTAAACTCATTTCAAACTCATTCTCTATATTTTTGATAAAGTCTTGAAGGAGCTCATCATTTGTTGACCCAAAAATGATGTCATCTACATATACTTGGACCACAAAGATATCCTTTGACTTTGACTTAATAAAGAGGGTTTGATCTACTTGACCCCTTCTAAATCCCTTAGAAACTAAGAAAGATGATAATCTTTCATACCAAGCCCGGGGAGCTTGTTTTAACCCGTATAAAGTTTTTCTAAGCTTATATACATAGTTTGGATAGTCTACACTCTCAAACCCGAGAGGTTGTTCTACATATACTTCTTCCTTAATGAACCTGTTTAGGAATGCCGACTTTACATCCATTTGATGGAGTTTAAAACCCATGTAAGAGGCATATCCTTATAGGATCCTAATTGATTCTAATCTAGCAACCGGGGCATAAGTTTCATCATAGTCAAGTTCTTCAACTTGATTAAAGTCCCCTGCAACTAACCTAGCCTTATTTCTTGTTATGTTACCTTGATCATCTAATTTGTTCCTAAAAACCCATCTTGTAGTAACAATGGTGCTATCATTGGGTCTAGGGACTATCTTCCATATTTGACTCCTTTCAAATTGTGTCAATTCATCTTGCATTGCTAAAATCCAATCCGAATCAAGTAATGCATCATTGATTGATTTGGGCTCAATTTGGGAGATGAGAGCTATTTGACTAGAGGGAGCTCTATGAAAACACCTAGTTCTAACACCTTGAGATAATTCTCCTACAACTTGGTCTAGAGGATGATTTTAAAGAACTCTTATTGTTCTAGGAGGTGTATCAAGTTGATTTTGATCATGACTATCCTCAATCCTCCTCTCATCATCGGAATCTCCTCTTACTCTCCCTTGATTATTACTCACTAATCCTCCCCCTTGATCATTACCCCCTAAGGTCAAGGTTTGAAGCTTATGGGTAATGTTTTGATTTTTGTCATTGATATCATTATCAATGGGGGATTTCCTAGGGTAAGTAGTAGAGTTTTCATCAAATTGAACATTTGAAGATTCCTCAACTATTTGTGTTCTCTTGTTGTACACTCTATAGCATCTACTAGTGGATAAGTATCCAACTAGGATTCCCTCATCCGCTTTGGACTCAAATTTCCCTAAATTGTCCTTGGTGTTTGAGATGTAAGCTTTGCATCCAAAGACTTTAAAGTAATGAATTGTTGGAATTGTGTCATTCCATAATTCAAATTAAGTTGTACTTAGAAACCTATGTATTTGAACTCTATTTTGGATATAGCAAGCGGTATTAACCGCTTCCACCCACAAATAGCTAGGTAATGAGTATACATTAAGCATAGTCCTAGCCGCCTCTTATAGGGAACGATTTCTCCTTTCCACCACTCCATTTTGTCGGGGTGTTCTAGGACAAGAGAATTTATGCTTGTACCCTTATTCTAAGCAAAATTTGGAGAAATTGGAATTCTCAAATTCTCCACCATGATCACTATGGATCCGGTTGATTTTGAGATTTCTTTCATTCTCTACTTTTTTGCTAAAACCTATGATTATTTCTAGGGTATTGTCCTTATGTTTCATAAAATACACCCAAATATATCTAGAAAAATCATCAACAATAACTAAGCAATATTTACTACCATTCAAGGAAGGAGTACTATGACAATCAAATAAATCTAAATGAATAAGCTCTAAAGGTAAGGAAGTACTAATTAAAGTTTTATCCTTGTGTGATGACTTTGATTATTTTCCTTCTTGGCATGCATCACACATCTTGTCTTTGATGTACTTCACTTTAGGCAATCCCTTTACTAGCTCCAATTTAGCTACCTTGGCTATGTTTTTCATGTTGATATGCCCTAATCTCCTATGCCATAGCCAACTTTGTTCTTCTTTTGGCACAAGACACTTAGGAGAAATGTTAGAAGCATAGGATAAATCAACATAATAAATATTTGATTTCTTATATCCTACTAACATGTAATCATTTAATTCCTTGTGTCTAATAAAGCACTTTGTGGAACTAAATTCAACATTAAAATTTGCATCACAAAGTTAACTAACACTAAGCAAGTTAAATTTCATATTGTTAACTAAAATGACTTCATGAATAATAAGTTTTGGGGATACCTCAATTGTGCCTTCACCTAGGATTTTGAGTTTACCACTATTACCAAAAGACACGGTTCCCTTGCTAATGTGGTTGATTGTGGAAAATTTGCACACATCCCCAGTCATATGTATTGAGCATCCACTATCAACAATCCACATGTTTGGTCCTTCTACCTAAACAACATGAAAAACACAAGCTATAGGCACCCAAATTTTTGGACCGATAGCCTCAACTAGAAATTTCTTTGGAACCCAAGCCTTTTTAACCATGCTCCTAAGTGTTGCTTTTCTACTAATTAGGGATGTAAATGCTACTTCTTTTTCCTTAGGTCTATATCCTATCCTAGCCTTGTTGTATATAGCCCTTTGGTCCCTAAGTATCATGTCTAGGTATTTTGAGCCATTTATAAATTTCTCTAAACATGCTCTTAATTCACCTATTTCCTTTTTAAGTTCATCATTTTCATTCTTAAGTGAACATGCATTATTATAAGAAAGTTCTACATTTCTAATTTCCTTGATTTCTAATTTCAAATCCTTAATCCTAGATTTTGATTTATTTAATGCATTTTGAAGACATGCAATGGTTTTGCATAATAATTCTACCCTAAGGGAGTCTTTTACCTCATCGTCGCTAGAGGACGATTCGTCGCTTGATGAGGATGATTCTTCTTGACTTGAGACTTCCGTGTCATCCTCGATGGCCATGAGTGCAAAGTTATGTGTGACATGGCAAAGCTCCTCCTCATCCGATGAATCTTCTAAGCTTTGTGTATCCCATGTTTGTGCTACCATGGCTTCCTTCTTTTTCTTCTCCTTCTTGTTCTTGTTCTTCTTTTCCTTTTCTTCCTTTTTCTTTAGCTCCGGGCAATTTGGCTTGATGTGCCCCTTTTTATTGCAACCATAGCAAGTAACATTAGGAGTAGAAATTAAACTACTAGAGGATTTACCTTTTGAGGATTGGAACATCCTCCTCACATCCTTTTTGGTGAGCTTCTTTAATCTCCCACCAAACTTCTTCACGGAATGAGCCACCTCGCTTGCCGACAACTCATCACTGTACTAGAGGACTCCTCCTCCTATTCGGATGAAGAAGAAACCTCCTTCTTTTCTTTCTTCTTTTTCTCCTTTTTACCTACAAAAAGAGCTACACCTTTCTCCTTGGACGAAGTATTAGCTTGCTCATGAAACTCAAATTCACAAAATAGTTCATCTATCTTAACTAAGGAAAGATCCCTAGAAACCTTATAAGCATCTACCATAAAGTTGTTCTAGGGAAAGCTTGAAGGACATACCTTACTAGGTCACGATTTTCTACCTTCTCACCTATTACATGTAGTCTGTTGACTACCTCATTGAATTGACCGTGCATTTGGCTCACGGTCTCGTTTGTCTTCATGTTGAAACTTTGGAATTGACTTATCAAAACTCTTTGCTCTTCTTGTCTCCTTTGACCCTTTGTTGAGTTCGATGAGCTTCTCCCAGAGCTCCTTTATGGATTCGAAAGGTCTGACTTTGCTTAGTTGCTTTTTAGACAAACCACATTGAAGTGTGGTTGTTGCTTTGGCATTAGCTTGAGCCTTCTTTGCCATCTCCCTAGTCCAATCCTTCATTGGTATTGGCACTCCGAATTCATCGACCGGCTTCTCGAAACCATCTACAATACTAAACCAATTATCAATATCATTCATAAGGTAGTATTCCATCCTACCTTTCCAAAAGCCAAAATCGTTGCCGTCAAAGAATGGAGACCTCGCCGTGCTATATCCCTCTTGAAATGTCATGCTTCGGTTGATGGTTAGATCCTCCGATGCGATCTGGGCTCTGATATCACTTGTTGGGGATCTTTGGAAGGCTAGAGAGGGGTGAATAGATTCTCTTGAATTCTACAATTTCGATTAGCATAAGCAAATACAAATAATAAAGAAAACAAGAGCTAAAAATGCAATCACTAACAAGAAGGATTTTACGTGGTTCGGAGATTAAGCTCCTACTCCATGGCGATCCTTAAGGTGGATCAATCCAAGAAAATCTCCACTAAGAAAGTTTTCTCTTACAAGACACTCCTCTTCTTACAAATGATGAAGATAAAGATTAGAGAAGAGGAGGATTAAAAACACTTAGAAAGATTAAGAAAATGTGGGGAGCTTAAGAGTATGTTAGGAATGTAAGCACAAGTCTCCTCAAGCACCCCATGCCCTCTTTTTATAGAGAGAAGGTTGATTTTCCCATTGAGCCTCCATCAGTCGACCGATGTACAACATCAGTCGACTGCTGTTGTAGATGACGCCATCCAATGATTTTTGATGAGCTGGATCCACGATCGTCATTGCTCAACGGGACTCTAATCAGCCGATTGATCATACCATTAGTCAACTGATTGAGTAATCAGTCGAGTGCTCCAAGCGATCATTCGACTGGAAAACCTTCTGTGCTGATGTCCACTATTAATAGTCTACTGCTAGGGTATAGCAATCAACTGATGGTGGATTAGTCAACTGTCAAACTCTAGCAGTCGACAGATGGTCACAGAACTCAGCTATCTTCAGTCGAGTGACTAATTAGTCGACTGAGACAAAATCTCTAGTCGACTGATACTTCAAGTATGATTATATCATACTTGAAATCAACTCCCTAGACCTAGACTCAACCTTCTAGCTCTTCCTTCATCCTTGCGCCTCTAGGATCCCTCCGAGTCCGTGACTCCTTCATCCTTGCACTTGCTTCCAAGAGCTTCCCTCGGTTTCGTCATGTCTTGGGTTTCTCTTTTGCCAAAGGACCGCTTGGACTTTACGCCACCAAGATTACATGCTTGGACTTACGCTGCCAAGACCTTGCCTTTGGTCTTCCTTTGCCAAGGTCCGTGTTGGACTTTATGCCTCCAAGACTACATGCTTGGTCTTACGCCGTCAAGACCTTCCCTTGGACTTCCCTTGCCAAGTTCATACTTGGAATTTCCTTTACCTAGTCTTCACACTTGGATTTTCCTATCACTTGACATATTCATAGTTAGATCACAAAACAATGCCTAACTATAATTGATTATCCAAATATCAAAAGACATAAATGTTTGGGGCATTGTTGCACCAACAAACATGTGCAGGTCTCACAAAATTGATGATGTCTACTCTCATCAATTCATCGACTAGGGATAGTTTCAATACTTACATAATTACACATGATGAGATACTCACTAATTGTAATCCAAATCACAACTTCTCTCATTCTATGTATCTTTCTGTGGACTTCAATAAATGAGTTTAAGATTCAATCAAACACATATATAACATACACTCAAATAGTGAATTCTATTCATAACATCTAAGATGATAGCCTTAGGATACCTCTCAATTACATCAATGGCCAGGTCATGTTCCCTACTGGAACCCTCAGTTAGGTTTTATAATGGGACACACCCATGCTAAGGGGAATGACTAGGCCATGTTCCATGCTAGAAACCTCAGTTAGGTTCCAGAATGGGACACACCTATTGTAATAGAGAGATGCCCTAAGGCAATCATCTTAGATGATTAATAAAATTCACTATTTGGGTGTACATTTATATATGTATTGGATTGGATCTTAAACTCATTTACTGAAGTCCACAATACAATGCATAGCATGAGAGAAATCATGATTGTATCATGATTAGTAAGTATCTCATGATGTGTAATTATATAAGTATTAAAATAATCTCTAGTCAATGAATTGATGAGATTGGACATCATCAATTCCGTGAGACTAGCACATTTTATGCTCCTTAGATTATCCAAGCATTCGGTACTCACTGAATGGAAGCATAGGAATGCTGAGAGTGAATATATGGATGCTAGTTATGACAACTAGTTCATTAGAGTGACCTATTATGAGACTTCATATGGTTTTATATCATTGAAGATCTCATTGAAACTCGAGTGCAAGTTTCGTTAGACTTGAGATATTCAAGTCATTTTGATCATAGCACCTTATACTTTGACTTCTTCATAGTCATCTCCATAAGAGGTGTAACTCTAGGTTGATTGGGTATAAGTCAAAGTGATCGAAGGTGTTTGAATAGCCAACAGAGGATTCACCAATCCTTTTATTAGGAGATGTATAACTTAGGCCTCTTGTCAGAATTGTTGATCAAAATCTTTGACCAAAGCACGCATGCCATGAAGATGGTCTTTTTGGACACATGCATGGAGTAATTTGAATCCAAAAGACAAGAAAATGAACTTGGACTAGGTGTGACATAATCTACCTAGTGGGGGCAAACATTATAGACCATGTCCTAAACCAAGTGGGTATAGGATGAGTGAAAGGAATATGACACAAACTACTATAGTTGTTGAAGGGTTCAGAATTATTCTGAAATATATTTTGTCTTTCTGATCAATTGAGGGTCATGATGTACTACTAAGTGTCATTTATGATCTATTCATAACTAACGATTAGTTATGAATTACCAACATAGCAAGGAACCGATTAGGTCACACACACAATGGTTTCCTCAATAGATGTAAAATAAGTATGAGAATATGATTCTCGAAGAGATAGAGGTTATGTTTGGTTGGACTAGACTAGTAAGGCATAAGTATTGGATATTCATAAAAGATTTTATAAATGAATGGACTTCCTTATTGGGCTCTAGAAATGTTCTAAAATCCAATATCACAAGATGGAAGAGAGGTGATGGCCCATAACCCACAAGCCCATTAGCAAATTCATGATTGTGATTCAATGAATAAGAGAGCTTGTAGGGAGAAAAGAAAAATTAGATTTTTCTCCTTCATGATTCTTCATTAAGGGTGGTTGGCCAAATAAATGTGATTCATGTAACCCCCCCCCCCCCCCCCCCCCCCAACACACACACACGGCCACATTAAGGCTCTAAGCTTAATGTGGAGTTGCTCGACCACATTAAGAGGGTAGGGAGGGAGTTACTTTAGTGGGTTTCTATATAAGCAAGAGTAGAGAGGGGTTTTACATCCAAGAAAGCTCTAAGCTTTAAGCTTCAAACCTCTTGCTTCTTTCTTTGTGGAAAGTACTAAGCTATTCCTCCTTTCCTCTTTGGTTCTTGTGCCACCTTCTTCTCCAATCTTCTCCAAGCAAGGCTAGAACCTTTCAGAGAAGATAGCTTGTTGATCTTTGAGAAAGGTTATCTTGGAAAGATTCGGTGTGGATACTGGTAGAAGCAAGATTTTTTAATCTTGCTTATGGTTTCTATAGATCCAAAAGAATCGCAAAGGTATGAGATAGGATCACTTCTTCTTGTTTTAATTCTAGCCCTAGTACTTGTAAAATGATCTATGATCAAAAGCAAGAGATCTTGGCTTGAGATCTATGGGACACAAGCAAATATTTATTTTCTACTGCACATGTGTCTCATAGGATCTCGATCTGTAGTGTTGAAGCGTTGTGTGACAATGCTTGTAGACACCTCAGATTCCAACAAGTGGTATCGTAGTCACATTCTTTTATTGACATAGATTGTATAGTTTAGGGTTAGATAATATGTATATTGTGATATGCATGTGTATACCTAGATTAGATCTAGGTTGATGATTATAAAAGTGCATGTATAATTATGTATGAGATACATAGATTGTACATATAGTATAATTATAAAAAATGATGAGACCAATGATACACAAAAAATCCCTAGTGTAAATACAAGAGCTAACACCTTCCATTAATATGGTTGAACCAAAGTTCTTTTCGTGCTTGGGTTGTTGGACTCTCTCCAAGCCTAGGCATGACATTGAATATGTTCAAGCCATTGAGAATCAATGCTCCATTAAATGGTAAGTACTAGAGGCCAAGGTTCAAGTTTGGGTTGTTGGACTCTTTTCAAGCCTAGCTTGAAAATTGGATGTGTTTGAACATTTAATTTCTATCTCGGGATTAATAGGTCGGCCTTAACTGAAAGCATTGATTTGTTGTGTCATCGCCAATGTCAATGTGGATAGAGGTGCAATTAGGTGCTATGCATATGATGCATACTTATTAATGAGTTAACAACCTAATATAAATGTGAACATTCAATTAGTTGATAGCATCATGTGATAGTTGTATAATTGTTATACAATTAGTACTGTTGATATTTACAACTAGAACTAAGAATGGCTTGTTGGACCATCGCCAAGGTTGTTCTTAGCCATAGTGGATATCATCCCACTCAGAGAAAACCTACCATCTCTTGAATTCAAAGTTAGGGCTCTTGAATTTGGATAAAATAGTGGGCGCTTAATTTAATGTAAATTGTGTACATTATCAATTCAACTATCTAATACATGCTATCTGTATGTCTTGGTTTTAAGGTAGAGAAAGAATGTCAATCTCCATTAATTTAAGATTGATTTTAGATAACAATAAGTTAACTGGATTGAACTTTTTGGACTGGCTTCGTAACTTGAGAATAGTTTTCAAGGCTAAAAAGTTGGGTTATTCCTTGAAGATGGTCTTCCCTTACCTCCTGTAGATAATACTTCTGGTGACCAAAAGTTGGTATACCAGAAATATATTGCCGACTCTAAGATAGCGAGTTGCATTATGCTAGCATAAATGTCTCCTGAGTTGCAAAAACAACATGAGCATATGGATTAAACTTGATGATCCTCCCGAAGATCAAAATTAAAGAACTTAGGAGTATAAATTTATAATATGTCCGATATCACATAGGTGAAACTGAAAACCTGAAATCCCTTCCTAGCCTTGGGCACACACCCTTTTTCCTTTCTCCGATTGACACCAATACTAGAGTTCAGGCCGTGATTGATAACTTTCAACCACCGAGTTGCACTTCAAAAAATCAAAGTTCACTGGATCAACCAATATTCAAATAGTAGTCCCTATGGGATTGATAATTTTATTACTTGATAACAATCGTGCACTTACGGGCATTGAGCGCAACCTGGTCTTCAACTTTGCAGTTGAGGGCTTCGATTAGCACACATCACAAGGTCCCAAGGGAAGTTATCCCTAGAGTTGACTTTGACAAGATTTAAGTGACTAAGGTTTCAAAGAAACCTAAAAAAAGTCACTAAAAAGGTTACAAAGGAAGATATCCCTAGGGTTAACCTTAAGGAGACCAAAATGTCCAAGGCTTCTAAGCCTAGGAGGGTCATTAGAAAGGTACTAAGGGAGGTTATCCCTAGTGAGTACTTTGTAAACCCAAGGAACTTCAATAGGTACTGGATTCCTAGGAGTGTGATCCCTTCACACTAAATGGATTTAGGGTGTGTCAACCTTAAATGGATGGGTAGTTAACCTAATCATGGTAGAGTTGACACTTTAGGGCATTTTCAAGGTAATGTGATACCTTGAAAATGAGATAAGAAGTATATCCTAAAAGACTTTAGGATGTGCCAATGGATTTAATAGAAGATGAAAAATTGATTATAATTGGCACAAATAAGTTAGGATCAATGGTGTGCCAAGTTTGAGATTTTTTGGCACACTTAAGGGAGTTGGGTCATTATGACAATTTGGGTATAATTTAGAAAATGGCAATTAGATTTTAAGACTTAGGTATTTCTATACATTTACTTTATAAAATTTGTCATACTTTATTTGTCATGTCATGTTATGACATCATATTTCATATGATTATCTTAAAATATCATGATAGTAATTAGATTATTTAATATGTCATGCTAATAGTTAGGTTTATCTATATCATGCTATGACATCATGCTTCAGTGGCAAATGTTTTAAATTATGTAAATCATATATACCATGATCATAATTCATGCATTAGGATAATAAATTTGAAATTAAGGACAAATGACATTATTTGATGTCCTAGATAAAGGAATTAAATGAATATGCCTAGTTAATAATACATGAACCCTTAGGTTAGGAAAAAAATCAAATTCACATATCACAAAGACCATAAAGAGACATGCGTGTGTATTGATATACCTTAGACACATGTGAGATGTTAAAAATATGAGTTAAGTTCAATGTGCTTATATGGTATATCCAAATGAATTTAAACTCTTTCAATCATATGTACAAATCATGAGGAAAGCTAGTGTACAAGTCATATATATTTAGCTCATAAACCATGATTGAAAATAGTTTTTGAAAACTATTTTAAAATCATTTTGGAAAATCTTGGTGAAGTCTATTTTTTTATAGCAATTACCATTGAGAATATTGATACAAGTTAGGCAAAAGCATTGAAGTTTTCAATGGTTTTGAACTTTGTATCAATTCTTCAAAATAATAGGTATTTTAATATAAACCTATTTTCCACCAATTGTACTTGACATAAGTAATGTATGTATGCAATTTCAAGATTTTTCAAAAAATGTATAATTACTTATTATTTTTTAAATTTCATCTAAAAAGTCTGATTTCTGAAAAATCAGACACCAGTGGATTGATAGTGTATCTAGTCGACTAGTGGTGGTGGCAATCGACTGATTTCAGATTTCAGTCGATTGAAGGTCTGATTTTTGGCTAAACAAGGTTTGTTTAGCTATTTATCAGCACATCTATGTTTCCTAACTACTCCTAGTCCTATAATATGCTTAGAGATGCATTAAAAGGGTGAGATTATCATTGAAAATGATTAGGAGAGTTAATTAGGGTGAAAGTCAAATTTTAAGGGATGTTAAAGTTAAGTTTGAACTTTTTCCCTTATTTTTGATGGTTTAGATTTCTTATAGGCTTAGGAACTCTCTAAGGACATTATTGGTGCAATGGTCAAGGGGGAGTTTGTCCATCAAGGGATGATGGATGAAGGTTAAAAACAGAGAGAGTGAAGAATTGCCTCTCATTGAAATGAAGGCATCTATGATGGGTCTTGGACAAAGGGGGAGAATGAAGGATCTCATTGGTATTGATGCAATCGGCTCAAATCATGATTGAACAAACTCGAGTAGGGTTCTGATGTTTGACAATGGTTTATCAATTATTTGACAATATGAGTTTGACTATATATTAACCATATAACTAATAGATGATTGGGATATCCAAGATCATATGAGAGAGATTGTTATGAGGAGATTGTTGGAGCAATCGACCTCAGGTCAAAGGTTGACGAAGCTCGAGTGAGACTTGAGTGGAAGTCCAAGATTGGAGTCTTGGCAATGGAGAAGTCCAAGTATGGATACTTGGCAAGGAGAAGTCCAAGTTGTTGGTGCAATCGGCCCAGGTCACGATTGACCAGACTCGAGTTTGACTCGAGTGATGTTTTGATGTTTGACATAGTATGTTTGACATTGATGTCAGTTAATGTTTTGGGGAGATTATTAATACAATCGACCCAGGTTATAATTGACCATACTCGAGTTTGACTCGAGGGAGTCTTTGATGGTTGACTAGGGATTGACCATGTGATTATGGGAAAGTCCAAGCATGGGTCTTGGCAAGGTAAAGTCCAAGTCATGGGTACTTGGCATGGAAAGTCCAAGTGGGACACTTGGCATTTGGGAAAGTCTAAGTCTTGAGTACTTGGCACAAGGAAAGACCAAGCATGGGGCTTGGCATGGAAAGTCCAACATGGGTTGGCAAGGGAAAGTCCAAGCATGGGTCTTGTCTTGGAAAGTCCAACATGGGTTGGCAAGTGAAAGTCCAAACTTGAGTCTTGGCATTTGAGAAGTCCAAGGAGTTTGATATTGGTAGCGTAAAGTCTAAGCGGAGTCTTGGCGGCGTAAGTCCAATGCGCCTTGGCGGTGTAGACACCATTAACATGTCATAGCCGATGGAAGCACCTGAAGGCTAGCGCGATGGATGAACAAGTTATGGATGACTTGGAGGGATCTGAGAGGCGTAAGGCTGATGGAGGTGGCTAGAAGGCTTAGGTCTAGGCTAAGGGTGGTCTAGCAAGTATGGGGACACCATACATGGGTTAAAACCTCATCTTTGAGATTGGCAGTCGACTGGCATTATGGCCGGTTCGACTGTCGTGAGTCGACTTGAGTTCAACTGCCGTTTAAGAGCCGAGTGCTTGCGATGCTCGCTGGAGCGATCGATGGAGCGATCGGCCGATCGCTAAGGGATGGCGATCGCCAGCTGAGTTGCGAGATTATGCTCGTAGCCGAATCGGGCAATGCCGTACTATGGCGCTGATCGCCAATGTTGGGTAATCGACTGGTGAGAGTACCGTTGGAACTTGTCCAACGTGGATTGAGCCGTTCTCTCACAGCTACAGTGTTGGCAGTCGACTGGTGACTTATGGCAGTCGACTGCTAGGCGGAAATCTAACCCGATGGAAGATAAAAGCAGCTATTCGTGGAAGGCTCAAGTAGCGGTTTACTTGGGCGATTTGAAGGGAAATTGTTGGTGCTCTTCCAGTCCTTCAAGGCTAGTCCAAGGCAACCAAAGTGCTCTTGTAAAGTGTTTTTCTTTACTTGCATTGTATTTCTTACTTGTATTAGCTTGTATCTTTTGTATTACTTAGTGTAATCCTTGTACGAGGTTTCTCCACCTCCAGATTGTTCCGAGAAGGAGTTATTTGTGATTAGTGACTGCGTGTGCATCACTAGAGCTCTTTAGAGCTCGATCCGTGGAGTAGGAACCATTCGGTTCTGAACCACGTTATATGACCGTGTTGTGATTGTGTATCTTGTTGTATTTATTTGTTATTACTATTCCGCTGTGCTAACAAGATTGTAGACGATCAAACGCGAAAGAATTCCATCATCGTACCATCACGCGATGCTATTCACCCCCCTCTAGCGGCCCCAAATAACCTACAATTGGTATCAGAGCCCGGGGCTCTTCTACGGACTAACCGCCGAGAGTCAAGATGCTAGAGAAACAAGATGGAATTCAAGGAGAGATTGGGTGACAACATCAACGTTCCACCTTCCTTCAACCGCAAAGATTTCGCGTATTGGAAAGGTTGATGCATTTTCTAATGTGTGACTTTGATAATTGGATTAGTGTCTTAGTAGGTTTTGACACTCCAAAAGACGAAGAAGGAAGAAAAATCAAGAAAAAGAATTGGAGTCAAGAACAACTCCGATACTATACCATCAACAATAAGGTAATGGGTATTTTGCTTAATATAATCCCTAATGATATTTTGATCAAGATAGGGGATTGTAAAGATGCCAAGGAGGTATGGAACAAATTAAAAAAAATCCATGAAGAGCCTCACTCAATCCAAGAAGATGAGGAGGATGAGGAAGAGAGCTCATCCTCACAAGAAAGTGAGGATTCAGAGGTCGAGGAGTGTTCAACATCCGAGGAGGAAGAAGTGGTGGAAGAGGTAGAATTAGAAGAAACCTCAACCTCTAGGATTGAGGGGGAGGGGATTAGAACATCTACATCGGAGCAACCCCAAGAAGAGCCTTCCACATCCGGTCAAGATGAAGAAGCTCCAATTCCGGCACCTTCCACCACCACCCTAGGTAACTCAAACATATCAATTAATAATAAAATGCATATAATATATTTTGAGTGTAGGGAGCAAGGACACTACAAGAGTAAGTGTCCTAAAAGGATCAAGAAGTCTCCTCCGGCACCAAAAGTCAAGGATGTCGGTCCCCAAAGTCAAAAGAACAAGGAGCACGTAGTATGCTTCAAGTGTCATCAAAAGGGGCACTATAGAAGCCAATGCCCTAGGGGGAGCAAAAAGACCCAAGAAGAAGCATCACAAGTAGGGGGAGCTAAAGCTAACCCTAAGGTACATTTTAGTAATGCATCTTCGAATTTAAATGTTAAAAAGCATGCTAGGAATTTTAACTCTCTTGCAATTTATGAAAATCATGCTAATAAAAACAAATATTTTTGTTTAGGAGCTAAGAATGTCCACTTAGGAAATAAGGAGAAATTTGGGACTAATGTCCCTAAAAATATTCTACCTAGGGAATCAATTAGGAAAATAGGAGAGCACTTAGGTTTTAACCCTAAATGGACTAGGCATGTGCCTAGAAAGTCCCATGCCCAAGAATTTAATCAAAAAACAATTGGGCAATTAGAGGTTGAAAATCAAGTCTTGAGGTCAAGGCTTGAAAAACTTGAAAAGACCCTTAAGGCTATGCAAAATCAAATGCAAGGGTCAATTAGTCAAACTTATAGGTCAAAATCTCAAAGTCAACACTTAGGACCCAAGAAGCAAAAGTCATCAAAGGGCAAGAAGGGTTTGGGTCACAAACCTAAGCCTAAGATGGATTACCATAGTGTTCCATTTGATTATGGAACACAAACTAGGTCTAGGAAGACCAAGGTCAATAGGGAAGTCATCCCTAAGGTTGACCAAAGGGTGTGCCTAGTGGCTAGGGTTTCTAGGAAACCTAAGGTGGCCACTAAGAAGGTTGCAAGGGAAGTTACCCTAAGAGTCAACCTAGGTAAGACCCAAATGACCAAGGCTAACAAGTCTAGAAGGGTCATTAGGAGGGTATCTAGGGAGGTTATCCCTAAGGAATACCTAATTAACCCAATGAGCTCAAATAGATTTTGGGTTCCTAGGAGCGTGATAGATTCATGCTAGAAGGGTTTAGGGTGTGCCAACCTTGATTGGATGGGTAGTTAACTCAACCATGGTAAAGGTGACATTTTAGGATATTTTCAAGGTTATGGTTACCTTGGAAATACATTTGAGTTTTTGATCCTAAAAGATTTTAGGATGTGCCAATGTATTTTTGGAATTATGAAAAATCAATTAAATTGACACGATTTAGGTTTAGAGGTTAGTGTGCCAATTTGGGTTTTTGGCATACTAGGGAGAAAAGTAGAAATTGAAGGTGGATGCTTCGGAGGCTCATTGGCTCCCATGTCCCCGGATTAAAATTTTCACTAATGAAAGGATTAATCCGGATGGGATGAGCTTCCTTAACAACACCATTTCGTCATCGTGCTAACAACTTGAGTGGTCGCTTGAACAAACTAGTTGTTCAAGCAACACAACTCTTCTAGTTGGTTAGCCGCGGAAGAGACGACGGATGGATCGCCGGTTTTTGTGTTTGTCTTCGGGGTCCATGATTATACAATACATATTCATACACACACATGCATAATCAAAATATTAAAGAATATGGTCAGATCTGTAAATAAAGTTAAAATAACTTTATACCTCACGATCTTCTACCGTATGTCCTATCCTTCTCGTGGACGACATGTGGACGAAGATCCTCCACGAGTAGAAGCCTTCTAGATCGCTTTATTCTCTACCTTGTCCGCTGCGAACAAAGAGAAGAAACAACAAATACCTTTCCTATCTAGAACCGGCCACCAAATTAGGAAATTTGGTGCAACCGCCGGCCAAGGAGCAATTGGATGAATCGCCGGCCAACTTGAAGATGAGTTGCCGCCGGCCACCAAGGAGAAGGGGAGGAGGAAGAGCACCGACCACCAATGGAAGGAGAACCGCCGGCCAAGGAAGAAGGGAGAGTCCTCTAGGATGGGCGCCGGCCAAGTCTCGATGGAGGAGGATGGGCGCCGGCAACAATCTAGAAGGAAGATAAGTTGCCGCCCACTTCTTTGCTCCAAAACCCTAGCCGCCCCAGGAACCCTAGCCGCCCACTTGTGGATGAGCCAAACCCTAACTCCAATTCGAAATCAATTCTTTCCGCCCAACCCTAAGCTTTCCTTTTATAGAGTTAGGCTTAGGACTCCTTTAATCTCCACCGTCGGATCTAGGGATTTAACCTCCACCGTCGGATCTAGGGTTTTATCCCAACCGTCGGATCTAGGGTTTCATCTCAACCGTCGGATCTAGGATTTTATCCCAACCGTCGGATCTAGAATTTCATCCCAATCGTCGGATCTAGGGTTTTATCCCAACCATCAGATCTAGGGATTTAATCTCAACTGTCGATTCTAGGGTTTCATCCTAACCATCGGATCTTAGGGATTTAATCCCAACCGTTGGTTCTAGGGTTTCATCCTAACCATCGGATCTTTTGTTTTACATTCTTGGATCTAGACTTCACAAGGATTATATTAGGCTACGATAGGGACCATAAGGAGGAGTTGGGTCTTGGCCACCCGATGGATCGGAACCACACAAACTTGATCCATCAATGATGTTCCATTCCACTAGAGGATCATCATTGAACTACCTCACCAACCCCCATAAATCAATATGGGCTCCATATATTATTTGTACATTAATCTCTCCGTGTTTAAGATATCGAATGTCCGTCAATTAATTGATTTACTGACCATCAATTAATTAACATCTAATTCCTCGAGTAGTACCACTCAACCTTATCATCATGTTGACTAAGTCAACCAGCTGGGTTTACATGATGAACCTTATGAGCTCCTCAAGGGGACATCATCAACCTAATATATAGGACACGGTTTCCTCCTATAATCAACGGCACACCATGTAAATAATATTATTTCCCAACTTACCGGGCATATTGATTTAATCCATCTAAATCTCACCCACTGGTAAATCAAAGAAATAAACACTAAGTACATGTGCCCGTTATTATATCGAGATTAAGAGCATGTACAACATAATATCCTTGGTCCGATTCAATTATGTAGTCAGTACTAAATTGAATCACCTCTATGTCGGTCCTGCTCAATACACCTAAGTGTACCAGTGTAACTCTATGTTCAAGACAAAATAATACCAAGCTACACTACAACCATGCCAATGGTTTGTCCAAAACCATCTTGGTTGTGAGCCTCTATTTATATTTTACAAGGAACTGATAACATGATCTTCTGTGCCACACCAAGCACCATGTTATCTACAATGTAAAATATTAGACAATATGCACACATATTATATAAAGTGCAAACAATGATCATGTGATTCTTATTTCAAAATAAAATGTTCATACAAAAAGAGCTAGGCTTTCAATATACATTCCAACAGAAATATGGAAAAATATAATTAATTATATGAAATGGCAACTAATATTAAAATTTAGGTATTATTATACCTATATATTTTATATGTCATGCTTTGTTTGTCATATGTCATGTCATGACATCATGCCTATTTTTTATCAATTATATGTCATGATTAGGATTGAATGTCATGAGTTTAAGTTTTATATCATATGTCATGACATCATGATAATTGGCCATATTTTATTTTTCTATAATTATGCCATGATCATTTCATGCATTAATTTGATTGAAAATTGATTTAAGGACTTTGACATGACTTTGAGTCCCACTTATAAGGGAATCAAGTAGAGTTGCCTTAGAAAAATACATGAAACCCTAAATTAGGGAGAACAAAACCCACATCTCACATTCAATTGACATGTATGTGTATTTATACACCCTAGATACATTTGAGATGCTAGGATATGGTTTAAGTTCAAGGTGCATAGTTTTTGCATCTAGATGAACTAAAACTCATCTTTAACCAACAAGTGGATCATTGGGAAAGCTTGTGTACAAGTCATGTACAATGAGCCCAAGGAATATGATCCAAAATAAGGTTTTGAAAACATTTTAAAATCTTTTTGAAAAACCTTGGTGAAGTCTGTCTTTTGACAGCAATAACCATTGATGAAGTTGATACAAAGTAGGGCCAAAACACTGAAAATTTCAATAGTTTTGAACTTTGTGCCAATTTCACTATTTTATGGGTAAAGTAATTTTTAAATATTTTTCACCAATTGTATTGACTATAAATAATATACGTATCAAATTTCGTGATTTTTCGATATACGTAGAATTACTTATGAATTTTCAAAATTCAATTCTGATAGTTAAAATTCGAGAATTTCAGTTATCGATCATCATGTCTTTGATGTCGATGTGAGTGATAACGATCGTGATTCATCGTAAGTAGTTGATCGCTGCTGATTTCGGGAAAAACAAGGTTGTTTAGCCCGTGTTCAGCTATGGTAAAGGTTCCTAATCACTCCTAACCCTAGGATATGCTTTGCGAAGCATTAGAAAGGGTGAAAATCCATTGGATATGGATTAGAAGAGGTGTTAGAGTAATGTATCAAATTTAAGGTGGGGAGAGTTCATGTTTGAACTTTGAGCCTTAATTTTAATGGTTTAGAGTTCCTATTAGCTTAGGGACCTCCCAAGGACATTGTTGGTGCAATGATCAAGGGGGAGCAAGCCTTTAAGGGGAGTTATTCATCTTGGGATGATGGATGTGTTTCTCTTCTTGAATGGGGAGAAGTTATTGGGAAAGTATCATCAATTGGGAAAATTGATGGGATATTGAGAAACCCAATTTGGAAATTGGGAGAAAGTATAGGATTGCCTCTCTTGAGTGATATGAGACTTATCACTAAGAAGATGGTAGACATCCTAGGTATTTTTGGATCAAGGGGGAGATTGTAAGATCTCATTGGGACATTAGACATTGACCTCCTTGGAGAAATAACCTTTTTGATGTTAGTCAAAAAGGGGGAGAAGTTTTGGAGAATGTTTGGGATTACCAATTTGGGATAATTGGTAAGAAAATTTGAGTTAGGGGCCTAACTCAAGGTTTGTTTTGTCAAACATCAAAAAGGGGAAGATTGTTGGTGCAATCAGCCCAGGTCACGATTGACCAGACTCGAGTTTGACTCGAGTGATGTTTTGATGTTTGACATAGTATGTTTGACATTGATGTCGATTAATATTTTGGGGAGATTGTTTATACAATCGACCCAGGTTATAATTGACCAGACTCGAGTTTGACTTGAGGGAGTCTTTGATGGTTGACTAGGGATTGACCATGTGATTATGGGAAAGTCCAAGCATGGGTCTTGGCAAAGTAAAGTCCAAGTCATGGGTACTTGGCATGGAAAGTCCAAGTGGGACACTTGGCATTTGGGAAAGTCCAAGTCTTGAGTACTTGGCACAAGGAAAGACCAAGCATGGGGCTTGGCATGGAAAGTCCAACATGGGTTGGCAAGGGAAAGTCCAAGCATGGGTCTTGGCATGGAAAGTCCAACATGGGTTGGCAAGGGAAAGTCCAATCTTGAGTCTTGGCATTTGAGAAGTCCAAGGGGTTTGATATTGGTGGCGTAAAGTCCAAGCGGAGTCTTGGCGGCGTAAGTCCAATGCGCCTTGGCGGTGTTGACACCGTTAGCATGACATAGTCGATGGAAGCACCTGAAGGCTAGCGTGATGGATGAACAAGTCATGGATGACTTGGAGGGATCCGAGAGGCATAAGACTGATGGAAGTAGCTAGAAGGCTTAGGTCTAGGCTAAGGGTGGTCTAGCAAGTATGGGGACACCATACTTGGGTTAAAACCTCATCTTTGAGGTTGGCAGTCGACTGGCATTATGGTCGGTTCGACTGCCATGAGTCGACTTGAGTTCGACTGTCATTTAAGAGCTGAAATTGCTCTGGTAGTCGACTGCTCCTTGGAGCAGTCAACTGATGTTAATGGCAGTCGACTGCCAAGGGATGGCAGTCGACTGCCAGTTGAGTTGTGAGCACAGAATGCTCCATAGTCGACTGGGCAGTCGGCTACGGGCGTTGGCAGATGACTGGTGAGAGTACCGTTGGAACTTGTCCAATGTGGATTGAGTCGTTGTCTCACAGCTACAGTGTTGCCAGTCGACTGGTGACTTATGACAGTCGACTGCTAGGCGGAAATCCAGCCCGATGGAGGATAAAAGCAGTTGTTCGTGGAAGGCTCAAGTAGCGGTTTTCTTGGGCGATTTGAAGGGGAATTGTTGGTGCTCTTCCAGTCCTTCAAGGCTAGTCCAAGGCAACCAAAGATCAAGCAACCAAAGTGCTCTTGTAAAGTGTTTTTCTTTACTTGCATTGTATTTCTTACTTGTATTAGCTTGTATCTTTTGTATTACTTAGTGTAATCCTTGTACGAGGTTTCTCCACCTCCGGATTGTTCCGAGAAGGAGTTATTTGTGATTAGTGAGTGTGTGTGCATCACTAGAGCTCTTTAGAGCTCGATCCGTGGAGTAGGAACCTTTCGGTTCTGAACCACGTTATATGACCGTGTTGTGATTGTGTATCTTGTTGTATTTATTTGTTATTACTATTCCGCTGTGCTAACAAGATTGTAGATGATCAAACGCGAAAAAATTCCATCATCGTACCATCACGCGACGCTATTCACCCCCCTCTAGCGGCCCCAAATAACCTACACAAGTTTGGAGACTTGGCAAGGGGCGTCCAAGATTAGAGTCTTGGCAATGGAGAAGTCTAAGTATGGATACTTGGCAAGGAAAGTCCAAGGGTGGAATCTTGGCTAGAGAAAGTCCAAGCATGGATACTTAGCAAAGGAAAAGTCCATGGGTGTAGTCTTGGTCGTGCAAGTCTAAGTGTGTAGTCTTAGCAGCGAAAGTCCAAGCATTGAGGCTTGCAATGGAGAAGTTCCAAAGGTTCATCCTCTTGGCAAAGGTAGACCTGTTAGCATGACAAAGCCGACGGAATCACTTGAAGGCTAGCGCCAAGGGTGAGGAGTCATGGACTCGAACCAAGGGCGTGAGGCTAAGAGAAGTGGCTTGAAGGTTGAGGTCTAGGCTAAGGGTACTCGATGGCATGACGAAGCCGATGGAAGTACCTGAAGGCTAGAGCAAAGGGTGAAGGAGTTGTGGAGGACTCGTATGGACCGTAAGGGCGTGAGGCTAATAGAAATGGCTTAAAGGCTTAGGTTTAGGCCTAGGGTGAGTATCAAGTATGAGGGATCTGTTAGTGTCAGCCCTTAGTGTCAATCATGAGATGATTATTTAGGGATCATGTGTATCATATTTCATTAATAAAAGGAAAAGATTGTTTATTATATTTACTTTATGCATGTGCCAGCTAAAATAAATATAATAATACCCTTGAATATTAGGTTCTAATCTACAGTATATCAATTGGTAGAATTGATTATGAGAAGCTGTAGAGAACACTATTCTTAATATTCCTAGTCAAGTATTAATAGACAAGGGCAATATTAATACATTGAGACTAGCATGTAGGTCAATGGATGACTTGATCTCACAAGTCATGGATATGTGATATCACATTGACACAAGGGTATATATATTGGAGAATATATATACTGAATTGATCCGCTATGAGAAAGTATCTTGGATCATTATATGAGTATCATATACTTTTTCATGTGACTATTGGTATGAATAGTCCTTAGACCTGAAGTCACTATGGCTCCCTACATAAGGAGTTATGTACTTTGGTATCGTCTAACGTCACCCGTAACAGGGTGCACTATAACAGCGATTACTGGGTATGTAATGAATTATGCAGAGGGATGTGAGTGATGTAGATGAAATCTATCCCTCCCATATGACGGGAGTGATATCTTTGGCCTCTTGATAGAGTAGGACCATGAAATGCATGACCATGCTCAAATGAGTCAATATGAGATATTGAACTCATTTATTTGAGTGAGTCTACTTGGGGGTCAAGAAACATAAAGATCGATAAGGGGATGACACGGTCTATGTCTCATTGATCGATCTAATAAGATATCAGAGATAGAAGGACACCATCATACATGATAATAACAATTGAAAGGTTGTCGGATCTCGGCGATCTTGTAAGTTGGGTAGTAATGATGTATTGCTAGATGTCGCTCCTTGCTTATGTATCTAAAATGGTTTTAGATACATTGCCAATGTTACAAGAGCCTATAGGGTCACACACAAATGACATTCTATTTTGGAGATGGTATCTTTTAGTTGGACTAAAAGGACAATTGATCATATGGCCAAGACTTGAGTTAGACTCAAGTTGAACCATGGAAGATGATTCATCATCATCATGCATGATTAATGTGATTAATCATCCATGGGAATACTGTAGGGATGTATACTGAAAAGTCTATCTTTTGTATGAACATCTTTATTTTGAAATAAGAATCACATGATCATTGTTTGCATATTTTTATGGTTATGCAATATTGTCTAATACGTTACATTGTAGATAACATGGTGTGTGGTGTCACACGGGAGATCTTGTTATCGACTCCTTGTAAAGTATAAGTAAAGGCTCACAACCGAGATGACTTTGGACAAACCATCGGAATGGTTGTAGTGTGATTTGGTATTGGTTTGTCTTGACCATAGAATCACACTAGTGCACTTTGTGTGTATTGAGCAGGACCGACACAGAGGTGATTCGATTTATTGCTGACTACATAATCGAATCGGACCTCAGATATTATTTAGTACATGCTCTTAATCCCGATATAATAACGGGCACATATACTTGGTACTCATCTCTTTGATTTACCAATGGGCGAGATTTATAGATTAAATCGATAGACTCGGTAAGTTGGGAGATGATATTATTTATATGGTGTGTCGTTGATTATAGGAGGAAACCCTGTCCTATATATTAGGATGATGATGTCCCCTTGAGGATCTCATAAGGTTCATCATGTAAACCCTGCAGGTGGACTTGGTCCGGCATGATGAAAAGGTTGAGTGGTACTACTCAAGGAGTTAGATGTTGATTAATTAATGGTTAGTAAATTAATTAATCGACGGACATTCGAGATATTAAACATGGGGAGAAAATGTACAAATAATATATGGAGCCCATATTGTCATATGGGGGTTGGTGAGGTAGATCAATGATGGACCTTTAGTGGATTGGATCATCATTAGTGGATCAGACTTTATGTGGGCTTGATCCATGGGTGGCCAAGACCCAACTCCTCCTCATGGTCCCTAATGTAGCCCATTAACACCTCAAGATGCTTAGATCCAATGGATAGAAACAAAACACTAAGATCCATTGGTAGAGATTAAATCTCTAAAATCCGACGGTTGAGATTAAATATCTAGATCCGACGGTTGAGATTAAATCCCTAGAACCAATGGAGGAGATTAATTCATGGCTTATCCCCAAACTCTATAAAAGGTGGCATGGGGTTGGCGTGAAGATGATCATAGAGAGGGAGCAAGGCTTGGGCGGCAAGAATAGGGCAATCCTAGTTGAGATAGGATTGGAATTAGGGTTAGGGTTTGGAAGCAAGGGTGGCACCAAATAAGGCAAGTTTTCCTTCTTCTTCCTTGCCTTGTGGCCAACGTCCAGCAGCTATTCCAGCCCTTCCCAGCCCTTGGCCGGCGCCCAAAACACTCCCCTCTCTTCTCCTTAGGTGGTGGAAACAAGATATAGGGTTTCCCTTGGTGTCTTGGTAGTTTTCCATCATCTTCTTCTCCTTCTAGTTGGCCGGAGGCAAGAACTTCCATAGTTCATTGTTGGTTGAGTTTTTGAAGGAGAAAAACATTGTTTCTCTTCTTCCTCTTTCTTGGGAAAAGCAAGGAAGGAAGTTTTGCGATCTAGGAGCTTTGACTTTTGGTGGATCGTCGCCCACACGACGTCCAAAAGGAGGAGGGTGATACATTAGAAGACCAAGAGGTATAACTATTCTTCTATCTCTTTTATTCATTGCTTGTGTTTGTTTTTCAAAATATAAGCATGTTATATTTCTGTAAATAGGCTAAATAATACTTGGATCCCGAGTATAAACACAAAAACCGGCGATCCAGACATCGTCTATTCCGCGGCTACTCGTAGAATAGAGGATGGTCGCTTGAACAACTAGTTTGTTCAAGTGACCTCTCTAAACGAATAGCACGACGATGACTTGGTTGTCTTGGGAATCCCTTTTGTCTAGGATTACATTTTTAATCCGGAGACATCGAAGGGATCACCATGGTTAAGCAACCGAGGTGAAGGGGAAGCGAAGTTTCCTCTCACGGACTCGACAAGGGAAATCCCTTCAAATACTAAGGGCCTTGGCATTCATGATGAAAAGGAATACTAGGGGTCATGGTATTAAGAGTCTTCTTAATGAGGATTTATTAGGAATTAATGGCAAGGATTGCTATGGGATTAAAAGGCTTTGAACGTGCAAAGCTAGAAAAGGGCTATGGGTTCTTGAGAAGTTCCAACGTGTAAGCCAAGGCAAGCCAAGAGAAGTGTTCTCTCATCCCTCTCCTTCCTCTCCTTCTTCTTCCAAAGAGTTCTTAGCATTTTGCTAAGGGTTGCTAGCACAACGTGACTCCAAAACGGGTGGGTGTCAGTGTGGATATCTTAGAGATATAGTTATCCTTACCGTATTGAGATTCGACAGCATTTGGAAAAGCGGGATTGCGAAGGGCATGCACCAAAGGTATACTTCTCCTTCTAGATAAGATCTAGAAAAGTAGGGTACGAAACAACTTATATAGCTTTGCATGCATCTCTGGTAGGATCTAGTTTATAATTATTGTTTCCGCTGTGGTTGTGCGAAGTATTCGCCCGCGATATTGTGAACATCAGATCCAAAATTTTTCCCAATAGTGGTATTAGAGCCACTTGCAAAACACATACTTCGTTATAATGATTTATATGTGATATAAATTTAGTTTTTCATGTTTTCTATGAGATATAAAACATGTATATTATGAGAACATGAAATTTTAGGCTTGGAATGTTGATAAAGGGGCAAAAATGGAGTTGAAAAGAATGTCACATGGTCGTGTTGAAAAACATGGCCTGGTCGTGTTCACCCCCACGATCGTGTTGAAAAACACAACCTGGCCGTGGGCGCCTCTGCAAGAGCAACCCACGACTGTGTGGAAAGACACGGCCTGCCCATGTGGGCCTCTGATCACTCAAAAATGGTCGTGCCAATTGGCATGGCCCGACCGTGTTGGACACGAGACTCTCCAGATACAAGGGTCTTGGGTTCATATTGATGGAATGAGGGTAGCAACTCATTCAAGGAGTTGAGTTGAAAAAATAAGCCGCAATGCCATAGCGGGACCGCCGTGGCATTGCGGCTTATCGGTGAAGCGACTTAAAATTTGTGTGTATGTTCATAATAGATTTTATGAAATTATATCATTGTGAATGATTTGATGCATGGTGCATGGTGCATGGTTATGGCCTAGGACCCAATGTGATTGTGTTTGTGTGTTGTTAGTGCATATTGTAATTTATAATACGACCTGTGTGTCATGTCTTCATCTCTATTTTCCTGGTTGTAAAATAGACTTAGACTCGAATGGAACTCGAGTATTCCTATTTTGTAATGTACAAAAATTATGAGTGGAAATTCCATTGAAGGTTGAAGTTACAAGGAGGATGCCGACTACACTGGATGAACGAAGGAAGCACTTGGAGAAGATGTCATCCCTAGGTTATCCATTCGCTCTTCTCATTGGCTTGAGAAGATCGTAAATTCGGGCCATAACCATGTCACGTTTAAAGTTATATGTTGATATATATTATGCTTCCATGTGATGCTTGTGTATGTGATGCTTGTATGAGATGCATGCGTAGTTAGTTGTCACACAATTAGGTCACTTATTATATGTCTACCAAAGTTTAATACTTACTATTACCTTGTTCAATTGTAGCGCATTTGCCAAAGCAAAGTGACTTGATTTACCTCGGTAAAGTATTACAGGACAATTGTGATGTCCTCCTATTAAACTTTGGGTTTGACTTAACTAAGCTCTCTCAATTAGATTAATGAACTTAGAGGCATAGCTCATACAAGACATCTACCTACATTATACAAATCTTTGGTGATTAGCCAAAGCTAACTCAAGATGAGTAATAATTTAGAAGGATATCTTATTCAATGGGAACTATGAACAAATAATGTTGTTCATAAAGATATACAAGAGTTACATTAGATGTAATTGGTACGAGTTACCTAACTAATTTATATGAGTCTTGGGCGATTAGCCAAAGCTAACTTAAGATGTTGTATAATATGGATCTTGTACCACTTTGTGACCAGTGGAGAATCATTTAGTTAAAGGCCTAATTAAATGATTGAAATATGATACATTCCTGCATTTGTGTATTGTATATCACCATGTCATCAAATACATCGAACACACTCTCTCTGCGATCTGTCCTTGATAAGGACAAGCTCACTGGAGCTAACTTTCTGAACTGGTATAGGAACTTGAGGATAGTCCTCAAACAAGAACGAAAACATTACGTCCTAGAGCAGTCCATTCCTGAACCACCCGCCCCTACGGCCACTCGTGCTGAAAAGGATGCTTATAAGAAACATCAAGATGACGCAGTAGATGTGTCATGTCTTATGCTTGCCACCATGAACTCTGAGCTTCAGAAGCAACATGAGAACATGGATGCCTATGGTATGGTTGAGCATTTGAAACAACTATATCAGGGACAAGAAAGGCACGAGCGATACGAAGTATCAAAGGCCTTATTTCAATGCAAGATGCAAGAGGGAACTCCCGTAGGCACTCGTGTACTCAAGATGATTGGGTACGTAGAGAACCTAGTGAGATTGGGATTTCCATTGGGCCAAGAGCTGACCACCAACCTTGTTCTGCAGTCACTGCCCAAAGGCTATAGTCAATTTATCATGAACTACAATATGAATGAAATTGACAAGCCTTTACCTGAGATATTGAGCATGTTGTGAACTGTCGAACTCTACCTTAAGAAGGCAAAGCCTAGTTCCATTTTGATGGTGAACAAAGGCAAAGGCAAAGGCAAAGGCAAGCAGAAGTCTAAAGGTAAGGGTAAGACCCAAGCCAAAGGCAAAGGCAAGGCAAGTGCATTGAAACCCAAAGGAGGGGTGTCTAAGGAAGGGGAATGCTTCCATTGTGGTGAGACCGGGCATTGGAAGACAAACTGCAAGCTATACCTGGAAGAGGTGAAAAAGAAGAGAAGTGAAACTTCTGCCTCAGGTATACATGTTATAGAAGTCAATATATCTATCTCATCTTCTTGGGTATTAGATATCGGATGTGCTTCTCACATTTGTACCAATGTGCAGGGCCTTCGAAAGACTAGATCATTGACAAAGTCCGAAGTGGACCTACGGGTAGACAATGGAACAAAGGTTGCGGCCATCGCTGTAGGGACATATTCCTTATCTTTTCCCACTAGGCTTATCTTAGAATTAGAAGACTGTTGTTATGTGCCTGCATTGACTAAAAATATGATCTCTATTTCTTGTTTAGACAAGAAAGGATTCTCATTTGTGATAAAGGACAAGTGTTGTTCCGTTTATTTAAATGATATGTTTTATTATAGTGCACACCTTGTGAATGGTCTTTATATTCTAGATCTTGAAACCCCAGTCTATAACATAAATACCAAATGGTTCAAATCTAATAATCTGAACCAAACATATCTCTGACATTGTCGCCTGGGTCACATAAATGAGAGTCGCATATCCCAGCTCCATAAGGATGGATTACTAGACTCATTTGATTTTGAATCATATGAGACATGTGAATCTTGTCTTCTAGGAAAGATGACCAAGACTACATTTAGTAGACATGGCGAACGAGCTACTGATTTGTTAGAACTCATACATACTGATGTATGTGGGCCTTTCAATGTAGCAGCCAGAGGAGGTTATCAGTACTTCATTACTTTTACTGATGATTTCAGTAGATATGGATATGTGTATCTTATGAGACACAAATCTGAATCCTTTAAAAAGTTCAAAGAATTCAAGAATGAAGTACAAAACCAACTTGGTAAGAGTATTAAAGTGCTTCGATCAGATCGAGGTGGGGAATACCTTGGCCAAGCTTTTCGTGACTATCTCATTGAGTTTGGGATTAGATCTCAACTCACTCCACCTAGAACACCACAGTAGAATGGTGTATCAGAAAGAAGAAATCGTACATTATTAGATATGGTACGATCAATGATGAGTCACACAAATCTTCCTTTTTTCTTTTGGGGATACGCTTTAGAGACTGCTGCTTCCACACTTAATCGCGTCCCATCTAAGGCAGTCATAAAGACACCATATGTGATATGGACTAGAAAGAGTCCCAAGATATCTTTTATGAAGATTTAGGGTTGTGAGGCTTATGTTCGATGTCAAGTCTCCGATAAACTAGGCCCTAAATCAGACAAATGCTATTTTATAGGATATCCTAAGAAAACGAAAGGATATTACTTCTACAATCCCACACACGGCAAAGTATTTGTCGCTAAAAATAGAGTATTTCTAGAGAGAGAGTTCATTTCCAGAAAAACTAGTGGGAGTAAAGTACATCTTGAAGAAATTCAAAATAAAGATAGCATTGAGATGGAAATTGAACAGGCACCACAAAGTGTTGTGGATGATCAGATTGTTGCACAAGGAGTTATGGAGCAACAACCTGTTCAAGTAGACCAACCTCTTTGCAGGTCCGATAGGATACGTCGACAGCCTGAGATATATTCATTTCTCTTGTCTGACAATGATAACGTTATGCTTGTTGAGTTGAACAAGCCTACATTCTATCAGAAAACTGTGATGAGCCCAAATTTTGAGAAATGACTATAGACCATGAGATCCGAAATGGAATCCATGTACACTAACCTAGTATGGACTTTGGTTGATCCACCTGAAGGGGTCAAACCCATTGGGTGTAAGTGGGTCTTTAAGAGAAAGACTGACATGGAAAGACTTATGCATACCTATAAAGGGTGATTGGTAGCTAAAGGTTTCAAGCAGATTCATGATATTGACTATGATGAAACTTTTTCACCAGTTGCGATGCTTAAGTCCATTCAGATCATGCTTGCTATTGCAGCTTACCACGATTATGAGATCTGACAAATGGATGTCAAAACTACATTTCTGAATAGAAACCTCCTCGAGGATGTGTACATGACACAATCTGAGTGTTTTATAGATCCAAAGCATACTGGGAAGGTATGCAAGCTGCAGAGGTCCATTTATGGTTTAAAGCAAGCATCTAGAAGCTAGAATCTTCGATTCGATGATGCGATCAAACAGTTTGGTTTCATCAAGAATGAAGATGAACCCTGTGTCTACAAGAGAGTTAGTGGGAGCATAGTTATCTTTCTTATCTTATATGTTGATGACATACTTCTCATTGGTAACAACATCCCTACGCTGCAGTCTGTGAAGACTTGGCTTGGGAATTATTTCTTAATGAAGGACTTAGGTGAAGCAGCCTACATTTTAGGCATTAAGATCTATAGAGATAGATCTAAGAGATTTCTTGTCCTAAGTCAGAGTGCATACATTGACAAGGTGGTTAAGCGTTTTTCCATGGAGAATTCCAAGAAGGGATTTCTGTCAGTGTCACATGGTGTGGGCCTTTCGAAGGCTCAATGCCCTTCTTCTAAGGAAGAAAGGGAACGCATGGATCAGATCCCTTATGCATCTGCTATAGAGTCTATCATGTATGTCATGCTATGCAGTCGTCCTGATGTCTCATATGCTTTAAGCATGATGAGTAGGTACCAGTCAGATCCAGGTGATAGTCACTGGATAGCCGTCAAGAATATTCTTAAGTACTTGAGAAGAACTAAAGAATATTTTTTGATATTTGGAGGCGATGAGGAGCTCGCAGTAAAAGGTTACAGCGATGCTAGCTTCCAAACAAACAAAGACGATTACAGATCGCAGTCAGGGTATATCTTTTGTCTAAATGGTGGTGTTGTGAGCTGGAACAGTTCAAAGCAAGATACAGTCGTGGATTCTACTACAGAGGCCGAGTATATTGCTGCTTCGGATGCAACAAAGGAGGCAATTTGGATCAGAAAGTTTGTTTCTGAGCTTGGTGTAGTTCCTAGCATTGTGAGCCCTATAGAGCTTTATTGTGACAACAACGGGGCTATAGCACAGGCTAAGGAACCTCGTTATCACCAGCGTTCCAAACATATACTATGACGGTAGCACCTCATTCGAGAGATCATCGATAGAGGAGATGTGCGGATATGCAGAGTAGATACTGATGCTAACATTGCAGATCCCTTGACTAAGGATTTGGCACAGAGGAAGCATGATGGTCATACTAGGTCACTAGGTCTTAGAGATTATAGTGTTTGACACTAGTGCTAGTGGGAGATTGTTAGTGTCAGCCCATAGTGTCAATCATGAGATGATTGATTAGGGATCATGTGTATCATATTTCATTAATAAAAGGCAAAGATTCTTTATTATATTTACTTTATGCATGTGCCAGCTAAAATAAATATAATAATGCCCTTGAATAGTGGGTTCTAATCTACAATATATCAATTGGTAGAATTGATTATGAGAAGTTATAGAGAACACTATTCTTAATATTCCTAGTCAAGTATTAATAGACAAGGGCAATATTAATACATTGAGACTAGCATGTAGGTCAATGGATGACTTGATCTCACAAGTCATGGATATGTGATATCACATTGACACATGGGTATATATATTGGAGAATATATATACTGAATTGACCCGCTATGAGAAAGTGTCATGGATCGTTATATGAGTGTCATATACTTTCTCATGTGACTATTAGTATGAATAGTCCTTAGACCTGAAGTCACTACGGCTCCCTACATAAGGAGTTATGTACTTTGGTATCGTCTAACGTCACCCGTAACAGGGTGCACTATAACGGCGATTACTGGGTATGTAATGAATTATGCAGAGGGATGTGAGTGATGTAGATCGGATCTATCCCTCCCATATGAC